>JARQOD010000002.1:378009901-378180819 GCA_033576555.1 Oophaga sylvatica
AGGGCTCCCCTTCCCCATGTTTCCTCCCCGGGATAAATTGTTTCTGGTTCATTTGGAAGTCTGCTGGTGTCTTGCCTTGTTGCTACCTTCGATAAATATTTTTCTCCCTTATTTCATGTGTTTGCTATTTTCCATTTGTCTGACTTTGTGGAGGGGGGGTGGGTCCCCTCCTGGGGCCGTGCGCTTGTTTTTCAGTAGCCATGTTTTTTTTTGTTAAAATGCTCTTTCCCTGCTTTTTGAGGGGGCTGCAGGTTACCTTTTTTCACATGAGATCTGATTTAGGGGGTGGCAAGATCGTGTGTCTCGATTTTTAAATCGGGAATGTTGGAAGTTTTGCTAGGGTTTTGCTGGGTTGCAGATAGTTTTTCTGTCCTGCCCTTTTGGGAGTTTTTTAAACCCCGTGTTTGCTCCTTATTTTTCTGCCGGCGTCGGGTTTCGTTTGTTACCGCATTATATGTTTGGGGGCTGCCTATTCCTTTGTGGCTCTACTCCATGGCAGTAAGCTTTCCGGTTTCTATTTTTAGGTGTAGCTAGCTCTCCGGCTGTGCCTAGGTGTCTAGGACCACCGTAGGTACGCTCCACGGCTGCTTCTAGTTGTGCGGTTAGTTTAGGGATCTGCAACCCATTAGTTTCCAACCTTTCAGGTGTTCGGCTGCCTTGCTGTTTGCTCCTGTCCTCCTCAGTTACCAAATCCTAACAATGATGAGTTCCACATAATGCTACAGTATATGATGGTCCCCATATAATGTGCCATACAGTATAGGATGGTCTCCATAGAGTATAATGAGCCCCACATATTGCTCCATACAGTATAATGAGTTGCATATAAAGCTCCATACAGTATATGTTGGGCCCCAAATATTGCTCCATACAAAATGGGCTCCATAGAATGCTCCATACAGAATAGGCCCCATATGTGCTCCATATGATGCTCCATACCCTATATGATGCCCCATAAATAATGAACCACATATGATGCTCCAGTATATGATGTGCCCCATGGATGATGCTCCAGTGTATAATGGGCCTATATAATGCTCCATATATAATGGGCCCAATATGATGCTCCAGTGTATGATGGGCCCCATTTATAATGCTCCAGTATATGATGGGCCCCATGGATGATGTGCCAGTGTATGATGGGCTAATATAATGCTCCATATATAATGGGCCCCATATCATGCTCCAGTATATGATGGGCCCCATGGATGAGGCTCCAGTGTATGATGGGCCAATATAATGCTCTATTTATAATGCTCCAGTGTATAATGGGCCCCATTTATAATGCTCCAGTATGATGGGCCCCATGGATGATGTGCCAGTGTATGATGGGCTAATATAATGCTCCATTTATAATGGGCCCCATATCATGCTCCAGTATATGATGGGCCCCATGGATGATGCTCCAGTGTATGATGGGCCTATACACTGTGTGCAGACTTATTAGGCAAATGAGTGTTTAGATCACATCATCCTTTTTAGACATGTTGTAATACTCCATGCTGTATAGCCTTGAAAGCCAACTGCCAATTATGTAAATCAGGTGATTTGCATCTCTGTAATGAGGAGGGGTGTGGTCTGACATAAAAACCCTATATAAGGTGTGCTTAATTATTAGGCAACTTCCTTTCCTTTGGCAAAATGGGTCAGAAGAGAGATTTGACGGACTCTGGAAAGTCAAAAATTGTGAGATGTCCTGCAGAGGGATGCAGCAGTCTTGAAATTGCCAAACTTTTGAAGCGTGATCACTGAACAATCAAGCGTTTCATGGCAAATAGCCAATAGGGTTTCAAGAAGCGTGTTGATAAAAAAAAAGGCTCAAAATAACTGCTCATGAATTGAGGAAAATCAAGCGTGAAGCTGCCAAGATGCCATTTGCCACCAGTTTTGCCATACTCCAGTAAAGTTGCAGCTCTGAAATATCAAAAAGCACAAGGTGTGCCATACTGAGGGACATGGCCAAGGTAAGGAAGGGTGAAAAACGACCACCTTTGAACAAGAAACATAACATAAAACGTCAAGACTGGGACAAGAAATATGTTAAGACTGATTTTTCTACGGTTTTATGGACTGATTAAATGAGTGACTGTTGATGGGCCTGAGGCTGGATCAGTAAAGGGCAGAGAGCTCCACTCCGACTCAGACGCCAGCAAGGTGGAGGTGGGGTACTGGTATGGGCTGGTATCATCAAAGATGAACTTCTGGGACCTTTTCATGTTGAAGTTGGAGTGAAGCTCAACTCCCAGACCTACTGCCAGTTTCTGGAATACACCTTCAAGCAGTGGTACAGGAAGAAGTCGGTATCGTTAAAGAAAAATGTGATTTTCATGCAGGACAATACTCCATCACATGCATCCAAATGCTCCACAGCACGGCTGGCCAGTAAAGGTCAAAAAGACGAAAAAATAATGACATGGCCCCTTGTTCATCTGATCTGAACCCCATAGAGAACCTGTGGTCCCTCATAAAATGTGAGATCTACAGGGAGGGAAAACATTACACCTCTCAGAACAGTGTCTAGGAGGCTGTGGTGGCTGCTGCACGCAATGTTGATCGTAAACAGATCGAGCAACTGACAGAATCTATGGATGGAAGGCTTTTGAGTGCCATCGTAAAGAAAGGTGGCTATGTTGGTCACTGTTTTTTTTTTTTTTTTTTTTTTGAGTGTTAGAAATGTTTATTTCTAAATTTTGTGTTATATTTGTTTACCTGGTGAAAATAAACAAGTGAGATGGGTATATATTTGTTTTTTTTAAGTTGCCTTATAATTTTGCACAGTAAGTTACCTGCGCAAACCGATATCCTCCTAAGATAGCCAAATCTAAAAAAAACCTCACTCCAACTTCCAAAAATATTAAGCTTTGATATTTAGGAGTCTTTTGGGTTGATTGAGAACATGGTTGTTGTTCAATAATAAAAAGAATCCTCTCAAATACAACTTATAACAACATGAGCAGGGAAGCCATGGAACATTATATGATATAGCAATTGAATAATAATGAAAGGTCAATGTGTCCATTCCTAAATCGTTAATTTCCCAAACAATGCCTCCATAGTAAACAATCATTAAAGTGCTAGTGCAATTCAAATGCTCATAGCTCGGAGCCACAAGCACAAGGACAAATGGAGTAGCATGTCATATCTTAAAGGGGAGGAAAGGCTTACCCATGCTGATGTGGCAGTGTAGGAACGCGCCCCTACACGCATTTCGCAGTCGCTTCCTCGGGGGGCAAAAATTGCTATATCATATAATGTTCCATGGCTTCCCTGCTCATGTCATTGTGTAGGATGTAATAATATCATGCAGTAGACACATATCTACCGCGACCGCTGAGCTTTTTGTGTGTCTTTGACATTACTATTGGATAATTTTGGTATATAAAATTTTTACTCATTGTACCACCTTACTTGTACCACCTTACCTTTGTTTATGAGATATTTATCGTCTGGTTATGGTATTTTTACTCCAATTTCTTCTCTTTTATATACATATTTCTGGGGTTCCATATGGGCATTGCCCAGGACTGTTCAGGTGGTAACAGTCATATTCTCACATATATTAATTGACTGATAGATAAAGTTGAGCGATACTTTCCGATATCCAAAAATATCGGATCGGAATGGTATCGCCGATATCACTAAAATATCGGCGATACCCGATACCGGAAGTCCCATGTAAGTCTATGGGAACAAAATATCGCAACTAAAAAAACACTTTCATTCCTTGTAAACACAAAATATACCCACATAGAAAATATATATATATATATATATATATATATATATATATATATATATATATATATATATATATATACACATATATTTATAGTTTATTCACTTCTACATAGTAAAATAGCCTCTGATTCAATTGCCTGGTAAAGCCGGCATTTGTGAAAAGACAGAAGCACCCGAGGGTCCAGTCGCCTCAGAGATGTTGCATCGCACCCAGCGGTGTGACAACTTACTCTCAGGTAAGGAGGAAACACCCCATTGACTCCAACCACTGCATTCAACAGTACACTATGCCAGCTGAGTGTAGGCGGACCCAATGGGATGGTCTAGCTCAGGCTGGTTAGAACAGGGTGTAGCTAGTTGGATGGGAGGGGTTGAGGCAGCCTTATGCTGCATGTCTTTGTAGTAAGAATTGTTTCCTTTCCTGCTTTCTTACTACGTCGCATACTCCACTCTGCTACATCACTCTGCACCATTGCTCTATCTCACATCTATCTGCCCTGGAAGGATACCGTCTTACCTGTACAAGACTTATCACCTAGCTGCACTACACCATCCCTGCCAGAGGACCTGCACAGCAGCGCTGGTCACCCTGACCAGGTACTACAGGTGGAGTCACGACAAACTACACAAACATTCTATCATCCCCTGGAAATATCCCACATTCCAGTGAGCGACCAGGGCAGGACATAGCTGTGCTACCCGTCACATCCCCCATAGAAGTCGACGGGCTTGGTGCCGAGTACCCCCAAAACCTGTGGCTCTGTGCGACTCAACTTTGGCGTCACGAACAGGATTCAGAAGCTCACTATAAGCGAGTCCTGTGTGCCTTAATTGAACTGTTTTTTTGCTTGAGAATTGCAAAAATCATCATAGACTGTATTTGCCATTTTTCCGTCATATCTGCGCCACGAGGCACAGGTGAAGAATAAGGGCGTGCTCTCATGGGCGTACACTCACTCCGTGGCGCGAAAACTATGTCCGCCCACTCTAAATGTTACTGCAATGTAAGATCGTGCCCCACAGCTCTGGAGTTCCGCCTCCTCATCCTCCTCAGTGGGCGGAAACGAACGCGAAGGTCCCGCCTCCCTACAAAAGATGGCGCCTCTCCTGATGCTAATGACACATGTGACTTGGCAGAGATGGCGAACGGACGTGAGCAGAAGTGGGAAGGGATGGAGGAGTCAGAGCTCTCCCCCCACAGAAGCGACCCGATCGCCACGGAGCCACCGTTTGGCACCCGGCCTGGAAACCCTCCTACGCTGGAAGAAGCGGAGGATACCCTGAGAGACCTGGCCCGGCACCGGGAGGAGGTCGCCAGGATGGAAGCGAGCTGGCGGGCCCTAAAACTACACTTGGAGCGGCGCCAATCCCTCTTACCCCTGAAGTGTCTGTACCGGAAGGTGAGGCACCCGTTCCAGTAGAGGAGGCCGTGCGGGCATCCCAGCCCTTGCAATCTGAACCGGTTGACAGTATCTCAGTGGAGGCACCCGTTCCAGTAGAGGAGGCCGTGCGGGCATCCCAGCCCTTGCAATCTGAACCGGTTGACAGTATCTCAGTGGAGGCACCCGTTCCAGTAGAGGAGGCCGTGCGGGCATCCCAGCCCTTGCAATCTGAACCGGTTGACAGTATCTCAGTGGAGGCACCCGTTCCAGTAGAGGAGGCCGTGCGGGCATCCCAGCCCTTGCAATCTGAACCGGTTGACAGTATCTCAGTGGAGGCACCCGTTCCAGTAGAGGAGGCCGTGCGGGCATCCCAGCCCTTGCAATCTGAACCGGTTGCAGTATTCAGTGGAGGCACCGTTCCAGTAGGAGCGTGCGGGCATCCACCCTTGCATCTGAACCGTTGCCCGTATCACAGTGGAGCACCGTTCCTGCAGAAACGCGCACCAGCACCCCAGATCCCGCTGTCTGCCCCCGTCGCTGAGGCAGAAGAAGCGACACCCGTCCTCATGGAGGAGGCCGCGCAGGCACCAGAGCTCTACCTGCCTGTACCGGAGCCCCGACCGTCATCTGTTCCAGAGCCGGCTGCTTCCGCCACAGGTGAGTGCCGCCAGGACTGGCGGGCGCCAGGAGAGCTGCCGCAAACCGGACATCGTAAGCTGGCATTTGATGGTGGAGACATGGAGCTGCTGGTGGAGGAGAATTACAACCGGCGTCAGGAGGAAGAGTGGAGACGTCGGGAGCGGGAAGCAGAGCGACAAAGGGAGCAGCGAGAATCCCAAAAGCTTCGGCAACGTCACCTGGACAAGGACCTGGCAGAGAAGGCACATATGAGAAAGGATAAAAGTACGCTGAGGGAGCCGCGGCGTAAGGGTGCAGTACGGAACTTTAAGTTAAAAGGTGGTTGGGGCTTCATCCAGGAGCCTGGACTTTATTTAGAAGTCTTTGTAACCCGGCGGGACGTGGAGGCTCACCTCCCAGAAGGACACCCAGGGAGGGACCTGTTGGCAGGAGACTTGGTGACTTACACCCGACACTGGGGTTACAATGGATGGTACGCCCTAAATGTTACCAGGTGCGACCCCTACTCCCCAGAGTGTCAGGAAACTGACAGACCCTCCGAGCCTTCAGCCTCCCCCAACCAGGCCTCTGCACAAGTGCCCACCCCACGCCGTAAATCTCCCCAGCCTCCCTCAGTGGTCTCCTCAGCAGCCCCAGCTATGGACATGATAATGATAGCTGGCCCGTACCCGGCGCCTGTTAGGCCCCCTGGGGTTCGTTCAGTCCGGGACATAGGGTTCCAGACCCGGAGGGAGACGAAAGAGGTGGCCACACAGACCCAGATAGCGGGTCACGACGTCACTGTACAGGCCACACGACGTCATCAGGTCTGGGTGGACCCTCCTGTCACGGATGTTTGGCAAGCTCCAGAAGAGTACCAGGTGGTACCTGTAAGAGGCCAGCCAAAGAAGTCTAAATAACCCGGACAGGGTCTCTGTATGTAAATAGTTAAATTATTGATGTAACCGGACGGGTGAATGTTCATAAAAAGTTTATTGTTGCCATAATATACCCAGGTTGGGTAATGGTTTGATGTACCCGGATGGGTGAATGTTCAGAAGAACAAGTTTATTGTTGCCTTTATATACCCAGGTTGGGTAATGGTGTTTCAATGTAATCAAAATGTTGAACTTTGAAGCCATGAACTGTACTGGCTCACAAACTTTTCTGTAAATAGTTGGCACGTCGGTGCTCCATCTTGGTTTTACAAAAAACTTTACTGTGCACTATTTTCAACTACCTCAGAAACTAAAAACCCGTTTGGTGTGGCCGAAAGTGAGGTCTGCTCAAGGAAAGTCTTGCAGCCCACCCAAGACCACAGTTGGAGGTTTGGAGCGGGTCCTCCACAAGCACAAGTAAAGGACACTGTGAAGTTACCCCGGTGGGGGTAGTCCTAAAGTCTCAAAGAACTTCGGCAGTAATGCTATTTGCACTTTTGTAATGTTATTATTAAAATTTTTATTATGCAACGTTTAACTTGAAGTGTTTCCTGCTTTCTTACTACGTTGCATAGTCCACTCTGCTACATCACTCTGCACCATTGCTCTATCTCACATCTATCTGCCCTGGAAGGATAGCGTGTTACCTGTAGAAGACTTATCACCTACCTGCACTACACCATCCCTTCCAGAGGACCTGCACAGCAGCGCTGGACACCCTGACCAGGTACTACAGGTGGCGTCACGACAAACTACACGAACATTCTATCATCCCCTGGAAATATCCCACATTCCAGTGATCGCCCAGGTCACGGACCGAGCTGTGCTACTCGTGACATCCCCCATAGAAGTCGACGTGATCGGTGCCGAGTACCCCCAAAACCCCTGTCTCTGTGCGACTCAACTTCCCTCACTGTGCTGGCACTTTACATTTACAATGCCTCTGGGTTTTTTTTTTTGGGGGGGTGGGGAACATTCAGACTTTTGCTATGGGGCCCCATGATTTTATATGTACGCCCCTGCTGCTGAGGCATGGTATTTAAGGCTGTTAAGGAGCCAACATACATGGACCTTGCCAGCAGCGTCGGACTGGAGTACCTTGGGCCCACCAGAGAAAATATATTTTTGGGGCCCACCATCATACTTCCCAACCTTTGAATAAGGGAAAGAGGGACAAAGGCTGTGGCACGCTGTGCATGCTGCAGAAAATTTTAGGCCATGCCACGTTGCACCACAGACTGTCCAGGAGTTGGTGGATGCTTTAGTCCAGGTGTGGGAGGAGATCCCTCACGAGACCATCCGTCGCGCTCATCAGGAGCATGGCCAGAAGTTGTAGGGAGGTCACACAGCATACCTCCCAAATTTGGAAGACAGGAAAGAGGATTAAAGGCTGCGGCGCGTGTTGCGCGCCGCTGAAAATTTTAGGCCACGCCCCGACAACACCCATTTCACAGCTAATCACACCCATATCCTCGCCCCAAGCGTAACCATTTAGCACTGCTGATCACACTGACTGGTAATGAGGGCACAGTGGCTGGTACTGAGGAAAAGAAAGAAAGAGCAGCGAGAGAGAAAGAACAAACAGAGAAAGAAAGAGAGGAAAGAAAGAAAAGAGAGAAAGAAAGAACAGAGAGAAAAAAGAACAGAGAGCGAGAAGGAAAGAACAGAGAGCGAGAAAGAAAGACTAGAGAGAGAGCCATAGGCGTAGCTAGGGTTTTGGTTTAGTGGGGGCAAAACTTCTGAGTGGGCCCATCATCAGAGAACCTCAGCAAATGACTGCGCTGTTGCCAAAAATAATCTATATATAAAAAGACCAATATTGATATTACCGCCATATGGTCTGTGTTAAATAATACCAGTCCTACAGAACATATAGATTACAGCACAGGTACAGATAATGACTTACCGCTGATGTTCTTTCTAATGGAATTGTTCACTTTTCATGTCTTTACCATCTGGCCCACACCGACATGACTACTTCTCCAGCCAGGACTCGACTGCACCCCCATTAAAAAAAAAAAAAAAAAATACTCACCTCCCGGCTCCTGTGCTGCTCACTGTTCTCCCTCTCAGCGTCTGACAGCGGGCGCCGGCAGGTGATGTTATTGCGCCCGCTGTCATACGCTGAGAGGGGGATTATGGGAGAGAAGGAGCGCTCGCTCCTTCTCTCTCTATGCGGTCAGCTTTATCGGCTGGATGCCGATACAGCTGACCCTCCGATGACGGGTGGGGGGCCCACTGCTGGCACCGGGCCCCCCCAACGCCTGTTCAGGCCCCATAGCTTCCGGGCGCCAGAGCAGGGAGAGCGATTCTCCCTTCTCTGCCGCAGAATGTAACTGTATCGTAGCTCCGGGTGGGCCCCCTCAGAGCGCGGGCCCCGGGGCCACCGCCCCCTCTGCCCCGCGACCCATCCTTTCAAATCAGGGCCCACCACGCAGGAGCTGGGGCCCACCGTAGGTGTCCCGGTGCCTCAGTCCGACCCTGCTTGCCAGCCTGATAATACCAGGCCACAGCAGTCTGCTTATCTTTGCTGGTTAACAAAAATAGGGGATCCCCTCGAAAAAAAATTGACGTGGGGTCCACCCTATTTTTGTTAACCAGCCAGATGAAGCAGACTGCTGAGGCCTGGTTTTTCAGGCTGGTAATGAGCCAATATCCATGGACCTTGCCAGCCTGATAATACCAGGCCACAGCAGTCTGCTTAGCTTGGCTGGTTAACAAAAATAGGGGATCCCCTCGAAAAAAAAAAAAACTGCGTAGGGGTCCCCCTATTTTTGTTAACCAGCCAAGTAAAATGCAGACTGCTGCGGCCTGGTATTAAAAGACTGTCAAGGCCCATGGATTTTGGCCCTCAACAGCCTGAAAATACCAGGCTACAGCAGCCCCACATTTGGCGCATCAAAAGATGTGCCAATTGTGGCACTTTACCCGGCTCTTCCCACTGCCCTGTAGCGGTAGCAAGTGGGATAATAAGGGGTTAATGTCACCGTTGATTGCACGGTGACAATAAGCCCGGTTAATAATGGAGAGGTGTCAATAAGACACCGATCCATTATTAATCCCAAAGTTTTTAAATGTATAAAAAGACACAGCAAGAAAAAAGTATTTTAATGAAATAAGAGACAACAGTTTTCATTTATTTTATTATACTCTCATTCCTGCGACGCCATCGATCTCCTGTAAAAAAAGGAAAAAAACAAACCAACAGTATACCACCTGTCCGACGCAGTCCATAGTAACAACTGTCCCACGACGATCCAGCTCTGCTACATCGGAATGACAGGCAGAGGCTGTCATCCCGGCGCAGCACAGCTGATTACCTGCTTCCCCGGCGGTGACGTCATCGGACTGACTGCTTTACGGCCGGGATTACCCAGCAGTCACTGCAGTTATCGCAAGAAACTGCATGTGACCGCGGGAAAGATGATGGCGGCCATCAACCAGTCCAGGCCGTGACCACCGGAGATCTTCTGCCAGGTAAGTGCCGCTGACTCCTGACAGACCCGACCGACGGACACTCACAGTGACAGTGACAATTCCGATTCCGGTATACGATATATGGGAAATATCGAAAGTCAATATCGAAAGTCCGATACAGCTAATATCGGCCGATACCCGATACTTGCGGTATCGTATCGCTCAACACTACTGATAGATCTTGATCCGAGATTATGTTGTTTTTCTCAAATACAACTTGCCTAGTAATTATGCAAACAGTGCATAATGCTCCATATATAATGGGCCCCATTTATAATGCTCCAGTGTATGATGGGCCCTATGGATGATGCTCCATTGTATAATGCTACCCATATATTGCTCCAAACATTAAAAAAAATGAAATACCTCTCCTCGCTGGCACTGATCTACTCTGGACTTCTCAGCGTCACCATCTTCCAGCTCTCTGCACTTGGACTGTTCAGGCAGAGGGCGTACATGCGTGACGTCATCGCGCTCTCTGACCTGAATGTCACTGTCAGGAAATGCGGAAGATGTCACAGCGGTGGAGCAGGGAGAGGTTAGTATTGCAAGTGCTGGGGCCCTGAGCAAGCAGGGGGGCTCACTCATGGGCGATGGCACAGGGCCCCTCATGGTACGCCGGAGTGTCTGACGGTGAGTGGGCCCCCACCGTCAGACACTTTTGCGTACTTTGTGGGGCCCTGTGCCAGTGCCGTGGCCCACGAGTGGGCCCCCACCTCCTGGTCAGGGCACTGGCACTTGCCCGGGTGGCCAGGTGCTGACGCCGGTCCTGGGGGGGGTACAGCCCAGTTAGGGAGGTTGAAAAACTGGCATATGTTAAGGTGTTGGCTGGACGTTCAGCAGTTGCAAATGGAGGAATTGGAGAAGTCAGAGAAAGAGGAGCACAAAGCGAGCCATTTTGCTGGCAACCTATGTGTCATCAGGAGAAGGTGGGACAAAATCCTATGAAACCAATGCATGGTTCATTATAATGAAGGTGAGATCATCAACATTTTTTGTCGACAACTGGGTCCTTCTTTGTGTTAGGATTGATCCAGCAGCACTGAAGACTTTCTGATAGCACACTACCAGCAAGGCAAGCGAGCTCCTTTAAGGCATATTGTGCCAATTCAGGCCAGGTGTCCAGTTTACAGGCCCAGTAGTCAGAGGGGAAAGAACTGTGAGGGAGAACATCGATAGGGGAGGAGAGGTAATTTTGAACCATAGTTGACAACTGCTGTCTCCTGTCTGTTGCAATCGATTCAGTATTACCAGTCGTGCGAGCGTTACTTGAGAAATCAGTCCACAACATGGTCATGAAACCCCTGTCTCTAATGCCACTTCGGCTGTGTGCACCAAGAACACCTCTTCCTCTTGGCCCAGTACGGCTCGTGGTAGAACCTGCATCGCTGCTGTGTGGTGGGAATGCCTCTAACAAACGGTTTACCAGAGTTGCTTGTTTGTTGGCCAATATTAGCTCTAGGTTCTCATTGTGTCATGATGTTATGTAATTTGCCTTTGTAGCATGGATTGAGGATGCTTGACAACCAGAAGTCGTCATCCTTCATAATTTTGGCAATGCGGGGGTCCCTTTTTCAGATCCGCAAGACATAATCACACATGTGGGCCAATATTCCTGGTGTCAATGATGCACTGCCAGTGGTGGGTGGAGGAACACTTTCTGTCAAATCCACATCCCTACATTCACGCACAAACCCTGTACCTGACCTTGGCAAGCTGACATTTTCTCTTTTCCCCTGAGAAGCATCCTCCTCGTCCTCTTCCTCTTCTTCCTCCACCTCTTCCAGGACAGTTCCCTGAGCAGACAATGGCTGGCTGTCATCAAGGCTTCCCTCCGCCGCTGCAGACGCCTGATCCTTAATGTGCATCAAAGTTTGCATGAGCATACTCATAAGTGGGATGCTCATGCTTATGATGGTGTCATCTGCGCTTACCAGCCGTGTGCATTCCTCAAAACACTGAAGGAATTTACACAGGTTTTTCAGCTTTGACCACTGCACACCCGACAACTCCATGTCTTCCCTCAAACTGCCTGCCCGTGTATCCTCCCATAAATGCATTACAGCCTGCCTCTGTTTGCACAGCCTCTCAACCATGTGCATGGTGGAGTTCCACCTTGTTGCAACATCTGTGATTAGGCGGTGATTGAGGAGGTGGAGCGATCTCTGCAGCCTCTGCATACGACTGGAGTCTACGGGCGAGCGACGGATGTTTGAGCACAGTCTTCGCACTTCATGGAGCAGGGCTGTTAACTCCGGATAATTATTTAAGAAGCACTGCACCACCAGGTTCAAGGTGCGAGCCAGGCAAGGAATGCGTCTGAGTTTTGCCAGGGCTATGGCCGCCACAAAATTACGGCCGTTATCACTGACTACCTTGCCTGTCTCAAGATGTATACTGCCCAGCCATATCTCAGTTTCTCGCTGCAAGTAGTCGGACAGTACCTGTGCGTGTGTCTGTTGTCGCCTGAAGACATCATCTTTAAAACAGCCTGCTGACGCTTACCACTAGCTGTTCGATAGTGGGACACCTCGTGTGCAACACTGGCAGCTGCAGATGGAGTGCTCATGCGACTGCGCTCTGACGAGCTTTTGCTTCTGGAGAAGGGTCGAATGCCTACAGCCAACTGTTGCCTATACTGTGGGCTAGGCAGCACTGTCCCACCGCCGCTGTCCCATGTGGACCCTTCATCCACCACATTAACCCAGTGCTCAGTGATGGACACTTAACTGCCCTGGCCATGCCTACTGGCTCATGCATCTGTTGTGAGGTGCACCTTTCCACTCACTGATTGTTTGAGTGCATGGACAATGCGGTCTTTCACATGCAGATGGAGGGCATGGATAGCTTTTCTAGAAAATAAGTGCCAACTGGGTAGGTCATAGCATGGGACAGCATAGGCCATGAGCTCTCGGAATGCTGTTCTTTCAACCAAACTGAAGGGCATCATCTCTAATGAGATCAGTTTGGCAATATAGCGTTCAAACCCAGTGTATGCAGATGAGAGGATGAGTACTTTCTTTCTTTCAGAGTGTCTGGTAGGGTGAGCTGGACTTGAGAGCTGCATATGAGGGAGCTAGCGCTGGACATGACGGACTGAGAGGGGTTTGGTGATGGCCAAGATGCAGTCTTTCGTTGCAAAAACATTGTGATTCCCTGACTGCTTTGGCCTTGCGATGATACCTCAACATTTCTTGCTGGTGGTGTGCCAACCGGTGGGCTTACATTGGGGGAAGCGATGGAGCGTTGCTGGCTAACTTCAGTTGGAGCAGGTGCACATGTGCTACCTGAGGTTTTGTAGTCCGTCCATGCTTGCAAGTGCATGTTCATTAAATGTCTAAGCATGCAACTGGTATTCAAATTTCTGAAATTTTTCCATCGGCTAAAGGTCCTTCCGCACTACTTCAGTTAACCTTTGCCTCATCAATAGTATTTTGATCAAAAAAGTGCCACACTGGACTCTTCCTACTATGGTATAAATTTTCAGGGCTTGCACGCTGTGCTAATTTGACCGTCTGGCCAAGCTGTCCTGCAACTCTTTGTTTTTTAACACCTTTTTGGACTGCTATGTGCCTGCCAGATAACCCGAGCTGTGATGTTGATACCTGCTGCGGATCCTCCTCCTCTTCTGAGCTATTGCCAGCGGCACCCTCTACCCCCACTTGATGCCAATCCGGGTCAACAACTTGGTCATCCATCACCTCCTCTTCAATTTCATCTGCACCATTACTCTGTCACTATGTAAGGTGGTATAGTATGCAGGAAGGGGCACCTGAGTTTCATCAGGGTCACATTCTGGCTCAGTAGACTGGGAGGGCAATGTAGTGCTATGGTTGAATGTACCAGCAGAATCATATTGCAGTGGCTGTGCATCAGTGCACTCCATGTCAGATTCATCTTGGACTGGGGAATTCAGGATTTGATTTGATAACCCAGGCATGGTATGTGAAAAGAGCTCCATGGAGTAATCTGAGGTGTGGCCTGCCGCATCCTTCACTTTTGGTGGGGGTGAAGGACACAAGGAAAGGAGTTGTTCCTGACCATAAGCCTGCACTAATGACTCAGTGCTTGGAGTTTTTGAAACTTCAGAAGAGGAGGCGATAGAGCTGGAGGCTGTTTCGACAATGTAAGCCAAAACCTGTTCCTGATGCTCCGGCTTTAAAAGTGGTTTACGTACTCCCAGAAAAGGGAGCCTTCCAGGCCTTCTTGAGCCAGACGATGATGCAGGCTCAACACCTCCTGCCTTAGGTGCTATTGTGCTTTTGGCACTACCAGCATATGCACCACCACAATCAGTACCAGGTGGCCCGCCACGCCTACTTCCGCGGCCTCTTCCACCATAGTTCCTCATGTTTGTGAAACTGTACCCAAAATACCAGAAGATATATGGTACTGTATCAGAAGCGTACAGCTGTATACGGTGAAGGTGAAAAATTTTAATCTCCGTATATATTTGCGGAGTAACACACAGACTCTCACAGGCTCAGTATGGATTACACCAGCGTATAATATATATATATATATATATATATATATATATATATATATATATATATATATATATATATATATATTTCCGAAGTCACACACAGATAGTCAGCATAAATTTGTCCGTGATACCAGCTGGTACACGGTAGTGTGAGGAGCGTACAGCTCTATACGGTGTGGGAAAAAATGAACGCTCGGTAACTGTGCAGAAAAAAAGAATAAAAGTATTAGTGCTGTGTTAAAAAGCACTCTGCACAGCATTGTACACACAGCAATACAGCTAGAAGGCAGCCTAATAATCAGCTCTGCTGCTGCACACAAATTCCTCCCGTCGCTGGCAGGCAGCCTAATAATCAGCTCTGCTGCTGCACACAAGAAATTCCTCCCCTGTCACTGGCAGACAGCCTAAGAACCAGCACTGCTGCACACAACAAAATACACACTAACTGTACAGCTGATTGCTATCAACACAAGCACAGAATTCGTTTTTTTTTTTCCTGCATAACTCTCTCCCTACCGAGAACCAGTGGCAGCAACCTCTCCCTACGCTAAGATCGGCAGAAGTAAAATGGCGGTCGGCGGTGAGGGCTTTTATAGGCACTGTGACGCCACACAAAGCAAGCCAATCATTGCAATGCCCTTCTCTAAGATGGTGTGTCCGCTGCCCATGTCATCGCATTGCCCACAGTGTGCGCCCTTGCTCATTGGCTGAGAAAAGACCCTTCAAGCATTATGGGAAAACTGACATTGGCGCTCGGGTCGCCGAACGCATGGCTGACTTCACGCTATGGTCGGGTTTCGCTCGGCGAAACCCGACTTTGGCGAAAGCCGGTGTTTTTTTTAATCTGACCGACCTGTTTCGCTCAACTCTAGTCCTCACCCAACATCACGAAAAATGGAGATGCTGCGGGTTTGGGAAAATGGTGAAAATTTTTTTTTTTAACAAAGTTTGGAATTGTTTTTCACCACTTGCATAAAAAATAAGACATGATTGGTGTCTATGAACTCGTAATGACCTGGAGAATCATATTGGCAGGTCAGTGTTGGCATTTAGTGAGCCTAGTAAAGCAAAACTAAGGTTAATTTCACATTTGCGTCTTTTAGCGCAGCGCATCGTGCTCTACTGAAAACATGTGCAAAAACTCATACAAGCGCTTGCAAAAAACGTAGCGTTTACATGAGTTAATCTAGCGTTTTTCATGCGTTTGCGTTTTTTAGGCGCATGAGTCACACATTGCACAAGAGGAAAATCCTTGAAACACACTCCACCAATGGGACACCAGTGGGCGAGTGTCATGGGACTTCCTTAAATAGACCCTGTTCAGCTGAATTCTTCAGATTTTGCTGCGGTTTCCTGTGTCACCATGGATCTGCATTGGGAGACTTTTTGCATAAACTTGGATATGGACATCGCGCTGCTTCTGGCTTTTGCTTGCCAGCAACAAAGGGAGAGAGAGAGCGAGCGAAGGCGGTGGCATTTTTGCAGACATCCCATTATTGAAGTCCGGGAGAGCCGTGGAGCGTACCACACCCTCTTCAGCGAGCTCCAGGCAAACCTGGCTAAATTTTCAGACTATACACGGATGTCCCAAGAAAGTTTCAAGGATTTGCTTGCTTGTGTTGAAGGAGCCATCCGGAGACAGGACACAGCTTCGTCGTGCGATTCCTCCTGAGGAAAAGCTCCTCGTCACATTAATGTACGTAATATTAAACAAATGCTGGTATTGTTTTTGTTCTGCCATTTACTAAAAGCCTGCAGAATTATAGTTCTGACATGTACAGGTTGATTTTTCATGTCAGTGTTTTGCCAAAGCCTGGACAATCACAATTTTTTTTCATCTGTTTTGCAGATTCCTGGCTTCTGGCAAGACCCTCTCTTCACTACACTTTCAGTACCGGCTTGGAATCTCCACCTTGTCGGGAATAGTTGCGGACACCTGCTGGGCTTTATGGGATGTTCTACGTCCAGAATTTATGCCCCTGCCCACCGCGGAAAAGTGGATGGATATTGCAGAAAAATTCTGGACAGTCTGCAATTTCCCCAACTGCTTGGTAGCGGTGGATGGGAAACACATCCGGAAAACAAAACCCCCAAGAAGTGGCTCTGAGTACTTTAATTATAAAAAGTGCTTTTCTACGGTACTCGTGGCCATTGCGCATGCAGACTGCAGGTTTATTGCGGTGGATATTGGGGCATTTGGCCGGGGCAATGACTCCCAGACCTTTAAGAACTCAGACATGGGCCGTAGGTTGTATGGCAACCACTTTAATTTCCCCCTGCCACGGCCTCTTCCCCACACCGAAGGTCTGCCACTGCCATTTGTAATGGTTGGTGATGAGGCCTTTCAAATGTGTACAAACCTGTTAAAACCCTACTCCAGCCAGGATTTGGACCACAGCAAAAAAAATCTTTAATTACAGACTGACCAGGGCCCGAAGATCTGTCGAGTGTGCCTTTGGGGTTCTTGTGTCCAGATGGCGCATTCTAGGCACAGCCATTAATCTAAAACTTGAAACTGTGGATGAGGTATTGAAAGCCTGTGTGGTTCTTCACAATTTTGCGATGGCTAAAGACCATTGACTGAATTCACTTGGCACCCTCTCAGGTCATCTGTTGAAGAAGGCCAAATGAGGGACCAATTTGCAGCCTACTTTGTATCTGATGTGGGACGTGTGGAATGGCAAGATCAAATGGTGTAATAAAACTGTTTTCTTGTGTTTATGTTAATAAATAACTTGTTTTGATACCTGTACTGAGTGCACTCTGTTTTTATACACTCCAATACAATAATCACCTGCCCAGGTGTCCCAGTGAATTCAGGATGCTGTTTTCTGCATCCTGACTTTATTAGGACTCCTACCAGTTGCGTCTACAGAGAAAATTTGTATGACCTTCATCATCTCTCCAGTCTATGTGAAAACATATTGCAGCGCCGGTGGAGATACAACAAATATTATACGCCTGGTCTGATGTTACAAATAATGATTTTGGGATGCACTAGCATCCTTCACTCTGACACTTGACCATATGAGTTTATTTGTAGTATCTCCACTATGGCTTCAGTATGCACGCAGACTGGAGAGATGATAAAGTATATACAACTTGTACAATCCACTAGCCTGGTGTCATGCTGAAGTGAGGATGCCAAAAAAAGCATCCTAACGTCAGAATTTTATGAAACGTGGGCAGGTGAATAGACAAGTGAGTAACCACCAGCATCCCTCCAGTCTGCGTGCAATAGATGATGCAAACTGAAGCGACGCTGCAGATGACAACTCAGGTATAGTCACTGGCCAGGTGTGATAAATAGTTATGATATCAGGCCAGGGAATTGTAGATATGGTGTGTATTTTCGGCATCATCTCTTCAGTTTATTCACCACACACTGAATAGGAGATGCGGTTAATTACAAGGTATATCTACAATCCCCTGGCCTTGTGTCACAAAGAGTGAAATGTTGATGGGTAAAACACACCATCCTCAATTCACTCTTCATGATACATGACAAGGTGAGAATAGATATACCTTGCACTCAGCAACATCCTCTATTCAGTCTACTAATATTTCTAGACTGAAGAGACTGGTGGTGAAAATACAAGTCATATGTTTGTGTTTTTGACAACACCTAGATCCAGGACTAGCTTGTGTCAGTACTGGAGCTATGTGGTGGCAAAATCACAAAGTGTATGGTGCAGTGTGTGTACGGCGCAGTGTGTGTAGGTAGCAAAAGACACAATGAAAACAAACAGTTGGGTGAAAAAAAAAAAAAGGCACATTAATTTTTTTTTGTGTCTTGTAAAAATAAATGTGGACGACGTTTGGGTGAAGGAGTAACTTGGGGGTTTGGAGCGACGAGGATTGACATTGGGAGGGCGACGAAGGGGTCCGAGGTGAAAAGGCGATGAAAGTGGTGGGGGAAGGCAGCGGGTAAAACACAGTGGGAGGTGAGGGAGAGGGAGGACAAACTTCTTTTTCTGGACTCTTCTTTTCTTTTTGGAGGTCCTGGTGCTTGTGGACCTGGTGCTTGGGGACCTCCTGCTGCTTGAGGACCTGGTGCTTGGGGACCTCCTGTGGCTTGGGGACCTGGTGCTTGGAGATCTTGAGTGGCTTGGGGACCTGGTGTTGCTTGGGGGGACCTCAGTGGGCTGCTTGACCTCCTGCCAGGGTCCGAGGCCCTGAAGATGGAATGAGGGTCCCCCAACTGCTGTTCGGTGGTGGTGGCGTCCTGGTAAGTGGTCTCGGTCCAGGAGGGGTGGAGGTCAAAGCAGGGATGGAGGAAGTCCAAACAGGAGCAGTGCTTGGCATGGTGGTGGCTAGGGAGTGTCCAGCTGAACTGTGACTGTGTGGTCCAGCATGGCTTGGAATGCTGGTGGCCGTGCAGTGGTATGCAGCAGAAGTCGGTAGTGCGGTGAAGCGAGTCAGTAGTGACACGGGTGGGAAAGGCACCACTGGCTGCTGCTGCTGCACATACCGACTTTGCTGCATAGCCTGCGTGTAAGCATTGTGGCAGGCATGCATCACAGTCAGCTGGAGATCAGGGCTAAGGTGTTCCGCCATGTCCCGTTCAATTTGTTGGAAAAAATGGTGCGCTGGTCTTCTTGAGCTCGGCTTCAAGATAGTCAAGGCAACGCTCAACAGAATGGATGCGTTGGTCCACTAGTGCAAAACCGCTATCCACTCTGTCACCCTACGCCTTGTGGCTATCTTGGAAAACCATGCTCAAATGTATGAACTCGGGCATGAGATTCCTGTCGGAGGCCTTCTGCCGCGGGCAGGAAATACCCGCAAAACCTGTGGCAGAGACCTGTGACAGGGGAAGACCTGATGGACCAGCTTCCTGATCTCCAGCTGTCTGTGACGGCCTGCAAGGTGCCTCTTGGCTGGTAGATGGCTGGGACGGGTCAGAGGCAGCTCTCTGAAGGACCACTTCAGGACCAGGTTGCAGGGTGCTGCTGCAGGTGCTGTGAAAAAAAAAAAAAAAAAAAATTAGTATCATGCATTTACAAATGCCAACTCCTGTGGAATAGAAAAACACAGAATAAACACAATACAACAACAAAATACTTACGCTCTGGTGGCAAGGACCGGTCTTAAGAAAGCCAAAGCCCGATGGTAGCGAGCGATACTTTCTTGTGGTCTTTTCCGCAGTACCACTGGCAACCTGGTTCTCCAGCCTCAGGTCCCTGTTGAAGCGGTTGTTCATTGATTGCCAACGGGTTTTGACCTTGTTCACTGTGGAAAATAAAAATACAATTTAGATAAAATTTAGATAATACACTGTAGGCTGGGATCACACAACTGTGTGGGATGCTAGAAACTCACAGGAGTTACTAGCATCACACACAGTTGTGTGATCCCGGCCAAGGTCACTGACACATCACACAGCATTGAAATACTTATTAAAATCCTTGTGGACCCGGGGAGAGGCGTTGTCCCAGCCATCCATCAGCACTGCGGCCACCTCATTCCAGAGCCGTCGGATCACCACGTTGTCAGTGCATTGAATGACGGCTGTCCCACAAAGGGACTCGCTCCTGGACCAACTTGATCAGGGCGTCATTGTTCAGGGCGAGTTCCTCATCCCGTTGTGAAGCCTACAAAAGAAAGCAAAACATTAATCTTGTAAAGATTTGGAGATGAAAAAGATAGAAAACAAGACAGAATAGAAGCAAGATTGAATAGGAAAAACAGGCAATAAAAAAAGGCAGGGCTAAAAAACAGTGCAATCTGCAGTCTATACATACAGGCCGCCTCCCCGCCTGCACACAGACTGGCTGCTCCCGTTCTTCCTCCGCTGCTGTGGACGATGTGGACTGAAAAATAAAAAAAAAATTTGCCACATGTGTCCATGCAACAGCAAATACTTACCAATCCGTATGGAAGGAAGGTACTCGCTTCACCCTCTGCTTGGGCCAGTTCACCAGGGGTCGGCTGGTACTCGTCTCCTGAAGACATGCTGCAATAAAGAGACATTAGTACATGATAAATTGAGAAAAAAGGAAAAAGACAATAGGTTTTATACTCACATTATCCAAGTTTCCAAGCTGTCCAAGAAAAAAGCTGGAATAGCTGCTGTCATGCTGCTGTTTTACTGGCTGGCTGTAGAGTAGTGGACTGAAGTGCCAACAGCTTATTTTATATACACTACCCCATACAATGTTTCTTTATTTAGTGGGTGGTTTAAACCAGTGTCTAGATATGTGTTATCTCTAACAATGCATGCGTTGTAGAACTTTGACCTGCATCTGTCCCAGCGCACGTCAGCGATCACATGGACTATGTGGTGTTTGGGCGCTTTCCGTGCGCGATGCGAGCGCATGCGCCTTTTTAACGATATTGGGTGGACCAAAAGATGCAACATGTTGTGTTGTGCGCGCCAAGTCGCTCACGACAAAATAACGCAATCGCACGAAAAAGCTGATGATCGCATGCTAACGCTAAACAATGCGCCCCCCTGGTAAAGATGGGGGCTCATGGCGAATGCGATCGGATCAGCACAATGCACTATGCTAAAAAACGCCAATGTGAAACCAGCCTAACTGGTGAAATTGCAAAAAAGGTGCAATCCCGCAGACTTTGAATTTTTTTCCCATTTTCCAGTACACGATATGTTAAAACCAATGGTGTCATTCACAAGTACAACTTGTCCCATAAAAAAAAACATGCCTTTACATGGCCATATTGAGGGAAAAATAAAGCTATGGCTCTTGGAAGAAGGGGAGCAGAAAATGCAAAGCCGAAAATACCTCCGGTTATGAAGGGGTTAAAATAAAAAAGCAATACATGTTTGATATCTGTGCATACTGATCTCGAGAATCATATTGCCATATCAGTTTTCCTGTATACTGGACATGGTAAAAAAAAATTGTGGAACTGCACTTTTTTGAAATTCAATCCACTTGGAATCTTTTTTTTTTTTTTTTCCTGTGTTTCAGTGAATGCATTGGTAGTATTTGGTTCTAAGGCCGGCTTCACACAGGCGAGTTTGATGCGAGTAAGTCGCACGACTTTCTCGCATCAACACCCGGCACGGCCGCCCGCTCTCGGAACCGAGTGTGGGGCTGCATGTATTTCTCGCATCAAACTCGCCAGTGTGACGCCGGCCTAATTTGAAAAATGTTATCACTATTTTGTCATAACCAATACAGTATATGTTGAATTGTCTCAAAGTATTTTCAGAAGCATGTTCCTTAACACATTCGTTAAAGGTATACGTCTAAATTAGGTATACTTTTAAAATTCTGCTTTTTTTTTTCTTTTTTTTTCTTCAATTCTATCATACATTCTTCAAATAAGGAAAATGAAAGTCTTATTCCTACTGTTGGTAAACCTAGAAAACGTCGTCAAAAGAAATCTGCAAATAGGAAGGATTCTCAGTTAAAGATGCAAGAATCTGAAAGTGGAACTAAGATCTCTGACAAGGCCAAAGCTAAAAGGGTAATGTTGCAAAATTTGTTATGATCGTCTAATGTTTTTAGTTATACCGGAATACTAGCTGAAGAGCCCGGCGCCGCCCGGGCGTAGTAACGAACTACGGTTAGTTATAACAAATTACAATGATTATATATATATATATATATATATAGATATATATATATCTATATATATATATATATATAGATATATATAATATATAATATATATATATATATATATAGATATATATATATCTATATATATATCTATCTGAGTGTATAGCCCCGCCCACTCCGCATAGCCACATTCACTATAATATCCCACACAATCTCATCAGCCAGAGGTACCGGACTACAACCCCTAATATCCCACGTTGTCCCGTCCGCCAGAGCCACAGGACTACTAATATCCCACATCATCCTGTCAGCCAGAGCCACCAGACAACTACCCCTAATATCCAACATCATCCCGTCAGCCAGAGCCACGAGACTACTACCCCTAATATCCCACATCATCCCGTCAGCCATAGCATCCAAACTACTACCCCTAATATCCCACATCATCCCGTCAGCCATAGCAACCAAACTACTACCCCTAATATCCCACATATCCCATCAGCCAGAGCCACCGGACTACTACCCCTAATTTCCCACATCATCCCTCAGCCAGAGCCACCGACTACTACCCCTAATTCCCACATCATCCCGTCAGCCATAGCCACCGACTACTACCCCTAATATCCCACATCATCCCGTCAGCCAGAGTCCACCGGACTACTACCCCTAATATCCCACATCATCCCGTCACAGCCGCCAGACTACTACCACTAATATCCCACATCATCCCGTCAGCCAGAGCCACCGGACTACTACCCCTAATATCCCACATCATCCCGTCAGCCAGAGCCACCGGACAACTACCCCTAATATCCCACATCATCCTGTCAGCCTGGGGTCATAACCAGAGTGCTCTTTGGAATGGCCCTAAATTCTATACAGGGATCCCTTTAAGATAGGCCTGGCATCAGAACCAGAGCGCTGAGTGAATTTGCCCTGACTTCCATACCGGGGATCCCTTTAAGAGAGCCAGGGGTCATTCATTTCTGTCATGTGCTCTCTGCTCCTTTCTGGGGGCAGACAATGGCTGGAGCTTATGTTCCCGGGGATACTAGATTTCTCCCACCCGGTCACTGTCTGCTGAGGTGTTGTCTTGGAGTCAGAAAACTGTTGCTCATAGCAACCAATCACAGATCAGCTTCTTTTAAACAGCTCTGGTGAAATGAAAGATGCTTCGTGATTGGTTGGTGACACACACACACACACATTCATATATATAATTATTTTCAGTAAAGGTACAGGGAACTTTATTTTGGAGCTCCCTCCACCTTTGCTATAATTGTCAAAGGTATACTGGCTAAATATTTCCTCACTCAATGCCAAATTACCACAAGTCACTTTTTTAATACTAGAACATTTCAGAGTTTAAATCCTTTTTAAAACCTTTACTTTCTTTCCTATTGTATGCCTGAAGTCCAAAAAATATTCTGTGGGTGCTTAATGTCTTGACGTTGTTATTGTCTTGCTGTTTACTCGTACAGAACCAAGGACTCCCAAACTGAGCCCCTTCCCCATTATCAGGATACCCCCGTTATCCTCCCTCAATAACGAGAGACAATAAATCTTTGGAATATATATTGTCACAGCAGCCTTTATTTAAGTACAAACAATGTTAACAATAATTAACAATATACCATAACAACATTAGGGATGAGTCCTTGAAGCTACAAAGATCATGGTGAATTGACCCAAAAACCTGTGAACAACACCCAACCTCTTACTCCCAGCCGTTACCCCACAGGCTCGGGAGCACCAACAATCGAGGTATGCTGTTCACCCAACTACTTGGGGATCCGCTCACTCCATGTGAACTCCCCTTCCACCTTTCACCAGATCACCACCACGTAATTACAAACAGTGGAGACCCTAAACAGAGTCCCCACAACCCAATTTCCAACAACTTCAAGGACTCTCTCTCCCCACCCCTTGAGCCGCCACAACGAGGGCCCCATTGAAACCTCAATAGCCCGAGACCCCCTAAACCCGCAAAGCTATGGCCCTTTCAATACCTTCCTGAATACCCAAAGCCCAAATATCCGAACCAACGGCATTCAGATGAACCCCATCAGCCAACCAAAAATCCCCCTCATCCTTCTCAAGATCAAAATGCCGCACAGACACGTTACCGTTCCGAGCCATGAAAGAAGACACAGCCCTATTAACCTTTATCCTGGCCTTATTAATCTTAGCCAGGGACCTCATGTTCCGCCAACGCCTGCGTGGAACAATTTCGGACCAAATCAAGATGACCCCCGGATATAACACCCATAACCGCAAGCAATCCTGCTTAATGTCTTTTACTAATTCCCGGAATGGTCGCAACGCAAGATCATTCCCCCCTGCATGGAGTACCAAAATATCAGGAGCCCGGTCCAAACGAGCGCAACCGTGAATTTCAGGCAACACCCTCTTCCACTGCATTCCTCGAAAACTGAGCCATCGCACCACCACCATAGACCGGGGAAATCCCAGTTGCCGACCATCAGTCCTGACGTCAGCTTGCAAGGCTCCCAAGTGGACAAAGGAATGACCGAAAATCCAAACCAGCAGGGGGGCGATACCTGAAACGAGAAAACAATGCTAAACATAACAAAAGAACACCCTCAAAAAACTGCTCCTAATAGTCACACATTCCCCAACAGAAAGGCCAACGTCCCCACATCGCGAATTAAGGCCTAATATAACTCCGAAATCGATTAGACTTCCAACCCCCAATACGTTGTATAGATGACGCACCCAAACCCCTACCAGCCGCTTCAGTCGCAGCACCAATATGGAAAGAATGAGTCCCAAAACGAGAGTCATCCAAACCCAAAGCTCGAATGGACCTCTTGAAAATGGCTTTAAACTGATACCTAGACAGGCTACCACCATCAGCATGGCACAACAATGAGCCCCCCAATCCGGGGCCCAATTCCCAAAAACGCTTCAAGCATAACACCAGACACATCAAATACTCTGGTACACTGCCCAACACAACCCGACGGCCCTTCCCCTCCTGATCCGTTTTAGACCTACGCAGCCTAAATTCAACTCCACCCGCCGTCAATAGCACGTCTTTAGCCAACAAACCACCTACCACCTGCTTATTACACGAAACCAGCTCGCCCACTCGCAAGGCCCCAAAAAATGCCAACGAAAAGGCCAAACGGAATAATAGAACCTCAAAACGAGAGGAACACATCGTATCCAAAATAAAACCCAACCGCTCTAACAAAGCAAAGGATACCGGGCGCCTCGTGTCACCAAGCCCCTTTGTTCGACGAAAACCTTTCGCCGCCTGCTGTACCAAAAAGGTCTTTGACAAATCAAAAGTCCCACGCAAACGGAAACCAAAAGATAATGCTGCCAAAACCCGCGATACTTTAGCACAAGACCATCCTTCCCTCGCTCCCTGCCCCAACCAAGCCAACAAGGCCCTTTGTTGATCCACCCCCTGTCCCACAACTGGAATTTTAGCTAAAAACTCCTCCCAATTAAGCCACACTGCCTGATAAGCCGCCCAAGTTTTCGGAGCCAATGACGCCCTAATCAGTGACTCTGCAGACCGTAAACTACCTTCCACAGCTCCTCCGGGCAGGCTAAACCTTCGTACTCCGCTTCCGGGGCCAATGAGCGAAAACGATCCCACTGTAAACGAGAAAGAGAATCAGCTATATCATTCTTCACTCCCGGAACATGCGTCGCCGTCACGTGCGCATTCAATGCCAAACATAGCAAAACCAAACGTTGCAAAACTCGAACGACAGGAGGAGAGCATGCAGTAAGCCCATCAATTGCACAAACGACTCCCATGTTATCACAATTGAACCGCACCCGACGATCCCGAAACTCCTGCCCCCATAAATGCACTGCCACAAGGATCGGAAAAATCTCCAACAATGTTATGTTGCGCACCAAGCCCTCTGACACCCACTCCCCAGGCCAGCGAGATGCACACCACTGACCCTTGAAATAGGCTCCAAAACCAACACCGCCGGCCGCATCCGTAAACAACTCCAACACATCATTCCCAACAACCTCAGCCATGACCAATGAGCGCCCGTTATACCTGTCTAGGAAGGAATCCCAAACAGCCAAATCCGCCTTAAGTTCCCCAGACAACCGTATGAAGTGATGAGGGGCTTTAATCCCTGCCGTAGCGCTTGCCAGCCTACGTGAAAAAACTCGCCCCATCGGCATCACTCGACATGCAAAATTCAGCTTCCCTAGCAACGACTGCAAATCCTGCAACGACAACTTATTCAAACGGCGCGCTCTTCCCACTTCAGCCCGTAAAGCCAACAACTTTTCCTCGGGCAATCTGAACTCCCATGCCACCGTATTGATGACTATCCCCAGAAAACACAAACAAGTAGATGGACCCTCAGTCTTACCAGGCGCCAAAGGAACCCCAAAACGCTCCGCCACCCACTCAACAGCTCTCAAAATCCCGTGACAGCGTGAAGAGTTTGCCGGGCCCACACACAAGAAATCATCCAAGTAATGAATAACTGATTCACAACCGGACACCTCTCTCACCACCCACTCTAGAAAGGAACTAAAAGCTTCAAAATATGCGCATGATAAAGAACACCCCATTGGTAAGCACCTGTCAACAAAGAACCCGCCTTCCCAAAAACAACCCAGTAGCTTCAAGCTATCCGGATGCACCGGCAAAAGCCGAAAAGCAGATTCGATGTCAGTCTTAGCCATAAGGGCCCCTCGACCGCACTTCCTCACCCACCGCGCAGCCTCATCAAAAGAGGAATAAACCACCGAACAAATTTCAGGATCGATGCCATCGTTCACTGATCTCCCCCGTGGGTAAGAAAGATGCTGAATGAGCCGAAACTTGTTTGGCTCCTTCTTTGGAACAACGCCCAACGGGAAAACCACTAGATCAGAAAAAGGTGGCGACGAGAAAGGGCCCGCCATGCGACCCAACGAAACTTCCTTTGCCAATTTTTCCCTCACCACCTCCTTATGCAATAAGGTCGAACGCAAATTCCTAAGTACCCGCGGGATAGCAAACGGGGGATGTGGGATAACAAAACCATCCTTAAAACCATTATACAACAACACCGCCTTCTCCTTGTCCCCATATCTATTTAGATAAGGGACCATCCTTTCCAGCCTCACTGGAGTCTCTCCCTTGAGAATTACCACCCCCAGATTTTTGCTTCCCTTTTTTAAAACACTTAGACGCTCCATGTGAGGCGCCATTGCAGTTGGAGCAAACATGTTTGAATTTGCACCCTGCCCCAAATTTACACTGGCCGTCATTAAACTGCCAGCATACCCCAAATTTGTTTCCACCTGCTTGCCCTTGACCACTTCCTCCCGCTGCCCCCGTGTTATTGCTACTCTGGCTGGCGCCCCCCGTTCCCCCATGAAAGGAATGCCCGAACTTATTCTGTGCTATGACTCTCATCCACAGACCAATATCCTTCTGATCCCAACGAATTGCCGGACGAACAGCCTTCCTTTGCCTAAACTGCTCATCATACCGCAGCCAAGCCTGCCCCCCATACACCCTATATGCCTCCCCTATAGCATCAAAGTAGCAAAATAAAGCCGAACAATTGTCCGGAGCTTTTTCCCCGATAACACTTGCCAAAATTGCAAACGCTTGTTGCCAATTAACGAACGTCTGAGGAATTAAACGCCACCTCCTTTTTTCCTCTTCCTCCTTCTTACTATCCTCCTTTTTACTTTTATCCAAATTAAATTTCTCCAAAGGCAATAAAGAGAATATTTCAACATACTCATCCTTCCAAATACGCTCTTTCACCTCCTTCTTCAAATGCGCCCTCAAGAGGCCCTCAAAACAAACATACACCTCCCCGTGAGCCCTATCATCTAAACGCACCCGGCACTCTTTTTCCTTCTCTGTCTGCACCGACACAGACACAGGCTCGGCACTATGCCCCTCCTGCTCCGTCCCGCTCGAAACCAGTTGCCCCCCGACCTGCGACCCAACCCAAGCCGTCACCGGAGACGGAGAACCAAAACCCCTCTCTAACCGTTACAGCAAATTGCTCACATCAACCAACATATCCTTAACTCCGGCTACCTCGGTAGCCCCCCCAACACTATTACCGACCCCCGACCGAACTACCCCAAACGGTGAAGAAGACAAAAACGAATGACAGACACTTGACACAGAATTATACTCACCGGGCTGCGAGGGTGCTGTGAGCCCACCAGCCGGATAATCTGGCTCCAAAGATGCATCCACATTGCCGCGATCCGGCATAACGACTCCGCTGATTTGTTCCTGACGTCCAGAAACCCCGTCGGGACCTCCAGGAGAAAAAGGCCTAGACCCCATTGGGATCCAGCCCGCTGGTCCTCAAGTAGCGATGACGACTGGGTCGCAGTAGCACCCGATGATGCTTCAATGCCGCTCCCAGTAATGGCCCCCCGCTGCACCCCAGTGACACCCGAGTGGGATCCCCACCCGCTATCCACCGAAGTCAGCTGACTAAGCCCTGCCGTATAGCAGGCCGACAACAAACCATCAGGGGCCTCCGCTCTAGAAACGGCAGCGTAGGCAGGCCGCCCCACGTTCTCCACACAGCGATGGCCCCCCTGCCACATCTGGAACCCCACCCACTATGGGGGATAAAATCTGTTGCCCCGAACTGCCGACCGATGCCTCGGCCGCCGAAACTCTGGAGCCGTCAACAGAGGCAGGCCGCAGTGCAGGAACACTGCCCCTGCGGCCCCCCGACGAATCTGGAACCCCGCCGCTATCAAGGGGGATAATTGCTGACCTGGTGAGCCGGCCAATCCATTAGCCCCGATGCACCTGCGTCGCTGTCTGAGGCAGGCCACACAGCAAGCCGATCGCAACTGCGACCTCCCGAGGACGCAGCTCCAAAAAGACGCCCGGCTCGTAACGGCTCCACCGCCGACGCACTTGCGATGCTGCCTGAGGCAGGCAACAGAGCAAGCCGATCGCAACTGCGACCTCCCGAGGACGCAGATCTCAATAGACGCCCGGCGCGTAACGGCTCCGCCCCCTGACTAGAACGCGGCGGAGGAGAAGTTACCGCTGCAGGGCCTCGCCGGCTGGGCGGATTCCTCCCAGGCCGAGGCTGCTGGCACGAGCGGTGCAAGGCCTGGAGGGGCCCGTGAGGGGCTCCTGCGCCGACGCAAGGCCCGAGAAGCCTGATCAGGCAAAAGCCGCTCTGGAGGCCTCACCCGCCTTGGACGCCTCTCCCTCTGCGCTGCCCCAGACGACTGACCGGGCGATCCCTGGACAAGGATCGCAACCTGCGCTTCCAGCCATCCTGGCAGCTGCTACAAGGCCGCAGACCTGAGGCGCTCCAGCGCCGCATTCACTGACATGGTGAGCTGTACTACTGATGGGGCAAGGCAGGAACTGACACCTGGATCTGCCCATCACTGCCTTATAAACCCCCCACCACCCCCTCTCATTTAAATGTTCCTCCCTCTTTGTAAACCCCTCCAAACCCCCGTCATGCCGGCCTCCGCCCACGCCTCTTTCTTGAGGGGAGGGAGGCTCTGCTCCGGCCATTACTGTTGGGTTCCCCTATTAAACTAAAAACACCATAAAGCTGAAAGTCTACACTTGGTGCCTGACAGTAATCGGGCAAGAGGGGATAAAGCTCCTCCTTGAGATTGGATTGATAACTTGATATACAGTATATAAGCCTTTGCATATTAGCAACATTTTCTCATTATTTTTTTTTTCCTCCAGGCACAACGTTTACAGTGACAGTATTTCCAATGGATCTAATGTTCAGAAGAAGCTTGTGAAGAGAAGTAGGAAAAAGAAAAATGCAGATTAAAAACCGTTTGGTAAAATGTCAAACACTAAATACCTGTCAGTGTCAGTACTTTAATGCTCAACTTCTAACTGACCTTCTATAGAAAGTTACAACTTTTGAAACGACTGATTGTATTTTTTTTAAACAAATTGAAATATAGTAATGAACATATATTGTTTGAAAATGTCATGTGTCAATATTTTGATAAATAAAAAATTTATCTATGGTAAAAGCACTTGTGTGATTTTTAGACTTTTCAAATGTAAGTGTGAAACAAAGGATAAAACTGAAATTGGGCACCTAACAATAAAAAAAAAAAGTTGTTAAAGCCTCGTTTTGGATATGACTGTGCAGGGAGTTGAAAGATACCTTAACTGTTAATCCATCCCTTGAATGTGGAAGGGGCAGTCCTCCCAACGAAGGGCATACACACCTTTGGTATTTTACTCATGTAAGGGTCCCGTCACACTCTTCAATGTCCCAGCGATCCCACCAACGATACGACGTGGATGGGATCGCTGGGACATCGTTAGCTGATCGCTGGTGAGCTGTCACATGGGCAGACTCACCAGCGATCAGGACCAGGGAGCACGCTGGTATCCAATGTACACATCGGGTAACTAAGCACCGCACGCACCTAGTTACCCGATATGTACCCTAGATACCGGCTCTCAGCTTCTGCTGTAGAGTGCTGAGAGCCGGTATCCAATGTACATATCGGGTAACTAAGCACCGCGCTGCACCTAGTTACCCTTTATGTACCCTAGATACCGGCTCTCAGCACTCTACAGCAGAAGCTAGGAGCTGGTAACCAGGGTACATATTGGGTAACTAGGTGCGGTGCTTAGTTACCTGTTATGTACATTGGATACCAGCTCCCAGCTCGCTGATCGTTGGTCTCCCACTGTCACACGCAGCGATGCACGCAGGCCAGTGGGAGACCAACGATGAAAAAATGGTCCAGGACATTCAACAATGATCAGCGATACCCAGCAGGGTGGCTGGTCGTCGCTGCGTGTTACACTAAGCAAGATCGCTGCCTAGGTCGCTGTTGCGTCACAAAATCAGTGACGCTTCAGTGATCTCGCTTAGTGTGACGGGGGCTTTAGCCTCTTGCCTAATCTGATAGGAGTTGGCCATGCCCCAATCATCTTGTGTTGATGCCTTGTATTTGATCATAATCCCATCCTAGAGTGACACAGTAGAAAACTTGCATATGGCAGTTGGCTGCAGGTACAGTGAAGCTGTGGCCACCTTACTTAGTATGGCCTGACCAGATGACCTGATACAGTTGGGACATGAGATTAGGGTATATCAGTAATCTGAACCCAAGTAAACAGGATGCGGCCTCAAAGTGCTTTCATGACTAGTCAAGCTGCCTAGTTATGTATAAACAATTGTGCCATGTTCACACATTCTGTTTTTTTTTTTTTTTAACAAGATTTTGACTTACAAATATTGAAGTGTGCATTTGTTTCTATTATACTTTTCCACTTTGCCACTCTTTATCCTATGTGCACTGTACAGTGCACAGTTGCTTTTTACACTTTAGAAAGACACTGGTTCGGTGTGGAAAGTAAACGCATTGTAAATTAAGAACTGCTTCTCTATATTGGATCAAGGATCTTCATTTCGATTAGAGCAGTCAAAACTGTTAATTGTCTTTACCTTTTTAAAGCTTCTGGCTGGCGCTCATCCACCTCTACCACTGGCTACAGGGTATGGTAACCTTTGTTAAGCTTTTCACAGGAGTTATACCTACACAACTCGATCAGGTGAGCACATTACCTGGATCAATTTTAGCTTTTTATAACTATCATCTTATGGTCGAAAATGGACTTTTCGCTGTGTTAATCCACTCCTGACTCTAGTATTTTAAATCCGTATTGGTAAGCCAAATGTGTGATCATGGCCTTATGGTTAATTCATGTCTGCTGAACATAAAAGCTGATTGAAAATGGGTGCTGCGATGACCGACATATCATTTAGTCAGCAAGTGATCCAAAGGTCACAAAACGTATAGCTCCCATCACAGGAAGAGACCAATGCCGAGTGTGAAGTAATGGAAGCTCTGGTTATGTTTTGTATTATTTCCATGCTGTGTATAATCTATTCTTTCATGCTCTCTGCTGTCACCTGGTGGCCCTTTCTGTGTGGCAGCCTGTAACTAATTAATTCTGGTACATGCCTTTCACTTCCTGTGCTGAGGTCACTGCTTCTTCCTGTTAGCAGCCATTTGCTTTTTAGTTCTTTATGGAAGAGACACGCTTTGCACCGAGCTGTGAAAGGCATCAGTTTTCGACCACTCACTCCTGCTGGTCACACTTGCAGCCACACTTGGTGTTACGTCTTGCTGCACCTCGTTTCACCTGCAGTTCTGGAGAAGTTACTGTATACCAATCATAAGCTGTATGTCCAAATTTCCAAATAAACAAGTCTGGACTTCACAATCCCTGGTGTGCATCATCTCTCCGGATGCTGAACAGCACTGGTCCTGTCTGCTCTGCATGAGGAAGCGGAAGGTAGGCAAACTCTCCCAGCCCCAATCAACTATACCACCATTCGCCTCATGTGGGGACAGAACAGTCGAAAACTGCCTTGAAGCCCGGCCAGAATTACCCTTATATCCCTATCCACGTGCCTGCGCTCTGCCTGCTCACATACTGCAGCCCTGCTCTGCTAATAAACTGTTTGCAGCGTCACCCCAGACAGCATTGTGCATAGACTCTCTGTATGTTATACTACATCGCTGCCGATTGTCGGACTGTAAAACCCCATAATTCTCTAAAAAACACCTTGGGAATCTTTTCAGGACGTCTTAACTAAGCTGCACTGCGATTTCCAGCCCCCAATTCAAAAGTTCAGTTTCTTAGAGACAGCGCACCTTAAGTCAAAATGGCCGAAAAAGACCCTGCACAGTCTCCCACTGCTGAAACAGAGCAAATACAACCTGACTTCCCATCATGAAGACCAGGAAGCAGAACCCACGCTTCCAGAAGACCAAGTCGTTCGACAAAAACGCTCTGTCAAACCAACCATAAAAGCTGTCGAAAATTATCAAAATACGAAGGTGTCATGTATAGTGTACAGTTCCTATAGCGTCTTGTGCTTGGGTGCAAGGAAAACACAGGAGACATAGGTTGAAATGAAATGACTTGTATTACTTCATACAAGCATGCTGAAAAGCTCACACAGTTTGCAGGAACAGCGACAGGAGACACAGCAGGCCAGAGTAACTTCAAGCACTACAATAAATCTCCAAAGCAGGTTCAGGATCTCTTCTCTGTACCGTAATTCCTCTGCAAACATGGATTCACCAAACAGCAGGTTTCCAGAGTCCAAAAGTGTTCCAAGGTTCCTCAGTAGGGAATAGCTGGAGTACAAGTCTAAGGCTTCCAGGAGTCAGGTCACAGACTGACTGAGGCTTGATTCAGGAGCACTGATTGTTCAGCTGAGGCTGCTTAAGAAGCAAGAGGGAAGAATCAGGGCGGGAACATGAAAACTGGAAACTCCATATCAACTGAGGGCAAGAGCTACAGAAAGCAAAATGGCCGACGGAAAACTGAGTTTCAAGGAACATGTCAACAGAGACAAAGAACCTTACATTACTCCCCCCTTAGGGACAACCTCCGGATGACCTCAGACCAGGCTTGACAGGGTACCTCTGATGAAACTGGCGGAGCAGGCGAGGAGCATTTACATTATTGACTGGTTCCCATGAGTTGTCCTCCACTGGTTAGCGCTGCCATTTAATCAAATATTGCAACTGATTTCTGTACAACGTGGAATCTAGAATCCTTTCCACCATAAATTCTTCCTGACCATCGACCAGCACTGGGTCAGGGCAAGGAGAAGAACGTCCAGGAAACGTATTGGGTGTTGCAGCCTTTAGTAGGGATACATAAAAGACAGGGTGGATTCTCATAGTTCTGGGTAGTTGAAGACGACAAGCAACAGCACTTATAATCTTATTGATCTTATAAGGTCCAATGTACTTATGTCCCAATTTAGATGATGGAATCTTTAATTTAAGATTTCTGGTTGACAGCCAGACCAAATCTCCTACCTTGAAAGCTGGTGCAGGTTTACGAAATTTATCTGCTGCTTTCTTGTACCTTTCCTGAGCCAATTCTAGATTTTCCTTTAGAAGATCCATATTCTTTTGTAAAGAAGTGATTCTTTCAGCCACTGCCGGCAAGGGCGTATCTATGGGAAATCGAGGAAGAATGTTAGGATGATAACCTAGATTGGAGTAAAAAGAAGACTGCTTAGTGGAGGCGCTCTGAGAGTTGTTATAAGAGAACTCAGCCAGTGGAAGTAGATCCACCCAATCATCCTGTAGGTGGCAGATAAAACAGCGAAGATACTGCTCCAGGGTCTGATTGGTTCGTTCTGTCTGTCCATTAGTCTGGGGATGAAAAGCAGAAGAAAGGTTTACTTTAATGTCCAATGCTGCACAGAATTTTGCCAAAACCTTGAAGTGAATTGCACCCCTCGATCCGAAATGACCTCATCCGGTACTCCATGTAAGCGAAACACATTCTTAATCATCAAGTCTGATGTCTGTTTTGCAGTGGGTAAGCCGACACAAGGGATAAAATGAGCTGCCTTTGTTAGACGGTCAACCACCACTAGAATGGTGTTCTTCCCTTGAGAGGTTGGTAACTCCACAATGAAGTCCATAGAAATGGATCCCCACGGGCGGGACGGGGTGGGAAGAGGTTGCAACAGACCAGTTGGTGAGGAGCGAGGTGTTTTGCATCTTGCACAGACTTCACATGAAGTGACATAGTTTAAAACATCTTTCCTGTAAGTGGGCCACCAAAAGAAACGAGAAAGAAATTCTTGCGTCTTTAGAATTCCCCTATGCCCGGCTATCTTGGAATCGTGGATGAGTTGCAATACTCTCAATCTGACTGTTTCAGGTATATACAGACGTTGTCCCTGAATCCACACACCATTCTTAAAGACAAGACTTACGTCCCTTGGGGGTTGAGCCAACAAAGAATCCGCATGGTATGCTTCCTTGATGTCCTTAAGTAGGTCTTGATTATGAATCACTCCCAGGAATCTAGAGTCAGGAAGAATAGTCTTAGGAGGAGTAAGTGGACGTGTCTCTGCTGAATGAATCCTAGAGAGTGCATCAGCCTTTCCATTGCGCGATCTTGGTCTATAAGAAATGACAAAATTAAATTGGTTTAGGAAAATATTCCAGCGAGCCTGGCGAGGAGTCAGGCACTTAGCCGACCTGATAAATTCAAGGTTACGATGGTCTGTCAGGACGACTATTTGCTGTGCAGCACCCTGAAGAAGGTGTCTCCATTCCTTGAAGGCGGCAATAATGGCCAACAATTCTCTATTGCCCACATCGTAGTTCCTCTCAGCCGAAGACAACTGCTGGGAAAAAAAGGCACAGGGATGCAAGACATTCTTCTCACCTGTTCTCTGAGAGAGTATAGCTCCAACGGCACAGTATGAAGCATCCACCTCTATTATGAAGGCAAGCTCGGGGTTGGGATGTACTAAGATAGGTGCGGTGGTAAATTTATCCTTTAAACAGGAAAATGCTTCCTGAGCTTGCGGGGTCCAGGAGAACCTAGAATGTTTCCGGGTAAGTTGGGTGATAGGTGACACTACCTCAGAAAAATTCTTAATGAAACGTCTATAGAAGTTGGCAAACCCGATGAAACGCTGCACCTCCTTCACATTTCTAGGAATTGGCCAATCCTTGATGGCTTGGGTCTTGCTTCCATCCATACTAATCCCTTGCGTAGATAGTACATACCCCAGAAATTGAATTTCAGTCCTATGGAATTCACATTTTTCAAGTTTGATGTAGAGATGGTTTTGTCTTAGGCGTTCTAAGACCATTCTCACATGTCCATGATGTTCCTCTGTGGAGTTAGAAAAAATTAGAATATCATCCAGATAAATCACCACAAATGTATCTAGGAGATCCCTGAAGATATCATTCACGAAGTGTTGGAAAGTGGCTGGGGCGGTACTCAGACCAAAAGGCATAACTAGATATTCAAAGTGTCCATAGCGTGACCTGAAAGCAGTCTTCCATTCATCCCCAGGTCTGATACGGACCAAGTTATAGGCCCCACGGAGATGCAGTTTAGAGAAAATTTTGGCATGCCGCACTCTCTCCAACAACTCAGGGATTAAAGGCAATGGATAACGGTTTCTAATAGTAACCTTATTGAGTTCCCTATAGTCTATGCAGGGTCTCCGAGATCCATCTTTCTTCTTCACAAAGAAGATGGGTGCACCTGCGGGAGATGAAGAGGGGCGTATGAAGCCCTTGGCTAAATTTTCGTCTATATAATCCTTCAAAGCTTTTAGCTCGGGCCCCGCTAGGGGGTAGATCTTACCAAAAGGTATCTCGGCTCCAGGCAATAATTCAATTGGACAATCATATGGACGGTGAGGATGAAGATGATCAGCGTTCTTCTTGTCACATAAATCGTCATAGTCCTGGTATACAGCTGGTAGTTCAGGGACTGACATGGTTCCTTTAGGAACAGAGCAAGCTGAAACTCCTTGACTCATCTGTTTCTCCGGAAAGTGTAATTCCTTGGTCTCCCAGTTAATCGTAGGATTCTGCGCCTGCAGCTATGGTAGCCCTAGAATGATGGGAAAGTGGGGAGAAGAGATAAGCAAAAAAGACATTTTCTCTTGATGATCTTTACCCATAAAGACCCTCAAAGGCTCTGTTTCTTGATCCACTGGTCCAGAAGTCAGTAGAGAGCCATCCACAGTCTCCATCTGTACTGGAGTAGCCTTCTTCACTGAACGTATCCCCTGTTTCAGAGCAAAGGAGATATCCATAAAATTTCCACTTGCTCCTGAGTTGATCATAGCAGAGCTAGACACCCAGACTGAGTCAACCCAGAGTTTGATGGAAAGGAAGCAATGAGAATTGTTTCTTTTACAACTCAGCTGGGACACCGCTGAGGAAACTTGAAAAATTGCAGCGTTTATACCGTCATCGTCCCCAGAACTAACAGAGTTTAAGCCCGAGAAATCAAGATCTCTTGCAGCAGATCTCTCTGGAGCCTGAGGCTCGGACATGACAGAGCTCCTCTCGCAACACTCACAGTGAATGACTGCTGCAGTAGTCTTACGAGAACGGCTGGGGCAGTTTATAATGAAGTGCCCTGACTTACCACAGTAGAAACATAGATTTTCCTTTATACGATGTTCTTTGCGTGCATCACTAACCCATCTTTGTAAAGAGTCCACCTGCATGGGTTCAGGTTCTGGTTCCCTTGTGATCCTACTCAAAGGTTCCTTAGCTGAGGAGGGAGGTAGTAAAAGGTTAGTGCGATTATTTTCGAACCATCTCTCTTGTCTGCGTTCAGTCAGACGAGCATCAATACGGATACAATAGTTAATAAAGTCACCTAACGCAGTGGGAGGGTCGGCACGAGCAAGTTCATCCTTAATCAGTGGAGACAACACTTTCCGAAAAATAGATTTTTTAGCGGAAGTGTCCCAAGTGGTATCAAGAGCCCATCTCCTGAAATCCAGGGCATATTCGGCTACTGAACGCTTACCTTGGCGCAAAGTTAACATGGCTGCTTCAGCTGTTGCACCTCGATTGGGGTCATCAAACACCTGCCCATGGCTGAAATAAAAGCATCAAGGTGATTCAAACAATCATCCTCAGTCTCAATCAGAGGGTTTGCCCACATCAAAGCCTTATTGGTAAGCAACATGATTATAGTAAGCACTTTGGATCGTTCAGTGGGAAATTGTGAAGCATGTGCAGAGAAAAATAAATTGCATTGATTAATAAATCCCCTGAATTTCTCACGTTCACCGCCAAAACGAAAAGGAGGTAATTTGGGGATCCCAGAACTTGGGGTTATGGCAGGAGCCTGGGCTCGTTCCTCTAGAGCCTCAATCCTGGCTCGCAATTCCTGGGTAGTCTGTCCAAACACTTGCAAATTATGATTAGTGAGGTCCTGTAGGCTTGCAAAACGGGTTTTTAAAGTCTGTACATCTGAAAGGATTGTATCAGTCACTCCGCAAAGTTCCTTTATGCGGGCCTCCATCTTCCAGATCTTTTAAGGCAGAGGTGCTGGAAGGAGAAGAGGAAAGGCAAAAAAAAAAACAATAGTGTTTACCTGTGGTAACACTCCAGAGTAAAATTTTAAGGGAATGCGCTCACCTGGAATGGTTGTGAGAAGTCACAACCACTGTCATCACATAAGGTATTAAACGGACATCTGATATCCACAGTCACAGCAGACATGGCTTTCCCAGACCCAGCAGACACTAAACATTGGCTCCTGAATCTTGTCATGTATAGTGTACAGTTCCTATAGCGTCTTGTGCTTGGGTGCGAGGAAAACACAGGAGACATAGGTTGAAATGAAATGATTGTATTACTTCATACAAGCATGCTGAAAAGTTCACACAGTTTGCAGGAAGAGCGACAGGAGACACAGCAGGCCAGAGTAACTTCAAGCACTACAATAAATCTCCAAAGCAGGTTCAGGATCTCTTCTCTGTACCGTAATTCCTCTGCAAACATGGATTCACCAAACAGCAGGTTTCCAGAGTCCAAAAGTGTTCCAAGGTTCCTCAGTAGGGAATAGCTGGAGTACAAGTCCAAGGCTTCCAGGAGTCAGGTCACAGACTGACTGAGGCTTGATTCAGGAGCACTGATTGTTCAGCTGAGGCTGCTTAAGAAGCAAGAGGGAAGAATCAGGGCGGGAACATGAAAACTGGAAACTCCATATTAACTGAGGGCAAGAGCTGCAGAAAGACAGAAAGCAAAATGGCCGACGGAAAACTGAGTTTCAAGGAACATGTCAACAGAGACAAAGAACCTTACAGAAGGATGAGCACAATGACAACCTGGTCGACCTATGGGAGCGAGTTACCTCCCTCAATTCAAGTGTCCAACGCCACAAAGATGATGCAGTGAGTTTACAGGATACTATAAGATGGCTAGAAACGGCCCATGGTAGATACAAGAGACTGTCCGCAAAGTATGCCGCCTTCCTAAAAGACTCTAATATTGACGAAGCCTCATCAGAATTATGCAAGGTAGATTCCACAGACCGAGAAAGGAATGCCGCTGTGCAAGATGCCAAAGATAAAGCAGAGCTCCGTATTGCTCATCTGCAAGAATCAAAATCCTACAAGTTGGGTTCATCCAGACGCTCTTCTCGGTCATACAAATCATCCTGCTCAAGAACTTCAGCCCTCAGCGACAGAATTCTAGAGGCCCGTTTAAATGCAGAGCGACCCAAACTAAGACGTTTCTTTACAGAAAAGAAAGCTGAAGCAGAGGCAGTAGCCAAGAAACAAATAAAGAGGCCATAGCCAAGAAAGCGAAGCAGGGGGGCAGTACCAAAAAAAGCTGAAGCGGGAGGAAAGTAAGCCAAAAAGCAGAGGCAGTAGCCAAGAAACCCGGGCTCAACAAAGATTCTTAAAAACACAAATGGAGGAAGAAATCACGCAAGCCGAAGTAAAAATGCTTGAGCAAGCATTGACGCAAAACCTTTTCGAACCGATTTCCTACCACCACAGGAAGAAGACGACCCAGCTTTTTTGTACCAGCGACTACGTGCAGAAACGGATATCTGCAGCGCACCCCTTTCTCCAGCGACGTTCAAACCCAACATTTGGGGGAAAAACGTCCAAGTGGGCCCAACTTACGGGGGGCCAGTGGCCCCAAACACCCCACAGAAACCCAAGACCAACGCCATGAGGGGTCCCCTCAGGAGCAGTCATCCCCCCGCAAGATGACCACAAGGCGCACTCCAGCCCGCCTCCACATTTCAAGCAGCAGTCATCAGAATATCCGAGATTAAGCCCCCAAACCAGCTCTACCCGGGCACAACATCTTTTTAAAACCCGGGGAAAAATTTTACCCTTCCACGCCACACAGCCTTTACACCCAAGGTGCACAACAAGCAAACACGGTAACAAAAGTGAAGGATCAAAATGTCCGAGTTTGAAAAGTTAAAGGTGGGCAGAGAGCTAATCAACACCAGTCTCTAAAAATTTCCCGACGACCGTGTAGAGAACTACAGAGCCGGGAAAAGCAACCTTCAAGGCCGCCATTGCTGACCTCAACCTATCCCCCGAAGCAGGAGCTCGACCTCTTTGGTCAAATGGTTGGGTCCAGAATCCACAAACCATATCAAGAGTCTTAGGACCGTCTATGGGGGACAAGCTGAAGCAGGTCTGGCTGCTGCCTGGAAAGGAGACTCAAAGAACCTAGGGCACGCTAAAAGCCATAGAAAAGTCCCTTTTTAAAAGAGACTGCGAATGTTCCAAGGATAAAACAAAAGGGAACCCCCCAAACTTCTGGACTTAAGTGATCTGCTTAGGAGGGTGGAAACTTGCGAAAAGAGACCCCCATCTTTTCTGGAAATGTCTACCTGGACACTGCCCCTGGGGGGGAACCCAATCGTCTCAAAGTTGCCACATTTCTGCAAGAGAAGTGGGCATGGGGGGTCTCCAGGTAAAAAGGTAAAAATGTCCCCTTTCCTCCGTTCATTCAGTTCTGCAAGTTTTTCGATAACAGGGCCAAAAAGGGGAAGGCCCCCCCTTTTTAATTTTTGGCTTTTTTCAAAAGACACAAATTTTTTAAATTTTTTAAAGGGGCTATGTTCATTTTTTTAAATTTTGGCCCCAAATTTGGGAAATACCCCCAAATTTTTTAAAAAAGGGGCCCCCTTTTAAAAAAAAATAATATTTTAGAAAAAATTTATCCCCCAAAAACCCTTTTTAACTCAATTTTGGGCCCTTTTTTTAAAAAGGGAAAAACAAAACCTTTTTTTAATTTTTAAAATTTTTCCAAAACCCCCAAAAAATTTGGGGGTTTAAAAAGAACTTGGCTTGGGGGAAAAATTTTTTTTTCAAAGTTTTTAAAAATAAAAACCCCAAAGGGGGAAAATTTAAAAAACGGGCCCCCTTGGGAAAAAATTTTTCTCTTTTTTTAACCCCAAAAGGGTTTTTTAAAAAATAAGGCGTCACATTAATTTTAAAAAATGGTTTAAAGGGGGGAAAACCCGGAAATTAAAAAAAAGGAAATTCCCCCCAAAAAAAAAACTATCGAAAACATAAAAACTTAAGGAGAGGGAAGGGGTTTTTCCCTTTTTTAAAAAAACTAGGGGAAACGACCAAAAGCCCCAAAAGGGGGTTTTTTTTACAAGTGTTTTTAAAATTTTGGGGGGTGGGGGTTCTCCAATGAAAAAATTTTTTAAAAAGGGAAAGGGCCCCCGCAGGAGGGTGGGGAAAAGGGGACGCCGGAGGCGGGATTTTGGGAAAAAGGGCCGGTTTCCGGAAAAGGGAAAAAAAAAAGTTTTTTACTGAAAAAACAAGGGGAAAAATTTTTTTCCCCTTTTGGAAAAGGTACCAAGTGGGCTTTTGGGGATGGGGTCAATTTTTTGTTTTTTTTTTCTTTTTGGAGCTAAAAAATTTTCCCCAAAATTAAAAAAAAATTATTTTAAAAATTGGTCTCATGACTTTTGCTTTAAAAACCAAAAACAGGGGGGTTGAAAATCGGGCCCAAAAGGGGAAAGGTCTCCACATTTTTTGCCAAAAAAAAACCTTTTAATAAAATTTTGGCCCTTTTAAAATTTTCCCCCAAAGGGGGAATTTTTCCCGACCCTAAGACATTTTTGGGTCAACAATCCTTTTTTCCCCTTTTTTGGGAAAAACCTTTTCCTTTTTGGGGAAATGAAAAAAATGGTTTTGGGAAAAACCCTTTTGGGGAAATTTTTGGCCCCTTAAATTTCCCCCGACCCTTTAAACCCTTTTGGAAAATTTTTGGGGGAAAACCCCAAAAGAAAGGGTAAAAAACCCCCAAAACCAAAAAAATTTGGGACAAAATAAAAAAGGGGGGTTCCAAAAAATTTTGGGTTTTTCCCTTTTGGAATTTTGGGAAATTTACGGGAAAAAGGGGGAATTTTTGCAAACCCCCAAGAAGGGTTGGGAAAATGCAAATATTACTTGCTGTTTTAAAAAAAAATTTTTTAAAGGTAAATTTTTCTTTTTTACTTATGTTTGCAATTATTTTTTTCCCCCCGGGGGAAAAAAAACCCTTGTAAAAAACAAAAAAACCAGGGGCAGAAAAATCATGTGAAAATTTAATTTTTCATTTCAAAACTTTTTCCCTGACTTTAGACCCCCGGGGGCCAACACTGCAGCTCCAGCAACCACCCTCATAAAGGGGGATGAAAGGGGAACCCCACAGACGAAAGGGGCTTGAGGAACAGTGTAAGTGTCAGGGAAAACCCCAACCGGGCCCCCAAAACCCGCGAAAACCCCCTGAAAAGCATTCATTTTTTCCCCTAAAGGGGAAAAAAATCTTTCTTTTGGGGTGTTATTCAAAAAAAACCCAAAAACTTTTTGAAAAAAAGTAGAAAATTAGGCCCCAAAAACCCTGAAGGAGGGGGAAGAAAAAACCTCAGTGAACTTGGAGTTTTTTCAAGTGCGGGGGCCTCTTTAGCACCGTAAAACCCAAAGGGCTTAAAAAACTTTTTTTGGGTGAAGAGTGTCATAGCGCCCCCAAAAAACCCCTAAAACCTTGCTTTCCCAAACCCCCACCCCCCCCAGCAGTCCCCCGTGCCCCTATTTCCCGCACCCCAAACCTTTGGGGGGGACCAAAAAAAACGACAAGCCCCCCCAAAAGGCTGTCCCTGCTCATGCTCAGGGGTAGGGGGGGGGAACCAAAATTTGCAAAATGCTGTGCCATTTTTTCCCCAATCAAGTTTTTATCCGAGGGCATCCGAGAAGGCAAAAAATTTTATGCCTTTAAACGCCAGCCCCTTTTCGTTCTCTATTTTGGACCTAAGTTTTTGGGGAAGCCTTTGGTATCGGGGACCAGCCCCCTTTTACATCGAATCCCGGGGCTGGGTCGCATGGACTAGCGGTAGAAGGGAAAAAGGTTTTATTGCTTCCCCTAAAAAACGGGCGAAATACCCATTTTTTTTTTAATAAAATTGTGAAAAAACCCAAAACCCGGGGAGAGAGGGGCTACCCCGAGCTGCGTTCCCCAAAACCAAAAATTAAAACCCTTTTTAACCGCTTTTCCCCCTTTATTTTGTTGCTGAAATTTAAAATTCTGCGGGGCGGGGAAATTTTTTAAGGAAAATTTAGGCCCCCCCAAAACAGTAAAATGGCCTTTTACTACCCACCTACCCCAAAAAAACCCCGCTTGGGGGGGGTTTTTGTCTTAGGGTATGCTTGGACCGAACGGGTCTTTTCCTTTAAGCCTTTTAACGTTTGCCGGGATGGACGACCTTTTTGCAAAAATGCTTTTTTCACTAAGGGGGGGAAAGGAAGGCCTCCAGTTCCCGTCGCCCTTGATGTCACCCCTTTCCCTATGCAGACGTTTTTGGGAAATGGGGGTTTTTCTTACCATAAGGTTCCCAACAAAGCCCCCCCGTCAAGGAAAAAGGAAAGGGAAAATTTTGTCAAGATAAGGGAAAAATTGAGTTTTTAAAAGATGAACTAATCACTGGGTTTTTCCCCCCCCTTCTTTTTTAGGGGAAGGCCCCCGAAAACCCCGAAAAACGTTTCCAGTTTAAAAATTTTTCCAGCGCAAAATAAGCAGCAAACCGGAGTTTAAAGAGCAAAAGGTCGCCCTTTTTTGGGGGAAAAAATTTTTAAAATTTTTCCCCAACCCCGCGGGCCCCCCAAAAAAGGAAAAAAAGGGGGAGTGCTGGCCCAAAACCCCTCGGGTATATCCCCCCGCGAAAGCCAAAGCAAATTGGGTTTTTGCCCCTTTTATTCAACGCCAAACACCCCGGGAAATCTTCAATGAGTCCTCTTAAAAGGGGGTAAACTAACAAAAAACCCCATGGATTTTTGATGGGTTCAGGAAAAAGCCCATTCCCCCAAAATGCCGACTTTTAATGGTTCCACTGTTTCATATCCGAGGGGCCGCAAAAAATTTCCCCCAGGTTTTTGTGGCCAAGGAAAAACGACCCCAGCAAAAAGATGGTGGATATCGCTGAGGTGAAAGGGTTCAAAAAAAACCCTTCGCCGCTTTGGAAAAAAAGGCCCTGCGGAAAATGCCCGGGGGGAAAAGTAAAAAGGGGAAAAGACCCGAAACTTTTTTGAAAAAGACTTTAGTAGATGTTTTGGGCTGAAACTCTACCCACAGAAGAAGAAAACGATTGAGCTGCTTTAAAAGGACCCAAGGAAGGGGGAAAAGGCCAAGTTTTTCTGCCAAAAATTTTTCTTAAAAAACCCCCAAATGTCTTTAGAAACCTTTTCTAATGAATACGCCCCAGGATTCGGGTTTTTTCCTGGGACCGGAACTTTCCGCCGTGCAGGGAAGCTAAGGCCTGGGTGGAAAACCCCCGTCAGCCAAAACCTTCGGGTTTAAAAAAAAAGTGGGGCAAACAAACCATTCCAAACGTGGTGTCCTCCCCGGGGAAAGCTTTTAAGATAAGGGGGTTGTAGCCCCAATTACCTTTTCAAAGGAAATTCCCCTTCCCCAAAACCGTTTCCCCAAAAAGTCAAAGAGGGGGGGCCCCCTCCCCCTGTAAAAAACCCCAAAAAGGGAAACCAAAAAAAGCCCCCCCCTTTTGTGCCTTGGATTTCCAAAAATCCCCAAAATTTTCTATCCCCCAACCTCACTTGCCGCAAAAAATTTTGGACAAACCCCCGGTTTTTGGATGTTTTCCACGGAGGCCATTGAAACCCCTTCCCCCTGAAGGTGACGGGATGACAAAAAAAGAAAATTTTGGGGTTTATTTCGGCAAGGTAATTTTTCCCCAAAAACCCAACCAAAAATTTCCCGGGTTTTAACTCTGTGGGGCTGTGTTTTCTTGAATTTTCGGACTTTATACAGCAGGCTGGAACCCAACAGGGGAAATGACGTACAGTACTAACTGACAAAAAAGGTGTTTTTTTTCCCCCCCCCCCAAAAACCAAAAAAGGGCCCCCTTCTACGTAAAAGCAAAAAACCCATCAACATAATGAGGTTTCCCCAACCCCCTTTTAGCGTGACACTTACCCAAAATCTGATTTAAATTTTCCAGGGCCCTTGCCTTTTGACTTATGTCTAAAATTTTTAAATTTTTTTAAACTCTTCTTGGCTTTCGGGCCCCGAAGTTTCGCAAAAATTAAAAGGAAAGTAACCCCGTGTCCAGGAAGACTTCAGCATCCAGGATCGGGAAAAAAACGCCCCAGAACCCCTTTTCCCGGGGAAAATTTGCTCTGGCCACGAACACAAACCCAAAAACCTACAGCCTCGGTTGCCAGGGGTTGAATGCTTTCCAACTGGAAAAATTTTCGAAAAGCCCTTTTGGGAAAAAGGTTAGTCCCCATTGAAAATTTTTTATCACGACTCACATGGAAAAAAAAGACTGTAAGGTTGGCAAATCTCCCTTTTACAACCGCTCTTGTGGGAAAACTTTTCCCCCCTGTGGGCCTCTTATAATACCTATGTCCAGCAATGGGGTTTTTCAATACAGAAGGGGAAGTTAATTTTCCAGCCTGATCAACGCTTTTGGGGGTTTCTAGCGTCGGGGGGCCCGGAAAAAACTTTTTGAGGTCTGAGGGGTGAAAAAACATCATTGGTGCATGTAAAAGGTGGATATTGTTTAAAAACCAAAATTCAGGATCAATGGCAAAAGGGTTTTAAAACCTGGCTCTTAATCCCATTTTATTCTAACTTGGGAGGTTCCGGGAAAAAGGATGATCGGGTTTAAAAACAAAATATCTTGAATCCTTGCTTATGGATGCAAATCTTAAGGGGACTTAAGAAACCCCTTGGGTTTCCCCTTTCTAGCTGAATTTCTGCCAAATCAACTAAACCCCTCTTTCCCGTGTCAATTTTGGAAAACCCCTGAACCCCGACCGTTCTTACGCCGCCCCCTCTGTTTCCCCCAAAAGACCGGGTATTTTTTAAACAGTTAGGGGAGTTTCCCCCAAGAAACCCCGGGCAAAAAAAAGGGCCCCAGTGGAAAACTTTACAGTCCCCCCGCCGATTTTTTCCGGAAACCCCGGTGGAGAAAGGAGTATCTTGTGGTTTGCAAGGAAGGGGGAAATGGCAAAAAAATTTAAACCCAAAAACCTTAAAAAGGGGAGGGGACATCGTTTAAATTTTAAAGGAAAAAACAAGTTCGGGGGGATGTTGGGGGCCTATGGGAACATTGCAAAGATTTCCCCCTTTTCAAGAGGTTTTAAGGCCGGGAAAAGGTGGGCTGAAGGCCCTTTTGGAAAAAGGGGGGACCCTAAGACATTTCAGAGGCCACCCCCACAGTCGTATTGATACCCCCATAATCGAGGACTTCCCCCGGTAGGAAAAAAAGACGGGAAAAACGCTGCCCCAAAAACTTTGTCTTTGGGGACTACCGGGGGGGGTTTTTTTTTTTTGGCCCCTAGTGCGGCTTTCTTTCCCAAAAGGGTTTTCCCTTTTGGGATTCCCCAAAACCTGTTTAAAGACGTTCTTTACCTCGTTTCGAATTTTTTATTGCTTTTTTATGCATGTTTATGTGTTTGTTTTTTCTGGGGTTTTGGGGGGCTTCATTTAAAAAAACTAGCAAAATGAAATCCCTTAGGGGGAAAATTTTAGAGGGGGGTGTGCTATTCCCTTTGTCGGTTTTTTTATTGTATTTTTCCATGTGTGAAAAAATTTTTTTCTGCCCCCTTTTGCTGTCACCTGGGGGCCCTTTCTGTGGGGCAGCTGTAATTTTTAAAATTTTGGTACTTCCCCCTTTTACTTCCTGTGCTGAGGTCACTGTTTTTCCCCGTTAGCAGCCATTTCTTGTTAGCTCTTTTTGGGAGGCCCCCCTTTGCACCGAGCTGTAAAAAAGGGTTTTATTTTTTTGACCACTCACTCCTGGGGGTCACCTTGCAGCCCACTTTGGGGCAAAAACTTGTTTCCCTGTTTCCCCTGCATTTTAAAAAAAAGTTACTGTATCCAAAACAAAAGCTGTATGTCCCGATTTCCAAATAAACAAGTCTGGATTCCCCCAATATTTGGGGGTCATCATTTCCCGGTTTTAAAAAGGGGCCCGGTCCTGTTGCTCTGCTTGGGGAAGCGGAAGGTGGGGAAACTCCCCCAGCCCCAACAATAAACCCCCATTCGCCTAATTTGGGGACAAACAGCGATAAAACCCACTATCTTTTTTTTTGCAGGAAACCCAAAGGTCAAAAAAGTACAGTTTCCCAAACACAGGAAGAAACCCAAAGCCGAGTGTAAAAATAATGGAAGCATTAAGGTTTTGTTTCCACTGTCGGATTACATAGGTTTTTCCGGGAGTTTGGGCTTTTTGTACCCCGCAGTTTTCCCAACCCCCAAAACGCCCAGATTTTTAGCATAGTGGGGGTTTTTTTTGGGGAACCCCCCCTCCACTATGCTTGCGGGCCCCCCATCTGGTGGACTTGCTTTTCCGAGGGATGCGGCGTGCCTTTCCAGACCACGAAATTTTTTTTTAAAAATTTCGGAAAAGCTCCATCTCCAAGTTTTAAAAACCCAGTCATGGACAGGATGCAGGGTTTTTGCATGTTTCCCCTGAAAAATCCCCTTTTGCCCCGTGCCAAAGGGGGGAGGCTTTTGGGGAGGGGGTTTTTTGGGCCCAACCCCAAAATGTTTTCCGTACGAAAAGGGGACCATAGCCAAAAGGGGCCATAAAAACTTCAAAGGGGAAAAGGCACTGAAAAGTGGTTTTAGGTTATTTAAATTTATAAAAAAATGCTATCCTTTTGGGTTTTAAGGGAAAATTTCCACAAAGGGAAAAAGGGAAATGGGTGAAGTGGTTAATATCATAAATATGAGGTGTCTTTTTTTAAACTTATTTTTTTCCAAAAAACCGAAATTTTTAAAAAAAGGATCCCCGGGGCCGGGGCAGGTTTTCATGCAGCCCCCTTTTAGGGGAAACCACTTTGTACAAATGCCCCCGGGAAAGAGGTCACACGGGGGAAAATGCCCCCTCTTTGAAAAAGTTTCGTCAGGACAATTTTTGCAATTGCCTAGTGAAGAACAAGGCCCCCCTTGTTTCCCCCCGGTAATATGGTATAAAAACCCCCTTTTTGGCAACTGGGGGGAATGTGTGAAAAACCTTTTCAACCCCATCACCCCCAGCCCCGGAATTAATGAAAGAACTACTCGATGAAAACCCCCCAATCTTTTAAAAACCCGACCAAGGGGAACCTTTCCCGGGAGTGTGGGGGTTCGGAAAAGAACCCCCTCCATTGGGGGGGAAAAATAGCTTTTTTCCTAGCCCCATGGGGGCACCAAAAAAAAGGGGGGGATCCCCCCAAAAAGGAAAGGGGAACCTTTAAGGGGAAAAAAAAGGGTGGCCCTCTCTCCGCAAAAAGGGCCCCCCTTTTCCCTTGTAGGGCGGAGCCTTTCTACTTTTTGGGGCGGAAACCCCCAAAAGGAGGAAGGGGGATTTTTTCAATCGAGCGCGGGGGGGGGGGCAGGGGAAAAGGCAAATCGACTCTTTTGGCCGCTTTTTGGTGTCCGGGAAGCACCGGGGGGGGGGCCCAAAAAGGGGCCCCCAACTGCAAGTGGGGGGGGCCGGCGGCCCCAAAACACCGCCGGGGGAACCCCCAGCGGCCCTGAACCCAGTTGAAAAAGCGGTGTGGGCCGGCTTGGGGGGGCCCCCCTTTTTGCCGGCGCCGAAAGGAAGTGTCGAAAACCGGGGAAGCCCCCGGGGTGCCCCCCCCAAAAGGCCCCCGGAACCCCCGTTATGGAGCGGCTTGGGCCCCCTCTACACCGGAAAAATTTGGGGTGGGTTTTCCAAAGGGGGGGGGGACCCCCCCCCGGGGTTCCCCCTTCCTAAGGCCATCCTAGAAAAGGGAGATCCCGGATGGGGGGGGGGGCCCCTTTTGGGAAAAAAAGGGAAATAAAAGGAGCCCCCCCCCCCCGGGGCCCCGCGAGTCGGCCCCCCGGGGGGTTTTTCCAAAGGAGCAAGGGGGAAACCCAGCCCCCCGCAAGTCCCAAAAATATTCAAAGCGGAGCGCCCTCAAAGTCAAAATTCCTCAAAGAAAAAAGGGGGCCCCTTTGGACGACACCCGCCTTTTTTTTCCCCGGCCCCTTTTGGGGTTGGGGATTGGTGAGTAACCCCTTCGAGAATGCCATTTATTAATGTGGCCTCCCTTCTCTCCCCCCCTCTTTTCTCCTCCCTTTTCCTTTTCTTTTCGATATCTCCTCATTTTAGTGGAAATATGAAACCACAGGGAAAACAAAAAAAAATACGGGGAGTGTGCTTTGTGGAAAAAGGCCTTTGTTTGTTCAGGGGGCCCAAAAATTTTTTCCCCTTTATGCTTAATGCCCCTTTTTGGGAAAAGGGGGGGCCCGGGGGTTTTTTTCCGATTTTCCCCTTTTTAAAAAAAATTTTTTTAAAAAAAAAAAAAAAAAACAAAAACAAAAAAACCCCCCCCCCCCCAAAAACCCCCCCCCCAAAAAAAAAAAAAAACCCCCCCCCCCCCCCCCCCCTAAAAAAATTTTCCCCCCCCCCCCCCCCCCCCCCCCCCCCCCTTTCCCCCCCCCCCCCCCCCCCCCCCTTTTCCGTTTTAAAAGGGGGGAAAAAACCGGGAAAGGGGAAAAGTTTCCCTTTTTTTTTTTTTTTAATTTTTTCCCAAAAAGGAAAGGTTTTTTTTTTTGGGGGTTTTTAAACCCCCAAAAAGGGGGAATTTTCAAAAAAGTGGGGACATCCTTTAAAATGCTCCCCGGGCATTTTTAAATAAGGGGGGGCTGTGATTGGATGTTTTAAATGATGTCAATGCCCCCCTATAAAAAAGGGCCGCCGCCATTTTACGTCACTGTGCATTAAATTTATTTTGGGACAGAACGGGTGCTAAAAATGAGGGCAGTTTAAGATTGCAAATTTTTTTTTACTGGGGCTGAAAAGGGAGGCAAAAAACCCAAAAAAAATGGGGGGTTTAAAATTCCCCTTTTTCCTGCAGTGTTTTTTAAAAAGCTCTGAAGGGGGGTTTTGAGTGCAGGTGGCTGCTTTTTTCTCTGCATTTCCCAACGCGTCTTGGGGATCTGCACATGTCACTAAAAAGATTTTTTTTTTTTTTTCATTTTAAAAAATTTTTTCGCCCATCAATTTAATATTAGTGGACGCGCTTCCATCCAAAAAAAAAATTGGTTTGGGAAACACTTTTGAAGTAGACAAAAGGGTACCCCTTTCCCCAAAAAATTGTAAAAAATTTTTGTTTATTGTTCCCTCAGTCTCTGCGTAAAAAACCCCCTTGGCCCCCTTTTAAAAAATTTTTTAAATTTTTTTTTATCAATCTCCAAAGATAAAAAAGTCAGTGAGTAAGGCAGTGGTGGGCCGTGGATTTTGCAGGGAGAGGACGGGGGGTTCTGTGTCGCTGCCCCCTCGTGCCAGCATCCCCTTTTTTTCCCCGTGAGCGTTCCTTTTTTGCCACTTTGGTAGGAGTCGGGGCCCCCCCCTGCTGCGGGGAAAAAAAATTTTTAACCCCTTTTTGGGTTTGGGTGGCAGCCAATGATCGATTAATTCCCCTTTCCCCCTCCCCCTCGGGGAAAACAAAAATGTTGAGCCCCCATCTGTTGTTCACCGCCCGTAAATTTTTCCCGGCAGCCCCGGGGAATTTTTTTCCCCGGACCCCCGCTGAGTCTTGCTTCGTTTCAAATCTGTTGGCCCCCCAAACACGGGCACAGGCAAGCAGCATTCGGCAATTTGAAAAAGGGGGAGTATGCAGTTATGCGCAAAAGCTGTGTTTTCTAAAAACTAAAGGGGGCGGGTGAGCCGGCCCCGATGGACAGCCCCCAACAGCAGAACGCATTTAAAATGATGTGATGAGACAAAAGGTGCCATTTTTTGGGGGGGCGGGTGCTGCCCAGGACCAAAAACCCCAGCAGCGGGTTTTTTTTTGGAAAGGGGGGTGGGGGAGATGATGAAGTCCGGCCCAAAATTTTGGCCCCGTGAGCAACGGAAGGGGTTTTGGGAGAAGCTCTGAGGAAGAGTTTTTTAAAAACGGTACAAGGGGAGGGAGGGGGCTGCACCCCTGCTTCCCTTTTTAGCCTCCAGTTTGGCCCCTTGTTGGGGGGGCAGTTCCTTAAACCCCAAAAAAAATTTGGGGCGCCCCAAAATGACTTGCACTGCGTGGTCCTTTTTTAAAACGCCGGTAAATGTTTTGCTATGTTCAATGCAAGCTTGTAAAAAAAAAAAAAGTTAAGAGGAAAAAATTTAAAAAGGAACCTGAATCCCAAAAAAATATTTGGAAACATGTAGGACAAGCGGGGTACGATTCCCCAAGAAAAAACGGGTTTTGGGGCCAACCCCTACGGGCAGCCCTACTTTTGGGGTATTTGGCCCCTCTACCCACTCAAAAACCCCACCTGTTTGGGGTTTCCTCAGGGGACCCCCATGGAAAAGAACCTCGGTCACTGTTGTCCAAGGAAACTTTTTTTCCACCCACGGCAGCAAGTTCACGCCATCGTCACAACCCAGAACAAAAAAAAAGCCATCGGTAACACAGGCAGGGTTTTAAAAGGGGGGGCCATACTCGGCAAACCCCCCACGGAAGGGGTTTCAAAATGGGCCTTGGGGCAAAACTCCTGTCCCTTTAAAAATTTTGCTGTTTCAGGCTGGTGGAGACTGGCATTGGGGGGCCCAAATTTAATGTGCCAAACCCAAAATTTATTTCAGCGGGAAAATTTTGCCCCCGTCTGCAAAAAACATGTCGGGGGAAAAAAATTTTAAAAATTTGGTACTAAAGGGGCCTCAGTAGCAGGGTCCCCCCGACCACCGTTTGGGGACCATTTCCCATGGCCGGGGGGGAGGGGAAAAACCTTTCCCCCCCTCCCCTTTTGGGCAATGTTGTGGGGCCGGGGGAAGACCCCTTCCAAGTGGCGTGTACGGTTCTCCCCAACCCCCAAGGTTCAGGAACCCCGCCCCGTGCACTTTGGGGTTCCCTTTCCAATCCAGTCCTCAGAATCAACGCTGCCCCGAGCCGTCAAGGTATACCTCCCCTGGACCCCCGGGGAACCCCTACCTGTTGCGACCGTTTATGAGCAAGCCCCGGCCAAAGTCCCCAAAGGGGCCTACTGAAAAAATTAATTCCCAAAAAGGGGAAACGTTTCCCCCCCCCCCCCCGAAAACAGGGAGCCCCCGGGGGCCCCCCCCAACAGGAGAGCGATGTGTGGTTTTTGTCAGCTAACTCCAGCCAGGTTGGTAGTGGGGGGCCCCAAGGCCGGAAAAAATTTGGGGAAAAACCCGGGTTGGCAACCTCAATACATAACCCGTTGGCACATGTGCTCAAAATTGGGGGTGCAAAAATTTTTTTTTTTTGGCATCCCCGGTCTTGATGCCTGCTCACAAGGCCGCCAAGGGGGGCGGGGCACTTGCGCTTCCACAAGGAGATCGCGAATTTTAAAATTGCAAGTCAGATTTGCCCTTCCTGAAAAAGCTTAAAAAGTGACGTACCCCCCGGTGGGGAATTTTTCCCCCGTTTAAAATTTTTTGGAGGGGGGGTTACACAGCCCCCCAGTAAAGGAATATCAGCCCCCAAAAAAGGCCCAAAAAACTCGCAATTTGCGCCATTCACCACTTCCCACTAAATGAGTGGGCCCTTTTGAACGACATCTGCGCGTTTTGCGTGCCTTTTTTTGTTCAACGCGGTTTTGGGAGTGCCCCAAAAAGCACTAGTCGGAAAAACTGTACCCCTTACTCCCCCTTCAAAAACATGAAAAATAAAGGAAGAGGTTTTGAAAGAGGTGGAGGAAGGAAAAGGGTCACAAAATTTAAATTTAAAACCCTTTTTTTACAGTCGGAAACGGGGGGCCTCACAAAGGGCTGGGCAGGGGCACTTTCTGAGGAGGTTGGGGGGGGGGAGAGGAGTCCCCAAGAAGGTAAAAAAACCCCCAGAGGGGTACACAACGCCTAGTCAGTTTGTTTTAGCCCCGGGGGGGGTTATGAAAAAGGGGGGCAGAGATTTTCGCCTCTTCCAGAGGACAGCCCTTTTTTGGGGGCCTTGGGGTCTGGCGCACATGGTTTTTTTTCATTTTTTCAGTGCCTGGAAAAAAAACCCCCCCATGGCCCCATTCTCAGCACGTCAATTAATTGGGGGGACACCCCTAACCCCCGAACCGGGACAACTTACAAACCCTCCCCCCCTCCACCCCGGGAACGGGGCCGAAAAAACAGGAATACCCAAAAAACACTGGTGCTTTATACTGTTGTTTTATTCCACCGGGGAGGGTGCTGCTGCTGCTTTTTGCTTTACAAAGCAGCTCTGTGCGTCCAGGGGGTGTTGACACCTTTTTAACAAGGGGTCAGAAAGAGGCCTTGCAAAAAGGGGGAAGGAAAAAGTTTTGTTTCAAATTTTGGGGAAAATTTTTTTTACAGCGCCAGCAAGGTCTACACCCCCCCCAAAAAGGCTTTTCCGTCCCCAGGAAGGGGAAAAGTTTCCGTAAGATGGGCCAAAACTACTTGGCTTTCCCTCTAAGGGTACCCCCCAGATGCCCCTTCCCCCCTTTAAATTTTGGGTTTTTAAAATTTGGTACAGGGGCCAACTTACCCCCGTATGCATTAAAAGGTTTTCTGGTTTCCCCCGCTCCCCGTGTTTTATCTGAGAAAGGGCTTTATGCTGCAGGGGTGTAGTAACGGGGCCGTCGCGGGGACAAAACCTCAGAAAAAAGGGGGGGTTACTTTTTAAAAATTGAACAAGGCTGGTTTCCCACCGGGGAATTTCCTGCCCGGGTTTTGATTAAAAAAATGTTTAAAAAATTTTTCCCCTGTCCCCTGTTAGGGGAAAAATTTTTCCCCTTCCCCCCTAATTTCTACTCCCTGGGCTACAACACCGCCATTTGTTTTTCGGTTGAAATTTGGGGAGGGGAAAATGACCCCTGGCCAGCCTGGTTACAGCACACGGGGGTTTCCGGCATTGGGGAAGGGAAAATTAAAACCCCCAAAAAAAGTTTTTGCTGTCGTGTTGAAAATTGGGTTAGCCGACTCTATGGGGGCCTGCATTTGGGTGTTTCCCCCTTGGGCTGGGGGAAAATTTTTAAAAAAAAGGCGGTTTTCCCCTTGTGACAAAAGGATAAGCACCCATTTGGGACTGTTTTTTTTGGGGAAACTGGGGACGGCTTGCGCCCTTTTTTCTTACTTTTTTTGGGGGCGCTTCTACCCGTCCGGGGCCCCGTCCCGTAAAGGGTTTTCCCCAAAAGGGGTTTTGGCCGCTGCCTCCTTTTCCCCCTCCCCCAGTTCCCAACGTTGCTGGTCCTTGGTAGTGTTTTGGGGACAGGTACCTCCTGCTTAGTAACCGTGTCAAAAGTAACGCCCGTGGTACTGGGTTTGACTTTCCCCCCTTTTTTTCCTTTGTACCCGTCCGGGGCCCCCGAAAGGGCAATTTGGTTTTTCCCAGTCCCCTTTGGCCAGGGGCCTAAAATTCCTTCCGACCCCCGCAACTTTTTGCTGGCCCCCCCTTGGGGGGGAAGTGCTTTGGCAAAGGTCCCCCCCCGCTTAGAAACCTTTTCCCAGTAAGTCAGCGGGGGACCCCGGTTTTTTCTTTTCCCCCTTTTTTCCCCTTTGCTACCCCCCGGGTCCAGTACCACCCCAAGGGGGGTTTCCCCAGTGTTTTTGGGCCCCAGGGGCCTCCACCCCCCCTTTTCCAGTTCCAAAAAACCCCTAGCGGGTTTTCCTTGGGGAGTGCTTTGGAGCAATTTTCCCGCTTTGTTTAGTTGTACAAAAAGTAGTGGTCCGGTTGTGCATTCCCCTTTTTTTTCCCCTTTGAACCCGTCCCGGGGCCAGTACCGAAAAAGGGGTTTTTCCCCGTCCCTTTTTGGCCAGGTGCCCCCCTTTTCCGTTTTCCGGGGGTTCCCCGCAACGTCTGCGGGGCCCTTGGAGTTTTGGAGCACAGGTACCTCCTGCTTAGTAACCGGGGGCACGTAAGTAAAACTGGTACTCGGTTGTGCATTGCCCCTTTCCTTTGCTACCCGCCCCGGGGGCCGGCCCCTTTTAGCTGGTCCTTTTTTTCCCCCTTGTCTCTTGTCCTTTGTACCCTTTTAGGGTTCCATTTTGTCAGTGTTTCTCGGAAAAAATTGAGACATTAAAGGGGGCCCCCCAGAAAAAGATGACGAAACAAGGACGGGGGACATGAAAACCAACCCCCCCCGAACACCATTTTCAAAGAAAAAAAAAAGATTACCCCCAAAAAGATCACCAAACAGGGGGAAAGAAGGTTAAGACAAACTAAAAGTTTTAGAAAAAAAGCAGAAAAAAAAATAAGCAAAAGATCAAAAAAAAAGACATGAAGTATTTGACCCCAAAAAGAAGACAAAATATATCTCTTTTAAAATTTAAGAGAAGAAGACTAAGCAGTGGGGTGGGGTTAGTTATTCCTTCCCCCGTGGTTTTCCCCCGGAAAAGGCCCCCTGGGGGGGCTAAACTGAACCGGAAAAAACTGTTTTTTAAATTTTAAAAATTTTTGGAAGCAAGAAAAAAAGGGAACCCCAAATTATACTTTTTTAGATTACAAGTTTTAAAGGTTTTGTCCAAATAAGAAAATTTTTTAAAAAAATGAAAAAAGGGGAAAAAGAAGAATTTGAAAATTTTTAAAAATTAAATTTTTTTAATAATAACAATAGGTAATTTTTAAAAAAAAATTGGGGAAAGCAAATTTAAGAAGAAGTTTTAAAAAGGGGAAATTTAAAAATTAAAATTTGTGAGAAAGATGATGTGCGAAATTTTTAAGGAGAAAGTGGGGGCACTGGCAAAAGTTTTAAAAAGGGGGAAGAGCCCCGGAAGTTGTGAAAATTTTAAATTTTTCCCAAATTTTAAAAAAAATTAACAACATTTTTCCAAAATTTTTTTGTCAATCAAACGTTTTTCCAAAAAAAAAAATTTTAATGCCCCTTTTAATCATTTGGGGGAAAAAAAGTATGGGGCCTTTTTTTTTTCCTCAAAAACCCCCCCAAAAACATTCTACATTAGCTTTGTTTGGGGTTTTCCCCTTATGTACAAAATTAACCAAAAGGCAAGAATGTTTTTTTTTAATTTGATATTTTGTTCCCACAGTTTTTCATTGGACTTCCGAAAAACCCGAATCGGATATCGACGATTTTTTTTGTGCTACCCCGGGAAAACAATTTCGTTTTGGGGTATTTTTAGAAAATCGAGCAAATCGCTCAACACTTTTTAAATGAGCTCTCTTAGACAAAAATAGAAAATTTCCCCCACCCCCCCCTCTCAAAGGGGGGAGTCAGGGGGGGGGAAAACCCCGAAACACCCCCTTCACCACCCCCCCCCTCGCGGGGAAAACCCACCGCACTGGGAAAAAATTCCACCTCGACATCGTTTCGAGGTGGGGGGGAATTTTTTTTCCCTGGGGATTTTTGGAAAAAATTTAAATAAAAGAAAAAGGGCCCCCGATGGGGTTAGTCCCCCAAAAGCCCAAGAAGTGGGTTTAAGGGAAAAATTTTTCGGGAAAGCTTTTATGGAAAAAGTCCCCGAACCTTTTCATTAAATGAGAAAACTTCAAAAACCCAGTAACCAGGGAAGGGGGGGAAAACCCGATAAGGGCCCCCCTTTTTTCCCCTTTAAAAAAAAATTTTCCTTTTAGGAGGGGGCCCCTTTTTCCTGGAGGAAAGCCCCCCCGGTTTTGATGTCCCCCCTTTCAAAAGCCAAAAAAGGGTTTTCCCCCTTCCTTTGAGATTTTAGGGCTGTTTTAAAAACCAAAAGGGTTTAAAAATTTTTTCCCTTTTTAAAAAGTTCATGGGATTTGTCAGCTTTGGGGATTAAGGGGGGTTTGGGCCGGAAAAAAATTGAAATGCCAGACCCCTTTTATGGTTTTGGGGAGTTCACTAGAAAAATCATTGGGAAAAGAAAACCCTGACCGGAGACAGAAAGAAAGCGCCCCCAAGGGGTAAAAAAGGGCGCACTTTTTGGGGAGACCACCGCCGATCGCCGCCTGGCCGCAAAAAACCGCAGGGGCTGTCAAATGCTGGTTTTGAAAAGGGGGTTTTTGGTTTTAAAACCTGCCCTGGGGATGCGCAAGTGGGGGAAAAAATGTGTGCCCTCCCCTGTGAAGGGATTATTTATTTGGCCAGCCTAATGATTTGTTTATAAAAAGCAGCCGCCGAAAAAAAGGCTTCCCAAAACCACCCTTCTCGTCATTTACTCAGGCCCTTTCGGAAAAGGACTTATAATAAAAGAAGGGATACTGTTGTGAACGTGTTTGGAGAACTTCGAGCGGAGGCTCCCTTGGTGGTTGCTGAAGGTATTGAAACTATGTTGAACAGCAAGAATCCTACACCTGCAATGGATAATAGTTATCAGGGGGGACATTTGGCTGTTTATAAGTGAACTGACCTCCCATGATCCTCGCCGGGAACAATTGTTACTTTTCCTGGTCTAAGTTGGAATTCAGCTTGCTTTTCTGCTGTCTCCTGCTATCATTCAGATAAGTTTCTTTCTGGTTTTTTTTTCGGTGGTTTGTTTTCTCTTGTTTTTGCTGCCTTGCTTTTGAGTTCAGCCGGGTCCCCTTGGAGGCTTGTGCTGGTCTCTGCTCACTTTTTGTATTTGCACTTGTGCTCAGTTTCCTGTAAATATTTTACTGCTGGGTAGCTGCTAGTGTTGAGCGATACGATACTGCAAATATGGGTATCGGCCGATATTACTGTATCGGGCTTTCGATTCCGAGTACCGATATTTTCGTCATATCGGATACCGGAATCGGATTTGTCACTGTCACTGTGAGTGTCCGTCGGTCGGTCTGTCAGGAGTCAGCGGCACTTACCTGGCAGAAGATCTCCGGCGGTCACGTCCTGGACTGCTTGATGGCCGCCATTATCTTCTCCCTGGCGGTCACATGCAGTTTTTTTCGCGATAACTGCAGTGACTGCAGGGGTAATCCCGGCCATAAACCAGTCCGATGACGTCACCGCCGGGGGAAGCAGGTAATCAGCTGTGCTGCGCCGGGATGACAGGCTCTGCCTGTCAATTCTGATGTAGCCAGAGCTGGATTGTCGTGGGAACTCGTTAATATGGACTGCGTCGGTCAGGTGGTATACTTTTTTTTTTTTTTCATTTTTTTACAGGAGATCGATGGCGTCGCAGGATGAGACTGTAATAAAAGTAAAGAAAACTGTGTTTTTTTTTTTTTTTATTTTAAATTAAAAAACTTTTTTATGAACATTTCACCCGTCCGGGTACATTCAACAATTTAACTATTTACATACAGGGACCCGTCCGGGTTATTTATAATTCTTTGGCAGGGGTTGTTCCAGGTACCACCTGGTACTCTTCTGATGCTTGCCAAACATACGAGGCACCAAGGACCACCAGGACCTGATGACGGTCGTGTGGCCTGTACAGTCAAGTCGTGACCCGCTATCTGGTCTGTGTGGCCACCTCTTTCATTCTCCCTCCGGGTCTGGAACCCTATGTCCCGGACTGAACGAACCCCATGGGGGCCTAACAGGCGCCGGGTACGGGCCAGCTATACTTATCATGTCCATAGTGGGGCTGCTGAGGAGACCACTGAGGGAGGCTGGGGAGATTTACTGCATGGAGTGGGCAACTTGTGCAGAGGCCTGGATGTGGGAGGCTGAAGGTCCGAGGGTCTCACAGGTTCCTGACACTCTGGGGAGTAAGGGTCGCACCTGGTAACATTTAGGGTGTACCATCCATTGTAACCCCAGTGTCGGGTGTAAGTCACCAAGGTCTCCTGGCAACAGGTCCTCCCCGGGTGTCCTTCTGGGAGGTGAGCCTCCACGTCCCGCCGGTTCACAAAAACTTCTAAATAAAGTCAAGGCTCCTGGATGAAGCCCCAACCACCTTTTAACTTAAAGTTCCGGTACTGCACCCTTACGCCGCGGCTCCTCAGCGTACTTTTATCCTTTCTCATACGTGCCTTCTCTGCCAGGATCCTTGTCCAGGTGACGTTGCCGAAGCTTTTGGGATTCTCGCTGCTCCCTTTGTCGCTCTGCTTCCCGCTCCCAACGTCTCCACTCTTCCTCCTGACGCGGTTGAAATTCTCCTCCACCAGCAGCTCCATGTCTCCACCATCAAACTGCAGCTTACAGTGTCCAGTTTGCGGCAGCTCTCCTGGCGCCCCCCAGTCCTGGCGACGCTCACCTGCGGAGGAAGCAGCCGGCTCTGGAACAGATGACAGTCGGGGCTCCGGTACAGACAGGTAGACCTCTGGTGCCTGCGCGGCCTCCTCCATGAGGACGGGTGTCGCTTCTTCTGTCTCAGCGAGGGGGGCAGACAGCGGGATCTGGGGTGCTGCCGGTGCAGAGTTTTTTTGCAGGAACGGGTGCCTCCACTGCGACAACGTCAACCGGATCACATTGCAAAGGCTGGGATGCCCGCACGGACTCCTCTACTAGAACGGGTGCCTCACCTTCTGGTACAGACACTTCAGGTAAGAGGGATTGGCGCCGCTCCAAGTTTAGTTTTAGGGCACGCCAGCTGGCTTCCATCCTGGCGACCTCCTCCCGGTGCCGGGCCAGGCCTCTTAGGGTATCCTCCGCTTCTTGCAGCGTAGGGGGTTTCCAGACCGGGTGCCCAACGGTGGTTCCGTGGCGATTGGGTCGCTTCCGTGGGGGGAGAGCTCTGACTGCTCCATCCCTTCACACTTCTGCTGGTGTCCATTACCATCTCTGCCAAGTCACATGTGTCATTAGCATCTGGAGAGGGCCCCTCTTTCGTAGGGAGGCGGGACCTTCGTGTTAGTTTCCGCACACTGAGGAGGATGAGAGCGGAAACTGAGAGCTGTGGGGCACGATCTTACATTGCAGTACCATTTAGACTGGTCGGCCATCGTTTTCACGCCACTGAGTGAGTGTACACCCACGAAGAGCACGCCCTTCTTCTTCACCAGTGCCTCGTCGTGACGCAGATATGGCGGAAAAATGGCAAATACATTCTCTGATGATTTTAGCAATTCTCAAGCACAAAACCAGTTAAATTCAGGCACACAGGACTCGCTTATAGCGAGCTACAGAATCCTGTTCGTGACGCCCAAGTAGAGTCGCACAGAGCCAGAGGTTTTGGGGGTACTCGGCACCGAGCCCGTCGACTTCTATGGGGTATGTCACGGCTTTACCGCAATTGAATCAGAGTCTATTTTACTATGTAGAAGTGTATAAACTATAAATATATGTATATATATATGTCACAATGACATGTATATATAGATATATATGTATTCTATGTGTGTATATTTTGTGTTTACAACGAAAGAAAGGGTTTTTTTTGTTGCGATATTTTGTTCCCATAGACTTACATGGGACTTCCGGTATCAGAATCGGATATCGACGATATTTAGTGATATCGGCGATACCATTCCGATACGATATTTTTAGATATCGAGCAGTATCGCTCAACACTAGTAGCTGCGTATTCACACCAGAGATCTGATATAGGTGGTCGAGACCGTGTGGTCTCAGCATTTTTGGAATCAGAAGTGTTGGAATTTTTCCTAGTGTTTTTTTGGGTTGCAGACAGTATTCTCTCCTGTACTATCCTATCTAGACAGTTTTTGGTCCCCAGCGTTTGCTCATTCTATTTTCTGTCTGTGTTCGTGTTTTCCTTGTCTAACCGCCATTATATGTTTGGGGGCTTCCTAATACTTTGGGGCTCCACTCTGGGGCAGTTAGCTTGCCTCTTTCCATCTACAGGTGTAGCTAATCTCTCCGGCTGTGACGAGGCGTCTAGGGCACCGTAGGAACGTCCCACGGCTGCTTCTAGTTGTGCGGTTAGTTTAGGGTCTGCAACCTTTTAGATACCAACCTCTCTGGTGTTTGGCTACCTTTGCAGTTTTTTTTGCTCCTGCCCTCCTCAGCTACTAAAACATAACAGGATACATGGAGCAGAGAAAAAGGCAAGAGAATCGAAAAAGTCCAAGGGATTCTTGTTTGGTTCTACCTCTCGGAGGGACTGGAAGGCTTCTAAATGACTCGTTCTCCCAGGTGGGAGGAAGGCTCTCCGGCTTCCTTCTAGCCTGGGAAAATATATCATCAAGCCCCTGGATCTTCAGTCTAGTAGGGGCAGGTCTGAAACTAGAGTTCAAAAAATATCCACCGGAAATTTTTTTTTCACTGCTCCTCGCGCATCCCCCTCGGAGCAGAGAGCCTGGAAGTGGAGGTTCTAGGCCTCCTAGACAAAGAGGTTCTTCAGTTTGTACCATCGGAGGAACAAGGGAAAGGCTTTTATTCTCTTTCTGTTCCTTTTAAAAAAAAAACGGAGGGGTCTTACAGGACTATTTTCAACCTGAAACGCCTCAATGATTATTTATGGATTCCAAAATTCAAGATGGAATCAGTAAGATCGGCCGTTCAGATGCTATTCCCGGACTTTTACATGGCCGTCCTCGATCTGAAGGATGCGTATTATCAGTGCCAATACATCCGGGCTTCAGAAAATTTCTCAGAGTAGCAGTCTCAGTGAACGGCAGAGTCAAACACCTTCAATACAAGGCGCTTCCCTTCTGCCTGGCAGTGGCCCCTCGGGTATTTACCAAATTAATAGCAGAAGTCACCGCTCACCTGAGGGAAAGGTACAGATTGGTAATCCCGTACCTGGACGGTTTTTTAATAGTCTGTCGTTCCTTTACCCATTGCCAACAACAAGTGAAAGAGAAAGTGGCAATCTTAGAAGAGCTAGGATGGTATTTAAACCACGAAAAATCAAGGTTGACACCACAGACGGCACAAATCTTTCTGGGGCTCATGATCGACTCCCGGAAACAGGAATGTCGTCTCCCAAAGGGAAAGAGGAGAAGATGTTCAATCTCATCTTGGGGCAATACGAAACCCAATATTGACTCTCAGAACCGCCATGTCACTCCTGGGATCACTTACTTTGTTTCCCAACTGTAAAATGGGCTCCGATCCATTCAAGAACCTTGCAGCAGTTAATTCTGGAAAGTCAGCGTCACTGCCAGGGGCAATTGAACTACTCTCTAGTTTTACCACAAAAGTTAGTCCAGTCGCTCCAGTGGTGGTTGAGAGTAAAAACCATCCAGGAGGGAGTCCCGCGGTTCCCCCGTATTTCCAGAATAGTTACCACGGACGCCAGTCCAAGGGGATGGAGGCTCATATGGGGACTCGCCTAGTTCAGGGAGCGTGATCTCGAGTAGAAGGGACCTCTTCGAATATGCTGGAGCTTCGAGACGTGCGAAATGCGCTTCAGACCATCTCACCTTTTTTGCAGGGCCATCACGTAAAAATAATGTTGGACAATTAGGTCACGGTGTCATATCTGAACCATCAGGGGGGTACACGATCTCAAACCCTTCAGATAACAAGGGAGATTTTTCAGTGTGCAGAAATGAACACCCTATCACTGTCGGCCCTACACATCAAGGGGAAAGACAACGTGACGGCAGACTTTCTAAGTCGCACGCCACTTCGACAAGGGGAATGGTCCCTCAACACATTAGTTTTCCGGCAATTGGTACACATGTGGGGTGAGCCAGATATCGATCTATTCGCCATCTGGCAAAGCACCCAGGTAGAGAAGCTCTGTAATCTGAATCCGACGGAGAGGCCATACGCAGTGGACGCCTTTCAGATCAGATGGGACTTTCCCCTAGCCTATGCCTTTCCCCCAATATGTCAAAAAGAACTTGGCACTCAACTTTTGTGAAACGAAAAATTTTTTTTTATTGCAGTCAAAAACAACGTTTCGGTCCTATTCGGACCTTCATCAAAGAACTGCAGAAAATAAAAATTGGTATAATATATTATTGACAAATCATTAAATGAAATAGTGATGTAACCAGAGAGGAAAAACAAAACAGAATATAGAAAAATATTTGAAATATGAACATAATATGATCAAAAGTCTAAGTATAAATGAGATATTAACATGAAAAAAATTATCAAAGAACGCCTACCCGACTGCTTGTAGAATGGTACTCTTATAGGTAGGTAAAGTAATGTCCAGAATACTCTTTACATGATCTACAGGAGATCTATGAACTAATAAAGTATGTTAGATTCATCAGCAAGGACAAAAGCAAAAGAGCAAAAAAAAAAAAAATAGCAAAAAAATACCAAAAAAATACATGTTGGAATGCAAATATCATACCTATGGTGGAAATGAGATTCGTATCAGTATTAATTAAGATCCCAAATATACCTGTATATAAGAAAATGTGTCTCAGATAGGGCGGTATGTGCCATAAAGTACATTTCTTATATATACAATATATATTACCTGATAAGGTATAGCCAGTATCCACTGGAAAAACAAGCAACCGGATGTCAGGACTGGATTATGACACCCGAATAGCTGTGGAAATATGATAAAAACCGAATGCAATGATGATATATTAGAGATACAAAAGTGATCGCTATAGGGTAGAGAGACGCTTCCTAGCTGTGATGCTGTTATACTAAAGATGCAAAAAAAGATAGATCACTATGAAAAATCTAGGTGGCGCGGTGTGTCCTGGATTGTGACCCTAATAGGATCATGAAATGTGACAATCACTAGAATACCGTTACTCTGTTAGGAGATGTGGATTAGATCACTAAATGTGACCGTTATAGTTAAATTGGATAGTGATCCAAAAAGGATCGTGAAAGTATAGCAAACACTGAAATAACGCTATGTTAGGAGATGTGGATTGGATCACTAAATGTGACCGTTATAATAGTTAAATTGGATAGTGATCCAAAAAGGATCGTGAAAGTATACCAAACACTGAAATAACGCTATGTTAGGAGGTGCGAATTTAGTCGCTAACATAAAAATATCTTACCAATGGAGATGAGAATAGAGAGACAGGTCCTCACTGAACGCGGTGTCCGCCGCTTGTTCAAGTGGGCCTCTGATTCAAAAATAACCGCCATTATATGTGCTAGAGGCGGGACTATGATCGTGACGTTGAACCGGAACAGCGTCACCGGAAGTGACGTTACATATGGTCTCGAGCCAAAAATATTTAGCGTTGCATATAGTGACGCTCACAGGAAGTGCGACACCAAATGTGACGCTAACAAATGCGATCGAAATTCTCATGTTTGCGATCCAAAAAGGATCTCTAATATAGAGAATAGAAAAAAGAGGCACGTGTGAGCAAATTTGCATTCCAACCGTAAGATATTGCGTATCAGACGTCTTAAAACATCAATGGGAAGCATATTCATTTGCATCATATATTTATTAATGAGAAAAAAAATATATATATTAATGAGAAAAAATATATAAGCAGTCGAGTAGGTTAATTACGTCCAAAGGTTAGGTAGGAGGAGGGTTCACTTTATTTATTTTCAATACAGACGACTCTATGGAAGAAATAACAGAGTTAGTGAACATAGTATGTTGTTAGAAAGTCACCATTAAAATGTCAAACCAATCTCACTATTAGTATACCAGCACCATCAAATCTACTGTACACAGGATTTTATATGAAAGAATGCAAATCATATTCCCTGTTTAAGCCCCGGGGAGATAAAGTCTGTAATTGGTGAATCCAAAATGATTCCCTTTTCTTCAAATTTAGGACACGGTCACCACCTCGTCTAGATGGTGTAATTAGTTCGATGACCTGAAACTTAAGTTGTGCTATTGTGTGTCCCTTAGTGATGAAGTGAAATGGTATCGGTAACAACATATTTTTACAACGGATAGTCGACTTATGTTTGGAAATTCTATCCTTGATAGGCTGGGTAGTTTCCCCTATATACAATAAGCCACAGGGACATTTAATTAAATAAACGGCATAAGAGGAATCACATGTTGCAAAATCCTTGATTGGTATTTTTTACCCAATGTGGGTGGAGAAATGTGTCTCCTTTTATAACATTGTTACATTGTGAACAATGCAAACATGGATATGTGCCGGTTTTTGGTTTCTGCAGAAACCTCTGTCCTTTAGACCGTCCAGTTGTACCCAGATCAGCTCTAACCAGTGAATCCCTAATGTTATGGGGACGTTTATAACACGGTAGAAAGGGGTTATTAAACTCCTTAACATTAGGATATGCTGTCTTGAGGATGCCCCAGTGTTTCCGTATATGATGATGAAGAATATGTACATATGGGTGAAATGTATGTACTAATGGATACGGATCTTTAGCTTGATCTAATATCATACGTGGATATCCTCGTTCCTCAAATTTTGTGTGCATTTCCTCTATCCTGTGGTTGCTCATAACAGGATCTGAGACAATTTTCCGAACTCGATGAAATTGTGATCTAGGTATAGCTTTTTTGGTGGACGTCCACCAAAAAAGCTATACCTAGATCACAATTTTATCGAGTTCGGAACCCCGTCCACCAAAAAAGCTATACCTAGATCACAATTTCATCGAGTTCGGAAAATTGTCTCAGATCCTGTTATGAGCAACCACAGGATAGAGGAAATGCACACAAATTTGAGGAACGAGGATATCCACGTATGATATTAGATCAAGCTAAAGATCCTACACAGTGCCCACGCAAATCGGTGCAGAACCGTATTCCATTAGTACATACATTTCACCCATATGTACATATTCTTCATCATCATATACGGAAACACTGGGGCATCCTCAAGACAGCATATCCTAATGTTAAGGAGTTTAATAACCCCTTTCTACCGTGTTATAAACGTCCCCATAACATTAGGGATTCACTGGTTAGAGCTGATCTGGGTACAACTGGACGGTCTAAAGGACAGAGGTTTCTGCAGAAACCAAAAACCGGCACATATCCATGTTTGCATTGTTCACAATGTAACAATGTTATAAAAGGAGACACATTTCTCCACCCACATTTGGGTAAAAAATACCAAATCAAGGATTTTGCAACATGTGATTCTCTTATGCCGTTTATTTAATTAAATGTCCTGTGGCTTATTGTATATAGGGGAAACTACCCAGCCTATCAAGGATAGAATTTCCAAACATAAGTCGACTATCCGTTGTAAAAATATGTTGTTACCGATACCATTTCACTTCATCACTAAGGGACACACAATAGCACAACTTAAGTTTCAGGTCATCGAACTAATTACACCATCTAGACGAGGTGGTGACCGTGTCCTAAATTTGAAGAAAAGGGAATCATTTTGGATTCACCAATTACAGACTTTATCTCCCGGGGCTTAAACAGGGAATATGATTTGCATTCTTTCATATAAAATCCTGTGTACAGTAGATTTGATGGTGCTGGTATACTAATAGTGAGATTGGTTTGACATTTTAATGGTGACTTTCTAACAACATACTATGTTCACTAACTCTGTTATTTCTTCCATAGAGTCGTCTGTATTGAAAATAAATAAAGTGAACCCTCCTCCTACCTAACCTTTGGACGTAATTAACCTACTCGACTGCTTATATATTTTTTCTCATTAATATATATATTTTTTTCTCATTAATAAATATATGATGCAAATGAATATGCTTCCCATTGATGTTTTAAGACGTCTGATACGCAATATCTTACGGTTGGAATGCAAATTTGCTCACACGTGCCTCTTTTTTCTATTCTCTATATTAGAGATCCTTTTTGGATCGCAAACATGAGAATTTCGATCGCATTTGTTAGCGTCACATTTGGTGTCGCACTTCCTGTGAGCGTCACTATATGCAACGCTAAATATTTTTGGCTCGAGACCATATGTAACGTCACTTCCGGTGACGCTGTTCCGGTTCAACGTCACGATCATAGTCCCGCCTCTAGCACATATAATGGCGGTTATTTTGAATCAGAGGCCCACTTGAACAAGCGGCGGACACCGCGTTCAGTGAGGACCTGTCTCTCTATTCTCATCTCCATTGGTAAGATATTTTTATGTTAGCGACTAAATTCGCACCTCCTAACATAGCGTTATTTCAGTGTTTGGTATACTTTCACGATCCTTTTTGGATCACTATCCAATTTAACTATTATAACGGTCACATTTAGTGATCCAATCCACATCTCCTAACATAGCGTTATTTCAGTGTTTGCTATACTTTCACGATCCTTTTTGGATCACTATCCAATTTAACTATAACGGTCACATTTAGTGATCTAATCCACATCTCCTAACAGAGTAACGGTATTCTAGTGATTGTCACATTTCATGATCCTATTAGGGTCACAATCCAGGACACACCGCGCCACCTAGATTTTTCATAGTGATCTATCTTTTTTTGCATCTTTAGTATAACAGCATCACAGCTAGGAAGCATCTCTCTACCCTATAGCGATCACTTTTGTATCTCTAATATATCATCATTGCATTCGGTTTTTATCATATTTCCACAGCTATTCGGGTGTCATAATCCAGTCCTGACATCCGGTTGCTTGTTTTTCCAGTGGATACTGGCTATACCTTATCAGGTAATATATATTGTATATATAAGAAATGTACTTTATGGCACATACCGCCCTATCTGAGACACATTTTCCTATATACAGGTATATTTGGGATCTTAATTAATACTGATACGAATCTCATTTCCACCATAGGTATGATATTTGCATTCCAACATGTATTTTTTTGTATTTTTTTTTTTTTTTTTTTGCTCTTTTGCTTTTGTCCTTGCTGATGAATCTAACATACTTTATTAGTTCATAGATCTCCTGTAGATCATGTAAAGAGTATTCTGGACATTACTTTACCTACCTATAAGAGTACCATTCTACAAGCAGTCGGGTAGGCGTTCTTTGATAATTTTTTTCATGTTAATATCTCATTTATACTTAGACTTTTGATCATATTATGTTCATATTTCAAATATTTTTCTATATTCTGTTTTGTTTTTCCTCTCTGGTTACATCACTATTTCATTTAATGATTTGTCAATAATATATTATACCAATTTTTATTTTCTGCAGTTCTTTGATGAAGGTCCGAATAGGACCGAAACTTGTTTTTGACTGCAATAAAAAAAAAAATTTGTTTCACAAAAGTTGAGTGCCAAGTTCTTTTTTGATATTGCACTGGGTTGGGTTCCTACTTGAGCACCTTCACAGTAGTGCCACGCTATATTATTCTATTTCCCCCAATATGTATGATACCGGCGGTCCTCTGGAAAATCAGGCAGGATGGGGCGAGAGTGATTCTCATCGCCCCCTTCTGGCCAAAGAGGGCTTGGTTTTTCTGGCTCAGGAATATGTCGATAATGGATCCCTGGGTTCTTCCGGAGATCCCGAACCTTCTAGCTCAAGGGCCGGTTCTTCAGCTTCAAGTGTCTGGGCTACACTTAACAGCCTGGAACTTGAGAGATCAGTGCTAGAAGGTAAGGGATTCTCGGAAAACCTAATTGCCACCTTGTTAGCCTGTAGAAAACCAGTCACTACGAATATCTATGGCAGAATGTGGAAAAATTTTTTGACTTCCACTGGATGTTCTCCGAAAGGTGAAATACCTGTTAAACAGATCCTGGAATTTCTCCACAAGGGGCGGGATCAGGGCTTAGCGTTAAGTACATTGAAAGTTTAGGTATCGGCGTTGGGGGCGCTGTATAATTACAACTTGGCAGCTAACCGATGGATAGTAAGGTTCATCAAGGCCTGTGCCAGATCTAGGCCAGTCCCAACAGCCAGGATCCCTCCATGGGACCTGAATTTGGTACTAAATGCTCTGACCGAACCCCTGTTTGAACCATTAGAGGAGGTATCCATAAGATTAGTAACATTCAAAACCATATTCCTGGTAGCCCTTACATCGGCACTTAGGATAGGGGACATACAGACCCTTTCAACGGATCTTCCCTTTACCGTGGTAATGGAGGATAGGATAGTTTTGAAACCTTATCCGGCCTATTTACCCAAAGTACTATCAAGGTTTCATAGGTCTCAGGATATATCCCTACCCTCTTTTTTTCCCTCACCCTCAGAATGATAGGGAAAGAAAATTTCATACACTAGACATTAGAAGATGTCTTCACTATCTACAAACGACAGAGTCTAGTAGGAAGGATAAGGCTCTTTTTATTTCCTTCCAGGGTTCTAGAAGGGGAATGGGAGTCTCGAAAGGCATTCTGTCCAGATGGATAAGAGAGACAATCAAGCTGGCCTGTGTGTGTGCGGGAAGCTCAGTCCCAGACAATTTGATGGCCCACTCGACTAGAGCAATGGCAGCCTCCTGGGCAGAGAGCTGACGTATCTATCGAACAACTCTGTAAGGCAGCTACATGGTCATCACCTTCCACTTTCTATAGCCACTACAGATTAGATCTATCGGCCTCTGCTGATTTGATCTTTGGACGAAAAGTTCTACAAGCTGTGGTCCCTCCCTAATAAGAGTAATTCTCTGTAATTTTCTCTTGTGGGTGAGGTCATGGGTGCTAAAAAAACACGGGTATTACTTACCGGTAATGTGTTTTTACGAAGCCCATGATAGCACCCATAGATTCCCTCCCGTTTAAAAGTTTTCCTTTTCACCCCTTTTTTTAAAGGATGATGGGTTATTGTACATAGCTTCACTGAATTGAGATAAATTACAGGATAATTGAATTTTAGTTAGGTGAGTTGAGGAAACGTGTGTTTGGGCATGTGCACTACGGGACCTCAATCAACACGCAGCGCCCTAGATGGTTCACTGCTTGTGGGGGTCAGGAATCCCTCTCTCATTTCCATGCTTGTAACAAACATTACGGTAGCAAACCTGTCTAAACGATTATTCGCTTTTTTTTAGTATCCGCACGTGTCCTGGCTATATGCGGCATCGGTGCTGTGGTCCCAAACAAATTAACCAAAAGGTAAAGACCCTTTCGCTGTTCGAAATGAGCTGTTCAGGTTGTCCTGCAAAACTCTCCTAAACATGCGCCGTCATAAAGGAGGGAGGGGGTTTACGAAAAAGCTGAATTTGCCGACTGCGTCAAAGCGTTTGCTCCGGACGTGATCCATGCTGTGTGAAGTTGGAAATGCTGTGACATTAAAAAGTTCATGTGTCTACTAACCGGAGGACCTCTCAAGCTCTGTATACCACTGATGCGGAGAGAGGAGCCGCCCTTTATATCTTAAAGGTTCCCTGTCCTTGTGGGGCGGATCCCCTCTCTCATTTGGGTGCTGTCATATGCTTCGTAAAAACAAATTACTGGTAAGTAATACCCGTGTTTTATTTTTTTGTATTTTTTTAGTATTTTTTTTTTAATAGAAGATACGTATCGCGTCAACCTGGGTTAGATCACTGTGCATTATGAATCGCAGGTCATCCAGGTGGACTGTTTTGGTCCCAAACTAAATGAATTTGGTTTCCGTTGGTGTGGAAAGGGTTAATGACCCTTTCTATGCTGGTCAGAAACTTGCAGCCCATTTTCAGCTGTTTGTAATCCTGCCACTACCTCTCCCTATACAACATGGCCAGACCCTTTGTCTTCCCAGTGAATGAGGAAAATGGAGAGGGGGGGTTTATTATCTGAATAAAGCTTAACTGCTGTGGTGGAGTGGGGTCAAAGGAGGCAGGGGTTGCTGCTGCAGGATTAAGGTGATGCTGGGGTCATGTGTGTGTGGAAATAAATGGGAAGGGGACTCCGCTGACTGCCAACATTTAAAAAAAAGTTCAGGGCAGCTTCACACTGCTGGGTCAATCCACTCTGGATATCGTTGTCATATTTCTTAACTAGAGATGAGCGACTTTGCCTCCGGGAGGGTTGAGTCAGGTTTCAGACCACCCGACTTTCACAAAAGTTGAGTCGAACTAAATCGGCCGACTATCGTCAAAAGTCGAAGGTCCGACTGAAACACGAAACCCAATGCAAGTCAATGGGGAAGCAAAGTCAGCAGGGAGTGGAGGACAGTAAACACACCTACAGTACCCATTTCAATGCCAATGACATCAATTCTTATTACTTAAGCTTGTCAACCTTCATTTACTTTATAATAATAGTTACGCATTCAAAACTGGGTTTTTTTTGGCTAAAGTTGTGGGGGGGGGGGTATGGCTGGCTCCAGGTTTTCGTGGGCCCCGGGCCAAAGTCTCAGTGGGCCCCTTAAACACATACCACAATTCATGATGCTCCGATACGGCACAGAAATATAGGTATAGTACAATGCCAAATACTTCAATTCTTACATTACATGAGTGATATCTATTTTAAATTCTACAATAGCTCAACAGTATATTCCTCCGTACAGTATTATGGCCACCACATAGTGTGCCATACAGAATAATGAGCCCCATATATTGCTCCATAAATAATTGGTCCCGTATAATGTTCCATACAGTATATGATAAGCTCTACATAATGCTCCAGTATATGATTGTCCCCATATAATGTGCTATACAGTATAGGACGGTCCCCATAGAGTATAATGAGCTCCATATATTGCTCCATACAGTATGAGTCGCATATAAAGCTCCATATAGTATATGATGGGCCCCATATATTGCTCCATACAGAATGGGCTCCATATGATGCTCCATATATAAAGGGCCCTATATGATGCCCCATAAATAATGAACCCCATATGATCTAGTATATGATGGTCCCCATATATGATGCTCCAGTGTATGATGAGCCCCATATAATGCTCCAAATATAATGGTCCCCATAAATTATGCTCCATATAGAATGGGCTCCATGTGATGCTCCATATAAAATGTGCCCCATATAATGCTCCATATATAATGGGCCCCATATGATGCTCCAGTGTATAATGGGCCCCGTATATGATACTCCAGTGTATGATGGGACACATTTATAATGCTCCAGTGTATGAGTGGGCCCCCCACCTGCTCAGGGCACCATCACTTGCCCGGGTGCGCCAAGTACTGACCCCGGCCCTGGGGGGGGAACAGCCCAGTTAGGGAGGTGGAAAAACTGGCATATGTTGAGGTGTTGGCTGGACATTCAGCAGCTGCAAATGGAGGAATTGGAGAAGTCTGAGGAAGAGGAGGACAAAGCGAGCCATTTTGCTGGCAACCTATGTATCATCAGGGGAAGGTGGTACAAAATCTTTTGAAACCCAGGCATGGTTCATTTTAATGAAGGTGAGAACATCTACATTGTGGGTCGACAGCCGGGTCCTTATTTCTGTCAGGATTGATCCAGCAGCACTGAAGACTCTTTCTGATAGCACACTACCAGCAGGGCAAGCGAGCTCCTGTAAGGCATATTGTGCCAATTCAGGCCAGGTGTCCAGTTTACAGGCCCAGTAGTCAAAGGGGAATGAACTGTGAGGGAGAACATTGATAGGGAGAGAGAGGTAATTTTGAACCATAGTTGACAACTGCTGTCTCCTGTCTGTTGCAATCGATTCAGTTTTAAGTCGTGTGAGCGGTACTTGAGAAATCAGGCGACAACATGGTCATGAAACCCCTGTCTCCAACGCCACTTTGGCTGTGTACACCACGAACACCTCTTCCATGTTGCCCAGTACGGCTCGTGGTAGAACCTGCACCGCTGCTGTGTGCTGGGAATGCCTCTAACAAACGGTTTACCAGAGTTGCTTGTTTGTTTGCCAATATTAGCTCTAGTTTCTCCTGTGCCATGATGTTCTGTAATTTGCCTTTGTAGCGTGGATCGAGGATGCTGACCAACCAGTAGTTGTCATCCTTCATAATTTTGGCAATGCGGGGGTCCCTTTTTAGGATCCGCAAGACATAATCACACATGTGGGCCAATGTTCCAGGTATCAATGATGCACTGTCAGTGGTGGGTGGAGGAGTACTTTCTGCCAAATCCACATCCCTCCAGTCCCGCACAAACCCTGTACCTGACCTTGGCAAGCCAACATTTTCTCTTGCCCCCTGAGAAACCTACTCCTCCCCAAAAAAATCATCCCCTTCATCCTCCTCCTCTTCCTCTTCTTGCACAACCTCGTCCAGGACTGTTCCCAGAGCAGACAATGCCTGACTGTCATCAAGGCTTCCCTCCTCCTCCGCTGCAGACGCCTGATCCTTAATGTGTGTCAAAGTTTGCAAGAACAGACGCATAAGTGGGATGCTCATGCTTATGATGGCGTCATCTGCACTAACCAGCTGCGTGCATTCCTCACAACACTGAAGGACTTTACAGAGGTCTTTCAGCTTTGACCACTGCACACCCGACAACTCCATGACTGCCCTCAAAATGCCTGCCCGTGTATCCTCCCACAAATGCATTACAGCCTGCCTCTGTTCGCACAGCCTATCAACCATGTGCATGGTGGAGTTCCACCTTGTTGCAACATCTATGAATAGGCGGTGCTTGGGGAGGTGGAGCGATCGCTGCAGCCTCTGCATATGACTGGAGTCTACAGGAGAGCGACGTGTGTGCGAGCACAGTCTTCGCACCTTATGGAGCAGGGCTTGTAACTCCGCATAATTATTTAAGAAGCACTGCACCGCCAGGTTCAAGGTGCGAGCCAGGCAAGGAATGTGTCTGAGTATTGCCAGGGCTATGGCCACCACAAAATTACGCCTGTTATCACTGGCTACCTTGCCTAGCTCAAGATGTAGACTGCCCAGCCATGACTCAGTTTCTCGCTGCAAGTAGTTGGCCAGTACCTCCGCGGTGTGTCTGTGGTCACCCAAAGACATCATTTTTAAATCAGCCTGCCGACGCTTACCACTAGCTGTTCGATAGTGGGACACCTCGTGTGCAACACTGGCAGCTGCGGATGGAGTGCTCGTGCGACTGCGCTCTGTCGATGAGCTTTCGCTTCTGGAGGAGGAGGGTTGAAAGCCTACAACCAACTGTTGCCTATACCGTGGGCCAGGCAGCACTGTCCCACCGCCTCTGTCAACTGTGGACCCTGCATCCACCACATTAACCCAGTGCGCAGTGATGGACACGTAACGGCTCTAGCCATGCCTACTGGCCCATGCATCTGTTGTGAGGTGCACCTTTCCACTCACTGATTGTTTGAGTGCATGGACAATTTGGTCTTTCACATGCAGATGGAGGGCAGGGATGGCTTTTCTAGAAATTAAGTGCAGGCTGGGTAGGTCATAGCGTTGTACAGCGTAGGCCATGAGCTCTCGGAAAGCTGCGCTTTCAACCAAACGGAAGGGCATCATCTCTGAGATCAGTTTGGCAATGTAGGCGTTCAAAGCCAGTGTGAGAGGATGAGTACTTTCTTTTCCTACTCAGATTGTCTGCTAGGGTGAGCTGGACTTGAGAGCTGCATATGGTGGAACTAATGGTGGACATGGCGGACTGAGTGGGGGTTGGTGATGGTGGTGGTGGTGATGGCCTAGATTCAGTCTTTTTTGGAAAAACATTGTGATTCCCTGACTGCCTTGGCCTTGCAACGTCACCTCAACATTTCTTGCTGGTGGTGTGCTAACCGGTGGGCTTACAGTGGGGGAAGCGATGTAGCATTGCTGGCTACCTTCAGTCGGAGCAGGTGCACGTGTGCTACCTGAGGTTTTGTGGTCCGTCCACGCTTGCAAGTGCATGTTGTTTAAATGTCTAAGCATGCAACTGGTATTCAAATTTTGGAGATTTTTCCCTTTGCTAAAGGTCCTTCCGCAATTCTTACAGATAACCTTTGCCTCATCAATAGGATTTTGGTCAAAAAAGTGCCACACTGCACTCTTCCTACTATGGGATAAATTTTCAGGGCTTGCACACTGTGCTAATTTGTCCATCTGGCCAACCTGTCCTGCAACTTTTTGTTTTTTTAACACGTTTTTGGACTGCTACGGGCCTGCCATAAAACCGCAGCTGCGATGTCGATGTCTGCTGCGGATCCTCCTCCTCTTCTGAGCTATTCCCAGCGGCACCCTCTTCCCCCAATGAATGCCAATCCGGGTCAACAACTGTGTCATCCATCATCTCCTCTTCAATTTCATCTGCACCTTCCTCTGGGTCACCGTGTAAGGTGGTATAGTATGCGGGAAGGGGCACCTGAGTTTCATCAGGGTCAGAATCTGGCTCAGTAGACTGCGAGGGCAATGCAGTCCTCTGGGTGAATGTATCAGCAGAATCAGATAGCAGTGGCTGTGCATCAGTGCACTCCATGTCAGATTCATCTTGGACTGGGGAATTCAAGATTTGACTTGATAACCCAGGCATGGTATGTGAAAAGAGCTCCAGGGAGTAATCTGAAATGTGACCTGCCGCATCCTTCACTTTTGTGGGGGTGAAGGACACAAGGAAAGGGGTTGTTCCTGAACAGGAGCCTGCATTGACGACTCAGTGTTTGCAGTTTTTGAAACTTCAGAAAAGGAGGCGATAGAGCTGGAGGCTGTTTCGGCAATGTAAGCCAAAACCTGTTCCTGATGCTCTGGCTTTAAAAGCGGTTTACCTACTTCCAGAAAAGGGAGCCTTCCAGGCCTTTTGTAGGCAGACGAGGACGCAGGCTCAAAACCTCCTGCCTTAGGTACTGTTGTGCTTTTGGCACTAACAGCAGATGCACCACCACCACCATCAGCACCAGCTGGCCCCCCCGCCCTTGTCCCCGGCCTCTTCCACCATACTTTCTCATGTTTGAGAAAATGTACCAAAAATACCAGCAGATATATGGTAGTTTACGAGGAGCGTACAGCTGTATACGGTGTAGGGAAAAATTTAAAACTCCGTATATATTTCCGGAGTCACACACAGATGCTCACTCAGTATGGATTTGAACGTAATACAAAAAGCAGAAAAATGGTACTGTATCAGAAGCGGACTCTGTATACAGTCTAGGGGAATATATAAATCTCCGTATAGATTTCCGGAGTACGACACAGAAGCTCACTCAGTATGGATTTGACCGTAATAAAAACAGCAGAAATACGGTACTGTATCAGAAGCGCACAGCTGTATACGGTGTAGGGAAAAATGTAAATCTCCGTATTTATTTCTGGAGTCACACACAGATAGTCAGCATGTATTTGTCCGTGATACCAGCTGGTACACGGTAGTGTGTGAGGAGCGTACAGCTCTATACGTTGTGGGAAAAAAATGAACGCTTGGTAACTGTTCAGAAAAAAATAATAAAAGTATTAGTGCTGTGTAAAAAGCAGTCTGCACAGCAGTGTACACACAGCTATCAGGCAGCCTAATAACCAGCGCTGTTGCACACGAGAAAATCCTCCCGTCACTGCACACTAACTGTACAGCACAATTGCTATCAGCACAAGCACAGAAGAACTTCTCTTTCCAGCCCTAACTCTCTCCCTACTGATAAACAGCAACCTCTCCCTACTGTTAAGATCGGCAGAAGTAAAATGGAGGTCAGTGGTCAGGGCTTTTATAGACACTATGACTCCCCCCAAAGCAAGCCAATCACTGCAATGCCCTTCTCTAAGATGGTGGTGGACGCTGCACATGTCATGTCATTGCCCACACCGTACGTCCTTGCTCATTGGCTGAAAAAAGGCGCCTGCAAGCATTCTGGGAAATCCAACTTTGGCGCTCGTTTTGGCGACCGCATGGCCTACTTCACGCTATGGTCGGGTTTCGATCGGCGAAACCCAACTTTGGCGAAAGTTGGCGACTTATGAATCTGACCGACCTGTTTCTCTCAACTCTAGTCATTTATCATTCTGAAACATGCACTCTAATGTGAAACGAAAATGTATTTTGTCCATTTTTGGAACACTTAATGATGCATCAATATATGTGGTTGTGAGCTCTCTATTGGTGAAGATGTCAATAGGAAAAAGGATTAAATAAACCATAACCATGCTGTCAAAAGAATTCCACAAAGTAAGTAAGATATTGCCAAGTATAGGGAGGAGAAAAAAGAAATGGATATACACTGCTCAAAAAAATAATGGGAACACTCAAATAACACATCCTAGATCTGAATGAATGAAATATTCTCATTGAATACTTTGTTCTGTACAAAGTTGAATGTGCTGACAACACAATCACACAAAAATCATCAATGGAAATCAAATTTATTAACCAATTGAGGCCTGGATTTGGAGTCACCCACAAAATTAAAGAGGAATGTAATGTCCTTAAAACAAGTCAAAATGATGCTCAGTAGTGTGTGTGGCCTTCACGTGACCGTATGACCTCCCTACAATGCCTGGGCATGCTCCTGATAAGGCGGCGGATGGTCTCCTGAGGGATCTCCTCCCAGACCTGGACTAAAGCAACTCCTGGACAGTCTGTGGTGCAACGTGACGGTGGATGGAGCGAGACATGATGTCCCAGATGTACTCAATCAGATTCAGGTCTGGGGAACGGGCTGGCCAGTCCATAGCTTTAATGCCTGCATCTTGCAGGAACTGCTGATACACTCCAGCCACATGAGGTCAGGCATTGTCCTGCATTAGGAAGCACCCAGGGCCAACCGCACCAGCATATGGTCTCACAAGGAGTCTGAGGATCTAATCTCGGTACCTAATGGCTGTCAGGCTACCTCTAGCGAGCACTTGTAGGGCTGTGCGGCCCTCCAAAGAAATGCCACCCAACACCATGTCACATGTGCTCAGTGTGAACCTGCTTTCATCTGTGAAGAGCACAGGGTGCCAGTGGCGAATTTGCTACTCTTGGTGTTCTGTGGCAAATGCCAAGCGTCCTGCACGGTGTTGTGCTGTGAGCACAACCCCCATCTGTGGACGTCAGGCACTCAGACCATCCTCATGAAGTCCGTTTCTTACCGTTTGTGCAGACACATGCACATTTGTGGCAGCTGGAGGTCATTTTGCAGGGCTCTGGCAGTGCTCCTCCTGTTCCTCCTTGCACAAAGGCAGAGGTAGTGGTCCTGCTGCTTGGTTGTTGCCCACCTACGGCCCCCTCCACATCTCCTGGTGTACTGGCCTGTCTCCTGGTAGTGCCTTCAGCCTCTGGACACTACACTGACAGACACAGCAAACCTTCTTGCCACAGCTCGCATTGATGTGCCATTCTGGATGAGCTGCACTACCTGAGCTGCTTATGTGGGTTGCAGAGTCTGTCTCATGTTACCACGAGTGTGAAAACACAACCAACTTTCAAAAGTGACCAAAACATTAGACATTGTTACTGAGATGTGATCTGTGGTCCCCACCTGCAGAACCACTTATTGAGTGTGTCTTGATAATTGTCAATAATTTCCATCTGTTGTCTATTCCATTTGCACAACAGCATGTGAAATTGATTGTCAATCAGTGTTGCTTCCTAAGTGGACAGTTTGATTTCACAGAAGTTTGATTAACTTGGAGTTGTGTTCTGTTGTTTAAGTGTTCCCTTTATTTTTTTGAGCACATAGTGCAAATGACATTAATGCATACAGTTCTCTTTTGCGGTATGGAGATACCCATTTTCACCACTGTGGGAAGACAGAATCCAGAGTTGTAATCCATGATAATCTTCTTATGGAATAAATAAATTAAAGAGGTCCTAGGTCAGAGAGAGACATACTAAAAGCGTAGGGTAAGAAGGAAAAAAACTAAAGGGGAGGATATGGAGATAATCGCAATAAATATTGTACAGGAAAGCAAGTAGAAGAATAGAAGGAATGGGAAACTTAAAAAGAAGCTGCAGTGAGCTACTACCTGTAAGCGAGCCGGTCAGCAGGATCCCAGTGCTTCAGTGCTGTGGTTTGAGGTGAGTGCTGTGCTTGTCTTCCGTGTTTAAATACTGCTACTGAGCTGCATCCCTTCTGGTTGCGCCATGCCCTGAAGTTATCACTCTGGTGGTGGAAAAGCCTGAAGAGATGGGAAAGGACCATGCGTGCGCAGTGGTAGTGCAGTGAGCTAGAGAAAAGAGATAAAGAAAAATTAAATGCACATGCGCTGGTGACTGGACCATGTAGGCTAGTCTATGGATGCGCTTGCATGGAGGGAACACAGGGGCTTAAAAGGGTACAGTAATACACAAGGAGAGGAGTATGGTGAGGCGAGGGTAGAGAATAGACAAAAATGAGGTACAGAAATAGGGATGAATAGGACCAGATGATAGAAATTGAGGAAAAGGGATAAAAGGTGGGGGTGTCAGAATTCGAAGACTACATCTAAATAGTGATAGTGAAGTCGTTATTGAATCTAGAAGAGACCAAAGGAACAATGTTGGTGAAAGCATTATATGCATTATATGCAGCAATAAAAAATCCTTAAGTCATTTATGTGACAAATTGTACATACATGATCATGTATATAATAAAAATGTCCTTAATTAATCATGGAAGACTTCGTATTCTCTGTTCATCGCCAATGGATGAAGTGTCAGGAGAGTGAAAATTCAGAATGCTTTCCTTTCTTGAAGTTTGTGGATTCTATCCCTGCCCAGTCTAGTTATAGTGACATTTTCTTGGACCTGAAATTTAAGTTGTACCACAGTATGTCCTGCTGAAGCTAAATGTGAGGGAACTGGTAACAGTACGTTTGCAGCGAATTGTTGATTTATGTTTGGAGATGCGGTCCCTGATATGTTGGGTAGTCTCCCCAACATATCCAAGACCGCAAGGGCATTTTATTAAATAGATGACATATGAAGAATCACAAGTGGAAAACCTCTGATTGGAAAGAGTCTTCCAGAACTGGGGTGTGAAAATGTGAGTTTTTTTGTGGCGTCTTTGAGTCAATAACATCCGCCATCTGCAATTCTGTCACTGTGGGCAACAAAACACATGTCTCAAATTCAAATTCACAAGTCTCAAGCATTTCTTCCATCACTCTCAGGGTTGCGGGGGTCCATCCTGCCTCACTATGCCAAGTGTAACAAGATGGCCCAGGGTGGTAGTCCAGCAAAGTCAACTTAGCCACAGTCAGTAAACACCCCGGTTACCTTGCACAGAAATGAACCAGATGGATGCAATCCTCAGGCACAACTTTCAGCGAGGGGAACTTCTGAAGTCCAGGGGCCCGTGTTGTAGTCCTTAAGTCCTTGGCCTGAGGCAGCAAATTTTCTGCCCCTCCTGCGGGTCTGGAAATGCCCTGGTTGCTCCTGTACACCTGCCCAGGGCCAACGTGCCCGGGCTACTAACTGGAATCAGCAGCTTTCTGCCACCTTTTGTGCTCCTGTCCCAGCCCACCAGGTTAACCCTTCACTGTCCCAAAGCTAGTGCAACACACATATCAAAAACTTTACAAATACAGCACGTGTTACATTACATAAAGTTAATACAATCACAGGCATATATTAACATACAGGTACTTACATAACAGCAATATACAGCACAATACAATTAATACAACAAAGTACATGGGGTCAGCACACAGGAGAGAGAGGGGTTCCTGCCACCTCCTTACATGCCAATGCAGTGAATACAATACCTGCCCTAAATTTGGATTCACCCCAATAACCCTTTGAACAGACGTACATGAAGGCCTCCTGAAAGCAATGTTCCCATTATTAGGAAGTTGGTACTCCCATACTGTTTGCCTATGCAGTGAATGCAACACCTGCCCAAAATTTGGACGCACCCCAATAACCCTTTGAACAGATATACAGGAGGCCCTCCTGAAAGCAATGTTGACATTATTAGGAAGTTGGTACTCCCATACTGTTTGCCTATGCAGTGAATGCAAGACCTGCCCCAAATTTGGACGCACCCCAATAACCCATTGAACAGACGGCCTCCTGAAAGCAATATTCCCATTATTAAGAAGTTAGTGCTCCCATACTGTTTGCCTACGCAGTGAATGCAAGACCTGCCCCAAATTTGGACGCAGCACAATAATCCTTTGAACAGACGTGTGGGAGGGCCACCCGAAAGCAATGTTCCCATTACTAGGAAGTTGGTACTCCCATGCTGTTTGCCTATGCAGTGAATGCAAGACCTGCCTCAAATTTGGACGCACCCCAATAACCCTTTGAACAGACGTGCGGGAGAGCCACCTGAAAGCAATGTTCCCATTATTAGGAAGTTGATACTCCCATACTATTTGCCTTTGCAGTGAATCTAAGAGCTGCCAAAAATTTGGAGGCATTACAATGGCCTTTGGTAGAGACTTTGAGGAGGGTCTCATGACAAAATGTTCCCATTAGAAAGGAGCTAGTTTCCCATAGTGTTTGCCTCTGCAGTGAATGCAAGGGCTGCCAACAATTTGGAGGCACAACAATGCCCTTTCATAGAGACTTAGAGGAGGGCCTCTTAAAAAAAGTTCCCATTATAAAGGAGCGGGTCAACCATAGTGTTTGCCTCTGCAGTGAATGCAAGGGCTGCCAAAAATTTGGAGGTACTACTAATCCCCTTGGTAGTGACATGGAGGAGGGCCTCGTAAAAAAATGTTCCCATTATAAAGGAGCGGGTCTCCTATACATGTAATGCTCATGCACTAAGTGTATGGGCTGTCAAACATTTATCCCTGGGTGGTATACATGAACATACTGTATAAAAATTTTTGTTATGGGCATCATTAACACCCTTTAAAAAAATTATGTGGGTGTTGCATCACGGACCACGGTCACCCTGGAGATAGAGTGGTAGTGAAAGATGAGAATGAGGAGAAGGAGGAGAACAACAGCAAATATCCATAATCAGGAAGCGTATACTCATGTGTGGGTGTAAAATGGTGCATGGGAATAGACCTGCTAAAAAAGACACTGATTTATGTTACGCTGCTATCATTCGGTGGTATAGAGAAGTCCTCCCCAATCCAGCCCTTGTTTGTTTTTATAAGAGTCAGCCTGTCAACGTTTTCAGTTGACAGGCAAATGCGCTTATCAGTTATAATTCCACCAGTGGCACTAAAAAGCTGCTCTGACAAAACTCTAGTGACAGGGCAGGCCAGGACCTACAAGGGTAGAGAGCCAGTTCATGCCACGTGTCTAGCTTGGATACCCAATAATTATAAGGCACAGAGGAATCACATAGGACATTGGTACAGTCAGCAAGGTACTCCCTCAGCATCTTCCCAAACTTTGCACTCCTTGTGAGAGTACCCCGCGCCTCAGGGCCAGTGCGATGGGAGGGTCTGAGAAAACTCTCCCAGAACTATGCCAGTGTTTCCTTGTATCTGCTGGATTGGAGTTGCCTCTCTCGCCTGTACACCTTTGTTGTCCAAAGAACTGTGACCTCTGCTGCCAGCGTTTTCAGATGGGATTTTTTTTAATAATTCCGCAACAATGGCCTTTTGGTACTGCCCCATTTTAGTAGAACTGTCCGCCTTGTGAATAAGAGCTAGAAAGTTCTCCTTGTAGCGTGAGTCTAGAAGTGTCACCAAACAGTAATGACTGTCACCCAAAATTTTGAGAACGCGAGGGTCACGATCAATGCAACGTAACATAAACTCAGCCATGCATGCCAGACTGCTAACAGGCAAGACTTCAATGTCCAAACAAAGAGGAAGACTGACCATGCTCTCCTCCCCCTCCTTGTACCTGTCCTCAGGCCAACCACGCTGAACAGACGATATGACTGTTGTGCAGATAGTACCATCTATAATGGATTAAACGAGCTTCTGTTCTTCCTCCTCCTCCTCTTCCTCATTGTCACACAATCCACCTTGGGATGAGATGAGGCTGGGCTGTGTGTAATCTCCCGGTATTAGTTCCTTGCTCCATCTCATCGTGCTCCGCCTGCAATGCATCCTCTTTGATTGTGAGCAGTGAGCATTTCAGAAGACAGAGAAGTGGATTGGTCACGCTAATTATGGTGTCATCGCCACTCAACATCTTGGTGGAGTCTTCAAAGTTTTGGAGGATGGTATATATGTCTGACATCCATGTCCACTCCTGAGGTCTTATGTGTGCAGTCTGAACTGAATAACGACGGCCTTGTTGATGCTGGTAGTCAACAACTGCTCTCTTCTGCTGACAAATCCTTCCTAACATCTGACGTGTAGAGTTCCAACGCGTGGGGACATCACACACCAGTCGATGAGCCGGAAGCTGCAAACACTGCTGAAGCATGGCAGTGCGGCGGAAGCTGAACTTGACTTTATAAAATGGGCACATAGGCGGCGTACTATGACAAACAGATCCAGCAGCTCTGGGTAGATTTTGAGAAACCGCTAAACCACGAGGTTAAGCACATGGGCCAGGCATGTACGTGTGTGAGCTCGCCTTGCCTCAGAGCTGCCACCAGGTTCCGGCCATTGTCACACACGACCATGCTTATCTGTAGGTTATGATTGTCAGCAACAGATCTGCCTGCTCTTTCAGAGCTGTCCAAAACTCTTCAGCCTTGTGCGGTTTGTCACCTAAGCATATTAGCTTCAGCACATCCTGTTGCTGCTTTGCCGTGGCAGTGCTCCATTTGGCTGACTACTCACTCTAAACACTGGCTTTACTCATGTACATGAATTTTTACATGGATTATCTACCCTACAGCAGTTCTTTGTCAACGCTTCTTAAATGTACAAGAATATTTAATTTATAATCAAAATATATTAAATTTAGCAAATTTACGGTCTTTACAGACCTCAGTAGTCATTGTATTATTATTAAAACATGAAATGCATAATTTGAATTCAGACAATAAGTCACATTATACAAAACAATGTTTCACATAATGGTGTTATGCATATTACATTTTCACTTAAAATGTCACTTCTCTATCTGATTTTAAAGGTCAAATTTCATGGTTTATTTTTATTAACAAATATACTGTAAATACCAAAATGGTATCATTTAGTTTGCTGTATTATACTTGAAAGTTTATAAATGTGAAAAGTGACATTCTCTTAAATGCCTTGAGGGTGCAATGCATTTGTGTTTTCATTCATAGAATAATAGTTGTTTATTAAATACAAAAGACACAAAGAACTGTAAATGATATTTAATATTTGGTTATAATTCATTTTTAAATAATTGAATTCATAATCATTTATACATCCCAAGCCTCCCTTCATGCTTCATTCAGGCCTATATTTATTGAGGTAGCATATACAGTGTTATGTAAAAGTTTGGGCACCCCTCATCAAAATTACTGTTACAATTATGTGTAAAAGTGTTAGCCCCCTTCCTGATTTCTTTTCAGATCAACTAACAAATTTAAATATGGGCATCACGGTGGCTCAGTGGTTTGCACTGCAGCCTTGCAGCACTGGAGTACTGGGTTCTAATCCCAACAAGGACAACATTTGCAAGGAGTTTGTATGTTCTCCCTTTGTTTTCATGGGTTTCCTTCGGGTTCTCCAGTTTCCTCCCACACTCCAAAGATTTACTGATAAGGCATCTAGTTTGTGAGCCCCAATGGGGACAGTTCCGATAATGTCTGTAAAGCGCTGTGGAATTAATGGCGCTATATAAGTCAGTAAAATAAATAAATAAAATAATTTGTGTCATTTTTGACTAATATTAACACAAAATGCAGTTTTTAAATCAAGTTCTTCATTAGTGATGAGCGAGCACTAAAATGCTCGTGTGTTCGTTGCTATGGGAAACCCGAGCTGTTTTGCCGCAACCCTCATGGAGGTCTTTCTAGGGTATTAAAACTATCACGAACACCGCACTGCACTTGCTCACTGAGCCAGTGCGCGTGTCCTGAATAAGACAGACTGCACTCAAAGATACCTGTGGAGCGGGGCAGTAGCGGTGAAGATGCATGCTTCAGACTAACAGGACCCTAAGCACGTGACTGCCAAGGGGCGGCGCCGGCCACAGGTCTCTCAGAGGGAGCAGTAACAGATAGAGAATGCTTCAGGCCAGAGGACCTGAAACACGTGACTGCTGGTGGGCGTGGCCTAAGCTCCAGAGAGCTATGAGCAGAAAGAAAACTCCTAGAAGGGTAACTACGGGACAGAGTTACCCAGGGGCATAGACAAAACGGATAGTCAGGATAGCCAGGTCATACACAGAGGGAGCAACACAGTACAAGAGGAGCAGGCAGAGAATAACCAGAACGTAGCCAAGGGATCAGAAAACCAGAACTGACAAATACACAGTACCAAGACAGTAGACAAACTCACAACGAAGAGACGGACCGGGTCAAAACCAAACAAGCAACAAGATCAGGCACAAGGCACAGGCACACAGGAGGTCAACTAACTCAGCCGAGGGCAGGAGTATAACTGACACCAGACCTAGGTCAATTGGCAACTAAATAGCCCCCTCTGCCAGAGAGAGGCTGAAACCATTAACCCCAGTCTGACCAGGACGGGACAAAGACAAAACCCTGTCCTGGGTCATGACAAAAACATTGGAAATCTATGGAAACAATGCACAAATGACATGGGAACATCATGGGGAAGACCCCTGGAAGCATTTCGGATTCCTAGGTCACTGCTGTGAACAATGTTTTCAGGGTGTTACGCCACTTTTACAGACGCACACTAAAACATACAAAAACGAAACCAAAATTTATTTTCCTGGGAAATATGTTAAGGAACATCCTTTCCAGGGTAATGATTTGTATGTAAGGCAAAATAAAGAACCCCCCCCAAAAAATGTGCATCCACCACTTGGTCTATGTTCACACGTAGCGTTTTTGATGTGTTTTTTAACTTTAGCATTGCTTTCAACCAATACAAATGCATTCACTGGGAAAAATAATTTTAACATTTAACAACCTTAGCTGGCCATCTGGTATGTGACACATCATCAGACACATCCTGTTTCATTTATTAATATTATTATTTATTTATATAGCACCATTGATTCCATGGTGCTGTACATGAGAAGGGGTTACATACATATTACAAATATCACTTACAGTAAACAAACTAACAATGACAGACTGATACAGAGGGAAGAGGACCCTTCCCTTTCGGGCTTACATTCTACAGGACGGTGGGGAAGGAGACAGCAGGTTGGTGGGTTGCAGCAGTACCGGTGTTGGTTGAGGCAATATCTCCTGTAGTGGTGAGGAGGTAGCTCTGCTAGTGGTGAGGTGGCAGCGGGGTCATTGCAGGCTGTAAGCTTTCCTGAAGAGATGAGTTTTCAGGTTCCGTCTGAAGGATCCGAATGTGGTTGATAGTCAGACGTGTTGGGGCAAAGAATTCCAGAGGATGGGGGATATTCGTGAGACGACTTGGAGGCGGTTGGGTGATGAGCGAATAAGTGTAGAGGAGAGAAGGAGGTCTTGGGAGGACTGAAGATTATGTGAGGGAAGGTATCGGGAGATTAGTTCAGAGACATATGGGGAGACAGGTTATAGATGGCCTTGTATGTCAGTATTAGTAATTTGAACTGGATACACTGTGGGAATGGGAGCCAGTGAAGAGATTTGCACAGGGGAGAAGTGGAGGAGTAGCGAGGAGAGAGAGATGAATTAGTCGTGCAGCAGAGTTAAGGATGGACTGGAGAGGTGTGAAGGTGTTAGCAGGTATGCAACAGAAAAGGATGTTGCAGTAGTCGAGGAAGGAGATGATGAGGGCATGCACAATCATTTTAGTAGATTGAGGTTTGAGGAAAGGATGTATTCTGGAAATATTTTTGAGCTGAAGGTGACAGGAGGTAGAAAGAGCTTGGATGTGCGGTTTGAAGGACAGGGCAGAGTCAAGGGTTACTCCGAGGCAGGGGACTTCCGGTACGGGGGAAAGCGTGATGTCGTTAATTGTGATAGGTCAGGTAGAGAAGATCTATGAGATGGGGAAAGATGATGAGTTCAGATTTGTCCACATTGAGTTTGAGGAAGCGAGAGGAGAAGAAGGAGGATATGGCTGATAGACACTCCGGGAGTCTGGACAGCAGAAAGGTGACGTCTGAGCCAAAGTGGTAGATCTGAGTGTCATCAGCATAAAGGTGGTACTGGAATCCGTGGGACTTTGAGGTGTCCCAGGCCAAGTGTATAGATTGAGAAGAGTAGGGGTCCTGGAACAGAGCACTGGGGACTCCAACAGAGAGAGGGTGGGACGAGGAGGTAGTGTGGAAGTGGGAGACGCTGAATGTGAAGTTGGAAAGGTAAGAGGAGATCCAGGATAGGGCGAAGTCCTTGATGCCAAACGAGGAGAGGATTAGTAGTAGAAGGCAGTGGTCAACTGTGTCAAAAGCAGAGGACAGGTCTAGAAGCAGGAGTATAGAGCATTGTCCGTTCTCTTTGGCTGTAAGTCTGTCTTTAGTAATTTTGGTCAGGGCTGTCTCAGTGGAGTGATGGGGGTGGAAACCAGTTTGGAGATTATCAAAGAGCAAGTTAGATGAAAGGTGGTAGGAAGGTTCAGTGTGGACGTGCAGCTCCAGGAGTTTGGAAGTGAATGGGAGCAGCGATATTTGGCGATAGCTGGACATAGCAGTTGTGTCGAGGGTTGGCTTTTTAGGCTAAGTGCTCACGTTCAGGAATATTTGCGGTTTTTTTGCGTTTTTTCCGCGATTTTCCGCGGTAAAAACGTGAAAAAAACGCAAGCATTAAGCATCCTATACATGTTAATTGATTCCGCATGTTTTGGCGACATGTTGCGTTTTTTTTCCGCGAAAAAAACACTTCGCGGAAAAAATAGCAACATGTTCATTAATTTTGCGGAATGTAAGCGGTTCATGTGTGGTGGTACCCAGGGTCTGGAGGAGAGGAGACTTTCCTCCAGGCCCTGGGTACCATATCCTTGGTAAAACAATAATTAAAATAATAAATAATGATATTCTCACCTTCCGGCGGCCCCCGCAGCCTTCCCGCCTTCAGCGACGCTCCGGCAACTCCCGGTCCCAAGAGTCCTTTGCGAGAATCACCCAGATGGCGTAGCGGTCTCGCGTGATGCTACGTCATCGGTGTGATTTGTCGCAATGCATCCTTGGGACCGGGAGTTGCCAGGAGCGTCGCTGAAGGCGGGAAAGCTGGGGGGGCCGCCGGAAGGTGAGAATATCATTATTTATTATTTTTTTTATTATTTTTACATTAGATCTTTTTACTATTGATGCGACATAGGCGGCATCAATAGTAAAAATTTGGTCACACGTGTCAAACACTATGTTTGACTCGTGTGACCAACCTGTCAATCAGTTTTCCAAGCGATGCTACAGATCGCTAGGAAAACGCTAGCATTCTGCAAGCTAATTACGCTTGCAAAACGCTATTATTCTGGCGGGAATACGCATACAAAAAAAGTGCGTATTTCCCGCGGGAGAAGTGCGGGATTGCCGCGGAAATTTCCGCGGCAATTTCGCAACGTGTGAACTTAGCCTTAAGGTTAGGTGTGATTGTGGCATGTTTGAAAGCAAAAGGGAAGGTACCGGAAGTTAGTAATAGGTTGAAGAGGTGGATTAGGGATGGGATAATAGTGGTGGTAAGGTTGGGGAGGAGGTGGGTTGGGTTGGGGTCAAGTGCACAGGTTGTGAGGTGCGATTTGGAGAGGAGACAATTAAGCTCCCCTTCAGTGATGTTGGAGATGGAGGTTATGGGGTTTGGGCATTGGTCTGGTATACAAAGGGGTTGTGGTGGTAGAACAATGAAGACCCTGTTTGGTCGATCTTATTTTTGAGTTGTGTGGCAAAGTCCTCAGCAGAGATGAGGGAGGTAGGAAGGGTCAGTGGTGGGCGGAGGAGGGAGTTAAAGGTTTTGAATAACTGTTTGGGGTTGTAGGATAGGGAAGATACGAGGGTTGTGAAGTAGGCCTGTTTAGCAGAGTTGAGAGCAGATTTGAAAGCGAGTGTTGCCTGTTTGAATGCAGTGAAGTTGTCTTGAGAATTTGTTTTCTTCCAACGTCGCTCTGCAATCTTGGACACTTGCCCGAGCTTTCTAGTGGTGTTATTGTGCCGGGGTTGTCTGTTGGTACGTCGCACTCTGCCATGAACAAGAGGGGCGACCGTAACAATAGCTGATGCGAGAGTGGCATTGTAGAAAGCAGTGGCACTGTCTGTCGTGGAGTGAGAATATGGATGCCAGTGGTAGAATGGAGTCAGAGAGTGTGTGGGTGTGGAGGAAGGACTCTGAAAGTCACAAAGCCTATTTTTGTAGGGGCATCAGGCGGCATTAAACTTCTTAAAGGGCCATCAGCTGGCTATGCTTTGTTGTTCTCATTATTAAAGAGTGGGTCTCCTATAATGTTCTTACCTAGGCAGTGAGTGGCTGGGCTGCCAAAAATTAGGATGCACCCCAATACTGATGTACAGGAGGGCCTCATGAAAAAATGTTCCCATTATAAGAAAATGGGTCTCTCATTGTGTTTGCCTATGCATTTAATGCAAGGCCTGCCTTTCCCCAAAGTTACATGCACCCCAATAACCCTTTGAACAGACTTCCTGGATGGCTACATGAAACTAAAGTTCCCATTGTTCTGAATTTTGTACTCCCATAAAATTTGCCCACGAAGTGAATGCAAGGCCTGCTCCAAATTTGGACGCTCCACAATAACCCAAAAAACAGATGTCCTGGATGGCCACATGAAACCAAAATTCCCATTATGCTTATTTTTTTACTCTCATACAGTTTCCCCATGAAGTGAATGCAAGGCCTGCCCTGCCCCAAAGTTACATGCACCCCAATAACCCTTTGAACTGACGTAATGGATGGCCACACGAAAGCAGAGTTGCAATTTTTTTCATTTGGTACTGCCACACTGTTAGCCTATGCATTGAATGCTAGGACTGTCCTGCCAAAAAGTTACAAGCACCCCGATAACCCTTTCAACAGACGTACTTGAGGGCCTCATGACAAAAATGTTCCCATTAGAAGAGAGTGTGTCTCTCATAGTGTTTGCCTATGCATTGAATGCAAGGCCTGCCTTGCCCCAAAGTTACAAAAACCCCAATAACCCTTTGAACCAACATACTGGATGGACACATGAAACCAAAGTTCCCATTATTATGACTTTGTACTCCCATAAATTTTGGCCATGGGGTGAATGCAAAGCCTGCCCTGCCACAAAGTTACATGCACCCCAATAACCCCTTGAATCGACGTACTGGTTGGCAACATGAAACCAAAGTTCAAATTTTTTTCATTTGGTACTGCCATACTGTTAGTGTATGCATTAAATTCATGGCCTGCCCTGCACTAAAGTAACACGCACCCCAATAACCCTTTCAACAGACGTACTTGAGGGCCCCATGACAAAAACGTTCCCATTTGAAGAGAGTGTGTCTCCCATAGTGTTTGCCTATGCATTGAATGCAAGGCTTGCATTGCCCCAAAGTTACACGCACCCCAAAAAACCCTTTGAAACAACCTACTGGATGGCCACATGAAACCAAAGTTCCCATATTTTTTAATTTGATACTGCCATACTGTTAGCTTATCATTGAATGCAAGGCCTGCCCTGCACCAAATTTACACACACTCCAATACCCCTTTGAAGACGCGTAGAGGAGGGCCTCCTGAAAATAAAGTTCCCATTATTATGAAGTGGGTCTCCAATACTGTTTGCCTATGCAATGAATGCAAGGGCTGCCAAAAATTTGGAGGCACTTCAATGCCCCTTGGAAGCAACGTAGAGAAGTGCTTCATTAAAAAATGTTACCATTATTAGGAAGTGGGTCTCCCATAGTGTTTGCCTATACAGTGAATGTAAGGGCTGCCAAAAATTTTGAGGCACTCTGATGCCCCTTGAAAGAGACGTGGAGGAGGGCCTTGTAAAAAAATGTTCCCATTATACAGGAGCGGGTCTCCTATACTTGTAATGCCCATACACTAAGTACATGGGCTGAAAAACATTTTCCCCTGGGGGGTTACACATCAACATACTATGTAAAAAAAATTTTTTACGGCCATAATAAACACCCTTGAAAACACTAACGTGGCTGTTGCATCACTGAACATTTTTACCCTGGTGATCAAGTGGTGGTGGATGAAGAGGATGAGGAGAAGGAGGAGGATAACACCAAATAGCCAAAATCAGGAAGCGTATACCCATGTGTGAGTGTGAAGAGGTGCATGGGAATACACCTTCCAAAAAAAGACACTGGATTTGAGCTTACTTTTCGTTGTTATCATTCGGTGGTGTAGAGAAGTCTGGCCCAATCCAGCACTTGCTAATTTTTATAAGACCCAGCCTGTCAGCATTTTCAAATGACAGGCGGATGTGCTTATCAGTTATAATTCCACCAGCGGCACTAAAAACCAGCTCTGACACAACTCTAGCGGCAGGGCATGCCAGGGCCTCAAAATCGTAGAGAGCCAGTTCATGCCACGTGTCCAGCTTGGATACCCAATATTTAAAAGGCACAGAGGAATCACGGAGGACATTGGTACGGTCAGCAAGGTAATCCCTCAGCATCTTCCCAAACTTTGCATTTCTTCTAAGAGTACCCCGCACCTCAGGGCCAGTGCGATGGGAGGGTCTGTGAAAACTCTCACAGAAATTTTCCAGTGTTCCACTGCCTCTGCTGGATTGGAGTTGTGTCTCTCTCGCTTGTACTCCTTGGTTGTCTAACGAACTGTGACCTCTGCCACCAGCGTTTTCAGATGGGATTTTTTTTTAATAATTCTGCAACAAGAGCCCTCTGGAAATGCATCATTTTAGTACACCTGTCTGCCTCTGGAAGAAGAGATTGAAAGTTCTCCTTGTAGAGTGGGTCTCGAAATGACACCAACCAGTAATGAATGTCACCCAAAATTTTGACAATGCGAGGGTCACGCGAAAGACAGGGCAACATTAAGTCTGCCATGCGTGCCAGACTGCTAACAGGCAACAAGACTTCCGTGTCCTCACCAACAGGACGACTGACCATGCTGTCCTTCTACTCCTCCTTCTACTCCTCCCTGTCCTCAGGCCATCCACGCTGAACAGACGGTATGACAGTTGTGCTTGTAGTACCGTCTATAGTGCATGAAACTCCTTCCTTCTTCCTTATCTTCCTCTTCCGCATTGTCAACCAATCCACATTGTGATGACATGAGGCTGGGCTGTGTGTAATCACCATGTAATCATGGTTTCTTGCTCCATCTCATCATGCTCCGCCTGTAATGCATCTTCTTTCATTGTGAGCAGAGAGCTTTTCAGAATACCGAGAAGCTGGATAGTGACGCTAATTATGGCAACATTGCCGCTCACCATCTTGGTGGACTCCTCAAAGTTTTTTAGTATGGTACATCTGTCTGACATCAAAGTCCACTCCTGAGGTCTTATGTGTGGAGTCAACACTGAGATCCATAGACAATATGGAAATGAGTCTTCTACTCACTGAGCAGACGCTCAATGGGATAGATGAGGGGGGGATGCTAGGATGGAGCTGCAGGACACTGAAGCATCAAGCCGGGTGACAGTTAGAAGGCAGGGTAGAGGGAAGAGTGCCAGGGAGGCTAGTCCTGATCTGGCACACCCCAATAAGTTTGCAAAGTTGGCAGATGATGGGGTGTCAGTACAGGGGTAGCACTGCTGCAGCCAGGCACGTCCTCTGAAAGCCGGAGGAGTGTCTGCTCCAGTAAGGGGGGAATTAGGAGAGCAGGGCAGGCCAGACAGGTGCTGGTAGTGGGGGACTCAATTATTAGGGGAACAGATAGGGCAATCTGTCACAAAAACAGGGATCATTGAACAGTGTGCTGCCTACCTGGAGCTCGAGTCCGACACATCGCTGATCGGTTTGACAGATTACTGGGAGGGGCTGGTGAGAACCCAGTGGTCATGGTGCACATTGGCACAAATGACAAAATTAGAGGTAGGTGGAAGGTCCTTTAAAGACGATTTCAGGGAATGAGGTTGCAAGCTTAAAGCAAGGACCTCCAACGAGGTATTTTCTGAAATATTGCCTGTACCATGTGCCACACCAGAGAGGCAAAGAGAGATTAGGGAGGTTAATAAGTGGCTCAAGAATTTGTGTAGGAAGGAGGGGTTTGGGTTCCTAGAGATCTGGGCCGACTTCTCAGTTGGCTACAGATTCTATGCTAGGAACGGGCTGCACCTCAATGGGGAGGGTGCAGCTGTGCTAGGGGAGAAAATGGCTAGAAGGTTGGAGGAGTATTTAAACTAGGTACTAGGGGGGAGGGTATTCATTTTATAGGAGGGGAATGCAGTGCAGATAGAGACCTGGGCACAAATAATGAAATTGGGGGTGGGGTGGCATGGGGGGTGGGGTTAGAACAGTTAATAATTTGAGAAAGAATAGAGGTACAGAGATATACATAATGTGCGTGTATACTTATGCCAGAAGCCTCACCAACAAAATGGCGAAATTAGAATTAATTTTGTTGGAACATAATTATGACATGGTGGGGATATCTGAGACTGGGCTGGATGAGAGCCATGACTGGGCGGTTAATTTACAGGGCTATAGTCTGTTTAGAAATTACCGTAAAATAAGCGAGGTGGGGGTGTGTGATTATATGTAAAATCATCCTTAAAACCCATCCTGCGTGATATCTGTGAATCTAATGAAGATGTAGAGTCTCTGTGGGTGGAGATTAGGGGAGGGGGGAAAAATAATAAATTACTGATTGGGGTTTGTTATAAGTCTCCTAAAATAATGGAAGCAACAGAGAATATCCTCGTAAAGCAAATAGATGAAGCAGCGACTCAAGGAGAAGTCATTATTAGGGGGGACTTCAACTACCCTGAAATACATTGGGGAACAGAAAGCAAAGGTAATAGGTTTTTGACAACTATGAGAGACAATTACCTTTCACAACTAGTTCAGGACCCAACAAGAAGGGGGGCACTGCTAGACCTAATATTAACCAACAGGCCAGACCGCATATCAAATATAAGGGTTGGGGGTCACTTGGGTAATAGTGATCACAAAATAATAAGCTTTCATGTATCCTTTAATAAGATGTGTAGTCGAGGGGTTACAAGGACACTAAACTTCAGGAAGGCAAATTTCCAACGTATGAGAGATGATCTTAGTGCAATAAACTGGGACGATATCCTGAGACATAAAAATACACAAAGAAAATGGGAGACGTTTATTAGTATCCTGAATAGGACCTGTGCACAGTATATACCCTATGGGAATAAACATGCTAGAATTAGGAGGAAACCATTATGGCTAAATAGAGCTGTAAGGGGCACAATAAGGGACAAAAAGAAATTGTTTAGGGAATTAAAGCAAGTAGGTAGTGATGAGGCATTAAAAAATACAGAAGATTGAATAAATTCTGTAAAAAGCAAATCAAGACAGCAAAGATTGAGGCAGAGAGACTCATTGCCAGAGAAAGTAAAAATAATCCCAAAATATTCTTTAACTACATAAATAGCAAGAAACTAAAAAATGATAGTGTTGGTCCCCTTAAAAATAGTCTGGGTGAAATGGTGGATGAGGATAAGGAAAAAGCCAATATGCTAAATGACTTTTTTTCAACAGTATTTACACAAGAAAATCCCATGACAGATAACATGATCAGTGATAAAAAAAATTTCTCCATTAAATGTCACCTGCTTAACCCAGAAGGAAGTATGGCAGCGTCTAAAAATCACTAAAATTGACAAATCCCCGGGCCCGGATGGGATACACCCCCCGAGTACTGCAGGAATTAAGTACAGTCATAGATAGACCATTATTTTTAATCTTTAAAGATTCCATAATAATGGGGTCTGTACCACAGGACTGGCGTATAGCAAATGTGGTGCCAATATTCAAAAAGGGGCAAAAAACTGAACCTGGAAATTATAGGCCAGTGAGTTTAACATCTACTGTGGGTAAAATCCTGGAGGTTTTTTTAAGGGATACTATATTGGAGTATCTGAGGCTGAATAACCTCATGACACAGTATCAGCATGGGTTTACGAGGGACCGTTCTTGTCAGACTAATCTGATAAGCTTTTGTGAAAGGGTAAGTTCCGGACTGGACCAAGGGAACGCAGTGGACGTGGTGTTCATGGACTTCTCAAAAGCTTTTGATACGGTACCAATGAGCTTTAATGGGGATAAATGTAAGGTCATGCACTTGGGTAGAACAAACAGGATGTATAATTATGTGCTTAATTGTAAAACACTGGGCAAAACTGTCAATGAAAAAGACCTTGGTGAATGGGTGGACGACAAACTCACATTTAGTGGCCAATGTCAGGCAGCTGCTGCAAAGGCAAATAAAATAATGGGATGCATTAAAAGAGGCATAGATGCTCATGAGGAGAACATAATTTTACCTCTATACAAGTCACTGGTGCGACCACACTTAGAATACTGTGTACAGTTCTGGTCTCCGGTGTATAAGAAAGACATAGCTGAACTGGAGCGGGTGCAGAGAAGAGCGATCAAGGTTATTAGAGAACTGGGGGGTCTGCAATACCAGGACAGGTTATTACACTTGGAGTTATTTAGTTTGTAAAAACTAAGGCTTAGGGGTGATCTTATTACAATGTATAAATATATGAGGGGACAGTACAAAGACCTTTCTAATGATCTTTTTACTCTTAGACCTGTGACGGGGACAAGGGGGCATCCTCTACGCCTGGAGGAAAGAAGGTTTAGTCATAATCAAAGACGCAGATTCTTTACTGTAAGAGCAGTGAGACTACGGAACTCTCTGCCGTATAATGTTGTAATGAGTGATTCCCTATTAAAATTTAATAAGGCACTGGATTCCTTTCTTTAAAAGTATAATATTACAGGCTATATTCACTAGTTTCCTAGATATTGCGTTGATCCAGGGAGCTAGTCTGATTGCCGTATGTGGAGTCGGGAAGGAATTTTTCCCCCAATGTGAAGCTTACTGTTTGCCACTTGGGTTTTTTTTGCCTTCCTCTGGATCAACATGTTAGGGCAGGCTAGGATAGGATATGGGTTGAATTAGATGGACTTAAAGTCTTCCTGCAACCTTCATAACTATGAATAGTGACTGCCTTGTTGATGCTTGTAGTCAATTGCCCTCTTCTGCTCACAAATCCTTTCCAACATATGCAGTGCAGAGTTCCAATGCGTGGGGACATCACACACCAGTCAGTGAGCCGGAAGCTGCAAAGACTGCTGAAGCACGGCAAGGGCGACTGAAGCTGAAGCTGACTTTCTAAAATGGGCACACAGGCGGCAAACTTTCACAAGCAGATCCGGCACCACCGGGTAGCTTTTGACAAACCGTTGAACAATGAGATTAAGCACATGGGCCAGACATAGTACGTGTGTGAGCTCACCTCGCCTCAGAGCGGCCACCAGATTACGGCCATTGTCACACATGACCATGCCTGGCTGTAGATTCAGCGGTGTCAGCCACAGATCTGCTCGTTCTTTCAGAGCTGTCTACAACTATACAGCATTGTGTGTTTTGTCACCTAAGCATATTAGCTTCAGCACAGCCTATTGCCACTTGGCTGAGGTAGGACTGCAGTGCTTCCTGCTTGTGACTGATGTGGTCATTTCGGAGATGGAGGCTGAAGAGGAGGAGGAAGAGGAGGCAGTGAAGGAGCTATAGACTGTGGGGGCAACCCTGATTGACGTAGGGCCCACAATCCTCAGCGTGGCTAGGACGTGTTCCATCACAAGGTCCGACTGGGTACCGCTTTCACTATGTTAACCCAGTGTTCCATCAGCGAGATGTACTGTCCCTGCCCACAAGCACTTTTCCACGTGTGCGTGGTTTGGTGGACTTTCCCAATAACAGCATTGTTGAGGGCATGGGTAATGTTGTGGGACACGTGCTTGTGTAATGCCGGGACGGCACACCAGGAGAAATAGTGGTGGCTGGGGACCGAGTAGCTTGAGACGGCCGCTGCCATCAGGTTGCAGAAAACTTCCATCTCCATGAGCCTAAAAGGCAACATTTCAAGTGCAAGCAGATGAGAAATGTGTGATTTTAGTTTTGTGGCCTGTGCGGCATTGGCTGCGTATTTCCGCTTGCATTCTAATGACTGGGGTATGGACAACTGAAGGCTGTGATGGGACAAGGATGTAGACGTGCTTGTTAATGGTGTTAGTTGAGTGTGTGCAACGACAGATGCAGTGCAGGAGGCATCTTCACATGCACTGTGGACAAGGGATTGGATTGCATGCACAACTGTGGAAGAAGCAGTGGTGTCACCCGTAGACACTGCTCCTGGAGCCTGGGGTTCAGCCCACAAAGTAGGGTGCTTTGCTCTGCCAGGTGGCTGATCATGCTGGTGGTGGTCAGGCTGGAAGTTTTGCTACCCCTGTTAATGCGTGCATGGCAGTTCGTGCAAATTGCCTGTTTGAGGTTATCGGCAGAGTCTTTAAAAAACAGCAAGACTGGGGAGGACCTAACAGTTTTATTTCCATCTTCCGTCATGTTGGTGTTACGAGGAACGGTTGCCCGCCTTCTGTCTGCAGCCACCACACTACTTCTTTCTTCCTGTTGAGATTCTACGCCTCCCTCCCCCTGTGTGCTGCTGTCCTCTCTCTGCATGTCCTCCTGCCAGGTTTGGTTAGTTACTATATCATCCACCATGTCGTCTTCCACTTCTACACCCTGGTTCTCTATCTGACTTTCTTTCAATTGTGTCTCATCATTGTCCACCACTTATGACACGTTCCCAACATTGCCTTCTTGTAACCGTGGCTACTCAAATATTTGGGCATCACTACATGCCATCTCCTCTTGCCCTGCTTCAAGTGGACCCGGCGAGAAGCCCAAATCTATAAATGGAAAATGAACAGCTTTTCCAAGTGTCCAAGTGTGGGATCAGTTGTCTCCGGGCAGTCGGCATGGTGGGAGGAAGGAGGTTCAGGGTGAGGAATATGCAGTCCAGACTCACGGCTACTCAGACTTGACCGTGTGGAAGACAGTGTGCTGGTGGTGGTGGCAAATTGAATTGAAACATTATCCACTATCCAACCAACAACCTTTTGACACTGCTCTGGGTTTAATAGTGGTGTTCTGCTGCGGTCCTCTAGTAATTGGGACAGGAAGGTCGAGCCAGAAGATGTCGGTGATTGCTGTGGCCCAATTTCAGCTTGCTCACAGCCTCGGCCTCTGCATGCACCATCACCATTATGTCCACTCCCCGTCCCTTTTCACGGGTGTTGCCATTTTAAATGTACTACAATATTTTCCACGTTCACTATAAATGCCTTAATTTGGAGCAAACTAGTAAGTGATCCGTGTGATGTAATACCACAGTTTAAAATATGTGGCCTGTAGGATGCAATTTATTTTGGCAGCTTAATAGTGTCAATAACTAGTGAAAGACACAGCAAAAACAATTAAATGGATGTCGGAAATGCCATAATTTGTGGCCCACAGATAGATGAGGCATATTAGGGAGATACCACATTATTCAATATGTGGCATTGATTTTTTGTTTTTTCCAGCAGTTTATAGAACTATGGTAAGACACAGCAAAAACAGTTGAATGGAGGCCTGAAATGCCAACATTTTTAGCCTATAGATAGATGAGGCATATTAGGGAGATACCACACTGTTAAATATCTGACCTGCATTCTTGTTTTTTACAGCTAAATAGTGTATAGAACTATGGTAAGACACAGCAAAAACAGTTGAATGTAGGCCTGAAATGCCAACATTTTTAGCCACAATAGACTAGGAATAGAAACAACTGTTAAATAGTGGCCTGATATTTTTTGGCCAGCAGAATAATAGCTAAGACACACACAACTGATAAAATATGTGGCCTGTAATTTTTTTTTTTGCAGCAGCAAAATTGTTGTAAATAAAATAAGCAAAGGGACACTAACAAAAAAAAATTCTAAGGAGGCCTGAAATGGCACAAATTTTTAGCACAGTAATCTGCGATCCGTGTGCGGAAAAAACCCCCAGTGTAAAATATCTGCCCTGTAAGTTAAATACTTTTTTTACCAGTCTTAATATTTTTGTTGGCCAGCAAATATGTCCGAAATTGTATTAACCTCCCCCATAATTTTACAGTATATACAATAATGTGCAATTTGATGCGCACTCAGTTGTGATTGCTGAGACAGCAACACAGTTAAAATACCGTATATACGCTGTATAAGCCGACCCGTGTATAAGCCGACCCCCCTAATTTTGCCACAAAAAAATTGGGAAAACTTATTGACTCGTGTATAAGCCGGGTGTATAAACTGCCCTCCTGCTCTGTGCTGCCCCGTCCTGCTCCTTGCTCCCCCATCCAGCTCTGTGCTCCTCCATTCTCCTCTGTACTCCCCCCTCCTGCTCCGTCCTCCGCTGTGCTCCCCCATTCCTTCTCCGTCCTCCTGTGCCCCCCCGTCCTGCTCCGTGCTCCTCTGTGCCCTCCATCCTCTCCCCCATCCTGCTCCATACTTCCCCCGTCCTCTGTTCTCCCCCTGCCTGTCCTGCTCCATACTTCCCCCGTCCTCCGTGCTCCCCACCCCCGTCCTCCTCCATGCTTCCCCCGTCCTGCTCCATGCTTCCCCGTCCTCCGTTCTCCCCCTGTCCTGCTCCATGCTTCCCCCGTCCCCGTTCTCCCCCCCTCCTCCTCCATGCTTCCCCCGTCCACCGTTCTCCCCCCGTCCTGCTCGTGTTCCTTGTCCTCTCCTCCATCATACTCACCCCTCCCCGTGCCATCGCTGAGCGTCCCTGCAATCCTGCGTTCTCCCCGTCTTCCTGCAGCTCTCCAGCACTGAGCGGTGACGTAATACCGCTCATTAAGGCCATGAATATGGAGGCCACGCCCATGGGAGTGGCATCGCGTCCATATTACATGACCTTAATATTACCTCACCGCTCAGTGCTGGAGAGCTGCAGGAAGATGGGGAGAACGCAGGATTGCAGGGATGCTCAGCGATGGCACGGGGAGGGGTGAGTATGATCCCAGCCACCGGCTCCTGCCGCGGCATCCCCTCCCCCGCTGGTTTCTGCCCTATGACTCGTGTATAAGCCGAGGGGGCATTTTCAGCACGAAAAAAGGTGCTGAAAATCTTGGCTTATACACGAGTATATACGGTAGTTGGATTTTCACGCTGTACTATGAAACAAATCTGGCTGTATTCTGCAGTGTCAACAAGTAAATGGAGAAAAAAAGTTGGCTCTGGATTGCTTTGGAATAAAATAATCAGGATTAAGATGCAAAAAAATTATTCTTGGTCACTAAGACCTAGGGCTATGAAGATATGTTCAATGTATGTAATAGACAGCAGCAGCAGCAGACAGTAATGGAATGGACCCTCTTGATGTGTGCAGTGAATAATGCCACATACAATGCCTGTCTGCTACTGATATCTATATACCTACATACAGTGCCTGCATGCCTTGCACTGATATGTAGGTCTTTTTTTATTATTATAAAATACTTCACATGACTTAACTATGAGACATAACAAAATAAAACACAACAGAACAAACTATAAGAATAAAACTCCATTCAGAACAAAACACAAAGAAATAAACCAGAAATGGAAACAATATTTGGGAAAATTCTTGACCTACAAAACGGGAAAAAGAAAAATGCAAAATGAAACAAAATTAAAGAAACAAAATAAAACTAAAAGGGGAAAACAAAATAACCATAATTACACGAGTACCCCCCTAAAATAATAAATAAATATAAAATTATGTAAACTCCCTGCCCAGCTTCATTCATACTACTACATACAACCCCAACTACATTCACACCGTGCTACATACAATGTTATATACAATATGAACACGACAGAAAACCTAATACTATACATGACACCAAAACAACAAATATCCACTGGTCCCACTGCCTTACCTTACATCCTCCCCCTTATACCACCACATTCACACTACAACAAACCAAAAAACAACACAATATACAAAAAAAAAATTATTATTTTTTTATGTTTTTTTTTCTACATTTAAACACAAACCTATCCTAACTATCCCACCACCCTTGATCCAGCTCTGGCCACAAAGTTCAGGAATTCTCCTAGCTAGGATCAGGCCCCAAAGTTTTTCCCCAAGTGGGGCCTGTGCCAGGCCAGATCAGTCTCTTATCACCCCTGTTGAACCCCCAATCTCCACACCCAACCTAACTAAGACCCTCTATTATACACAATATATACAATATATACAATACATGCAATACTGTTATGTTTTGGTAGCTGAGGAGAGCAGGAAAAAACGGCAATACACCAGAGAGGTTGGAATCTACTGGATTGCAATACCCTGACTAACCACCACAACTAAGGCAGCCGTGGAGCGTTCCTACGTTGGTCCTAGACGCCTCGTCACAGCCTGAGAGGTTAACTACACCTAAAGATAGAAAGAGGAAAGCTATCTGCCCTGGAGCAGATCCCCAAAGAACATAGGAAGCCCCCAAACATGTAATGGCGGTTAGACAAGAGGAAATACAGACACAGACAGAAAATAGTATGAGCAAACACTGGGGCCCAATCTGCCTAGACAGAAAAGGATAGGAAGGATACTTACTGCAATCCAAAAAAAACCTAAAAAAGCCAACACTACTAATTGCAAAAACACCTGAGATCACACGACCTCTACCACCTAAATCAGTTCTCTGGTGCAACAAAACCAAGCCACAGCCACTGAAAAAACTGGAAAAGGCAAATTAACAAACAGCAGTGGCTCCAGAGGAACCGAGAGGAGCCCAAGCCCCCCGGGGAGGGGAACCTGGCCAACCCAATAGAAATGCAGAGAAATATGCAAATGGCAAGCACAAAAACAAAAAACAGAAAATATCTTATCCGAGAGCAGGAGAAGAGGCAAGACTCAGCAGGCTTCCAAGAGAACCAGGAAACAACGTTGAGACAAGAACAATTGATCACCGGCAACCATGATGGGGGGAAACTTCCCTTATATCCAGCCAGTCCCTGATTCCTGATTGCCAATCCTCATTGAATGGTTCAGTACTGTTTGTAACCACCAGAGGGAGCTTCTGCTCAGAATTAATTTCTAACACATTCACAACAGTACCCCCCCCTTGAGGAGGGGTCACCGAACCCTCATTTGTGCAACCAGGTCGGTCAGGATGAGCTCTGTGATACGCACGGATCAGTCTCCTAGCATGGATGTCCGAAGCAAACACCCAAGAATTGTCCTCCTGACCATAACCTCTCCAATTAACCAAATACTGGAGTCTCCGTCTAGAAAAACAAGAATCCAATATTTTCTCAACCACATACTCCAGATTGCCCTCAACCAAAACAGGGTCAGCCATAGGAACCACTGGCTCGACAAACGTCTTCAATAAGGACTTGTGGAACACGTTATGGATCTTAAATGTCCCTAGAAGAAGTAAACGAAAGGAAACAGGATTAAGAATCTCCATGATCTTATAAGGTTGAATGAACCTAGGCTTAAACTTAGGAGATGCAACTCTCATAGGGATATTTCTTGAGGACAACCAGACCAAGTCCCCCACTTTAAACCGAGGACCATCAGTCCTATGCCGGTTGGCAAACTGCTGGGCCTTCTCCTGAGAGAGGGACAACCTCTCCACTACCTGGTCCCAAATCTGCTGCATACGCTCTACAACAGAGTCAACACCCGGACAGACAGAAGCCTCTGTCTGTCCCGAAGAAAATCGAGGGTGAAACCAAAAATTGCAGAAAAACGGAGACATCAAAGTGGCAGAGCTTGCCCTATTATTAAGAGCAAACTCAGCCAAAGGCAAAAAAGAGACCCAGTCATCTTGATCAGCAGACACAAAGCATCTCAAATAAGTCTCCAATGTCTGGTTTGTTCTCTCAGTTTGTCCATTGGTCTGAGGATGAAAAGCAGAGGAGAAAGACAATTGAACACCATGTTTAGAACAAAAAGTCCTCCAAAATCTGGAAACAAACTGGATTGCTCTGTCAGACACAATGTTCTCAGGAATGCCGTGTAACCGAACCACGTGCTGAAGGAACAAAGGCACCAATTCGGATGAGGAAGGCAACTTAGGTAATGGCACAAGATGTATCATCTTTGAAAACCCATCACAAATCACCCAGATAACGGTCATTCTCTGAGAAACAGGGAGGTAGGAAATAAAATCCATAGAGATATGGGTCCATGGTCTCTTGGGCACAGGCAATGGCATCAACAAACCACTAGAGTGAGAGCAAGGCTTGGAGCGAGAGCAAGTCCCACAGGACTGCACAAACTCCCTGACGTCACGAGACAAAGTAGGCCACAAAAAGGACCGACTCATCAAGACTCTGGTACCAAAAATTCCGGGATGACCGGGCAACGCGGAACAATGAATCTCAGACATCACACTCTTCTTCCACTGGTCTGGGACAAACAATTTCCCAACAGGGCAGCGCTTGGGTTTATCCTCCTGACACCCTTCCAGAGCCAGTCTCAAATTGGGCGAGATGGCTGAAAGAACTACACCCTCTTACAAAATAACAGCAGGATCAGATAACTCAGGAGAATCCGCAAGGAAACTCCTCGAGAGGACATCCACCTTAACATTCTTAGTGCCAGGAAGAAAGCAAACCACAAAATTAAAACGTGTGAAAAACAAGGCCCACCTGGCCTGTCTAGGATTAAGTCGCTTGGCCGATTCCAGATAAACAAGATTCTTATGGTCCGTGAGGACCACCACCTGATGTTTGGCTCCCTCCAGCCAATGTCTCCACTCTTCAAAAGCCCACTTCATGGGCAATAACTCCCGATTACCCAAATCATAATTACGTTCAGTTGGAGAAAATTTTCGAGAGAAAAAAGCACAAGGGTTACTTTTAGAGGTCTCAGGATCTCTTTGGGACAAAACGGCACCTGCCCCAATTTCAGAGGCATCAACCTCCACCTGAAATGGCAGAGAAACATCAGGCTGCCGTAGAACAGGAGCAGAAGTGAATCTCTGCTTAAGTTCCTGAAACGCAGAGACTGCCTCAGGAGGCCAATTCACCACATCAGAACCCTTTTTGGTCAAATCAGTTAATGGTTTAACAATAACAGAGAAATTACCAATAAATTTACGATAAAAATTGGCAAAACCCAAGAATCTCTGAAGAGCCTTTAATGAAGTAGGTTGGACCCAATCACAGATGGCCTGAACCTTGACCGGGTCCATTTCAATAACAGATGGAGACAAAATGAATCCCAGAAATGAGATCCTCTGTACACCAAAAAGACACTTTGATCCCTTCATATACAGGGCATTCTCTCTCAAAATCTGGAACACAGTCCGAACATGTTTCACATGAGAGTCCCAGTCATTGGAAAAAATCAAGATATCATCCAAATAAACAATCAGAAATTTATCCACAAAATTCCTGAAAATGTCATTCATAAAGGACTGGAAGACGGAAGGAGCATTAGTGAGCCCAAAGGGCATCATTAGGTACTCAAAATGCCCCTCTGGGGTATTAAACGCTGTCTTCCATTCATCCCCGTGCTTAATGCGAATAAGGTTATACGCCCCCCTGAGGTCAAGCTTGGTAAACCAAGTAGCACTTTTCACCCTGGAAAACAGGTCAGAAATCAAGGGTAACGGATATTGATATTTCACACAAGAGACGATAATCAATACACGGCCTTAATGAACCATCCTTTTTGGCCACAAAGAAAAAAACGGCACCCAAGGGTGAAGAGGATGGTCTGATATGACCCTTCTCCAATGACTCCTTGATATAAGACCGCATAGCGTCATGTTCAGGTACAGACAAGTTAAAAAGGCAACCTTTAGGGAATTTACTACCAGGCACTAATTCAATAGCGCAGTCATAGCTCCTATGGGGGGGTAAGGATGCAGATTTACTTTCGCTAAACACATCAGAAAAATCAGTCAAAAAGTCAGGAACATCTTGAGCCTGGGAAGAGGCAGAAAAAACAGGAGTGTTCGCATTAACACATTGGCAGCCCCAACTGGTTACAGACACAGATTTCCAATCCAAAACAGGATTATGAGACTGTAACCAAGGGAAACCTAGTACAATAATGTCATGCAGATTATACAGCACCAAAAATTTGCAACTCTCCTGATGATCAGGTTCAACCCTCATTATCACCTGAGTAGAGAACTGTGGTTTATTCTCAGCCAAAGGGGTAGAATCAATCCCCAGTAGTGGAATAGACTTCCGTAGAGGTATCAAAGGAAACCCACAACGTTTAGCAAAATCAAAATCCATCAGGTTAATAGCTGCTCCCGAATCAACAAAAGCCTGAGCAGAAAATGTGGACAGGGAGCAAATCAGGGTAACAGTCAACAGAAATTTAGTCTGAACACTACCCAAGACAACTGAGCGTGCAAAACGTCTTCCCCGCTTAGGGCAGACTGAAATAGCATGAGAGGCATCACCACAGTAGAAACATAATCCATTGTGTTTTCGAAACTCATGACGCTGTGCCCCAGAAGCCACTCTATCACACTGCATGGGTTTAGAAGCTGGTCCTCAAGCCCCTGATTTAATGCCAACAAGGTTTTTTCAGCTTGATCAGTGACATTAGGTTCATCGTACAATAACCCCAGAGCCAGAAAAAATGCATCAACATTACTCAAAACAGGGTCCCCAGGTGTCAGGGAAAAAGCCCAATCCTGAGGATTGCCGCGCAGGAGAGAGATGACAATTTGAACCTGCTGTGCTGCGTTCCCTGAGGACTTAGGTTTTAAGGCAAAAAACAACTTACAGTTATTTTTGAAATTCAGAAATTTAGCTCGATCCCCCAAAAACAAATCTGGCATGGGGATCCTGGGTTCCACAACTGGCAACCTAGCAAGATAGGTAGCAATACTCCGAACCTCAGTGGCAAGCTGATCCACACGGCCAGACAACTGTGCAAACTCCATTGAGAAAAAAAAAAATCCTCATCAGCACCCAGAGAAAAAGAGGGAAAAAATGCAAAAAAAAAATCTCTGACAACCCTGACACCCTTTTTTGTTTCCACAATATTTTTCCCTTCTGTGAGTACCATATAATTTTCAGTTGGGCCGGTGATACTGTTATGTTTTGGTAGCTGAGGAGAGCAGGAAAAAACGGCAATACACCAGAGAGGTTGGAATCTACTGGATTGCAGCACCCTGACTAACCACCACAACTAAAGGCAGCCGTGGAGCGTTCCTACGTTGGTCCTAGACGCCTCGTCACAGCTTGAGTGGTTAACTACACCTAAAGATAGAAAGAGGAAAGCTATCTGCCCCGGAGCAGATCCCCAAAGAACATAGGAAGCCCCCAAACATGTAATGGCGGTTAGACAAGAGGAAATACAGACACAGACAGAAAATAGTATGAGCAAACGCTGGAGCCCAATCTGCCTAGACAGAAAAGGATAGGAAGGAAACTTACTGCAAAAAAAAGCCAACACTACTAATTGCAAAAACACCTGAGATCACACGACCTCTACCACCTAAATCAGTTCTCTGGTGCAACAAAACCAAGCCGCAACCACTGAAAAAACTGGAAAAGGCAAATGAACAAACAACAGTGGCTCCAGAGGAACCGAGAGGAGCCCAAGCCCCCCGGGGAGGGGAACCTGGCCAACCTCACAGAAATGCAGAGAAATATGCAAATGGCAAGCACAAAAACAAAATACAGAAAATATCTTATCCGAGAGCAGGAGAAGACGCAAGACTCAGCAAGCTTCCAAGAGAACCAGGAAACAACGTTGAGACAAGAACAATTGATCACTGGCAACCATGATGGGGGGAAACCTCCCTTATATCCAGCCAGTCCGTGATTCCTGATTGCCAATCCTCATTGAATGGTTCAGTACTGTTTGTAACCACCAGAGGGAGCTTCTGCTCAGAATTCATTTCTAACATTCACAACACAATACACTATATACAATATATACATAAACCAACATTACAGAGCACAACTCACCATCCAAGGCTCAAGGTCGATGCCTGCAAACCTCCTATTCAGCAGACAGAGATTCAAAACAAAAATCTAAGGTGCAAAGACGTCAGCCCACCATCAGGATTTAGGAGTACTACTGGACTAAGGCACCCCAAAGGAGAAACCCCTCCAGAGATGGTCCGCCCTCTGGGCACCCAGTTTTTCCCACTTCAGAGAATGTACCTTCACCAGCCCACCTAGGATGCTGCAATAAACTTCATGTACACGGAGGATTTTACTCTGTGTTCCACGTGAAGTACCTGACCACTGCACTGACTATGAATAAAGTGGTTCGGTCCCTTCTCCCGAGGTCTCCAAACACTCCATAGGCCCACTCGGCATAGGACAGAGTAGCCAGCCGCGGCCAACCAATGGAAGCTCCCACCCTGTTGTAGACTTCTGTATTAAAGGGACAATGAAGCAGGAAGTGCTCCATGCTTTCCAGCATGTTAGCACAAGCCTCATGGGGGTAATTCCTGTCCTCGGAGCTCCTGTTCTTCAGATTGTCCCTCACATACAACTTGCCTTGGAAGCAGCGGCAAGTCCTAGTACTTCTTGGGGATCCTGCTGGAATTTAACGAACTAAACACAACCTCTAGATCCCGACTTGGGCAGTTATTGAAGACCAATGGTCTCTGAAAATGCGAAAGCAAGACCCGCATATCGAGGAGTTTCCTCGGGAGGGACCTCACCTCCCACATTCCCAGACCCCACCGGCGCATCATTTTCAGGACCGGGGTAACATAAGCCGGGCGATATCTGTGCGGTGTGCGAAGATCCTTCAATCTTCCCCATGTCTCCCATTCCTGGAAGAAAGGCTGAGACCATCCCTTGCAGGAGAATACCCATGGAGGGACCCTCTCTTTCCAGAGGTTTGCCACGTTGACCTTCAAAAAGGTGTTCACTGGGAACACCACGGGATTCACCATATTCAACCACCCTAGTCTCCTCGTGCGGTAAGTGACCTCCCGCTTGACTAGGTTCAGTTTGTTCCCCCATAAAATCTGGAAGAACAAACTGTAGACCCAAGTCCATAGAGGCTCTAGCAAGACACAGACGCTGCCCAAGTAGATTGGTCCACTCTTTGAGCTACACCTTTGATTCTGCCTTCCCAGTTTTTAGTGGGGTAATTACCCTGGCCAAATTCGATGCCTAGTACATTGGCATGTTCTTGGGGTTCGGGAAGGGTGTCCAAAAGATCAAACCTGGGATCCCCGCCTCCCAGGCCGAGACTTTCACACTTGTCCTGGTTGACCTTGGACCCGGAAGCCTCCGAGTAGCTCTCCACATCTGACATCACCACCATCACCTCCTCTTGTGAGGAAACAAAGATAGTGACATCGTCCGTGTAGGCCACTACCCTCAGGATAGCCTCCGACGCCACTGTGCCCATCCCCACCCCCGCCAACTATCCACAATCGACCATTCTGAGGAAGGGATCGATCGCAAACGTGTAAAGCAAAGTGCTAAGAAGGCAGCACTGGTGGACACCAGATCCTACCCTGAAAGGTTGTCCAATCCACCCGTTTACCAGAGGGAAAGTCTCAGCCCCTTTGTACAAGGTCTTAAGCCAGTCCACAAACCCCCCAGGCAGACCATATCTCAAAAGAGTGGACCAGAGGTACTCGAGGTCGACCCGTTCAAAGACTTTTGCCTGATCCAGGGTCAGCAAGTACCCTTCCAATGGCCCGCCCTGCCTTGCTCCACGGCCTCTCAGACACCTAGAACAGCACTGATAGTGCTACCATCAGGAACACAAAAGTGCTGTGCCTCGGAAAGGAGCCGCAGTGCAAACTTCACCAGCCTGTTGAAAAGTATCCTAGCCAAAACCTTCCTGTCCACATAGAGAAGTGCTATGGGATGCCAATTCTCAATATGTGATGGATCCTTACCCTTTGACAAAATGATCAAAGCTGACCTCCTTAATGATCTCGGCAGAGTGCCCGAGGAGAGACACTCATTAAACACCTGGGTCAAGAGGGGGTCCAAGGAGTCCCTAAAGGTCTTAAAAAACTCAGATGTGAAGCCATTCGGACCTGGCGATTTTTTGGGCCTAAGCCCATCGATCGCCAGTCTCACTTCCTCTTCTTTGATCGCTTCTGTCAAAAAGTTCAGAGAGGTCAGCCCCTGGCTCAGAAACAGCTTCAGCCAGGAAAGACAACATCCTGTCACGATCCATATCCCTCCTTCCCAAGAGGTGCGAGTAGTATGAACTGACGACCTCCAAGATCCCTGACCTGGACCTTCTCAGGGATCCCGTACTGTCTATCAGCCCAGTCACTATCTTACTATTATATACCCACATACACTCCATGCCTACCTAGCACTGCAATCTATATACCCTGTAATTAATCTTTAGAAGGTCTGTTGATTTAGCTGGATTTGTATATTCTATTTAGGTATAACCTCACTAACTTTTAAACCCCCAAATCTGACGCTATCTCGGCAACAGCTCTCCCTACACTAGCTGATTCCGAAGCTGAATGTGACGAGCATGGCGGCTCCAGGTCTCTTATAGACCTGATGACGATGTGCGACCAGTCAATCACTATAATACCACAACCAAGACGGCTGCAGCATTACAGTGTGTGGCAGACAATCCCTGCATGTTGATTGGCGCTCTATAGAGTGCCAAACATGCAGGACGGGGACCATAATTCCCGCCGAACAATCCCTGAAATGCTCGGCGCTCGTACAGCGATGCTCGGGCGAGTACCGAGCATTACCGAGTATGTTCGCTCATCACTAGTAAGGGAAAAAGAAATCCAAACCCACAGGGCACTGTGCGCAAAAGTGATTTCGCCCCTCCTAAAACATAAATTAACTGTAAATTATCACATCTTTGGGAAATGGAGTTCAAATTCCCTAGCAATACCCAGGCCTGATTACTGCCACGCCTGTTCTCAATCGAGAAATCACTTAAATAGGACCTGCCTGACAATGTGAGGACCTAAAGAATCTCAAATGCTAGACATCAGGCTGCCATGCAAAGAAATTCTGGAACAAATGAAAAACAAAGTAATTAAAATCTGTCAGTCCAGAAATGTTATAAAGCCATTTCTAAAGCTTTGGGACTCCAGTGAACCACAGTGAGAGCCATTATTCACAAATGGTGAAAACATGGAAAAGTGTTGAATTTTCCCAGCAGTGGACAGCTGACCAAAATTATCCCAAGAGTGCAGTGACATCTCATCCAAGAGGTAACCAATGACCCCACAAACACATCCAAAGAACTGCCAGCCTCACTTGCCTCAGTTAAGGTCAGTGTTCATGACTCCACCATCATTTGGAGATTGGGCATAAGTTTCCTGACTTGCAGAGTTTCAAGACAAAAACCAATGCTGAGCAATAAGAACATAAAGGCTAGTTTCAGTTTTGCCAGAAAACATCTTTATGATCCCCAATACTTTTGGGAGAACACTCTGCGGACTGATGAGAGAAAAACTGAACATTTTGGAAGGTGTATGTCCCATTTCATCTTGTATGGAAGAAACATACCATTTCAGAAAAGGAACATCATGGCAATAGTAACATTTGAGTGCGACAAACATGCAAAAGAATACCCAACTTTATTGTGAACAGTTAAGCAAGTTAAAGATTAAATTATCTATAAAAGGTGTAAAGCGGCGGTGTTCACACCGTGCAGTAACTGAGGCAGTGACCCAAGCAAGTCCAAATTAAACAGCTTTTATTCAGCAACTCACGGGTTAAACAGAAAAGTCCTCCAGTACGCAGCCGGGATAACATCAGTCCATAAACAATGGTTGCCGGGGACAACGGCCGAGCCGGGCCGAACAGAGCCTGACAGGTGCAGAGCCGTTCCAGGCGTGGGTTCAGCTACACACAATCCTGTGGAGCTTTCCTGCTATGCTCCTAGCAGGGTCCAAACATAGAACAACACTAATCCTTACTGCAGGAGTTTTAAAGACCTGTGGCAAAAGCCACTGGAAAACCCGGGTTGGAGGGAGGAGGCCGCCCCACTGCCTCCTGTGACCTCCTCCAAGAAATGAAGGCCCTGCCGGATTTTACTTAATCTCCTTAGCCAGGTAGTCTGACTAGGTCATTGCTCACCTTCATTCCTGCATTGCAGCCGCAGCTGTGTGTGTGACTGCAATGCACTCCAATGGCTTTAATATGTCTCTGTACACATTCTGGGGAAAATATAACGTCCCTCGTAAACGATCCCGGTCACTGCCTCACATATCCCCCCCTCTGTTCAAACTTGTGGGGTTGAACATTTGCCACCATACAGGGTGCCCGGGACAGGGCATCCGCGTTTGCTTGCAACTTCCCAGGGCGATGTTCTACAGAGAAACTGAAATTTTGCAGTGACAGGAACCACCTGGTGACTCGCGCATTCCTCTCCTTGGCATTCCTCATCCATACCAAGGGTGAGTGGTCCGTCACCAAGCGGAACTGACGCCCGAGTAAATAATAACCTAGTGATTCCAAGGCCCACATAATAGCCAAACACTCCTTCTCTACCACGCTATAGTTTTTCTCTGCCGGGACAAGTTTTCTACTCAAGTAGGTGACCGGGTGCTCTTCACCATTCACTTTTTGTGACAACACCGCCCCTAGTCCTACCTCCGAGGCATCTGTCTGTACAATGAAGGTTTCATTGAAGTTGGGGCTGATGAGGACCAGCTGTCCACACAGGGCCAACTTCATGGACTGAAAGGCTTCTTCTGCCTGAGGGTTCCACCGAACCATTACCGTTTTTTTTCCTTTCAAGAGATCGGTCAGTGCTGCCATTCGCCCAGCAAAATTAGGTATAAACCGGCGGTAATACCCAAGGATGCCAAGGAAAGCCCTCACCTGTTTTGTACTCGATGGTTTAGGCCAATTTTTTATGGCCTCAATTTTATTGATTTGGGGCTTGATAGCTCCTCGGCCTATCACATACCCCAAATATCGGGCTTCCTCCAGCCCTATCGCACATTTTTTTGGGTTTGCCGTTAACCCCGCGGCTCTGAGAGAATCCAGCACCGCTTGTACGTGTTTTAGGTGCGTTTGCCAGTCGGTGTTAAATGTGATGATATCATCTAGATACGCGGACGCGTATTCCTGATGAGGCTTGAGCACTATGTCCATCAATCTCTGAAATTTAGCCGGGGCCCCATGTAACCCAAAAGGTAAGACCACATAGTGAAATAGACCCTCCGGAGTTACGAAGGCGGTCTTTTCCTTCGCCGAATCTGTGAGAGGTACCTGCCAGTAACCCTTGGTGAGATTGAGCGTGGTAAAGTACTGGGCCTGCCCCAGTCTCTCAATCAGCTCGTCCACCCGGGGCATTGGATAAAGGTCGAACTTTGACACTTCATTCAATTTCCAGAAATCATTACAGAAGCGTAATGATCCGTCTGGCTTTGGAATCAGTACAATGGGGCTAGCCCACTCACTCCGTGATTCCTCTATGATGCCTAACTGAAGCATTTGTTTTACCTCGGCCGTGATGGCTTGCCTCCGGGCTTCGGGCACCCGGTACGGTCTTATTCGCACCTTTACCCCAGATTCGGTGACAATGTCATGTTGGATAACCGTAGTCCTACCTGGTAGCTCTGAGAACACGTCGGTATTGTTTTGCACCAGGGAGCGAGCCTCCCGTCGCTGCTGTTTAGTGAGGGCATCACTTATCCTGACCTCCCCCTTGGATGCTTCCCTGGCTGAAGGTAGAGAACTCTCTGGTGATATGCCCGGGGTGATGTCTGTAACTAAACACTCTCAATCTTTCCAAGGCTTTAGCAGGTTTACATGGTAAATCTGCTCAGGTTTCCTCCTTCCGGGCTGATACACCCGGTAATTTACCTCCCCCACCTTTTCTCGAATCTCATATGGCCCTTGCCACTTGGCCATGAGCTTACTCTCGGCTGTGGGTACCAGTACTAATACCCGATCGCCCTTGTTAAAAGACCTGACTCTGGCTCTTTTATTATATGTGCGCCTCTGGGTTGCCTGGGCATCTAACAGATGTTCTTTCACGATGGGCATGACCGCCGCGATCCGGTCCTGCATACTAGCCACGTGTTCAATTATACTCTTATGTGGAGTCGGCTCTTGTTTCCATGTCTCTTTGGCTACGTCCAACAGACCCCTAGGGTGTCGGCCGTACAATAACTCAAAGGGAGAGAACCCTGTGGAAGCCTGGAGTACCTCACGGACAGCGAACATCAAATAGGGTAGCAACATGTCCCAATCCCTTCCATCCTTAGAAATCACCTTTTTTAACATGGACTTGAGGGTTCTATTGAACCGTTCTACTAACCCGTCGGTTTGAGGGTGATACACCGAGGTGCGCAATTGTTTAATTTTTAGCAGTTTGCACAGTTCTCTTGTCACCTTGGACATAAAAGGGGTCCCCTGATCCGTCAGGATCTCCTTAGGTAGTCCCAGGCGACAGAACATGGCAAACAGTTCTCGGGCAATAAGTTTTGCCGAGGTGTGGCGTAGTGGTATAGCCTCCGGGTACCGGGTGGCATAGTCGACGACCACCAGTATGTGTTGGTGGCCATGGGCGGATTTTACAATGGGCCCTACCAAATCCATTGCAATCCGTTCAAAAGGTACCTCTATTACTGGCAGGGGTACCAATGGACTACGGAAACTGGCAGTGGGTGAGGTCAACTGACATTCGGGGCAGGATTCGCAGTACCTTTTGACCTCTGCGTAAACTCCAGGCCAAAAGAACCGCTGCAAGATACGTTCTAGAGTTTTTTTTCCCCTAAGTGGCCACCCAGCAAGTGTGAGTGTGCCAAATCTAGAATCACCCGACGATACAACTGAGGTGCTACCAACTGTTCCACAACCTCGTCCCTGATTTTATCTATCCTATAAAGCAACTCACCACTGATTACCATGCGTGGAAATACCGTATCTGCATTGGGCTGTTGGGCTACGCCATTTACCTCTAGCACCCTTTCCCGCGCCTGAGTCAGGGTGGGATCTTGTAGCTGAGCTGTCCCAAACGTGGCCCTGGACACTTCCAGCTCGGGAATCGATGCGGTCTCCTCCACCTCTCCTGCCAGCACCTCTAAGGGAAACCTATCGGGGTCACATTCTATCCCTATGTGGGACACCCCTACGGCAGGTTCGTCGGGTACAGCATCTGTAATACATTTTACCAGGGGAGAATGGATTTTGTTTTTCCACAGAGTCCAGAACAGGGGCAAGTCTCTTCCCAACACAGACCCATAGGGAAGATTTTTTACCACTCCCACCACATGTTTTATGTCTCCACATGGCGTGGACAAAACTACCTCCGTAGTTGGATACTCTCGGAGGTCCTCATGGATACATACAACCCCGACCTGCTGTCCGCTGGGGCTGTCTCCTGCCACCAATGACCCATGTACCAGAGTCACGAGGCTCCCTGAGTCCAGGAGAGCCTCCGTAGGGTACCCATTAACCAGTACCTGGCATAGTTGGAGTTCACTGTCCTGGGGTCGAGGATTGCTGTGCAGACGGTCTGGGCATACATTGAGATCCGGCGGCTATATCTGCAGTCCATGGGTTCCGTAGTCAGGGGACAATTAGCCATCACATGTCCCGGCCCCTGACACCGCCAGCACCTAAGGGTGGAGGTAATGTTAGGTCTTATGACAGTTTGGGAGGGAACCGGTCTCCTGCCACTCTCACTCCGGGGTTCCCCTTCAGCACAGGTACGGTGCTGACTGTCCCCAGCAGAGGGACGCAACCCCTTTCCCGTTTCCTGGGTTGGCAGGGATCGGCGTGACAGCCGAGAGGGGGCGGAGTCTCGAATAAAGTCTTGAGTGGCCGAGTAGCGCTCGATCAAACTGACTACCTGGTCGAGTGTGCCGGGGTCGCCTTGCCCCACCCAACGTTGGATAGCAGCCGGCAGAGTCCTTACCAGCCGGTCAACCACCACCCTCTCCACCATCTGGGCTGGAGACAAAGTCTCTGGCTGGAGCCACTTCTTTACCAGCTGTAGGAGGTCATAAGCCTGAGACCGAGCGGGTCGTGTCTCCACATAGGCCCATGAAAATACACGCTGAGCCCTCACGTATGTATTAACCCCCAGTCGGGCAAGGATCTCACCTTTGAGCCTCTGGTAGTCCTGGGCGTCCTCCCGACTGAGATCGAAGTAGGCCTTTTGTGCATCGCTGACCAGAAACGGAGCTACTACTTCTGCCCACTGGCCGGCGGGTAGGTTTTCCCACTCCGCTGTGCGCTCATAAACTGTCAGGAAAGCTTCCACTTCGTCCTCCGGTCCCATCTTCCTCAACGCTGAGCGAACCCTGTCTCGGGCCTCGCGACGTTCAGGGGCTGGTGCCGTCGAAGTCTCCCGCAGTGCAGAAATCTGTTGCAGCAACAGTTCGTTTGTTTTTTGCTGCTGCTGGTACAATAGCTGCTGTTGCTCATTGTGCTGTTGCTCCCGCTCCTGCTGTTGCCGCTGGAGACTCAGGTACTGCTCCTGCTGTTGTCGCTGAGACTGCAGCTGCTGCTGTTGTGTAATTACCAGCTGCTTTACCAGTTCCTCCATTTTGTCCACGGGGTGAGGCTGAAAAGTGGCCGGCCGGATTGGGTCATGAAGCTGCCGGTGGGGGTATACCTCAGTCACAATGCCCGCATTCTCTCCACCAAGTTGTAAAGCGGCGGTGTTCACACCGTGCAGTAACTGAGGCAGTGACCCAAGCAAGTCCAAATTAAACAGCTTTTATTCAGCAACTCACGGGTTAAACAGAAAAGTCCTCCGGTACGCAGCCGGGATAACATCAGTCCATAAACAATGGTTGCCGGGGACAACAGCCGAGCCGGGCCGAACAGAGCCTGACAGCTGCAGAGCCGTTCCAGGCGTGGGTTCAGCTACACACAATCCTGTGGAGCTTTCCTGCTATGCTCCTAGCAGGGTCCAAACATAGAACAACAGGAGTTTTAAAGACCTGTGGCAAAAGCCACTGGAAAACCCGGGTTGGAGGGAGGAGGCCGCCCCACTGCCTCCTGTGACCTCCTCCAAGAAATGAAGGCCCTGCCGGATTTTACTTAATCTCCTTAGCCAGGTAGTCTGACTAGGTCATTGCTCACCTTCATTCCTGCATTGCAGCCGCAGCTGTGTGTGTGACTGCAATGCACTCCACTGGCTTTAATAGGTCTCTGTACACATTCTGGGGAAATATAACGTTTCTCGTAAACGATCCCGATCACTGCCTCACATAGGGTTCAAGTTAAATATGAACCAATTCCTTTGTATTTTAGTAAAAAAATATTGTCTGTTTTTACATTTTAAAAATAACAAAAAAGAAAATGGGTCGATGCTAAAGTTTGTGCACCCTGCATAATTAGTGTGTAGTAGCACACCCTTTTGCAAATATCATTGCTTAGGCTACTTTCACACTTGCGTTTTTTAGCGCTGTGTATAGAGCGCACATAAAACGCATGAAAAAAACGTGTGCAAACGCGTGTAATCGCAGCGATATTTTGCAGTCGAAGAGTGCGCATTGCTTTTAAAAAACGCAGCGATTGTATGCTATTTAAAGCGTTTTTGTATGCGTTTGCGTTTTTTTCTGTGCAAAACACATGCTGAAAATCCTTGAAAAATTCTTGCAACTGAAGCCACCAATGGGACACCAGTGGGCGTGTCTTATTGAAAATATTTATATAGAGCCTGTTCACAGCCCTTTTTTACATTTGCTTGCATTTGCCTTGGTGAACATGGATCTGCTTATGAAGACTTTCCACTTCAACCTAGATCTGGACATGGCTATGGCTCAGGCTTATGCCGTTGCTTGCCATGAAGAAAGGGAGAGACAGAGACATCGGAGACGGCAGCAGGGCGTTTGTGGGTACATCCCATTGTTGAACTCCGGGAGAGCCGTGGAGCGTATCACACCCTCTACAGTGAGCTGCAGTCAAACCCGGAGAAATTTACAGACTACACCCGGATGTCACAACAAACCTTCATGGATTTACTTGCTCGGGTCCAACAATTAATAAGGAGACAGGACACACAGCTCCATCGGGCGATTCCTCCAGAGGAAAGACTCCTGGTGACATTACGGTACGTATTATTGATAAACCAATGCCTGCATCATTGTATTACTTATGCCATGTACTATTCCAAAGATGACAGAATTATTGTTCTGCCACCTAGTAAACAAAGACCTGCAGAATTTTTTTTATGCCATTTTTTTGTTTATTAATGTTTTACAAAAACATATACAATAATATTTTTTGTGTCTTTCTCTAGATTCCTTGCTACTGGAGAGAGCCTGTCTTCACTCCACTTCCAGTACCGGATTGGTTTCTCCATGTTGTCAGGAATTGTTGTTGACACCTGCCGGGCATTGTGGACTGTTCTCTGTCCGGAATTTATGCCCCTGCCCACCACCCACCGAAAAGTGGCTAGAAATAGCCGAAAAATTCTGGACAACCTGCAATTTCCCCAACTGTTTGGGAGCAGTTGATGGGAAACACATCCGCATCATCAAACCTAAAAGAACAGGCTCGGAGTATTACAATTACAAGAAGTACTTTTCAACAGTTCTCATGGCCATTGAGGATGCAGACTGTATGTTTGTTGCCGTGGACATTGGTGCATTTGGCCGTGGGAATGACTCACAGGCGTTTAAGAACTCGGACATGGGACGGAGGTTGTATGGAAACCAGTTTAATTTCCCCATGCCACGGCCTCTTCCCCACACCGAAGGTCCACCAATGCCATTTGTAATGGTTGGGGATGAGGCATTCCAGATGAGCCAACACCTGCTAAAACCCTACTCCAGCCGGGACTTGGACCACAACAAAAAAATTTTCAATTACAGGCTGACCAGGGCAAGAAGAACTGTAGAGTGTGCCTTCAGTATACTGGTTTCCAGATGGCGCATTCTGGGCACAGCCATTCATCTGAAAGTGCTAACAGTGGATGAAGTTGTGAAGGCCTGTGTGGTGCTACATAACTTTGTCATGGCGAAAGAGCACCCAAACTTTGAACTTGATGATGCAGCTCCTAACCCATTGCCTGAGTTCACTCAGCACCCTCTCAGGTCTTCTGTTGAAGTCAGCCAAATGAGAGACCAATTTGCGGCCTACTTCATCTCAGATGTAGGACGGGTGGAATGGCAAGATCAAATGGTGTAAAATAATGTTCTTGTCTGTATGTTAATAAAATAACTTTTTTTTGTATGTTAATAAAATACCTCTGTTTATACCTGTACCACGTGCAGTCTCTGTTTTTAAATTTAAAAACAATTATGAAATGGCCAGGTTTACCAGTGAATTCATGATGCATATTTTTGGGTGCATCATGAATTTATTTGTAATCCTGACTAGGTAGTTAACTATACATGCACACAAGTTGTATGACCTTTATTATCTCTCCACTTTTGCTTCCATTTTCAGTGACGGTGGAGATAACACAACAATTATTTGTGTCACCTGGCCTGCTGTTTAAAAAATTGATTTGGGGATGCACAAGCATCTGTAAATTTTTATTCCTGACCATGTGACTATAAATATAATTTGTATTTTCATCACTGTGACTTGATTTGGAACACAGAGATAATAAAGATTATACATCTTGTTCAATACCAATGCCTGGTGGCATGCTGAAGTGGTGATGCCCCAAATAACGCATCGTCACTTCAGAATGTATCAGGCCTGGGCAGGTGAGTACACATGAGTTATAAACAGCAGCATCGCTACAGTATGCTTCAAATAAATGCAGACTGAAGCAACGCTGCTGGTTAAAACTATGTGTATTCACCTGCCCAGGTGTGATAGTAATGATACAAGGCTGTCAGGGTGAGTACACATAGTTATTTAAACAGCAGCATCCCCTCAGTATGCTTCAAATAATGCAGACTGAAGCGACGTGTGTTATAACTCAATGTATTCACCTGCCCAGGTGATAGTAATGATACAAGGCTGGTCAGTGAGTACACATGAGTAATAAACAGCAGCATCGTACAGTATGTTCAAAAAAGCAGACTGAAGCGACGCTCTGGTTAAAACTCATGTCATACTGCCAGTGTGTAGTATGATACAAGTGGCAGGTGAGTACACATGAGTTATAACGCAGCATCGCTACAGTAGCTTCAATAAATGCAGACTGAAGCAATGCTTGCTGGTTAAAACTCATGTGTATTCACCTGCCCAGGTGTGTAGTAATGATACAAGGCAGGGTATGTGTACATATAAAGTGTATTTCACATCATCTCCTCTGTTTCTTCAACACACATGAATAGGGATTGCTCATTACAAGCTATATTAGATACATGCCTTGTATCACAAGTAATATGTCAAAAAACACCACATCATTTCACTTTTAGTATATCTGGCAAGGTTAATAGATAGCCTTGCATCAACACCTCTTATTCAGTCTGTGCAATATTAGCAGAAGACAGACTGTGGTGAAAAAAAGTAATTTTGTGTTTTGTAGTAAACATATCTCCATGAAGTACACAAACATGTGTCATTCCGGTAGTTATGTGTAGTCAAAAACGCAAAGTGTACGTCGCAGTGTGTGTACGTCGCAGTGTGTAGGCGGCGAAATAAACACAAAGCAAACCAAAATTACTAAAAGAAGATTGCTAATTATGCAAATTGTCTCTTCAGAGAGGAAGAGAGCTAGAACTCTAGTGCCACCTTTTGGAAGGTAGCAATCCTACAAGTCAATGTCGACCCTTTAACGAGCCTTATCACATGACCAGGATAATAGCCAAACCAAATCTCAATTTGCAGACACTGTGTTTCGGGTTCAGCCCCTCGTCAGTGCAAAGCGAGATCTGGTTGGCAGTGTGAGAGGCGTCAGACCATTGTGAAGAAATATCGTCACTCTTGCGGAGATCAACATGCTAAGCATGCAATGAGAACTTAAAGCCCAATGCTCCTCTGGAAATATGCTAATTATGCAAATTGTCTCTTCAGAGAGGAAGAGAGCTAGAACTCTAGTGCCACCTTTTGGAAGGTAGCAATCCTACAAGTCAATGTCGACCCTTTAACGAGCCTTATCACATGACCTAGGATAATAGCCAAACCAGAATCTCAATTTGCAGACACTGTGTTTCGGGGTTCAGCCCCTCGTCAGTGCAAAGCGGAGATCTGGTTTGGCTGTTTTTTCAGCCAAACCAGATCTCCGCTTTGCACTGACGAGGGGCTGAACCCCGAAACACAGTGTCTGCAAATTGAGATTCTGGTTTGGCTATTATCCTAGGTCATGTGATAAGGCTCGTTAAAGGGTCGACATTGACTTGTAGGATTGCTACCTTCCAAAAGGTGGCACTAGAGTTCTAGCTCTCTTCCTCTCTGAAGAGACAATTTGCATAATTAGCATATTTCCCAGAGGAGCATTGCGGCTTTAAGTCTCCTCATCTGCATGCTTAGCATGTTGATCTCCGCAAGGAGTGACGATATTTCTTCGACAATAAAAGAAGATTGGCACATTTATTTTGTACAACAGGAAAACAACATTTGAATTGGCAATGAGTTTTTGATGACATTTGTATAGATCACATTAGTCCTTTTTTAGAGTACAAAAAGAAAATATTTATATTCAGTTATATTGTCAATGGCCGAGAAGTTATAGAAAAATCAGATTAGTACAATATGTGTACAAGATGCCATTGGTATTGTCACTGGCCCAGAAGTTATAGAAAAATCAGATAAGTACAATATGTGTACAACATGCAATTGGTATGTCACTGCCCCAGAAGTTAGAGAAAAATCAATTAGTACAATATGTGTACAAGATGCCATTGGTATTGTCACTGGCCCAGAAGTTATAGAAAAATCAGATTAGTACAATATGTGTACAACATGCAATTGGTATCGTCACTGCCCCAGAAGTTAGAGAAAAATCAGATTAGTACAATATGTGTACAACATGCAATTGGTATCGTCACTGCCTCAGAAGTTATAGAAAAATCAGATTAGTACAATATGTGTACAAGATGCCATTGGTATTGTCACTGGCCCAGAAGTTATAGAAAAATCAGATTAGTACAATATGTGTACAACATGCAATTGGTATCGTCACTGCCCCAGAAGTTAGAGAAAAATCAGATTAGTACAATATGTGTACAACATGCCATTGGTATCGTCACTGCCTCAGAAGTTATAGAAAAATCAGATTAGTACAATATGTGTACAAGATGCCATTGGTATTGTCACTGGCCCAGAAGTTATAGAAAAATCAGATAAGTACAATATGTGTACAACATGCAATTGGTATCGTCACTGCCCCAGAAGTTAGAGAAAAATCAGATTAGTACAATATGTGTACAAGATGCCATTGGTATTGTCACTGGCCCAGAAGTTATAGAAAAATCAGATTAGTACAATATGTGTACAACATGCCATTGGTATCGTCACTGCCCCAGAAGTTATAGAAAAATCAGATTAGTACAATATGTGTACAAATGCAATTGGTATCGTCACTGCCCCAGAAGTTATAGAAAAATCAGATTAGTACAATATGTGTACAACATGCAATTGGTATCGTCACTGCCCAGAAGTTAGAGAAAATCAGATTAGTACAATATGTGTACAAGATGCCATTGGTATTGTCACTGGCCCAGAAGTTATAGAAAAATCAGATTAGTACAATATGTGTACAACATGCAATTGGTATCGTCACTGCCCCAGAAGTTAGAGAAAAATCAGATTAGTACAATATGTGTACAAGATGCCATTGGTATTGTCACTGGCCCAGAAGTTATAGAAAAATCAGATTAGTACAATATGTGTACAACATGCAATTGGTATCGTCACTGCCCCAGAAGTTAGAGAAAAATCAGATTAGTACAATATGTGTACAAGATGCCATTGGTATTGTCACTGCCCAGAAGTTATAGAAAAATCAGATTAGTACAATATGTGTACAACATGCCATTGGTATCGTCACTGCCCCAGAAGTTAGAGAAAAATCAGATTAGTACAATATGTGTACAACATGCCATTGGTATTGTCACTGGCCCAGAAGTTATAGAAAAATCAGATTACTACAATATGTGTACAAGATGCCATTGGTATCGTCACTGCCTCAGAAGTTATAGAAAAATCAGATTAGTACAATATGTGTACAACATGCCATTGGTATTGTCACTGCCCCAGAAGTTATAGAAAAATCAGATTAGTACAATATGTGTACAAGATGCCATTGGTATTGTCACTGGCCCAGAAGTTATAGAAAAATCAGATTAGTACAATATGTGTACAACATGCAATTGGTATCGTCACTGCCCAGAAGTTAAGAAAAATCAGATTAGTACAATATGTGTACAAGATGCATTGGTATTGTCACTGGCCCAGAAGTTATAGAAAAATCAGATTACTACAATATGTGTACAAGATGCCATTGGTATTGTCACTGGCCCAGAAGTTAGAGAAAAATCAGATTAGTACAATATGTGTACAAGATGCCATTGGTATCGTCACTGCCTCAGAAGTTATAGAAAAATCAGATTAGTACAATATGTGTACAAGATGCCATTGGTATTGTCACTGCCCCAGAAGTTATAGAAAAATCAAATCAGATTAGTATAATATGTGTACAAGATGCCATTGTTATTGTCACTGGCCCAGAAGTTAGAGAAAAATCAGATTAGTACAATATGTGTACAACATGCAATTGGTATCGTCACTGCCCCAGAAGTTATAGAAAAATCAGATTACTACAATATGTGTACAAGATGCCATTGGTATTGTCACTGCCCCAGAAGTTATAGAAAAATCAGATTAGTACAATAGTGTATAACATGCCATTGGTATCGTCACTGCCCCAGAAGTTAGAGAAAAATCAGATTAGTACAATATGTGTACAAGATGCCATTGGTATTGTCACTGGCCCAGAAGTTATAGAAAAATCAGATTAGTACAATATGTGTACAACATGCCATTTGTATGGTCACTGCCACAGAAGTTGTAGAGAAATGTGATTTGTACAGATAATATTACAAATTTTTATTGCGACTGACGTTTTGGTGGAGATTTCGATACTCTGGGGGTGTGCAGAGATGAGGAGCGGCTGGAAAGCGATGAAGAGGTTCGAGGGGAAGGGGCAACAAAAGTAGTGGGTGAAGGAAGATCAGACATCAAAGTAGAGGCAGTTTGAGACACATTAGGAGGAGAGGGTGGATGGACCAACAAAGTTTTGCTTTTTTTCTTCTTGGGGACAGGAGTACCATGCATGGACCGACTTCTCTGTGTCTGCCTTGAGCTGGTTGACCGTGGCCTTGACCCAAAAAAAAAAAGAGTGAATGTGGGTCACCGCTCTCATGCTCGGTGGTGGCAGTGGCGGTGGAAGTGTTGGCAGTGCTCTGAGTAGCACAAGGGTTGGCGGTGTTCCAAGGAGAAGTGGGTGCCGTTGAAATCGATTGTTGCTGACTGGTGGCGGTACTCATAGGATCAGTGGGTGCTGTGGCCGGAAATTGTTGACGACTGGTGGCGGTACTCCTAGAAGGAGAAGTGGGTGCGGTGACAATAAATGGTTGCTGACTGCTGGCAGTACTCCTAGAAGGAGAAGTGGGTGCAGTGGCCCAAGCAGGTACTGCAGTGGCTTGAGTCCATGACTGTGGACCAGTGTCTGTGGTGGTGTTGCTCCACACAGGAGCAGCGCTTGACATGATGGTGGCGACGGTGGAGTGTCCAACAGTACTCGGACTTGTGGTGGTGTAGTGGTGACTCAGAATGCTGGTGGCCGTGCAGTGGTATGCAGCAGAAGTCGGTAGTGATGTGTGGCGAATCAGTGGTGGCACTGTTGGATATGCAACCACTGACTGCTGCACGTACCGATTCTGCTGCATAGCCTGCAAGTAAGCAGTGTTGCAGGCCTGCATCACACTCAGCTGTTGCTCAGGACTAAGGTGTTCCGCCATGCCCCGTTCAATTTTACTGAAAAAATGGTGCGCTGGTCTGTTGAGGTCGGCCTCCAGGCGATCAAGACGCTGTTCGACACTGTTGAAGCGGTGATCCATGTGGGTAAAACCTTTTCCATCAGTGAAAAACCGCTTCCAACTGTGCCTCCAAGCGACTTGATATTGCCATGAAAGGCCTCGCTCAAGTGAACAAACTCGGGCAAGACATTCCTCTCCGTGGCCCTCTGCCGCTGGCGGGAAGTGCCCGCATAACCAGTGGCAGAGACCTGGGAGAGGGGAAGACCTGATGGACCAGCTTCCTGGTCACCAGCTGTCCGTGTTGCTGACCTGCAAGTTGCTTCCTGGCTGTCGGATGGCTGTGACGGGTCCAAGGTCGTCCGAGGAAGGACCGCTTCAGGGACAGGCTGCATGGTGCTGCTCCAGGTGCTGTGGAAAGAAAAACAAAACATTACTATAATGCATTAACAAGAAGCATCAGCTGTAGAAAAAACAAAAAAACAAACAAAAAAAAAATTAAAAAAAAACTTACGCTCTGCTGGCAAGGACCGGTCTCAGGAACGCCAACTCGCGATAGTAGCGATACTTCTTTCTGGGCTTTGCTGCTGAAGCACTGCGAACCTGTCCCTCTGCTCGAACATCAGTGTTGAAGCGGTCCTTCATCGAGCGCCATCGTGTGCGGACTTTGTTCACTGTTGAGGGAAAAAAAAAATTATACAATGCAGTCAGGGCAAATATGTCTCATCACACATACCGAATGAAAATGTCAACTGTCAATGCACATATAAAAAGCTCTACAATGCACAGGTCAGTGACTGTTGAACCACATGACACTGTTGTGTTTGCTGTTAGAATATCTGGCAGCAAAACAACATTACCATGAGACAAGATGACTGGGCAATAAAAAACTCAATAGAATGCACAACACATAGCTCAAGAATCCACAGGTCAGTGACTGTTGAACCACATGACACTGTTGTGTTTGCTGTTAGAATATATCTGGCAGCAAAAACAACATTACCATGAGGAACAAGAGTGACTGGGCAATAAAAAACTCAATAGAATGCACAACACATAGCTCAAGAATCCACAGGTCAGTGACTGTTGAACCACATGACACTGTTGTGTTTGCTGTTAGAATATATCTGGCAGCAAAACAACATTACCATGAGGAACAAGAGTGACTGGGCAATAAAAAACTCAATAGAATGCACAACACATAGCTCAAGAATCCACAGGTCAGTGACTGTTGAACCACATGACACTGTTGTGTTTGCTGTTAGAATATATCTGGCAGCAAAAACAACATTACCATGAGGAACAAGAGTGACTGGGCAATAAAAAACTCAATAGAATGCACAACACATAGCTCAAGAATCCACAGGTCAGTGACTGTTGAACCACATGACACTGTTGTGTTTGCTGTTAGAATATATCTGGCAGCAAAAACAACATTACCATGAGGAACAAAAGTGACTGGGCAATAAAAAACTCAATAGAATGCACAACACATAGCTCAAGAATCCACAGGTCAGTGACTGTTGAACCACATGACACTGTTGTGTTTGCTGTTAGAATATATCTGGCAGCAAAAACAACATTACCATGAGGAACAACAGATGACTGGCAATAAAAAACTCAATAGAATGCACAACACATAGCCAAAATCCACAGGTCAGTGACTGTTGAACCACATGACACTGTTGTGTTTGCTGTTAGAATATATCTGGCAGCAAAAACAACATTACCATGAGGAACAACAGTGAGTGCAGCATAAAAAATCAATAAAATGCACAACACATAGCAATAGCATACACAGGCAGTCACTGTTGAACCAGATGGCACTGTTGGTCTTGCTGGTAGAATATATCTGCCACAAACCATCAGTGCCATCAGGAACAACAGTGAGTGCAGCATTACAGAGAATGAAAACTTACTAAAGCCTTTTTGAGGTTTGGAGAGCGCTGTCCCAGCCATCCATCAACGCTGCGGCCACCTCGTTCCATAGCGCCGGTCACCACATTGTCCTTGTACTGCGGATCACGGCTGTCCCACAACGGACACCTCATGGACTGCAGATGAGGGCCTGTTGTCCACATACAGTCGTCGTCCCGTTGTGGAACTTAGAAGAAACAAAATAAAAATTACAATCTTGTATATTTTTTAGAAAGAAAATAACAATAGGAGTACAAAAGAAATAGACATTCAAAGACTATATACTTACATTCCGTCTCGCCACCGGGACTTGACTCGGCTGCGACTGCTCCTGAGACTCCTCAATGGCCGTGTCCGACGATGATGTCTGAAAAAGGAAACACAAATTTTAGACATTTGTAGATTCAGCAGCTATACTTACCCAAAGGCAGGAATTTACTCACATCATGCTCTGCTTCGGCCAGTTCTTGCCGGGATGGGGAATATTCGGATCCAGAAGACATGCTGCAAAAAAAAAAAAATTACATGAGCACATATTACATTATAAGGACAGCCTGTCATTTGGTTAAAGAATACTCACATTCTTGCACTTTGGATCGGTCTTGAGTCCAGGCGCAGTGTCTCCAGGCAGTATCCAGGCTGTGTATTTGTGGTCAAAGATGGATCTTCCAGTCTCCAGGCAGTGTAGTATGGTGCACGCTGTTTGCAGGCCTTTTTATAGCGATCCAGGCTGTATCTTCAGGTCTCTTTATCAGCATGCAGTCTCCAGGCAGTCTGAGTAGGGGTCTGTGTGGCACTGACACCTTCCTTTATGTACACTCCTTTATCTAGACTCCTCACAAACAATGTATCTTGTCTAAGGGGTAATTGGACAAGTGTCTAGACATTGTTTACTAAAAAATCGCGTGCGCGCACAAGCGCTGTAAGCGCACAGCCACGCGCACGCCAGCGCCCACATAGACGGCAATGATATTTATATGCGCCTTTTTTTAATTGATGTGCTGAAAAAAAAATGCAACATGTAGCGTCTAGCGCGTCTGGGCGCACACCTGGAAAATGCGCAGCGCACGCCAAACGCTAATGAGCGCGTGCAAGCGCAAGACCCTGCGCCCGCCATGTTAATGATAGGGGAACATTGCGCATGCGACCAATAGCGCACGATGCGCAGCGCTAAAAAACGCAAGTGTGAAAGTAGCCTTATAAATGCTTTTTGTAGCCAGTCAATTTCAATTCTTATTTGAGGAATTTTCATCCATTCTTCCTTGGAAAATTCTTCCAGTTCTGTGAGATTCCTGGACCATCTCGCATGCACTGCTATTTTGAGGTTTAGCTAGATTTTCAATGACTTTTAGATCAGGGGACTGTGATGGCTATTGTAAAGCCTTCAGCTTGCATCTTTTGATGTAGTCTATTTTGGATTTTGTCTTGAGTTTAGGATCATTATCCATTTGTTGAAGTCATCCTCTTTTCAACTTATGCTTTTTTTTAAAGATGGTGTTATGTTTCCATAAAGAATTTGTTGAAGTTTCATTGAATTCATTCTTCCCTCTACCTGTTAAATGTTCCTTGGGCCATTGGCTGCAACACAACCCCAATGCATGATTGATCCACCCCCATGCTTAATGGTTGGCGAGATGTTCTTTTCCTGAAATTCTCTGCCTTTTTGTCTACACACATACCTTTGATTATTGTGGTCAAACAGTTATATTTTAACCTCATTGGTTCACAGGACTTGTATCCAAAATGTTTCAGGCTTGTTTAGATGTTCTTTTGCATACAGTGGGGAAACATGTATTTGATCCCTTGCTGATTTTGTAAGTTTGCCCACTGACAAAGACATGAACAGTCTAAAATTTAAGGGTAGGTTAATTTTAACATTGAGAGCTAGAATATCAAAAATAAAATCCAGAAAATCACATTGTATACATTATATAAATGTATTTGCATTTCGCAGTGAGAAATAATATTTGATTCTCTACCAACCATTAAGACTTCAGGCTCCTACAGACCAGTTAGATGGACCTAATCAACTCGTTGTAACGCTCGCGCCCTGACTGATAGGCGCGTGTGAGAATGTGGCCACATTGTTCCACAAACCATCCTATAGTGGTGAGGTCAGGCTTGTGCGGCAGGTAGCTGCCAGGTACCACTCGACGGCAGTGTCTGGCTGTAGCAGGTGACCCCACTGGGGGACGGAACTCTAATAACAGGTGCGGGCAAGTACAGATGCGCACTACTGGTACTCTGGTGGGCACGGCTGGCACTCTGGCAGGTGGGCATGGGTGGCACTCTGGCAGGCGGGTACGGCTGGCACTCTGGCAGGCAGGTGGGCATGGTTGGCAGGCAGGTGGGTATGGCTGGCAGTCAGGCGGGCACGGCTGGCACTCTGGCAGGCAGGCGGGCATGGCTGGAACTCTTGAAGGCAGGCGGGAACATAACGGGTAGGGCAGGAACACAGGTAGGAACCAGTTCAGACTTGTGGAACAGGAACTGTTAGGGACCAGTTCAGACTGGTGGGACAGGAACTGTTAGGAACCAGTTCAGACTGGTGGGACAAAGTCCCACAGGGTGCAGGAGGAAAACAGAAAGGAAACGCTAGGAGCAGAACGGGAGCAGAGCAGAAACGCAAGGAGCTGAACGGGAGCAGAGCAGAACCACAAGAAGCCGAACAAGAGCAGAGCAGAACCACAAGGAGCTGAATCAGAGCAGAACAGTACTGCAAGGAGTGGAAAGAAAGCAGAGCAGCAAGGAGTGTAATGGGAGCAGAGCAGGACCGCAGGTTGCGGTGCCGAGAGCAGATCAGAGCCGCATGTTGCAGAGCCAAGAGAAGAGCAGAGCCGCAGGTTGCAGAGCCAAGAGCAGAGCAGAGCTGCAGGTGCGAAGCCAAGAGAAGAGTAGAGCCGCAGGTTGCGGAGCCGAGAGCAGAGCAGAGCCGCAGGTTGCGGAGCCAAGAGCACAGCAAAGCTGCAGGTTGTGGTGAGCAGAACAGAGCAGGAGTAAACACAAGGTTACACACAGCAGGGTGGGGAAGGCTACAGAAAAGGATACAAATAGGATCAGATATAGGACACAGTTCAGAAAGGGTCAGGTATGGACAGGTACAGGATAAGGATTCAGGCTTCAGTATGCAGCCCTCAGGAGGTGGAATACAAGAGACACAGGATACAGGTACGGGCCAGGGTATGCAGCCACCTAGAAGGCGGAAAAAGAGAAATAGCAGGACAGGACATGGCAACTCAGTAACCAAAGACAAACTGAAAGAGTTTGTTGCTGAAGCATCCTCCAATGGGTGGGGATGACTTAAATACCTTATGCCTTTTGGCAATTGGCAGGGGACATGTTAGGGAGGTGCACACTGTCTCTATAAGATGCTAAGCATACAGCCAGGAAGTATGCAGCAAGCAAGGACATGAGGTTCACAGCAAGGATCCAGCAGAGGACAGAACTCATAGCATGGCCCTGAGTGATGAGTAAGATGGGAGATGGGAAGCCATGCAGTGATGCCGGCAGGGATGTTACCTGTATTATAGACAGCTGTCTTACACAGTCACCTTTATAAAAGACTCCTGTCCACAGACTCAATCAATCTGTCAGACTCTAACCTGTAAAACATGGGCAAGACCAAAGAGCTTTATAAGAATGTCAGGGACAATATTATAGACCTTCACAAAGCTGGAATAGGTTACGAAACCATAAGTAAGATGCTGGGTGAGAAGGAGACAACTGTTGGTGCAATGGTAAGAAAATGTAAGGAATACAAAATGACTGTCAATCAACATCGATCTGGAACACCATGCAAAAACTCACCTCATGGGGTATCCTTGATCATGAGGAAGGGGAGATATAAGCCTAAAACTACACAGGGGCAACTTGTTATTGATCTCAAGGCAGCTGGGACCACAGTCACCAAGAAAACCATTGGTAACACATTATGCCATAAAGGTTTAACATCCTGCAGTGCCCACAAGGTCCCCCTGCTCAAGAAAGCACATGTGCAGGCCCATCTGAAGTTAGCCAATGAACACCTGGATGATTCTGTGAGTGATTGGGAGAAGGTACTGTGGTCAGATGAGACAAAGATTGAGCTATTTGGCATTAACTCAACTCGCCGTGTTTGGAGGAAGAGAAATGCTGCCTATGACCCAAAGAACACCTTCCCCACTGTCAAGCATATAGGTGGAAACATTATGTTTTGGGGGTATTTCTCTGATAAGGGCACAGGACTACTTCACGGCATGAATGGGAGAATGGATGGAGCTATGTACCGTAAAATCCTGAGTGACAACCTCCTTCCCTCTGCTAGCACATGGGACATGGCTGGGTCTTCCAGCAAGACAATGACCCAAAATATACAGCCAAGGCAACAAAGGAGTTGCTCAAAAAGAAGCACATTAAGGTCATGGAGTGGCCTAGCCAGTCTCCAGACCTTAATCTCATAGAAAACTTATGGAGGGAGTTGAAGCTCCGAGTTCCCAAGCGAAATGCTCAAAATCTTAATGATTTAGAGATGACCTGCAATGAGGAGTGGGCCAAAAATCCTCCTGACATGTGCACAAACTTCATCATGAACTACAAAAAAGGTCGGACTGCTGTGCTTGCCAACAAGGGTTTTGCCATGAAGTATTAAGTCTTGTTTGCCAGAGGGATCAAATACTTATTTCTCACTGAAAAATGTAAATAAATTTATATCATTTATACAATGTGATTTTCTGGATTTTATTTTTGATATTCTATCTCTCAATGTTAAAATTAACCTACCCTTAAATTTTAGACTGTTCATGACTTTGTCAGTGGGCAAACTTACAAAATCAGCAAGGAATCAAAAACTAATTTCCCCCACTGTACTTCTGATGCTAAATTTTATAGTGAGGATGCAGGAGAGGTTTTTATCTGATGACTCTTCCATGATGGACATATTTGTGCAAGTGTCTCTGAACAATTAAACAATGCATCACAGCTTCAGAGTCTGTTAAATGTTTCTGACGGTCTTTTGCAAGTGTGACTTCTGATTTGCATCACTAGCAATCCTACTAACAGCTCTCACTAAAATTTGTCTTAGACTTCCAGATCTTATCTTAACTTCCTTTTAACTGCCATTTCTTAATTTCTTTTGAACTGAGGAAAGGGCAACTTCAAAATCTTCTATAGCCTTCTCCAGCTTTGAAGGCCATTTTAATTTTCAGAGTGCTAGGCAGTTGCTTAGAAGTACCCATGGCTGTTGTTTTCTCGCAGCACAAGGTTAGAGGATGCTGGATTTTTGTAAAGTTGGGAAATTTGCATCCCCTGGCCTTTACTAAAGATGACAGTGAACAAATCATAACCCTAACAGGTTAATTAAGGTCTAAAACCTTGATCAAAGTTATCTGAGCACACAAATGTCCAATGTTGCCCAAAATTTTACATCTGCCCATTTTCCTTTTTGTAATTTTTAAAATGTAAAAAATGACAATATATATATTTTGATTAAAATACAAAGGAAATTTGTCATCTTTAACTAATTCCCTTTTAGAGATCATTTCGTCTTCAACTTGCTTAACTGTTCACAACAACAGTAATTTTGACTAGGGGTGCCCAAACTTTTGCATGCGGCTGTTGACTATAAACATGTCATCACAGACTGTTTCTGTCTTCATCATTTCCTTATTACTCCAGTGTATCAAGTTTTGCATCATTGTAACCATAGCCAAAAGTAGAAAGATGGAAACAGAAAATAATTATTTATAAATCCAACATTTTAAATATTTTATGCCATAAAAAGGGTCTGTTAAAATTCAGTATTATATAGCTCTTTTATCTTCTGCAAACCATTCTGTCAGATTTGAAGGGAAGACAAGAGCAGCGATGATAGATGCTGTGCACTGTTAATATCCATTGTAGATTGGTATACAGTGCAGACTCTGATACAATACAAATGGTTTTGTCCAGTAATCAGAGACCCTATTACTATGCCAAAGGACAAGATTATGTGCATGTACTTGAATTTATACAAGTCAAAACTTCCAATTTTCACTAATGAGTTTATGTGATGAAATGTACTGTATATGAAAACAAGATGGAATTAAGGACACTTTAGCATTTACCACAGCTCTTGGAGTTTGTAGCCTTGACCCCCACTACTGTGTTTTAGGCAGTCTCCAAATCTAAGAAGCATCATTGTCAGAAGCTCCCTGTCCTCCCCAACAGCTACAGGAACCTTTCCTTGCAACAAGAAAAAATGTAAAACCTGTCCATCTATAATGACCACGGACAAGATAAAGATCCCCAACTCCCATCAGGACTACAAGATCCCAGGTACTTTCAGCTGCATCACATCTAATGTGGTGTACCTAATTATTTGTATGAAATGTCCAACTGGGAGTCTGTATGTGGGAGATACTGGGCAAAAACTGAGAACAAGGATGAATTCTCATAGCTACACAATAAGAGAAAAGAGAATGGATCTACCTGTTGCCAAACATTTTTGTATCCCCGGTCATAGTATGATGGACATGAAATTACTTGTATTAAAAGATAAATTTAAATCTGAGAGACAGAAAAGTTTGGGAATATAAACTTATGATGACCTTTGATACACTCAGTGCTGGAATGAATGTGTCCCATGGATTTATGTCTTTTTACATCAATTAAGGAATTTGCTCCTAAGACCTTCTGGGGCAAAACAACACAATACTAGACCCCAATCAGAGGGCAATAAAACTTTCACACTCCTTATCTACGAACTGTTCTAATATTTATGTTCATCTCTATCTCCCATAATGACAGTTCTGCTTCACGTCACTTGTCTTACCTATTGCATTGTTTCTGTGCTGTGTTGTGTATAAATATGTGATTCTTCAGATTTTATATTAGTCCAGCCTGATGAAGAGACCTGAGTAGTCTCGAAAGCTGGCAATTTGTTACCATTTTTTCAGTTAGCCATTAAAAAGTATCAACCACTGAGGACTCTCAATTCGAAATATTTTTCTAGCCTTGATGGGGTAATTCCTTCTGGAGCAGGATGAATTATTTGACCTTGTACAATAGAAAGAGTGATGTCATCCCTACTTGTACTATCTTATAGACTAGCTGTCACTTGATGTGAACTTAGGATTTAAAGGTGTTTTTCCGCGAATAAAGTATATTTTAATCAATAGATCTTGAAATAATAATAAGTACAAAAATGTAATCTGTTTATTCCCTTAATGACCGAGACAATTTTGACCTTAAAGACCAAGCCAAACTATACTAATCTGACCACTGTCACTTTATGTGGTAATAACTCTGGAAAGCTTTAACGAATCCCACTGATTCTGAGCCTATTTTTTGTGACATATTGTACTTCATGATAGTAGCAAAATGTAATCGATATGACTGGTGTTTATTTGTGAAAAAAATGGAAATTCATACGTTGAATTCTTATGCCCTTAAATCAGAGTTTTGTCAAAATAATTAATACATAACATTTCCCGTATGTCTACTTTACATCAGCACAAGTTGTAAGGTTAAAAGTTGACCAACAATTTCTCCTTTTTCCAACAAAATTTACAAAACCATTTTTTAACCTCTTTATCCCATCAGATGTACTATTCCATCCATGTGACACTGGACCTAATTCCCAAGGACGGAATAGTACGTCACATGCGATCAACTGCGCTCCCGGGGGAGCTGATCGTGGCCGAGTGTCAGCTGATTATCACAGTTGACACCCGGCACTATGTGCCAGGAGCGGTCACGGACCGTTCCCAGCACATTAACCCCAGCGGTATAGGGAAGCATCGCGCAGGGAGGGGGCTTCCTTCATGCTTCCCTGAGACCCTCAGAACAGCGCTATGCATCGCGCTGTTCCAAGGGACCCTCCTCTCTGCAGCACCCTGCAGGACCCCGGATCCAAGATGGCCTCGGGGTCCTTCCAGGTACTGCAGGGAGGCGGCATCCTCAGTGCTTGCTGAGAGCAGGCGCTGAGAAATCCTGCAGCGTTGCCAGTGAGATCGCTGGTCTGACAGAGTGCTGTGCACACTGTCAGACCAGCGATCTGATGTTAAACAGTGATGTTCCACCCTGGGACAAAGTCAAAAAGTCAAAAAAATAAAAATAATATGTGTAAAAAAAAAATTCATAAAGAAAAAAAAATATTCACCAATAAATTCCTTACTTCATGTAAATAAAAAAAAACAAAACAATAAAGGTACACATATTTAGTATCAATGCGTCCATAACGACCTGCCCTATAAACTTGTCCCATTAGTTGACCCCTTTAGTGAACCCTTTGAAAAAAAAAAAAAAAACAAGGCTAAAAAGCAATGATTTATCATCATACCGCCAAACAAAAGTGGAATAACACGTGATCAAAAAGATGGATATAAATAAACATGGTACCAGTGAAAACGTCATCTTGTCCCGCAAAAAACGTTGCCACCATACAGCATCATGAACAAAACAATAAAAAAAGTTATAGCTCGCAGAATAAAGCAATGCAAAATTTTTTATTTTTATGGCTCTACGTTATAAACGTCTGTGAAGCACTTGGGGGTTCAAAGTTCTCACCACCCATCTAGATAAGTTCCTTTTGGGGTCTAGTTTCCAAAATGGGGTCACGTGTGGGGGTTTCCACTGTTTAGGCACATCAGGGTCTCTCCAAACGCGACATGACACCGGCAGATCATTCCATCAAAGTCTGCAATGCAAAACGTCACTACTTCACTTCCGAGCTCCGACGTGTGCCCATACAGTAGTTTTCTCCCACATATAGGGTATCAGCATACTCCAGGACAAATTGGACAACAACTTTTTGGGTCCAATTCAGGGCCGGCGTCAGCACCCGGCACACCCGGGCAAATGCCGGGGCCCTGGCGAGACGGGGGGGCCCACTTGGCACCTGAGCAAGGTGTTTTTTTTGTTTTTTTATCCGGAGTCGGTCCAAATGCATACAAAACCGCATGAAGCGCAAAAACGCTGAAAATATGCATAAAAAACCCACAGATTTTTACCAGCATTTTCGTGTCTCTGCACATATTGCGGATTCTGCTGCGGATTAGCAGCGGATTTGGCCCTGCGGATATGCAGCAGATTCTCCTGTGTTGTACAGTACCATTATAGTCCAAGTAAAATAAAAACGCTGTGCACATGCGGAAAAAAATGCAGAATAAACGCTGCGGGTTCATTTCCGGAGCATGCCAATTCTTTGTGTGGATCTGCAGCGTTTCTGCACCCATTGACTTATGTTGAGTCGGGTGCCTACACTCATGTAAGAAGTGAAATCTGGCATTGTATACCTATATTTCTCTGCTGTATCTGTGCATCATGAATCGTGGTATGTGTTAAAGGGGGGTCCACTGAAACTCTTTCGCCCTGGGCCCGCAAACACCTGGAGCCGGGCCTGGTCCAATTTCTCCTGCTACCCTTGGGACCATAAAAAACTGGGGACTAAAAGATCATGGTCCTGGAAAAAATATGATTTTTTTATTTTCACGCCCGGACGTTATAAACTTCTGTGAAGCACTTGGGCGTTCAAAGTTCTCACCACACATCTAGATAAGTTCCATTGGGGGTATAGTTTCCAAAATAGGGTCACTTGTGGGGTTTCCACTGTTTAGGCACATCAGGGGTCTCCAAACGTGACATGACACCCGCAGACCGTTCCATCAAAGTCTGCATTACTAAACGTCACTACTTCTATTCCGAGCCCCGACGTGTGCCCACACAGTAGTTTTCTCCCACATATAGGGTATCCGCATACTCAAGACTAACTTGACAACTATTGTGGTCCAATTTCTCCCCTTACCCTTGGGAAAATAAAAAATTGGTGACTAAAAGATCATTTTTGCGGGAAAAAAATAGGATTTTTTATTTTCATTCCCGGGCATTATAAACTTGTGTGAAGCACTTGGGGGTTTAAAGTGCTCACAACAGATCTAGATAAGTTACTTAAGGGGTCTAGTTTCCAAAATCGTGTCACTTGTGGGAGGTTTCAACTGTTTAGGCACATCATGGACTCTACAAACTGAACATGACACCCATCAAAGTCTGCATTCCAAAACGTCATTACTTAATTTCCGAGCCCTGAAGTGCGCCCAAACAGTATTTCTCCCCCACATATGGGTATCAGCATACTCAGGACAAATTGGAAAACAACTTTTGAGGTCCAATTTCCTTGGGAAAAAATCAAAAATTGGGGACTAAAAAATCATTTTTGTGGAAATTATTTTTTTTCACACCCAGGCATTATAAACTTTAGTGAAACACTTTGGGGTTCAAGGTGCTCACAACAGATCTAGATAAGTTCATTAGTGGGTCTAGTTTCCAAAATGGTGTCACTTGTGGGGGGTTTCCACTTTTTAGGCACATCAGGGGCTCTCCAAACGCAATATGGCGTACAATTTCAATTTTGGTTTGAAAAAGTCAAACGGCACTCCTTCCCTTCCGAGCCTTGCGGTGCGCCCAGACAGTGGTTTTCCCCCACATATGGGGTATTGGCGTACTCAGGAGAAATTGCACAACAACTTTTTCTGTCCATTTTCTCCTTTTACCATTGCTAAAATAAAAAAAAATTTTGTAAAAGATCTTTTTTGTGGCTAAAAAGTTAAATGTTCATTTTTTCCTTCCAAGTTGCTTCAGCTCCTGTGAAGCACCTGAAGGGTTAATAAACTTCTTGAATGTGGTTTTGAGTACCTTGAGGGGTGCAGTTATTAGAATGGTGTCACTTTTGGGTATTTTCTGCCATATAGACCCCTCAAACTGACTTCAAATGTGAGGTGGTCCCTAAAAAAAATGGTTTTGTACAATTTGTTGTAAAAATTAGAAATCGCTGGTCAACTTTTAACCCTTATAACTTCGTAACAAAAATGTTGTTTCAAAATTGTGGTGATGTAAAGTAGACATGTGGGAAATGTTATTTAGCAACTATTTTGTGTGACATATTTCTCTGTTTTAAGGAAATAAAAATTCAAAGTTTGAAAATATCAAAATTTTCTAAATTTTCACCATATTTCCATTTTTTTCATAAATAACCGCAAGTTATATCGAAGAAATTTTACCACTATCATGAAGTACAATATGTCACGATAAAACAGTCTCAGAATCGTGAAGATCGATTGAAGCGTTCCAGAGTTATAGAATCATAAAGAGACAGTGGTCAGAATTGTAAAAATTGGCCCGGTCATTAACTTGCAAACCACCCTTGGGGTTAAGGGGTTAAGGGACCACTTCACATTTGAAGTCACTTTGAGGGGTCTATATGACATAAAATACATAAAAGTGACACCATTCTAAAAAACACATTCAATAAGCATATCAACCCTTCATGTGGTTCACAGGAACTGAAGCAATGTTGAAGGAAAAAATGAACATTTAACATTTTTTTACAAAAATGTTACTTCAGACCCATTTTTTTATTTTAACAAGGATAACAAGTGAAAATTGACCAAAACTTGTTCTGCAATCTCTCTTGAGCATGCTGATACGCCATATGTGGAATAGATCCACTGTTTGGACACACGTCAGAGCTCGGAAGTGAAGGAGCACTGTTAGAGTTTTTGAACACAAAATTGGTTGGATTTGAGAGTGGATGTCATGCCAGGTTTGGAGAGCCCCTGATGTGGCTAAACAGAGATAACACCAAAAAGTGGACACCACAATTTGTTACCCACTTTCTTACGAGTGTGGTGATACCCCAGATGTAGTCAGAAAGTTCTGTTTGGACAAATGGCAGCAGCAATATTTGAATTTTGAAACACAAATTAGGCTCCATTTGGAATAGATTGTAATATTTGCAGACAATATGTGGTTCAAGAGCGACAGAAATCCCACATAAATGTCTTTTTTGTAAATAATGCTTTCTAATGTATTTATCTAGGGAGGTAGTGATTAGTTTGATACCACCATTTTTGAAGCAGTTGATGCAAAACAACCATGAAAATTTACAATTTGCGGTTTTTTTCACTGTCTCTGTTATGATCCTTTTTGTACATTCTGAGGAACACACCTCAAATTTTATTGTACTAGTGTTTCAGTGTTCCAAAGATGTAAGAACACCAGAAGGGTTTGAATGACAGAGATTTTCGGAGACTGGTCGTTAAACGTCCATTTTCTGTAAACAAGACAAGTGCTGCTGAGAACAATGATATTCTGTAAGCACAGAATGATTGTATTTATTGGACATGTGGCACATACACACACTAGACACATGACACATACACAGTCACTCCCAAATGTTCACCATCTAACCTGACGGAACTGGAGAGGATCTGCAAGGAAGAATGGTAGAGGATTCCAATATCTAGGGGTGAAAAACTTGTTGCATCATTCCCATAAAGACTCATGGCTGTACTAGCTTAAAAGGGTGCTTCTAATCTATACTGAGCAAAGGGTCTGAAAACTTATGACCATGTAATATTTCAGTTTTTTAATAAATTTGCAAAAATTTCAACATTTCTGTTTTTTCTCAGTCAAGATGGGGTGCAGAGTGTACATTAATGAGAAAAAAAAGGAACTTTTTTGAATTTACCAAATGACTGCAAAGAAACAAAGAGTGAAAAATGTAAAGGGGTCTGAATACTTTCTGTACCCACAGTATAAGTAGAAAATCTAGCATAACAGAAAATAACTATTACCACTGAATGTTTTTCTTTATTATACTGTAAATTATTTGTGTATACTTTCTCGTGCATCCTCTAACAACTTTTTCTTATATTTTACTCTGGTGTAGAAATTCTGATTATGTGACCCTGGTTTACAGGATTGTCACATCTAATAATTCCAAATCTCTAAAAACTTGAAGCAGAACATTGAGCAGGGAAGCATTATGGAGACATTTCAAGGTTACAGTACCATTATTTTTGTATACTACTTTTCATTGGGCTGAACTTCATTATTTATTTATTTCTATATGCACCCAATAATCTGGAATATTTAATAACCCATAACTACTGCAGTGTCAGATTTTAGTAAATGCATTAGACATACTAACTTTTAACTGCACACACATGAACAAAAATAATTACAGAGACATAGTCATAGGAAATGTCACATACCTTTTACATTTAAAAACTTCCAGTCTACCATTGTATATTGCTATGTGACCTTCTTGTCAGTCGCTATGACTCGTCGTTTCATGGATGCTGGTTTTAATAACCATTATAAAATCTTTAGAAGAAATAATAAAAGTAAATTTCAGTTTCAGTTCAAAATTGATGGTGGGTGGTGAAGAGGAAATACTTTTGTGAGTTTGACCTGAACAATAAATAAACAAAATTATATTTGTCCAGCAAACCGCTTATGACAAAGTATAAAACCAACCTGGAGCATAAAATAGCACATCACAATGGAAATATGTGTACAAATTACAGTCAAACAGAGCTCTGGCACCATAAGAGCTGTCATGGAAAGAAAATAGTAGTTCAATTGAGAGCTGTTATTTTTTGGAGGTCAACAAATGCATATATTAGTGTCTTATGCTAGAAAAATATTTACAATTGAGAGTCCTCAGTGGTTGATACCTTTTAATGGCTACCTGAAAAGATGGTAACAAATTGCAAGCTTTCGAGACTACTCAGGTCTCTTCATCAGGTAAAGACTAATACAACATCTGAAGAATCACATATTTACTCACAACAGGACACAGGAATAGTGCAATAGATAAGACAAGTGACGTAAAGCAGAACTATCAATATGGGAGAGGGATGAACAGTTGTTGCCATAAATATTTGATCAGTTCATAGATAAGGAGTGAAAGTTTTATTGTCCTCTGATTGGGGTTTGGTAATGTTTTGTGATGCCCCCACAAGGTCTTAGGAGCAAATTCCTTAATTAATGTGAAAATACATAAATCAATGCGACACGTTCATTCCTGCACTGAGAGTGTCAAAGGTCATCAACAGTTTACATTCCCAGACTCTCCTGTCTCTCTGAGATGTGAAATTACTTTTCAATACCAGTAATTTCATGTCCATGGTGCTGTGATCAGGCATACAAAAATGTTTTGTCACAGGTAGATCCATTCTTTTTTCTCTTATTGTGTGGCGATGAGAATTCATTCTTGTTCAGAGTTTTTGCCCTGTCTCTCCCACATACAGACCCCCAGTTTGACATTTCATACAAAAAAATTAGGTACACCACATTATATGTGATGCAGCTGAAAGTACCTGGGATCTTGTAGTCCTGATGGGAGTTGGGGATCTTTATCTTGTCCGTGGTCATTATAGATGGACAGGTTTTACATTTTTTCTGGTTGCAAGGAAAGGTTCCTGTAGCTGTTGGGGAGGACAGGGAGCTTCTGACAATTATGCTCCTTAGATTTGGGGCTGCCTAAAAGACAGTAGTGGTGGGTCTGGAAATATGGATTGTAATCGGGCATTTTTTTGTAGTAAAGGTATTAAAGGTAGTAAAGATAGTAAAGGTGCAGCTGCACGGAAATTACAATGTTTACTACAAAAAGATGCCCGATTACAATCCATATTTCCAGACCCCTCACTACTGTCTTTTAGGCAGCCCCCAATTCTTAAAAGCATCATTGTCAGAAGCTCCCTGTCCTTCCCAACAGCTGCAGGAACCTTTCCTTGCAACAAGAAAAAATGTAAAACCTGTCCATCTATAATGACCACGGACAAGATAAAGATTCCCAACTCCCATCAGGACTACAAGATCCCAGGTACTTTCAGCTGCATCACATTTAATGTGGTGTACCTAATTATTTGTACAAAATGTCCAACTGGGGTCTGTAGGGGGAGACAGGGCAAAAACAGAGAACAAGGATGAATTCTCATCACCACAGAATAAGAGAAAAAAGAATGGATCTACCTGTGGCAAAACATTTTTGTATGCCTGATCACAGCACCATGGACATGAAATTACTGGTATTGAAAAGTAATTTCACATCTCAGAGAGACGGGAAAGTCTGGGAATATAAACTAATGACGATCTTTGACACTCTCAGTGCAGAAATCAACGTGTCGCATGGATTTATGTCTTTTTACATCAATTAAAGGATTTGCTCTTAAGACCTTGTGGGGGCATCACAAAACATTACCAGACCCCAATTAGAGGACAATAAAACTTTCACTCCTTATCTATGAACTGATCCAATATTTATGGCAACAACTGTTCATCCCTCTCCCATATTGATAGTTCTGCTTTACGTCACTTGTCTTATCTATTGCACTATTCCTGTATCCTGTTGTGTATAAATATGTGATTCTTCAGATGTTGTATTAGTCTTTGCCTGATGAAGAGACCTGAGTAGTCTCGAAAGCTTGCAATTTGTTACCATCTTTTCAGTTAGGCCGGCGTCACACTGGCGACAAAATCATACCTCTGCAAAGCGATGAAATATCGCATTGCAGTCGGACCAATAATCTATGGAGCAGCTCCCAGTGTTCGATTTTTTGTGGTCCATTATAAACGTGCGAGTGCAATCGCAGCATGCTGCGATTGTCACCGATTGTGGGTCGACAATCGCCAATGCAAATCTATGGGTGCGATGAAAAGTGGGATTACAAACGGGACCGTACATGTGACTTGCGATTAAATCGCACAACTTTTTCAGGTGACAGGAAATTGTATCAGGAATTCTCAGGAAAGATTTACATGCTAATTAGCCTTGCACATGTTGAAAAATAACAGGAAGAACGCCTCCACGGAGTCCACAAACATGGCTGCGCACATAAACGTGGAAATGTTAATTGTATTGGTCCAGGAGAGGCCAGAACTGTGGGACCAGCGCGATCCCCAATACTCGCGCAAAGAGGCAGCGTGGCGCAGAATTTGTGGGCAAATGTTTGCCGATTTTGCCCAGAGATCAAGGGAGGACCAAGAGCGCTTAAGTAAGTAGTATATTTTAAACAATAACAAACCTCATATATGTGACTGTATTTGCTCCCACCAATCGGATATTTTACCCATATCCGTTAATATTGTGTATACAATACATTATTAGCCAAAGCTTTATAATTAGAGTTGAGCGATACTTTCCGATATCCAAAAGTATCGGTATCGGAATGGTATCGCCGATATCCAAAAAATATCAGCGATACCCGATACCGATACCGGAAATCCAATGTAAGTCTATGGGACAGAAATATCGTAACTAAAAAAACCTCTTTCTTTCCTTGTAAACACTAAATATACACACATAGAATACATATATATATATATATATACACATGTCATTGTGACATATATATACAGTCAGGGCCAGAAATATTTGGACAGTGACACAATTTTCGCGAGTTGGGCTCTGCATGCCACCACATTGGATTTGAAATGAAACCTCTACAACAGAATTCAAGTGCAGATTGTAACGTTTAATTTGAAGGGTTGAACAAAAATATGTGTTAGAAAATGTAGGAATTGTACACATTTCTTTACAAACACTCCACATTTTAGGAGGTCAAAAGTAATTGGACAAATAAACATAACCCAAACAAAATATTTTTATTTTCAAAATTTTGTGGCGAATCCTTTGGAGGCAATCACTGCCTTAAGTCTGGAACCCATGGACATCACCAAACGCTGGGTTTCCTCCTTCTTAATGCTTTGCCAGGCCTTTACAGCGGCAGCCTTCAGGTCTTGCTTGTTTGTGGGTCTTTCCCTCTTAAGTCTGGATTTGAGCAAGTGAAATGCATGCTCAATTGGGTTAAGATCTGGTGATTGACTTGGCCATTGAAGAATGTTCCACTTTTTTGCACTCATGAACTCCTGTGTAGCTTTGGCTGTATGCTTGGGGTCATTATCCATCTGTACTATGAAGCGCCGTCCAATCAAGTTTGCAGCATTTGGCTGAATCTGGCTGAAAATATATACCGGTGCACTTCAGAATTCATCCGGCTACTCTTGTCTGCTGTTATGTCATCAATAAACACAAGTGACCCAGTGCCATTGAAAGCCATGCATGGCCATGCCATCACGTTGCCTCCACCATGTTTTACAGAGGATGTGGTGTGCCTTGGATCATGTGCCGTTCCCTTTCTTCTCCAAACTTTTGGCTTCCCATCATTCTGGTACAGGTTGATCTTTGTCTCATCTGTCCATAGAATACTTTTCCAGAACTGAGCTGGCTTCTGGAGGTGTTTTTCAGCAAATTTAACTCTGGCCTGTCTATTTTTGGAATTGATGAATGGTTTGCATCTAGATGTGAACCCTTTGTATTTACTTTCATGGAGTCTTCTCTTTACTGTTGACTTAGAGACAGATACACCTACTTCACTGAGAGTGTTCTGGACTTCAGTTGATGTTGTGAACGGGTTCTTCTTCACCAAAGAAAGTATGCGGCGATCATCCACCACTGTTGTCTTCCGTGGGCTCCCAGGTCTTTTTGGATTGATGAGTTCACCAGTGCTTTCTTTCTTTCTCAGGATGTACCAAATTGTAGATTTTGCCACTTCTAATGTTGTAGCAATTTCTTGGATGGGTTTTTTTCTGTTCTTGCAGCTTAAGGATGGCTTGTTTCACCTGCATGGAGAGCTCCTGTGACCACATGTTTCCTTCACAGCAAAACCTTCCAAATGCAAACACCACACCTCAAATCAACTCCGGCCCTTTCATCTGCTTAATTGAGAATGACATAACAAAGGGATTGCCCACACCTGTCCATGAAATAGCCTTGGAGTCATTTGTCCAATTACTTTTGGTCCCTTTAAAAACAGGGTGGCACATGTTAAGGAGCTGAAACTCCTAAACCCTTCATCCAATTTTAATGTGGATACCCTCAAATGAAAGCTGAAAGTCTGAACTTCAACTGCATCTGATTTGTTTTGTTTCAAATTCATTGTGGTAATGTCTAGAACCAAAATTAGATAAATGTTGTCTCTGTCCAAATATTTATGGACCTAACTGTACATATATTAATAGTTTATACTCTTCTACATAGTAAAATAGCCTCTGATTCAATTGCCGGGTAAAGCCGGCTTTTGTGAAAAGACAGAAGCACCCGACATGAAATGACACTTGGTTTACATAGAGTTAACCATGTCTTTTCATGTAGTTTGATATCTGATTTGCACAAACAATTACATGAGTGGCTGTGTGCAAAATTTCACACCTGTAGGGGTTAATTAAAGGTGTAAATTCGTTGTAAAAAAAACTGGACTTTTTTGCTACGAATTTACACCTTTAATTAACCCCTACAGGTGTGAAATGTTGCACACAGCCACTCATGTAATTGTTAGTGAAAACATAAGATCAAACAACTTGAAATGACATGGTTAACTCTATGTAAACCATGTGTCATTTCATGTCGGGTTCTGCATTTTCACAAAAGCCGGCAATTGAATTAGCGGCTATTATACTATGTAGAAGTGTATGAACTATAAATATAAATATATATATATATATATATATGTGTCACAAATTCAATGACATGTATATATATATATGAGGTGTAAAATTGTTGAAAAAAAATGCGTGGGCTCCCGCCCTATTTTCGCAACCAGACAGACAAAGCCAGCGAGTGGGGGCAGATAATAATAGCCCAGAGAGGGACCATTATTTTTGCCCCCCCCGGCTACTAACATCTGCCCCCAGACACCCCAGAAAAGACAAATCTATAATTAGATTCGCCCTTTCTGGCACTTTGCCAGTCTATTCCCATTGCCCTGTAGCGGTGGCGAATGGGTTAATAAGGGGTTAATGTCACCTTGCTATTGAAAGGTGACCTTAAGCCAGGTTAATAATTGAGAGCTGTCAATTAGACAACTATCAATTATTAATCCTATTGCATGAAATAAAAATAAAACACACACACTTTAATTAAAAATCATTTTAATGAAATAAAGACACATGTTTTTGACCATCTTTTATTTTACTGCAAAAACCATTTCCTGTAATAAAAATAAAATAAAAAAGCAAAATTATTCTTACCTATCCCATGCACAGTCAGGTCCCACGGTGTAATCCTTCAGAAAGGGTTAATGTTTACTGCAGGGACCGCAGCTAATGCTGCAGCCTCACAGTAAACCCCCAAATGAATGAGTTCCTCTCCTGGCTGACAGGAGAGGAAGTGGAAAGCTTAATTGATTGCTTTCCACTTTCACTTCAGGTCAGCCAGGGACACAATCAGTGACGTCAGAGGGAACTGATTAACAAAAATAGGGGTTCCCTTCGAAAAAAAAATGGCATGGGGTCCCCCCTATTTTTGTTAACCAGCCTGATGAAGCAGACTGCTGAGCAGTGGTGTACCGTGAATGAAGCAGACCATGCAGCTGCTATGGGGCCCGGACAGGTGAGGGGGCCCGCGACGGTCGGGTAGCTGTGCTGACACAGTACTACCAGGGGGTCGGCGGGGGAGGAGGAGCGCAGCTCTTCTATATACTCACCCTTCCGCCGGCGCGGTCTCTGCAGCCCCTGCTCTTTTCCCACGGTCTCCGACGCCTGTGTTCAGCGGTCAGGTGGTACCGCTCATTACAGTCATGAATATGCACATATTCATGACTTTAATGAGCTGTCCCGCGTGACCGCTGAACACTGGCGGCGGAGACCGCGGGAGAAGAGCAGGGGCTGCAGAGACAGCGCCGGCGAAGGGTGAGTATAAGGGATATTTACCTGTCCCGTTCCACCGTTGCTCGCGTCTTCTTGCTGCAATGTTCAGGTCAGAGGGCGCGATGACGTCGTTAGTGCGCGCCGCGCCCTCTGCCTAATCATTCACTGCTGGAGGACCCCGAAGACAGCGGCACTCAGCAGTGGAGAGAGGACAGGTAAATATCTCAGGTGCCGGGGCCCTGAGCGAGCGGTGACATCGGCACCTGGTGTCACCCCCTGCTCAGGACACCGGCACCTGGCCCCCAGCGACGAGAGGTGAGTATGTCTTTTTTTTTTTTTTTTTGGTTGCAGCAGCTGCGGCAGCATAAGGGCCTATACTATGGAGGATCTATGGGGGCACAATCTATGGGGGCACAATCTATGGGGCATGATCTATGGAGCATCTATGGGGGCACAATCTATGTGGGCATAATACATTTTTTTGTTTAATGTGTCCCCTCACTGTGCTGGCACTTTACATTTACAATGGCTCTGGGTTTTTTTTTTTGGGGGCGCCCATTCAGACTTTTGCTATGGGGCCCCATGATTTCTATGTACGCCCCTGCTGCTGCTGAGGCATGGTATTTAAGGCTGTTAAGGAGCCAATATCCATGGACCTTGCCAGCAGCGTCGGACTGGAGTACCTTGGGCCCACCAGAGAAAAATTATTCTTGGGGCCCACCATCATACTTCCCAACCTTTGAAGAAGGGAAAGAGGGACAAAGGCTGTGGCACGCTGTGCCTGCTGCAGCAAATTTTAGGCCATGCCACGTTGCACCACAGACTGTCCAGGAGTTGGTGGATGCTTTAGTCCAGGTGTGGGAGGAGATCCCTCAGGAGACCATCCGTCGCGCTCATCAGGAGCATGCCCAGAAGTTGTAGGGAGGTCATACAGCATACCTCCCAAGTTTTGAAGACAGGAAAGAGGGTTAAAGGCTGCGGCGCGCATAGCAATTTTTAGGCCACGCCCCGACCACACCCATTTCACAGCTAATCACACCCATATCCTCGCCCCAAGCGTACCCATTTAGCACTGCTGATCACACTGACTGGCAATGAGGGCACAGTGGCTGGTACTGAGGAAAAGAAAGAAAGAGCAGCGAGAGAGAAAGAACAAAACAGAGAAAGAAAGAGAGGAAAGAAAGAAAAGAGAGAGAGAAAGAAAGAACAGAGAGAAAAAAGAACAGAGAGCGAGAAAGAAAGAACAGAGAGCGAGAAAGACTAGAGAGAGAGCCAGAGGCGTAGCTAGGGTTTTGGTTTAGTGGGGGCGAAACTTCTGAGTGGACCCATAATCAGAGAACCTCAGCAAATGACCGCGCTGTTGCCAAAAATAATCTATATATAAAAAGACCAATATTGATATTACCGCCATATGGTCTGTGGTAAATAATACCAGTCCTACAGAACATATAATAGATTACAGCACAGGTACAGATAATGACTTACCGCTGATGTTCTTTCTAATGGAATTGTTCGACTTCTCCAGCCAGGACTCGACTGCAGAGATTACAACAAAGACACATTTCACTTCTCATATTTTTAGCACTGTCACGGTCACCAATTGGACTATTCTCAACCTGCACAAACTCCTCATCCTGCTGATACCCCAATACTGAGCCGCTGCTGCCATATGTGTCCCTATTACTGCACCTGATACCCCAATACTGAGCTGCTGCTGCCGTATGTGTCCCTATTACTGCACCTGCTGTGTGGTTCTGTGTGACCTCTAAATTTTAAAGCACCCCTCTAGAATATAGTAATGCCGGGTGCAAGTGCCCTAGAAAACAGTGCCCACATTTTGTCCCCTAGACTGTAATAATGCCCTGTGTGCCCCTTTGACAGTCACAGTAACCCGAGTTCCCCTATAACAATAAGTGTCCACTTTACATTTAATAATGTCCCAAGTCTCCCCCTGTACATCTCCCCTATACACAGAATAATGCCCCCTCACTGGATATATACTGACCCCTTAATGTCCCCAAACTATTTAATGGGTCCAACACTGTATGATGGCCCCTAGATAGCATCCATACAGCATAATACACCAGATAGTCCTCAATATAGTATAATGCACCCCCATAGGCAGCCTCTATATTATAATAAACCCCCATAGGCAGAGTCTATAATATAATGCACCACCAGAGGCAGCCGCTATATTATAATGCACCCCCATAGGCAGCCTCTGTAGTATAATGCATCCCCATAGGGAGTCTCTGTAGTATGATGCACCCCAATATGGAGCCTCTGTAGTATAATGCAGCCCCCATATACAGCCTCTGTAGTATAATGCACCCCCCATATACAGCCTCTGTAGTATAATGCACCCCCATTAAATTAAAAAAAAAAACAATACTCACCTCCCGGCTCCTGTGCTGCTCACTGTTCTCCCTCTCAGCGTCTGACAGCGGGCGCCGGCAGGTGATGTCATCGCGCCCGCTGTCAGATGCTGAGAGGGGGATTATGGGAGAGAAGGAGCGCTGGATGCCGATACAGCTGACCCTCCGATGACGGGTGGAGGGCCCACTGCTGGCACCGGGCCCCCCCACCGCCTGTTCAGGCCCCATAGCTTCCGGGCGGCAGAGCAGGGAGAGCGATTCTCCCTGCTCTGCCGCAGAATGTAACTATATCGGCGTGCTGTGCGACCTATCCTTTCAAATCAGGGCCCACCACTCAGGAGCTGGGCCCACCGGAGGTTTCTCCGGTGTCCCGGTGGCTCAGTCCGACCCTGCTTGCCAGCCTGATAATACCAGGCCACAGCAGTCTGCTTATCTTTGCTGGTTAACAAAAATAGGGGATCCCGTCGAAAAAAATTGGGTGGGGTCCCCCTTATTTTTGTTAACCAGCCAGATAAAGCAGACTGCTGAGGCCTGGTTTTTCAGGCTGTTAAGGAGCCAAGATCCATGGACCTTGCCAGCCTGATAATACCAGGCCACAGCAGTCTGCATATCTTGGCTGGTTAACAAAAATAGGGGATCCCCTCGAAAAAAATTGGCGTGGGGTCCCCCCTATTTTTGTTAACCAGCCAGATGAAGCAGACTGCTGAGGCCTGGTTTTTCAGGCTGTTAAGGAGCCAAGATCCATGGACCTTGCCAGCCTGATAATACCAGGCCACAGCAGTCTGCATATCTTGGCTGGTTAACAAAAATAGGGGATCCCCTCGAAAAAAAATTGGCGTGGGGTCCCCCCTATTTTTGTTAACCAGCCAGATGAAGCAGACTGCTGAGGCCTGGTTTTTCAGGCTGGTAAGGATCCAATGTCCATGGACCTTGCAAGCCTGATAATACCAGGCCACAGCAGTCTGTTTAGCTTGGCTGGTTAACAAAAATAGTGGATCCTCTCGAAAAAAAAAAACGGCGTAGGGGTCCCCCTATTTTTGTTAACCAGCCAAGTAAAATGCAGACTGCTGCGGCCTGGTATTAAAAGACTGTAAAGGCCCATGGATTTTGGCCCTCAACAGCCTGATAATACCAGGCTACAGCAGCCCCACATTTGGCGCATCAAAAGATGTGCCAATTGTGGCACTTTACCCGGCTCTTCCCACTTGCCCTGTAGCGGTGGCAAGCGGGGTAATAAGGGGTTAATGTCACCGTTGATTGCACGGTGACAATAAGCCCGGTTAATAATGGAGAGGCGTCAATAAAACACCGATCCATTATTAATCCCAAAGTTTTTAAATGTTTAAAAAAAAGACACAGCGAGAAAAAAGTATTTTAATGAAATAAAAGAGACAACACAGTTTTCATTAATTTTTTACTCTCTCATTCCTGCGACGCCATCGATCTCCTGTAAAAAAAGAAAAAAAACAAACCAACAGTATACCACCTGTCCGACGCAGTCCATAGTAACGAGTGTCCCACGACGATCCAGCTCTGCTACATCGCAATGCCAGGCAGGGCCTAACATCCCGACGCAGCACAGCTGATTACCTGCTTCCCCGGCGGTGACGTCATCTGACTGCTTTACGGCCGCGATTACCCATCAGTCACTGCAGTTATCGCGAGAAACTGCATGTGACCGCCAGGGAGAAGAGGATGGCGGCCATCAAAGCAGTCCAGGACGTGACCGCCGGAGATCTTCTGCCAGGTAAGTGCCGCTGACTCCTGACAGACCCGACCGACGGACACTGACAGTGACAGTGACATTCCGATTCTGGTATCCGATATGACGAAAATATCGGAACTCGGAATCGGAAGTCCGATACAGCTAATATCGGCCGATACCGATATTTGCAGTATCGGAATGCTCAACCCTATTTATAATTAACAGTTTACACATTGTTCTGTGTGTCCACAACCAACATCCAAATCTTAACATCCATCCATAAAGGTTGGCTACTTAGTATGTGAAATGGTTCTATCCACCTTCACCACACATTTCATGTGTAGGTAAGGAACTTAATGTGTGGCCCTTTTGTTAATGGCCAAGCTTTGGTCGAAATGTATGTTACTTGCCATACCTCTCACACTTATGTTTGTTTTGCATGTAGCCTTATACTCTCATTTAGTTACTTAGCCACCCTGAATACCATACAAGTTTTGATGTGTTTTTATGTACTCATATCCAGAGACAACACAAAAAAAGGGCATGTTCATAGCGACAGATGTGTGAAGTGTTTTCAAAGTCCATAGCACTAATATTTAGCGTTCTGGTTGTATTCACTTTGCAGTGACAGATGTGACAAGGCGGTGGCACAGCTGTTGTGACTGCTACCGCAGGGAGAGGCAGCTGAGGGCGCGGAGTGGGGCCTCTGCATCGACCAAGGGGAAGTACATTTATTTTGATAGGCTAAACTTCCTTGCGCCTGAGATGGATCTACGACCGTAAGTGCATGTCTGTAGAACCCCTATGACTGTTTTGTATCAGAAAATTCTAAATATTTTTTTTCCTTTATAGGACGGAGTCTAACCTTACGGAGAGGGAGACAGGGTCGGACTCTGAGGTTGTGATCGACCCTGTTGGTGATGGGGCTGAGGAGGCTGGCCCTTCCTCTGCAACCTCATCTGTGACCCAAGCACCACCACCACCACCAGCAGCAGCTGCAGCTGAAGCTGAGGAGGCACACAGTCTGCCTCAACACCAAGAGGATCAAACTGTCAGCAGTAGCCTGTTATGAATGTGCTGGAGATGGTTTCTGAGCAGAGGCTCCCTCTGGTGGTTGCAGACAGTACTGAACCTTACAGCGAGGAATGGCAATCTGGGATCACGGACTGGACTTATATAAGGGAGGTTCCCTCCCATGATGGTCGCCGGTGATCAATTGTTCTTGTCTCAATTGTGGTTCCTGGTTCATTTGGAAGACTGCTGGAGTCTTGCATGCATCTGCTGCTTTCAGATAAGATATTTTCTGCTTTTCTTTTTGTGCTTGCTTTTTGCATAATTTTCTGCACTTTTGTGGAGGTCAGCCGGGTCCCCTCCTGGGGCCTGTGCTCCTCTCAGTTTATCTGTAGCCACTGTTATTTGTTCATTTGCTTTTTCCTGTTTTTTCAGTGGCTGCGGCTTAGTTTTGTTACACCAGAGATCTGATTTAGGTGGTGGAGATTGTGTGATCTCAGGTGTTTTTGCAAACAGAAGAGTTGGTATTTATTAGAGTTTTTTTATTGGATTGCAGTCAGAATTCTTTCCTGTACCTTTCTGTCTAGACAGATTGGGCCCCAGCATTTGCTCATTCTATTTTCTGTCTGTGTCCGTGCTTCTTCTTGTCTAACCGCCATTACATGTTTGGGAACTTCCTATTCTCTTTGGGGATCTGCTCTGGGGCAGATAGCTTTCATCTTTCTGCCTTTAGGTGTAGTTATCTCTCAGGCTGTGACGAGGCATCTAGGATCAACGTAGGAACGCTCCACGGCTACCTCTAGTTGTGTGGTTAGTTCAGGTTACTGCAATCCAATAGGTTCCAATCTCTCAGGTGTATTGCCGTTTCTGCTTTTTCTCCTCAGCTACCTAAACATAACAGTATCACCGGCCCAAACTAAAATTATATGGTACTCACAGAAGAGAAAAATAGTGTGAAAAAAAAAAGTTGTCAGAGATTTTTTTTTTTGTTTGTTGCATTTTTTCCCTCTTTTTCTCTGGGTGCTGAGGAGGATTTTTTTTTCTCTCAATGGAGTTTGCACAGTTGTCTGGCCGTGTGGATCAGCTTGCCACTGAGGTTCGGAGTATTGCTACCTATCTTGCTAGGTTGACGGTTGTGGAACCTAGGATTCCCATGCCAGATTTGTTTTTGGGGGATCGGGCTAAATTTCTGAATTTCAAAAATAACTGTAAGTTGTTTTTTGCCTTAAAACCTAAGTCCTCGGGGAGCGCAGCACAGCAGTTCAAATTGTCAACTCTCTCCTGCGCGGCGACCCTCAGGACTGGGCTTTTTCCCTGACACCTGGGGATCCTGTTTTGAATGATATTGATGTATTTTTTCTGGCTCTGGGTTATTGTACGATGAACCTAATGTCACTGATCAAGCTGAAAAAACCTTGTTGGCATTAAATCAGGGTCTTGAAGACGCTGAGTTGTACTGTCAGAAATTCCGAAAATGGGCAGTCCTGACCAAATGGAATGATGATGCTTTGGCAGCCCTTTTTTGGAAGGGGCTGTCAGAGAATGTAAAGGGTGTTATGGTGGGATTCCCTGTCCCCTCTGGTCTCAATGATTCTATGTCATTGGTTATTCAAATTGACAGATGTTTGCGTGAGCGCAGAGGTATGCGTGAGATGGTGTTGCCTTGTGAGCCAGCTCCTGAGCCCATGCAGTGTGATGCAGTGACTTCTGGGGCTCAGCGTCATGAGTTTTGAAAGCGCAATGGGTTATGTTTCTACTGTGGTGACGCCTCTCATTCTCTTTCCGTCTGCCCTAAGCGGGGAAGACGTTTTGCTCTCTCAGTTGTCTTGGGTAGTGTTCAGACTAAATTTCTGTTGACTGTTACCATGATTTGCTCCCTGTCCACATTTTCTGCTCAGGCTTTTGTTGATTCAGGAGCAGCTATTAACCTGATGGATTTTGACTTTGCCAAACGTTGTGGGTTTCCCATGATACCCCTGCGGAAGTCTATTCCCTTACTGGGCATTTATTCTACCCCTTTGGCGGAGAATAAACCACAGTTTTCTACTCAGGTGATAATGAGGGTTGAACCAGATCATCAGGAGAGTTGCAAATTTCTGGTGCTGCATAATCTGCATGACATTATTGTACTAGGTTTCCCTTGGTTACAGTCTCATAATCCTGTTTTGGATTGGAAATCTGTGTCTGTGACCAGTTGGGGCTGCCAATGTGTTAATACTGACACTCCTGATATTTCTGCCTCTCCCCAGTCTCAGGATGTTCCTGACTTTTTGACTGATTTTTCGGATGTATTTAGTGAAAGTAAATCTGCATCCTTGCCCCATCACAGGAGCTATGATTGCGCTATTGAATTAGTGCCTGGTGGTAAATTTCCTAAAGGTCGCCTTTTTAACTTGTCTGTACCTGAACACGATGCTATGCGATCTTATATCAAGGAGTCATTGGAGTAGGGTCATATCAGACCATCCTCTTCACCCTTGGCGCCATTTTTTTCTTTGTGGCCAAAAAGGATGGTTCATTGAGGCCATGTATTGATTATCGTCTCTTGAATAAGATCACTGTGAAGTATCAATATCCGTTACCCTTGATTTCTGACCTGTTTTCCAGAGTGAAAAGTGCTAGTTGGTTTACCAAGCTTGACCTCAGGGGGGCGTATAACCTTATTCGCATTAAGCACGGGAATGAATGGAAGATGGCGTTTAATACCCCAGAGGGGCATTTTGAGTACCTAGTGATGCCCTTTGGGCTCACTAATGCTCTTTCTGTCTTCCAATTCTTCATGAATGATATTTTCAGGGATTTTGTGGATAAAATTCTGATAGTTCATTTGGATGATATCTTGATTTTTTCCAACGACTGGGACTCACATGTGAAACATGTTCGGACTGTGTTCCAGATTTTGAGAGAGAATGCACTGTATGTGAAGGGATCAAAGTATCTTTTTGGTGTACAGAAGATCTCATTTCTGGGATTCATTTTGTCTCCGTCTGTTATTGAAATGGACCCGGTCAATGTTCAGGCCATCTGTGATTGGGTTCAACCTACTTCATTGAAGGCTCTTCAGAGATTTTTGGGTTTTGCCATTAACTGATTTGATCAAAAAGGGTTCCGATGTGATGAATTGACCTCCTGAGGCAGTTTTTGCGTTTCAGGAACTTAAGCAGAGATTCCTTTCTGCTCCTGTTCTACGGCAGCCTGATGTTTCTCTGCCGTTTCAGGTGGAGGTTGATGCCTCTGAAATTGGGGCAGGTGCCGTTTTGTCCCAAAGGGATTCAGAGACCTCTAAGAGTAACCCTTGTGCCTTTTTCGCTCGAAAATTTTCTCCAACTGAACGTAATTATGACGTGGGTAATTGGGAGTTATTGGCCATGAAGTGGGCCTTTGAAGAGTGGAGACATTCCCTGGAAGGAGCCAAACATCAGGTGGTGGTCCTCACGGACAATAAGAACCTGGTTTATCTCGAATCAGCCAAGCAACTTAATCCTAGACAGGCCAGGTGGGCCTTGTTTTTCACACGTTTTAATTTTGTGGTTTCTTTTCTTCCAGGCACTAAGAATGTTAAGGTGGATGCCATCTCGAGGAGTTTCTTTGCGGATTCACCTTAGTTATCTGATATTGCTGTTATTTTGAAGGAGGGTGTAGTTCTTTCCGCCATCTTGCCCAATTTGAGACTGGCTCTGGAGGGGTGTCAGGAGGATAAATCTGAGCGCTGCCCTGTTGGGAAATTGTTTGTCCCAGACCAGTGGAAGAAGAGTGTGATTTCTGAGATTCATTGTTCCGCGTTGGCTGGTCATCCTGGGATTTTTTGTGCCAGAGGCTTGGTGAGTCGGTCCTTTTGGTGGCCTACTTTGTCTCGTGACATTAGGGACTTTGTGCAGTCCTGTGGGACTTGCTCTCATTACAAGCCTTGCTCTCGTTCTAGTGGTTTGTTAATGCCATTACCTGTACCCAAGAGGCCATGGACCCATATTTCTATGGATTTTATTTCCGACCTTCCTGTTTCACAGAGAATGACCGTTATCTGGGTAATCTGTGATAGGTTTTCCAAGATGATACATCTTGTGCCATTACCTAAGCTGCCTTCCTCCTCCGAATTGGTGCCTTTGTTCTTTCAGCACGTGGTTCGGTTACATGGCATTCCGGAGAACATTGTGTCTGACAGAGAAGTCCAGTTTGTTTCTAGATTTTGGAGGACATTTTGTTCTAAACTTGGTGTTCAGTTATCTTTCTCCTCTGCATTCCACCCTCAAACCAATGGACAAACCAAGAGAACAAACCAGACCTTGGAGACTTATTTGAGATGTTTTGTGTCTGCTGATCAAGGTGACTGGGTCTCTTTTTGCCTTTGGCTGAGTTTGCTCTTAATGATAGGGCTAGCTCTGCCACCTTGATGTCTCCATTTTTCTGCAATTCTGGCTTTCACCCTCGATTTTCTTCGGGACAGGCGGAGGCTTCTGTCTGTCCGGGGGTTGACTCTATTGTGGAGCGTATGCAGCAGATTTGGGACCAGGTAGTGGATAGGTTGTCTCTCTCTCAGGAGAAGGCCCAGCTGTTTGCCAATCGGCATAGGAATGATGGTCCTCGTTTTAAAGTGGGGGACTTGGTTTGGTTGTCCTCAAGAATTATCCCTATGAATGTTGCTTTTCCAAAATTTAAGCCAAGGTTCATTGAACCTTATAAGATCATGGAAATTATTAATCTGGTTACCTTCCGTTTGCTTCTTCCAGGGACATTAAAGATCCATAACGTGTTCCACAAGTCCTTATTGAAGAGGTTTGTCGAGCCAGTGGTTCCTATGGCTGCGCCCCCCAACCCTGTTTTGGTTGAGGGCAATTTGGAGTATGTGGTTGAGAAAATATTGGATTCTCGTTTTTCCAGACGGAAACATCAGTATTTGGTTAAGTGGAGAGGTGGACAATTCTTGGGTGTTTGATTCGGACATCCATGCTGGGAGACTGATCCGTTCCTACCATCGAGCTCATCCTGATCGTTTTGGTTGCGCAGGTAAGGGTTCGGTGACCTCTCCTCAAGGGGGGGTACTGTTGTGAATACTCTGAAGGCGACTTCTGAGCTGGGGCTCCCTCCGGTGGTTGCTGAGGGTAATGAACTAATTGCTGAATGGCCTTCAACTGGCTCTGAATGGTCTGATGTAAGTGACCTTAGTTCCCATCAGCCTTGCCGGTAATCAATTGTTCTTCCTTGTTTTTCTTGGAGCTCAGCTTGCATTCCTGCTCTCTTTCAGATACGTGATTTGCTGTTTTTATTTCCTCCGGTTGGATTTTCCTTGCCTGTTTTGCTTCTTGCTGGGGATTTCGGCGTTGTCCCTTTTGGGGTCTGGCGCTGCAGTTGTGCTCATTTTGTATTTGCACTTTCGCTTTTTTCCTTTGTCACTTTTCTGCTGAATTGCTGTGTGTTACACCAGAGATTTGATTTAGGTGGTAGAGATCGTGTGATCTCAGGTTTTTTGTTAATCAGAAGTGTTGGTATTTTTGTCAGGGTTTTTTTGGGTTGCAGTCAGAATTCTTTCCTATACTTTTCTATCTAGACAGTATTGGGCCCCAGCGTTTGCTCATTCTGTTTTCTGTCTGTGTCTGTATTTTCTTCTTGTCTAACCACCATTACATGTTTGGGGGCTTCCTATTTCTTTGGGGAATCTGCTCCGGGGCAGAGAGCTTTCATCTTTCTGCCTTTATGTGTAGTTATCTCTCAGGCTGTGACGAGGCATCTAGGATCACCGTAGGTACGCTCCACGGCTACTTCTAGTGTGGCGGTTAGTTTAGGGTACTGCAATCCAATAGTTTCCAGCCTCTCTGGTGTATTACTACTTTTGCTATTTTTGCAATTTCTCCTCAGCTACCGAAACATAACAGCAATCCCCAAATGTTTTGTGGCTATGTAACAGCAGCAAAACATGCAGGCGCAGTGACTTGAACATGTCACTAGAGCACCCACAATGCTCGGTGCATACCTGAGCATCTTAGGCAAATTTGAGTAATGAGTACTTGCACTCATGATTAGAAATAAATATTTCTTATGTCTCCAGATGTTCACTTTGCTTTATTGTAAGTACACAGTGACAGGTCCTGGCAGGCAACAGTCACCAATTACTGACCAGCACGGCTAGAGGTGCGGTGATCAATTACAGCGGTCCCTGCTTTCAGATCGCAGTGATTGGTCAATCATTCTGACTAACCAATCACAGGACGCAAGTGGCAGGAGGTGCTGAAACATTAGCACTTCCCCACTTGATCATTATCAGAAGTTGGCTTAGCTGACAGCCGAGCTCCTACGGTAACAGGTAACCCTCTAGAAGCCGCAATTGATATCAGTCACGTAATTTAGAAGGATGTGAGAGGGAGGGTGCTCCCTCTCCCAGCTCCCTCTCCCACCCCCATCGGAACCCCAACCCTCATGGCACCCACAGGTCAAATAATGACCTACTAGTGTGTTAGATATGGTGGCTTGTTACAGCTAGCCTTAGGCAGGGTCTCAACATGTATGTTGCAATGCATGAGACTAATGATTAGGCCAGGATCACACTTGCGAGAAACTTGCACGAGAATCGTGCAAGTTTCTCGCATCAACACCCGGCACAGCCGCCGACCCTCGGACCGGAGCGTGCGGCTGCATAGAAATACATGCAGGGCTTTGTTTTTCACTTCTTTTATTACTTATGTGACTTGATGCATAAGAGATTTAAAAGGAATCACCTGTATCTTCCCTTCATAAGGACTTAGTGACAGAGTTGTTTGCTTAGAGATTGATTTTTTTCTTCCATTTTTTATTTGAACGATGCACTTTTATGTCTTTATACATGAATGAGCAATACTTGTGACCATATTATTTTTGGTGTTCCTTATTACTCTATGAACCTCTATTTGTTTTAAACAGCAGTTGTGCTTTTTGCTGGTACTTACCTAGCATGTATCCAGTGTTTGTGCTCCTTCTTGTTCCGCTAGCTTGATGTGCAATATATATATTCTTTTAATTTTACTCATATTTCATCAATAAAGGTTACTTTTAATCTTTCTGCAATTTTTTGGCAATTTTTTCTTTGTACCTCTGGTTTAACCCTCGGAGGTTGTGTATATAGATTTAAAAACAAAATTTAGTAGTAAAAATGTAATTACTTTTTCTTCACCGCCCAATGTTAACATTTTGTGAAACAAATGTGTTATCAATATGTAAGGAGAAGGACAGGAGCAATGCTGCCGGATCGAGGAACGCTCTGGGATGACTTGTCTGTGTGGGGAAAGCTTGAGCACCTCACAGAAGGGGGCGTGGGGGACATACAGTGCCTTGCAAAAGTATTCGGCTCCCTGGAACTTTTCAACCTTTTCCCACATATCATGCTTCAAACATAAAGATACCAAATGTAAATTTTTGGTGAAGAATCAACAGCAAATGGGACACAATTTTGAAGTTGAACGAAATTCATTGGTTATTTTAAATTTTTGTGGAAAAACAAAAACTGAAAAATGGGGCGTGCAATATTATTCGGCACCTTTACTTTCAGGGCAGCAAACTCACTCCAGAATTTCATTGTGGATCTCTGAATGATCCAATGTTGTCCTAAATGACTAATGATGATAAATATAATGCACCTCTGTGTAATCAAGTCTCCGTATAAATGCACCTGCTCTGTAATAGTCTCAGGGTTCTGTTTGAAGCACAGAGTGCATCATGAAGACCAAGGAACACAACAGGCAGGTCCGTGATACTGTTGTGGAGAAGTTTAAAGCCAGATTTGGATACAAAATGATTTCCAAAACTTTAAACATCCCAAGGAGCACTGTGCAAGTGATCATATTGAAATGGAAGGAGTATCATACCACTGCAAATCTACCAAGACCCGGCCGTACCTCTAAACTTTCATCTCAAAACAAGGAGAAGACTGATCAGAGATGCAGCCAAGAGGCCCATGATCATCCTGGATGAACTGCAGAGATTTACAGCTGAGGTGGGACAGTCTGTACATAGGACAACAATCAGTCATATACTGCACAAATCTGGCCTTCATGGAAGAGTGGCACGAAGAAAGCCATTTCTCAAAGATATTCATAAAAGGTGTTGTTTAAAGTTTGCAACAAGCCACCTGGGAGACACACCAAACATGTGGAAGAAGGTGCTCTGGTCAGATTAAACCAAAATCAAACTTTTTGGCAATAATGACAAACGATATGTTTGGCGTAAAGGCAACACAGCTCATCACCCTGAACAAACCATCCACACTGTCAGACATGGTGGTGGCAGTATCATGGTTTGGACCTGCTTTTCTTCAGCAGGGACAGGGAAGCTGGTTCAAATTGATGGGAATATGTATGGAGCCAAATACAGGTCCTTTTTTGAAGAATACTTGTTGGAGTCTGCAAAAGACCTGAGACTGTGACGGAGATTTATATAAAAAAAAACTGACCAGCAAATCCAAAAATAGACCTAATGTGAACAGGTGCTAAACCTAGAGTCACCAACTCATGCACATTCAAGAAAAAAAGGTAGCACACTGTAGTGCTATAGCTTGCAGACACAAAATATGAAAAATGAATTGCATCACTGCCTTAGAAATATGAATCTGAGGTTTGGCATTAGTTAGGACCTGGAATACAAGAAGAGCCTTAATGTGGCTTCCAGGTACACATAAAATGTCCATTTTATGCGCTAAGACTTCTCAATTTTTCATATTTGTAAGGCAGTGATGCAATTCATTTTTCATATTTTGTGTCTGCAAGCTATAGCGCTACAGTGTGCTACCTTTTTTCTTGAATGGGATGGAGATTTGTCTTCCCACAAGACAATGATCCCAAACATAAAGCAAAATCTACAATGGAATGGTTCACAAATAAACATATCCAGGTGTTAGAATGGCCAAGGCAAAGTCCAGACCTGAATCCAATCGAGAATCTGTGGAAAGAGCTGAAAACTGCTGTTCATCCAACCTCACTGAGCTAGAGCTGTTTGCCAGGGAAGAATGGGCAAGAATTTCAGTCTCTCAATGTACAAAACCGATAGAGACATACCCCTAGCGACTTGCAGCTGTAATCGCAGCAAAAGGTGGCGAAACAAAGTATTAAGTTATAGGGGCTGAATCATTTTGCATGCCCCACTTTTCAGTTTTTGTATTTCCACAAAAATTTAACATTACCAATAAATTTTGTTCAACTTCACAATTGTGTCCCACTTGTTGTTGATTATTCACCAAAAATTTACATTTTGTATCTTTATGTTTGAAGCATGATATGTGGGAAAAGGTTGAAAAGTTCCAGAGAGCCTAATACTTTCACAAGGCACTGTAAAAGGAGCAGAGCACGGGAAAGTGAGAGACTTGGCGAGAAGGCCACTACAGAGCAGGAAGAAGGTTGACTCCCTCTCCTTAACTACCGCCACTGACGCCAGCCCTTTAGTGACTGCCTGACTCACATACCCTTTACCGAGTGTCCCTCCACGAAGCAGACCCAGAACGTGCAGTGCAGCAGACGTACCATCTTCTGAACTTTGTGATTCCATGCGAGGCCTTGTCACCCCTGAGGACTGTACGTCGTTGTGCTCCCGATGTACCGCGTTCTCATTGAGGAACCTTCAGAAGGAACTGTACCCACGCTCCAATGGATCCAAGATCAACGGACTCAGGACCAACGGACCTGGATACTTCGGCACGGTCAGGAGACAGTGCATCTCGTTTCTACACAGCAGAGCCAGAGACTTTGTTCACGGATTGCGATGCCATCAAGAGCTGTTCCAGCCACTCCCAACCAGAACTCCAATCGATAAGTCTTTACCTTCACTTTTCCCCTTCTTGTTACGGTTATTGTGTAATTCATAATTTGCTTAATCACCTCCCTGCGTGGATGTTTTCTTTGAATTCGTATTTAACAATTTTCTAAGTAAATTCCTGTTAACCCCTTCTCTGCCTCCTGCTGTTCACTGCATCCGACGAACCTTTACAAATATGCTCAATAGATGATTTCATTAAGAGGTGCGGTTTGTAAAATGAGGTCATTTATGGAAGGCCTTGCAGTCCTAATACCTGAGAGGCTCTGTCAATATGACATGACTGCTGCAAACCATTGCAACCAAATCTGCGCTTCTTCCCTTCTGAGCTTTGCACTCTGCCTGAAAAGTAGTTTCTGATCACATGTGGGTATTACCATACTAAGTAGAAATTGCGTAACAAATTTTGTGGTCCATTTTCTTCTGTTAGCCCTTATTAAAATTAAAAACTTCAAAATGGGGTCACTTGAGCGGGTTACTGCTCTTTTGGCTTCTCAGGGGCTCTGCCAAAATGACAGGATGTCCACAATCTATACTCACAACAAATGTTCACCAAAAGTCAAATGATGCTCCTTCCCCCCAAGCCTTGCAGTGTGCCCAAACAAGAGTTTATGATCACACACGGGGTATCTCTATGCACAGGAAAAATTGTACAACAAATTATGTGGTCCATTTTTTACTTTTACCTGTTTAAAAATTAGAAATTTCAAACTTTAGCAACATTTTTGTTGAAAAAATTTAATATTTCATTTTCACGGTCCAATATTATAGCATTCTGTGAAGCACCAATGGGTTTAAGATGCTCTCAATACCCTTAGATAAATTCCTTGAGGGGTGTATGTTTTCAAAATGGGGTCACTTGTGGGGGTTTCTGCTGCTTTGGCACCTCAGCAGATGTTCAAATGCTACATGGCGTCCACAATCTATTCCAGACAAATTGTACTTCAAAAATCAAACGCTTTTTTCCTTCAGAGCCCTGGTGTGTATCCAAACCTTAGCTTCCCACCTCCATATGAGGAGTCAGCATACTAAGGAGAAATTTCACAACAAATTGTGGGGTAAATATTCACCTGCTACCGTTATCAGTATAAGATATTTTGGGCAAAAGCAACATTTTCACAGAAAAAAAAGCAATGTTTCATTTTCATGGCCCCATGTTCTAAAATTCTGCAAATCACCCGTTGGTTTAAAATGCTCATTACACGCTTAGATAAATTCCTCAAGGTGTTCTGTTTCCAAAATATGGTCACTTGTAGAGTTTTCTGCTGTTGTGTCACCTTAGGGGCTTTCTAAATGCAACATAGCGTCCATAATCTGTAAAAGCAAAAATTGCACTCAATGCACTGTGCCCAAACAGTAGTTTACAACCACATTTGAGGTATAGTTGCACTCAAGAGAAAATGGACCCACCCATCTTTTGTGCAATCCCTCTTGCTACACTTGTGAAAATGTGAATTTTGGGGCTAAATCAACATTTTCATAGGAAAAAAAAGTCATATTTAATTTTCAAGACTAGTGCTGTCATGGATGTTCGGGTTTTGCTGAATATACAGCAAAAAGTTTGGCTTCGGGCCCCAACTTGACCTTAAACATGACCTTGGACTTGAACCAAATAGAAGTCAATGTGGGCCTGAACATTGGTGCTTTAAAATGACTGCAAAATGGTCAAAGTCAGAACTGGGGGCTGCAAAAAAAGGAAGCAAAATGGGGGTAAGAGCAAGACAAGTGCCCTGCAAACAAATGTGATAGGGAAATAAATTAAAGAGTTGATGGATATGAGATAACAACACCATCTTTCAGGCTTGATATACAGCATTCTATAATGCTGTATATGTGCCCCCAACCTTATCCTCAATACAATACTCACCTGCAGGACGGTCCGGTCCGAAGGGTGTCACTGGTTTTTGTTCAGTGCCTCCCTTCTTCCTGCAATGACATCCTTCTTCTTGCTTCGTGTGGAATACAACGTCCTTAGGTCATCAACACAGTCTCCCCTGCATCGCGCTCCTGCACAGGCGTGCTTCCCTGTCCTGACGAGGAAGAGCAAAGTGCCTCAGCGCGCAGGCGCCAGGAAAGGTCAAAGGGCCCGGAGGCATGCGCATTGCAGTTCTTTACTCTGACTCTAATCTAAGGGTAATAATCAGATGATGCATTCCTATCAGTCATGTCCAGGGAGAAACTCCCTGCTCACTTGAACAGCAGGGTGCACAAATTCAAATCATTGGATAGCACCAGCAGAGCAGTCTGGAATCTGGAGGAGGACGATTGTGTCCACGGTAGGTATTCCTAACAAATACGTTGTGGAATTGGGAGACATGGAATGGATTTGCAGACGGGAGAAGTAGAGGCGTAATGAGGACAGAAGTCGATTAGTAGGGCAGCAGAGTAACAGACTGACTGGAGATGTGTGATGATGTGATGGGAGGTGATGAGGTCTTAGACACCACATGGAGTTAAGGCAATCTGAGCTACGTGGGCAGTAAGGAGGAAAAGGTGGTCATCATTTTGCCTCAGCTGCACAGCAAACGAGGTAGCAGGGTGCAAAAGCACCGAGGCTGGCCTTTAGCCATTAAGTTGGCTGCTACTGCGCACCGAGGTGGGCCCCTAGCCTTTTATCTGTCCGATTGTGCCTCCATGTGGGATGTGTGTGCTTGTTTGTGCTGCTGCAAGCACTCCACGAACATGGCCAAAGCTGATGACGCCAAAATCAGCATTATTATACAACTTATATGCTTCCTTAAAAAAACACTAGATGTGATGAGGAAAAGGAGGAGAAAGATTAATTCTGAGATATATGGTGGGGTCAATATGGATGGCTTTGTAGGTCAGCGTTAGTAGCTTGAAATAGATAAGTTATGGAATTTTGAGACACTGAATGGATTTGCCGAGGGGAGAAGCACTGAAGAACTGAGCACACTAAATCAAGCTCACAGGAGCTCAGACAAGACACGGGTGATTTGCACACTGTATTTTCAGAGCCTGAAGCGAGGCATAAATGTTCTTAACCTGAGCACCGCTTTCATGATGAGGCATTTCATTGCAAATCACGGACTGCAGTGGAGTACACACACGAAAAAAACAGGAATGGTCTGAGCCTCCTCCTGCTCCCTCTTCTGTTGCAGTCTCGGCCTATTCCTCTCCCTCCCGAGCAACAGGGCCACCTGGCTCCCCACAAAGAGAGGATGTGATAGCACCACCACCAGCCGTGCCATTGAGCATCTCCACACCATCCTATTGAAGCGTTCAGCTGTACATTCGCCAAACACTGGATCCCATATTCTATATGTGGCCTCACAAGAGATTTCTAAAGGGCTAGCAATACATTGGGATCAAGGGAACCACAGTACGTGGTTCCCAGCCACCACTACTTTGACGGCGGGCCATTGCTGCCCTGCATGAACATGTTGCGTACAAAGTCAGGTGTTCACTGGGCACCGCCATCGTGTAAAGGTCCACATAACCATCAATATATGGACCAGTAAGCAGTGGCAGGGATGTTATATCACTCTAACTACCCACTGGCTAAATGTGGCAACTGGGCCTGAGGCAGCAAGCATTTTGATGCATGTCCAACCACCGCAGAGGATTGCTGAATGTTTTTGGGATGTTTCTCTGTCCATGTTGCTTCCTCCTCCTACTCTGCTTCCTCTAACGCCTCCGCTTCCGGTCAGTGTAATATCTGCACCATTAACTTCAGCACAGCCAGTGGTAAACTACAGTAGGCTGTTCTGAAACTCATCTGTTTGGGGATAAAAGAACAGACAGATTTGTGGTTGGTGCCGCTTAACCTCAAACCTGTCCAGGTGGTGTTTAATAAAGGATGAAATCTCATAGCAGCTCTGGGATTTGCTGGTTTGATGCATGTCATGGCTAGCTCATTTGCTGAATTTGGTGGTGTAGAACTTCATTAAAAATTACACAGACATGTCAGAGCAGATTTGCACGCTTTCAACCTTCTTACTCTGATGCTGCTTACTTGTCTGCTCTGCTGCTTCATTTCTGCCATCTCGCTCACAGCCTCATATGTCACATGCCCAGAAGGAAGAACTCCACCTTGCACATGCTGGAGACACTGTGAGCAGCAGCAGGTGATACTGGAGTTTGAGCTGCAGCATGCATAGGTGAGTCACTCTGCACCACTTCACAACCAATTAGTGAGCCTCCATGCAGGACGTGTGTGCCGTGTTGTGTTGCTTCGAGTACTCAATGAACATGGCCAGTGCTTTTGATGCCATCATCAGTGTTACTTATCCCACTTCTATGGCTTCTAGAAAAGCAGAGTTTCAGACAATGATGGATGAGGTGGTGGTACAGGAGGAAGACAAGGAGGAACAGGGGCCATTCACACTATTATCAGGCAAGGCGTTTACACATGGCTTGGAGGATGGGTATCCTGTATCAACAGCAGCCAGGTACACATGTCCAGTGAGGAGACAGTTTTGGAGGAGGAGACGTAGGAGGAGGATGAGATCAACTGTGCTCACAGCAGTGTGGCACTCAAAGCAGCTCACAGGCTTCTCTGGAGCATGGCTGGGGGGATACAGACGGCACTCTTGATCCACCCATTATACAGGCCAGATCACGTGCTCCAACGGCCAAGCACAGCCATGCCAATACTTGGCATGGCTGTGATGGCTCTAGAAGTGCCAACAGTCTAAAGGCTTGTTGATTGGCTGCACTGCAGCTTTTCAACAAGCTTTATTAAACTGGCAAACACAAACAGGAAAATGGACTTACAGTAAAAAGCCCATGTTCGGGGTTCGTACCAGACACTAGGTGTCCGGTACAAATCCCAAACTTTTTGAGTTCGGGTTTGCACAGCCATATTCATGACTAGTGTTGAGCATTCCGATACCGCAAGTATCGGGTATCGGCCGATATTTGCTGTATCGGAATTCCGATACTTAGTTCCGATATTTTTCCTATATCGTATACCGGAATCGGAAGTTCCCATAATTCTTTGAGAGGCAATGTGATTTTAGTCAGCCAATGAGGAATCTTATGAAGTGTGGGCACATCCTGTAATGCTGCGGTCATCTTAACTAATGGCATGGCTGTGATTGGCTGCTGAAATGATGTCAGAATGCACTATAAAAGGCGCCGCCGCCATTTTAGCGTCACTGTGCTGTGAACTCAGTTAGGGACAGAACGCTGCTCTGCTGACTCTGAGGGACAGTTAGAGATTGCGATTTTGTGTACTTTGCGTTAGGCAGGCTAGTTTACCAACCGCTGTGTAAAGCTTCCTTTTGCCATGCAGTGTTGTTTTAACAGCTCTGTGCAAGGTGTGTGTGTGAGAGTGCAGGTGACGCTGCAGTTTGCTCTGCATCCAACGCTGTCTGTAGGCATCTGCACGTGTCACTCACAGACTCTTTTTTTTTTTCTTTAGTACTTCTAGCTGCTCCATTCAATAGAAATTATAGTGTGATGCGCTACCATCCGTATACTATACATTGGTTGCAAACACTATAGAAGTACAGAAAGGGGCCTTTCACAGATAGTGAATAGTTGTGTTTCAGTGTTCACTGCAGTCTGTGAGGTTTTGATTTTTTGAGTGCAGATCACGCTCCAGTTAGTTCTTCAACCACTGCTGGTTGTAGTCTGCTGAGCGTGTGTCACTGCCTCATCCTTCACATTTTTCTCTAATTGGTGCTGCTCCATTATATTTGAAAAAAATCTAATCTATTAGTGTGACGCGCTTCCATCTGTATACAATACATTGGTTGCAAACACTATAGAAGTTCAGAAAGGAGCCTTTCACAGATAGTGAACAGTTGTGTTTCAGTGTTCACTGCAGTCTGTGAGGTTTTGATTTTTTGAGTGCAGATCACGCTCCAGTTAGTTCTTCAACCACTGCTGGTTGTAGTCTGCTGAGCGTGTGTCACTGCCTCATCCTTCACATTTTTCTCTAATTGGTGCTGCTCCATTATATTTGAAAAAAATCTAATCTATTAGTGTGACGCGCTTCCATCCGTATACAATACATTGGTTGCAAACACTATAGAAGTACACAAATGGGCCTTTCACAGCTACTGAACAGTTGTCTGCAGTGTTCACTGTAGTCTGTGAGCTTTTCATTTTTTGAGTGCAGATTACACTCCAGTTTGTTCTTCAACCACTGCTGGTTGTAGTCTGCTGAGCGTGTGTCACTGCCTCATCCTTCACATTTTTCTCTAATTGGTGCTGCTCCATTATATTTGAAAAAAATCTAATCTATTAGTGTGACGCGCTTCCATCCGTATACAATACATTGGTTGCAAACACTATAGAAGTACACAAAGGGGCCTTTCACAGCTACTGAACAGTTGTCTGCAATGTTCACTGTAGTCTGAGCTTTTCATTTTTTGAGTGCAGATTACGCTCCAGTTAGTTCTTCAACCACTGCTGGTTGTAGTCTGCTGAGCGTGTGTCACTGCCTCATCCTTCACATTTTTCTCTAATTGGTGCTGCTCCATTATATTTGAAAAAAATCTAATCTATTAGTGTGACGCGCTTCCATCCGTATACAATACATTGGTTGCAAACACTATAGAAGTACACAAAGGGGCCTTTCACAGCTACTGAACAGTTGTCTGCAGTGATCACTGTAGTCTGAGCTTTTCATTTTTTGAGTGCAGATTACGCTCCAGTTAGTTCTTCAACCACTGCTGGTTGTAGTCTGCTGAGCGTGTGTCACTGCCTCATCCTTCACATTTTTCTCTAATTGGTGCTGCTCCATTATATTTGAAAAAATCTAATCTATTAGTGTGACGCGCTTCCATCCGTATACAATACATTGGTTGCAAACACTATAGAAGTACACAAAGGGGCCTTTCACAGCTACTGAACAGTTGTCTGCAGTGTTCACTGTAGTCTGTGAGATTTTCATTTTTTGAGTGCAGATTACGCTCCAGTTAGTTCTTCAACCACTGCTGGTTGTAGTCTGCTGAGCGTGTGTCACTGCCTCATCCTTCACATTTTTCTCTAATTGGTGCTGCTCCATTATATTTGAAAAAAATCTAATCTATTAGTGTGACGCGCTTCCATCCGTATACAATACATTGGTTGCAAATACTATAGAAGTACACAAAGGGGCCTTTCACAGCCACTGAACAGTTGTCTGCAGTGTTCACTGCAGTCTCTGAGGAATAACCACACTTAGGCCTTATAACTTTTCTGACTTTCTTTATCAATCTACCAAGATGAAGAAGGCAGGGAGTAAGGCACGTGGTCGTGGCCGTGGAGCTTCAGCAGGGAGAGGACGTGGGGATTCTGTGGCTGCTGCCGCACCCAGTGACACAGCATCCACCAGTTTTCCCCGTGAGCGTTCCTTTATGCGCACTTTTGTAGGAGCTCAGCGTACCCCCCTGCTGCGGGAAGAACAAATTGAAGCCGTTGTTGGTTGGATGGCAGCCAATGCATCGACTTCAATTGCTTCCACCTCCTCTCAGGACCACAGCACTGTTGAACAACCATCTGTCTCTTCACCGCCTGCCAAATTGCCCAGGCAGTCAGAGAGTTCTGAACTGGAGCCAGCTGAGTCTCTGCTTCTGTTCTCAGAATCTGTTGGCTTGCAAACAGGGGCCCAGCCAAGCAGCATTCTGGAATGTGAAGAAGAGGCAGTATGCAGTGATGCGCAACAGCTGTGTCTCTCTGAATGTGAAGAGGCGGGTGAGCCAGTGCCGATGGTCAGCACACCGCAGAACGTATCTGATGATGATGAGACTCAGGTGCCAGTTTCTGTTGAGCATGGTGCTGGCCAGACCACACAACAGCAGCAGGTGTTGGAAGAGGGTAGTGGAGATGATGAGGTCCAAGACCCAACATGGCGTGAGGAACAGGAAGGTGGTGGTAGCAGCTCTGAGGAAGAGATTGCCCCAATGGTCCAAACAGTAGGGAGAGGTAGGCTGCAGACTCGGTTGCCTGTAGCCTCCAGTTTGGCACCCGTTCGTAGCAGTTCTCTTCCAACAGCCAAACGGGCGCTCCCAGGACTTGCACTGCGTGGTCCTTTTTTGACACACTTGCAGATGATATTTGCTATGTCAAATGCAAGCTGTGTCATCAAAAAGTAAAAAGAGGTAAAAGTGTCAGTAACCTTAATACCACAAATATGTGGAAACATGTGCCGTCAAAGCACGTGGTTGAGCTACAAAGACACACTGGAGATGTAGGCCAACCTACAGCAGCACCTACATCTTCAGCTCGTGTTGGAGCCTCTTCCTCCAGCTCACACACAGCTGGTTCGGCTTCCTCACAGGATCGCCATGGAAGAACCTCTGTCACTGTTGTCCAGAGACCCAGTGTTATTCCACCCACAGCTGCAAGTTCCCTGTCATCCTCACACTCCCAGGCCACAAAACAGCCATCGGTAGCACAGGCATGGGATAAAAGACGGCCATACTCGGCAAACCATCCACGAGCACAGGCTCTGAATGCTGGCATTGCAAAACTCCTGTCCCTTGAAATGCTGTCATTCAGGCTGGTGGAGATGACAGTTTTCCGTTACTTAATGGCATTGGCAAGTCCCAAAAAATTGTGCCAGCCGTTTTATTTCAGCAGGAAGCCGCCCTGGTCTGCAAAAGCATGTTGGGGAAAAAATTAAACATGGTACTAACGCGCGTAGCAAGGTCCCCTGACCACCGATGGGGACAGTCCCCATGGCCGGGCGATACCTTTCCCTCAATGCCATTGGGTCTGTTTGTGGTAGGGGGTCGATCTTGGAATAGCGCTGTTGGTTCTGCCAACTCAAGGATTGAGGAATCAAGTCGGGCCTTTGCTCCTCCTCCTATCCAGTTCTCAAATTCATCGCGCAGGGCCGTCACGGTCTACCTCCACTTTAGACCGTGAACGCTTACCTGATGGCCCGAAGGCACAGCCGTGGCCAAAGTCACGCCGTCTGAAATTATTTTCCATGGGGAAGAAGCCACACAGCGCAGGGCTCTGGAATGCCATCAAGGGGGAGAGGGACGTGTGGTTTTGCCAGCGAATCTCCAGCCAGGTTGGTGTGTGTGACAATGGCCGAAATTGGTGGAGCTCTGGGCCTTGGCAACCTCACTACTCCATGTTGGCACATGTGCCAACTTGGTCGTGCAGAGTTTTTTGAGGGGATATCCGGATCTTGAGCAGGGCCCCATGGCCCGCCTTTAGAGTGCGCTCACTTGCGACGTTCCAGCATCGCCAGTTTTGCGTTTGCAGCTCTGCAACGAAATTTCGCCTTCCTGAACTCGCTCATATGTGACGTTCCCCAGGTGGAATTTTGTTAATTATGTTGGGCGGTTGTGTGAGCAGCAGCCAGCGTAATGGAGTATCAGTGCATCAGGCGCAATAACTGAAATTTCGCGTTTCACACTTCACCTACTGAGTGGGCTCTATGAAGGACATTGCCACGTTTTGCGTGCGTTTTTGGTCAACGGGATGGCGAGTGCCGATGTGCATAGTCAGCCTGACTGTCCCCCTTATCTGCCTGCTTCAAAAAAAATGAAAGCACTAAGGGATGAGGTTTGGAAGAGGTGGAGGATGAGGAGCAAAATTCATAAACTTTTGGCGTCAGGCAACGTGGTTCCTCCCAAAGGGCTTTGCAGGGTTCCTTTGTGGGGGATGGGGGATCAAATGGGGGGGACGACATCGTCCAGAGGGAGGCACAACGCTTAGTCAGTATTTTAGAGCGAGGGTGAGGTGTTGCGAGAGGGGAGGATTTCGCCTCTTGCGGGGAAGCGTTTCTTGGCCAGTTGGGAGTCTGAGCCTTGGTTGATTTCTTGCTGCGTGCTGAAAAAACGCCGCGCATCGCCCACATTCTCACAGTTGATTATTGGGTGTACACCCCTTAAAACCCTGCTCCGGGACACTTAAAAAAGCCTCTCACACCGTTAAAACGGGAGGTAAAATGTGGGATCCAAGCACACTGGTGCAATCCTAAGTTCTCCATTCCAGCCGAGAGCACTGTGCTGTGCTATGCTTTACAAGCAGCTTGTGCGTCGAGGAGTGGAGACAGCTTGCAACAAGAGGGGCCAAGCAGGGCCTCTTAAAAGGCAAACCGTTGTTCAAATGTGGGGAGGTTTGTGGCACGCCACAATGTTACACCTCCGAGACGGCCCCCAGTCAGCAGGAGGCAACGTTTCCGTAAGATGGTGACAGACTACAGTCTTTTCCTTCAGTGTACTCCCGATGGCTCTTCCCCATTCAAGTTTTGGGGGTCTAGCTGGATACTGGAGAGCTTAGCCAGTTGCTTGGGGGTGCTGGCTTGCCCTGTGCCGTGTATTATCGGAGCGCGTTTTTAGTGCTCGGGGGTTTTTACAACAGACCCCCCATGCGACTTCCCCCCAATGTGACCGGTTTCTTTTTTTAAAAGAAAGGCATGGATTGCCCCAAATTTTTTTTGTCCCTTTTTGTTAAAAATGGTTCGCAGTTATCCGTTCCTTTCCCACAAAACACAGAAAAAACCATGTCGAAAAGCTCCCCCAAAAGGGAAAAACCGCCCCCGATTTTTTTCTTAAAAAAGGAAAAATAAGTTTTTAGGCCTAGAATGATAAATTTTTTGAAAAATTGGCAAATAAATAATTTGTAAAAAGCGTTTTGAATGTCTATTTGAAATTTGGAACAAAAACTAAAAAAAGGTTCACTTTTTTAAATTAAGCATAAAAGTCATTTCATACTTTCAATTAAAACTTTTTAAGGGGAATTTATTGTTCCCGTAAGAAAAGCGTCAATGGGTACGAATCTAAAACCCCCCTCTTATCTACGAGTTTTATTTATGACGAATTATAAAATAACCCCTCTGATGAACTGAATTCACACACCATTATAAATGGCCGCATGTAAACCTGGTTAATGTGCAAAAATAATTTTTTTTCTTAGAAAGTGCTCATGAAATGAATAGGTAGTTATATGCAAGTGCTGTTAAAAAAAAACCCAACAGTATAAATTTTAAATGGTATTGGTATCACGGCATGTTACTCATGGAAATGTCGTGAAAAACTGTACCCAAAAAAGTCGGCCAAAAATTATGGTTGTTGTCTTGTAGATTGTTAAGGGGGAAGTTTTTTTTGTTGGTCATGGGGGAGTATTAGACAGTAAATGTTATGCTGTCGTATTTTGGGTCCATAGGGCGCAATAACGTGCATAACGTCACTTTTATAGAGTCATTAATTGCACACGTCCCTACCCCCGCGTGACGTGGGAAGGTAGTGTTGGGGTAAAGCCTTGCGCAACCAAAAAGCTTTTACCCTCTTACCGTACAAGCAAAAAATCTGATTGCGCCGCAGATTTTTGACGTACAGTTAAAAACGCCTTAGCCTCAGAGGCTGTCACTGTCTAATACGACATAGATTAAACCTTTTTATCCGTACCTTTGTTTCAATACATTGGGGACACACTTTTAAAATTTGAAATGATTATGTTTTTTTTAAAAAGGTTTTTTTTTTTCGTACATTTTTGTATTACATTGATGAGTCCCCGTGGCATGTCTACATGCTGTAAAAAAAAAATTTTATTACTTTAAAAATTTTAAAAGTCTGTGACTGTCACATCTAAATTTTAATGATGATGTGATGGTGACTATTACAAAATCCTTGTTTCCCCAGTTATGGTTTACAAGGTTCCTTAAGCTTTTTTATAAATACAAAAATGGACTTTTATTCTTAAATTTACACACTATATTTTGTAAAAAAATTTTTTGGGTTTTGGGTGTTGTTCCCCTTTTTGTTGCGGCTTTGGTTTTATTTGCAGTGTTTTATTTTTATTCTTGGGGTTGGAAACATGTGTATCTTGTACCGTTTGCCAGAGATAGAAAAATATTTGATTGAGAGTCCCCCGTGGTTGTTAGTACTTTTAAGGATAAAGAAAGATGGTAAAAAATTGCAAAATTTCGAGGTATACCTTTCATCAGG
>JARQOD010000002.1:378180919-378275745 GCA_033576555.1 Oophaga sylvatica
AGAGAAGAGATCCTGAACCTGTTGTGGAGAGTTATTGCTGAGCTTAAGTTACTCTGGCCTGCTGTGTCTCCTGCTTCTGTACCTGCAAACTGTGTGACCCTTTTTGCTACTTGTATGAAGTAATACAAGTCCTTCTATATCAAACCTGTGTCTCATGTGTTTTCCTCGCACCCAAGCACAAGACGCTATATGAACTGTACACCATACATTACAAAGCCTTTGAAACGACGCACTGGATGGCCACAGGAAAACCAAGTTTACATTATTCTTTCGGTACTGCCATTCTATTATCCTATGCATTGAACACAAGGCCAGCTCTGCACCAAAGTAACATGCACCCCAATAAGCCTTTGAACCAACGTACTGGATGGCCACAGGGAAACCAAGCTCACATTATTCTTTTGGTTCTGCCTTACTGTTAGCCTATTCATTGAATGCAAAGCCCACCCTGCCACAAAGTCACATGTACCCCATTAAGCCTTTGAAACCTGGTACTGGATGGCCACAGGAAAACCAAGTTCACATTATTCATTTAGTGCTGTCATACTGTTAGCCTATGCATTGAATGAAAGGCCTGCCCTGCATCAAATTCAAACGCACCCCAATAAGCCTTTGAACCCATGTACTGGTTGTCCACAGGAAACCCAGGTTCACATTATTCATTTGGTTCTGCCATACTATTAGCCTATGCATTGAATGAAAGGCCTGCCCTGCTACAAAGTTGCATGCACCCCAATAAGCCTTTGAAACATCGTACTGAATGGCCACAGGGAAACCAAGTACACATTATTCATTTGGTACTATCATACTGTTAGCCTATGCACTGAATGCAAGGCCTGAACTGCACCAAAGTAACATGCACACCATTAAGTCTTTGAACCAACGTACTGGATGACCATAGGATACCCAAGTTCACATTATTCATTTGGTACTGCCATACTGTTAGCCTATGCATTGAATGCAAGACCCGCCATGCCACAAAGTCACATGCACCACAACCAGTCTTTAAACCCAGGTCCTGGAAGGCCACATGAAAACCAAGTTAACATTAATCATTTTGTACTGTCATACTGTTAGTGAATGCAAGGTCTGCCCTGCATCAAATTCAAACGCACCCCAATAAGCCTTTGAAACCACATACTGGATGGCCACAGGAAAACCAAGTTCACATTATTCTTTTGGTACTGCCATACAGTTAGCCTATGCATTGAATGCAAGGCCCGTTCAGCCACAAAGTCACATGCACCCCAATAAGCCTTTGAACCCAGGTACTGGATGACCACAGGAAAACAAAGTTCACATTATTCATTTGGTTCTGCCTTACTTTTAGCCTATGTATTGAATGCAAGGCTCGCCCTATCACAAAGTCACATGCACCCCAAAAAGACTTTGAACTCACGTACTGGATGTCCACAGGGAAACCAAGTTCACATTATTCCTTTGGTACTGTCATACTGTTAGCCTATGTATTGAATACAAGGCCCGCCCTGCAAATTCAAGCACATCACAATAATAATTTGTACCCACGTTCTGGATGGCCGCAGGAAAACCAAGTTCACATTATTCTGTTAATACTGCCATACAGTTAGCCTATGCATTGAATGCAAGGCCCTCCCAGCCACAAAGTCACATGCACCCCAATAATCCTTTAAACCCAGGTACTGGATGGCCACAGGAAAACCAAGTTCACATTAATCATTTGGTTCTGCCATACCGTTAGCCTATGCATTAAATGCAAGGCCCGCCCTGCCACAAAGTCACATGCACCCCAATAATCCTTTGAACCCAGGTACTGAATGGCCATAGAAAGTTCCCATTATTAGTTTGGTACTGCCATACCATTAGCCTATACATTGAATGCAAGGCCTGCACTGCACCAAATAACATGCACCCCAAAAAGCCTTTGAACCACCCTACTGGATGGCCACAGGAAATCAAAGTTCACATTATTCATTTGGTTCTGCCATACTGTTAGCGTATGCATTGAATGCAAGGCCCGCACTGCCACAAAGTCACATAATAAGTCTTTGAACCCAGGTACTGGATAGCCACAGGAAAATCAAGTTCACATTATTCATTTGGTACTGTCATACTGTTAGCTTATACATTGAATGCAAGGTCTGCCCTGCACCCCTTTCAAACACACCCCAATAAGCATTTGAACCCACATACTGGATGGCTACAGGAAAAGGAAGTTCACATTATTTATTTGGTACTGCTATACTGTTAGCCTATGCAATAAATTCAAGGGCTGCCCTGCACCAAAGTAACATGCACCCCTATAAGCTTTTGAACCTATGTACTGGATGGCCACAGAAAAACCAAGTTCACATTATTCTTTTGGTACGGTCATACTGTTAGCCTTTGAACTGAATGCAAGGCCTTCCCTGCATCAAATTCACATGCACCCTAACAAGCCTTTGAACCCGCGTACTGGATGGCCACAGGAAAGCCAAGTTTACATTAATCTTTTGGCACTGTCATTCTGTTAGCCTATGCATTGAATACAAGGCCTGCTCTGCACCAAAGTAACATGCACCCCAATAAGCGTTTGAACCATCGTACTGGATGGCCATAGGGAAATCAAGTTCACATTATTCATTTGGTTCGGCCATACTGTTAGCCTATGCATTGAATGCAAGGCCCACCATGCCACAAAGTCACATGTACCCCAATAAGCCCTCTGGAATCCACAGTCTGCATGCAACAAGCTATCCTTCCTGCACAACTACTTTCTGAACAACTCTCTTCATCTGTTGGCCCTCACTGAAACCTGGATTCAGGATTCTGACACGGTCTCCCCTGCTGCCATTTCCTATTGTGGCTTACAGTTCTCCCATTCCCCGAGACCCGCAAACAGACATGGTGGTGGAGTTGGCATACTCCTGTCCCCACAATGCACTTTCCAGGTCATCCCCCCAATCTCCCCTTCATCTCTAAACTTTTGGAGCGCCTAGTCTACTCCCGCCTTACCCGTTACCTCTCCAATTACTCCCTCCTAGACCCTTCACAGTCCGGTTTCCGCCCCTACATTCGACCGAAACTGCACTCATCAAAGTGACCAATGACCTTCTTACAGCAAAACGTAACGGTGACCACTCTCTGCTCATTCTTCTCAACCTTTCTGCAGCTTTTGACATGGTTGACCACCGTCTCCTACTGTCTAGGCTCCACTCACTAGGTATTAAGGACACTGTTCTCTCCTGGTTCTCCTCCTATCTTTCTGACCGCTCCTTCAGTGTTTCGTTCTCTGGCTCCATGTCATCTCGTCTTCCTCTCACTGTCGGTGTACCCAGGGCTCAGTCCTTGGCCCCCTTCTCTTCTCTCTCTACACGGCCCCAATTGGACAGACCATCAGCAGATTTGGCTTTCAGTACCATCTTTATGCTGATGACACACAACTATACACGTCATAGTCCCGACCTTACCCCCGCTGTTGTGAGTGGGCTTGGGATGAGTTCTGAGCAGAGGCTCCCTCTGGTGGTTACAAGCAGTGCTGGTCTGTCCAGTGAAGATTGAGAAGATTGTGAGGATTGGGAATCAGGTGTTACTGACTGGTCTTATATAAGGGAGTCACCTTCCCATCAGGGTTGCCGGTGATCAATTGTTCTGGTCTCTATCCTTGAATCCTGTTTCCCTTGTAGCCTGCTGTGTCGTGTCTGCATCTCCTGCTAACAGATAAGACATTTTCTTCTTTTTGTTTTTGTGCTTGATTTTTGCATTTTGTCCTGCACTTCTGTGGGGGCCTTCAGGGTCCCCTCCGGGGGCTGTTGCCCTCTCAGTTTAGTTCAGCCACTGATGTTTGTACTTTTGTTTTTTCCAGTTTTTTCAGTGGCTGCTGTTTTGATTTTGTTACACCAGAGAACTAATTTAGGTGGTAGAGGTCGTGTGATCTCAGGTGTTTTTGAAATTAGTAGAGTTGGTGCTTTTCAGGGTTTTCTGGGATTGCAGTAAGTACCCTTCCTATCCTTTTCTATTTAGTTAGTTTGGGCCCCAACGTTTGCTCATACTCTTTTCTGTCTGTGTCAGTATTTCTTCTTGTCTAACCGCCATTACATGTTTGGGGGCTTTCTATTATCTTTGGGGTTCTGCTCCGGGGCAGATAGCTTTCCTATATCTATCTTTAGGTGTAGTTAGTTTCTCAGGCTGTGACGAGGCGTCTAGGACCAACGTAGGAACGCTCCACGGCTGCCTCTAGTTGTTGTGGTTAGTCAGGGTACTGCAATCTCATAGATTCCAACTGCTCTGGTGTATTGCCTTTTTTGCCTGCACTCCTCAGCTACCGAAACATAACAGTATCACCGGCCCAAAATTTAAAATTGTATGGTACTCACAGAAGGGAAAAAATTTGTGAAAGAAAAAACGGTTGTCAGAGTTGTCAGAGATATTTTTCTGTTTGTTGCATTTTTTTTTTTTTTTTCCCTCTGTATCTCTGGGTGCTGGGGAGGATTTTTTTCTCTCAATGGAGTTTGCACAGTTGTCTGGCCGTGTGGATCAGCTTGCCACTGAGGTTCAGAGTATTGCTGCATATCTTGCTAGGTTGCCTGTTGTGGAACCTAGGATTCCCATGCCAGATTTGTTTTTAGGGGATCGAGCTAAGTTTCAGAATTTCAAAAATAATTGTAAATTGTTTTTTGCCTTAAAATCTAAGTCCTCAGGGAATGCAGCGCAGCAGGTTCAAATTGTCATCTCTCTCCTGCGCGGCGATCCTCAGGATTGGGCTTTTTCCCTGACACCTGGGGATCCTGTTTTGAGTGATGTTGATGCATTTTTTCAGGCTTTGGGGTTATTGTACGATGAGCCTAATGTCACTGATCAAGCTGAAAAAGCCTTGTTGGCATTAAATCAGGGGCTTGATGACGCTGAGTTATACTGTCAGAGATTCCGTAGGTGGGCGTCCTGACCAAGTGGAATGACGACGCTTTGGCGGCCTTTTTCGGAAGGGTCTGTCAGATAATGTAAAGGATGTTATGGTGGGATTCCCTGTCCCCTCTGGTCTCAATGATTCTATGTCATTAGCGATTCAAATTGACAGACGTTTGCGTGAGCGGAGAAGTATGCGTGGAATAGTGTTACCTTGTGAACCTGCTTCTGAATCCATGCAGTGTGATAGAGTAGTGTCTGGGGCACAGCGTCATGAGTTTCGAAAAGCGCAATGGGTTATGTTTCTACTGTGGTGATGCCTCTCATGCTATTTCAGTCTGCCCTAAGCGGGGAAGACGTTTTGCACGCTCAGTTGTCTTGGGTAGTGTTCAGACTAAGTTTTTATTAACTGTCACTCTGATATGCTCTCTGTCCTCATTTTCTTCTCAGGCTTTCGTTGATTCTGGAGCAGCTATTAACCTGATGGATTATGATTTTGCTAAACGTTGTGGGTTTCCCTTGATACCCCTACAGAAGTCTATTCCCCTACTGGGGATCGATTCTACCCCTTTGGCTGAGAATAAACCTCAGTTCTCTACTCAGGTGATAATGAGGGTTGAACCTGATCATCAAGAGTGCTGCAAATTTTTGGTTCTGTATAATCTGCATGATATTATCGTACTGGGTTTCCCTTGGTTACAGTCTCATAATCCTGTTTTGGATTGGAAATCTGTGTCTGTAACCAGTTGGGGCTGCCAATGTGTTAATACCAACACTCCTGTTTTTCTGCCTCCCCCCAGGCTCAGGATGTTCCTGACTTTTTGATTGATTTTTCTGATGTATTTAGCGAAAGTAAATCTGCATCCTTGCCTCCCCATAGGAGCTATGACTGCGCTATTGAATTAGTGCCTGGTAGTAAATTCCCTAAAGGTCGTCTTTTTAACTTGTCTGTACCTGAACATGACGCTATGCGGTCTTATATCAAGGAGTCATTGGAGAAGGGTCATATCAGACCATCCTCTTCACCCTTAGGTGCCGGTTTTTTCTTTGTGGCCAAAAAGGATGGTTCATTAAGGCCGTGTATTGATTATCGTCTTTTGAACAATATTACTGTGAAATATCAATACCCGTTACCCTTGATTTCTGACCTGTTTTCCAGGGTGAAAAACGCTACTTGGTTTACCAAGCTTGACCTCAGGGGGGCATATAACCTTATTCGCATTAAGCACGGGGATGAATGGAAGACGGCATTCAATACCTCGGAGGGGCATTTTGAGTACCTTGTGATGCTCTTTGGGCTCACTAATGCTCCTTCTGTCTTCCAGTCCTTCATGAATGACATTTTCAGGGATTTTGTGGATAAATTTCTGATTGTTTATTTGGATGATATCTTGATTTTTTCTAATGACTGGGACTCTCATGTGAAACATGTTCGAACTGTATTCCAGATTTTGAGAGAGAATGCTCTGTATGTGAAGGGATCAAAGTGTCTTTTTGGCGTACAGAGGATCTCATTTCTGGGATTCATTTTGTCCCCATCTGTTATTGAAATGGACCCGGTCAAGGTTCAGGCCATCTGTGATTGGGTCCAACCTACTTCATTAAAGGCTCTTCAAAGATTTTTGGGTTTTGCCAATTTTTATCGTAAATTTATTGGTAATTTCTCGGTTATTGTTAAACCATTAACTGATTTGACCAAAAAGGGTTCTGATGTGGTGAATTGGCCTCCTGAGGCAGTCTCTGCATTTCAGGATCTTAAGCAGAGATTCACTTCTGCTCCTGTTCTATGGCAGCCTGATGTTTCTCTGCCGTTTCAGGTGGAGGTTGATGCCTCTGAAATTGGGGCAGGTGCCGTTTTGTCCCAAAAAGATCCAGAGACCTCTAAAAGTAACCCTTGTGCCTTTTTCTCTTGAAAATTTTCTCCTACTGAACGTAATTATGACGTGGGTAATCGGGAGTTATTGGCCATGAAGTGGGCTTTTGAAGAGTGGAGACATTGGCTGGAGGGAGCCAAACATCAGGTGGTGGTCCTTACTGACCATAAGAATCTGGTTTATCTGGAATCTGCCAAGCGACTCAATCCTAGACAGGCCAGGTGGGCCTTGTTTTTCACACGTTTTAATTTTGTGGTTTCCTTTCTTCCTGGCACTAAGAATGTTAAGGCGGATGCCCTCTCGAGGAGCTTCCTTGCGGACTCTCCTGAGTTATCTGATCCTTCTGTTATTTTGAAAGAGGGTGTAGTTCTTTCCGCCATCTCACCTAATTTGAGACTTGCTCTGGAGGGGTGTCAGGAGGATAGGCCCGAGCGCTGCCCTGTTGGAAAATTGTTTGTCCCGGACCAGTGGAAAAAGAGTGTGATGTCTGAGATTCATTGTTCCGCGTTGGCTGGGCATCCCGGAATTTTTGGTACCAGAGACTTGGTTAGTCGGTCCTTTTGGTGGCCTACCTTGTCTCGTGATGTCAGGGAATTTGTGCAGTCCTGTGGGACTTGCTCTCGCTCCAAGCCTTGCTCTCGCTCTAGTGGTTTGTTGATGCCATTGCCTGTGCCCAAGAGACCATGGACCCGTATCTCTATGGATTTAATTTCTGACCTTCCTGTTTCTCAGAGAATGACCGTCATCTGGGTGATTTGTGATAGGTTTTCCAAGATGATACATCTTGTGCCATTACCTAAATTGCCTTCCTCCTCTGAATTGGTGCCGTTGTTCTTTCAGCACGTGGTTCGTTTACACGGCATTCCTGAGAACATAGTGTCTGACAGAGGAGTCCAGTTTGTTTCCAGATTTTGGAGGACTTTTTGTTCTAAACTGGGTGTTCAATTGTCTTTCTCCTCGGCATTTCATCCTCAGACCAATGGTCAAACTGAGAGAACAAACCAGACATTGGAGACTTATCTAAGATGCTTTGTGTCTGCTGATCAGGATGACTGGGTCTCTTTTTTTCCTTTGGCTGAGTTTGCTCTTAATAATAGGGCTAGCTCTGCCACTTTGATGTCTCCGTTTTTCTGTAATTCTGGGTTTCACCCTCGATTTTCTTCAGGACAGACAGAGGCTTCTGTCTGTCCTGGTGTTGACTCTGTTGTGGAGCGTATGCAACAGATTTGGGACCAGGTAGTGGAGAGGTTGTCCCTCTCTCAGGAGAGGGCCCAGCGGTTTGCTAACTGGCATAGGACTGATGGTCCTCGGTTTAAAGTAGGGGACTTGGTCTGGTTGTCCTCAAAAAATATTCCTATGAGAGTAGCATCTCCTAAATTTAAGCCTAGGTTCATTGGACCTTATAAGATCATGGAGATTCTTAATCCTGTTTCTTTTCGTTTGCTTCTTCCAGGGACATTTAAGATCCATAACGTGTTCCACAAGTCCTTGTTGAAGAGGTTTGTTGAGACACTGGTTCCTGCTGCTGTGCCTTCTGACCCTGTTTTGGTTGAGGGCAATCTGGAGTATGTGGTTGAGAAAATATTAGATTCTCGTTTTTCTAGACAGAAACTCCAGTATTTGGTTAAGTGGAGAGGTTATGGTCAGGAAGACAATTCTTGGGTGTTTGCTTCGGACATCCATGCTAGGAGACTCATCCGTGCGTACCATAGAGCTCATCCTGACTGACCTGGTTGCTCAAATGAGGGTTCGGTGACCCCTCCTCAAGGGGGGGGTACTGTTGTGAGTGGGCTTGGGATGAGTTCTGAGCAGAGGCTCCCTCTGGTGGTTACAAGCGGTGCTGGTCTGTCCAGTGAAGATTGTGAAGATTGTGAGGATTGGGAATCAGGTGTTACTGACTGGTCTTATATAAGGGAGTCACCTTCCCATCAGGGTTGCCGGTGATCAATTGTTCTGGTGTCTATCCTTGAATCCTGTTTCCCTTGTAGCCTGCTGTGTCGTGTCTGCATCTCCTGCTAATAGATAAGACATTTTCTTCTTTTTGTTTTTGTGCTTGATTTTTGCATTTTGTCCTGCACTTCTGTGGGGGCCTTCAGGGTCCCCTCCGGGGGCTTTTGCCCTCTCAGTTTAGTTCAGCCACTGATGTTTGTACTTTTGCTTTTTCCAGTTTTTTCAGTGGCTGCTGTTTTGATTTTGTTACACCAGAGAACTAATTTAGGTGGTAGAGGTCGTGTGATCTCAGGTGTTTTTGAAATTAGTAGAGTTGGTGCTTTTCAGGGTTTTCTGGGATTGCAGTAAGTACCCTTCCTATCCTTTTCTATTTAGTTAGTTTGGGCCCCAACGTTTGCTCATACTCTTTTCTGTCTGTGTCAGTATTTCTTCTTGTCTAACCGCCATTACATGTTTGGGGGCTTTCTATTATCTTTGGGGTTCTGCTCCGGGGCAGATAGCTTTCCTATATCTATCTTTAGGTGTAGTTAGTTTCTCAGGCTGTGACGAGGCGTCTAGGACCAACGTAGGAACGCTCCACGGCTGCCTCTAGTTGCTGTGGTTAGTCAGGGTACTGCAATCTCATAGATTCCAACTGCTCTGGTGTATTGCCTTTTTTGCCTGCACTCCTCAGCTACCGAAACATAACACCCCGCTGTACTACAGAATGCCAGTGACTGTCTGTCCTCAGTCTCCAACATCATGTCCGCTCTCTATCTGAAACTCAACCTGTCCAAAACTGAACTTCTTCTGCTCCCGCCGTCTACTAACCTCCCTAAATCTGACATTTCCCTCTCCGTGGGCGGCACCATAATAACACCCCGGCAGCAGGCTCGCTGTCTGGGTGTTATGTTTGACACCAATCTCTCCTTCACCTCCCATATACAATCTCTTGCCCGCTCTTGCCGCCTGCACCTAAAGAACATCTCTAGAATCCGCCCTTTTCTCACCATGGAAACAACAAAAACCCTCACTGTAGCATTGATCCACTCCCGCCTGGACTACTGCAACGCTCTATTACTTGGCCTCCCCATTGCTCGACTATCCCCTCTCCAGTCCATCCTTAATGCAGCAGCCAGGGTCATCCATCTGGCTAATCGGTACTCGGACGCATCCGCTCTTCGCCAGTCCTTACACTGGCTGCCCATTCATTATAGGATCCAATTCAAAGTACTTGTTCTCACCCACAAAGCTCTCCACAGTGCAGCACCCCCCTACATCTCCTCCCTCATTTCTATCTATCGGCCTAACCGACTGCTGCGCTCTGCAAACGACTTTCGACTAACCTCTGCACTAATCCGTACCTCCCACTCCCGACTCCAAGACTTCTCCCGCGCTGTGCCAATCCTCTGGAATGCTCTACCCCAAGAAATTAGGACTATCCACAATTTGCATGGTTTCAGGCGCTCCCTCAAAACACATTTGTTCAGAGCGACCTATCACATTCACTAATCAAAGTCATTCTATGTGTAAGTGTGTGTGTGTAGCCCATTCACTATCTCCATCCATCCCTCACTCCCTCAAGATGGCTGGACCATCATTGCAAATGCACCATTGTATATACACACTTGTACTGTACTTTGTATCTCCCCCACCTCATTGTAGATTGTAAGCTCTCACGAGCAGGGGTGGCTTATTTTGCTTTAATTATTGTATTGTTAACGTTGTTACTTATGACTTGTGTTTTGAAACTATTAAACGGTAAAGCGCTGTGGAATATGATGGCGCTATATAAATAAAGATTATTATTATTATAAGCCTTTGAAACCTGGTACTGGATGGACACAGGAAAATCAAGTTCACATTATTCATTTGGTACTGTCATACTGTTAGCCTATGCATTGAATGAAAGGCCTGACCTGCACCAAAGTAATATGCACACCAATAAGTCTTTTGAACCAATGTACTGGATGGCCATAGGAAACCCAAGTTCACAATATTCTTTTGGTATTGCCATAATGTTAGCTTATGCATTGAATGCAAGGCCTGCCCTGCATCAAATTCAAGCGCACCACAACAAGCCTTTAAACCCACGCACTGGATGTCCACAGGAATACCAAGTTCACAATATTCTTTTGGTATTGCCATACTGTTAGCCTATGCATTTAATGCAAGGCCCGCCCTGCCACAAAGTCACATGCACCCCAATAAGAATTGAACCCTGGTACTGGATGGCCACAGGAAAAGCAAGTTCACATAAATCATTTAGTTCTGCATACTGTTAGGCTATGCATTGAATGCAAGGCCCGCCCAGCCTCAAAGGCACATGCACCCCATTAAGCCTTTGAAACCAATTTACTGGATGGCCACAGGAAAACCAAGTTCACATTTTTTGCATTTGTTACTGCCATACTGTTTGCTTATGCATTGAGTGTAAGGCCTGCCCTGCACCAAAGTAACACACACCTCAATAAGCCTTGGAACCCATGTACTGGATGGCCAGATGAAAACCAAATTCACATTATTCATTTTGTACTGCCATACTGTTAGCCTAAGCATTGAATGCAAGGCCGGCCCTGCACCAAAGTAACACGAATCCCAATAAGCCTTTGAACCCAGGTACTGGATGGACACATGAAAACCAAGCTCACATTATTCATTTGTTACTGTCATACTGTAAGCCTATGCATTGAATGCAAGGCCTAGCCTGCACCAAATTCACATGCACCCAAATAAGCCTTTTAACCTATGTACTGGATGGCCACAGCAAAGCCAAGTTCACATTATTCATTTGGTACTGTTATACTGATAGACTATGCATTGAATGCAAATCCTGCCCTGCACCAAATTCACACGCACCCCAATAAGCCTTTGAACCCAACGTACTGGATGGCCAAAGGAAAACCAAATTCACATCTTTTGCATTTGTATCTGCCATACTGATTGCTTATGCATTGACTGCAAGGCCTGCCCTGCACCAAAGTAACACGCACCACAATAAGCCTTTAAACTCAGTTACGGGATAGCCACAGGAAAGCCAAGTTCACATTATTCATTTGGTACTGTCATACTGTTAGCCTATGCATTCAATGCAAGGACCGCCCTGCACCAAATTCAAACGCACTCTAGTAAGCATTTGAAACAATGTACTGGATGGCCACAGGAATACCAATTTCACATTATTCATTTGGTTCTGCCATACTTTTAGACTATGCATTGAATGCAAGGCCCGCCCTGCACCTAGTTCAAAAGCATCAAAATACTTTGAACCCAGGATCTGAATGTCCACAGGAAAACCAAGTTACCATTATTCTTTTGGCACTGCCATCCTGTTAGCCTATGCATTAAATGCAAGGCCTGCTCTGCATTTAAATAACATGCACCCCAATAAGCTTTTGAACCCAGGTACTGAATGGCCATAGGAAAACCAAGTTCACATTATTCATTTGGTACTTCCATACTGTTAGCCTATGCATTGAATGCAAGGCTCGCCTTGCCACAAAGTTACATGCACCCCAATAAGCCTTTGAACCCAGGTACTGGATGGCCACACGAAAACCAAGTTCACATTATTCATTTGGTACTGTCATGCTGTTAGCCTATGCATTGCATGCAAGGTCTGCTCTGCAACAAATTCAAATGCACTGCAATAAGCCTTTGAACCCACATACTGGATGGCCACAGGAAAACCAAGTTCACATTATTCATTTGGTACTGTCATACTGTTAGCCTATGCATTGAATGCAAGGCCCGCCCTGCCAAAAAGTCATATTCACCCCAATAAGCCTTTGAACTCAGGTACTGGATGGCCACCAGAAAATCAATTTTACATTATTCATTTGGTACTTTCATACAATTATCCTGTGCATTGAATGCAAGGCCTGCCCTGCACAAAATTCAAAACACCCCAATAAGCCTTTGAACACAGGTACGTGATGGCCACAGGAAAACCAAGTTCACGTTACTCTTTTGGTACTGATATACTGTTAGCCTATGCATTGAATGCAAGGTCTGCCCTGCACCAAATAAAACGCACCCCAATGAGCCTTTGAACCCAGGTACTGGATGGCCACAGGAAAACCAAATTCACATTATTCATTTGGTACTGTCATGTTGTTAGCCTATGCATTGAATGCAAAGCCTGCCCTGCACCAAATTAACTTGCACTCCAATAAGCCTTTGAACCCCAGTACGGGATAGCCACAGGAAAACCAAGTTCACATTATTCATTTGCTACTGTTATACTATTAAACTATACATTGTATGCAAGGCCTGCCCCACAACAAAGTAACACACACCCCAATAAGCCTTTGAACCCAAGTACTGGATGGCCACCTGAAAACGGGATGGTGACACTAAAGGCACTGTCACACTTAGCGATCGCACCAGCGATCACGACAGCGACACGACCTGGCGAGATCGCTAGTGCGATCGCTATGTGATCGCTAGTAAGATTCCAAACACAACTCATCAGCGATCTGTATAACGACCTCTGAGGTCGTTGGGAAAACCTAGTCCCACCTGCGACACTGGTGAAGTCGTTCATAAAGGGTGTCACACTCAGCGATTCAGGCTCACCAGCGGGACACCAACGACCAAAAAACGGCTCCGAACGTTCATAAGTGATCAGCGACATTGCAGCAGGGGCCACATCGCTGCTACATGCCACACACAGCTGCGTCACTAACGAGATCGCTACTGTGTCATAGAATCGGTGACGCGTTTGCGATCTCGTTAGCGAACTCGTTTAGTGTGACAGTACCTTAATTATGGCGTCATCGCCGCTCACCATCTTGGTGGACTCCTCAAAGTTTTGTAGGATGGTACATATGTCTGACATCCATGTCCACTCCTGAGGTCTTATGTGTGAAGTCTGAACTGAATACCGACGGCCTTGTTGATGCTGGTACTGAACAACTGCCCTCTTCTGCTCACAAATACTTCTCTGTATATGCAGTGTAGAGATCCAACACGTGGGGACATCACACACCAGTTGGTGAACCGGAAGCTGAAAACGCTGCTGAAGCACGGCAAGGGCGGATGATGCTGTAGCTGACTTTCTGAAATGGGCACACAGGTGGCATACTTTCACAAGCAGATCCGGCAACTCCGGGTAGGTTTTGAGAAACTGCTGAACCACAAGGTTAAGCACATGAGCCAGGCATTATATGTGTGTGAGCTTGCCTTGCCTCAGAGCTGCCACCAGGTTCCAGCCATTGTCACACATGACCATGCCTGGCTGTAGGTTCAGCGGTGTCAGCCACATATCTGCCTGCTCTTTCAGAGCTGTCCACAACTCTTCAGCATTGTGCGGTTTGTCATCTAAGCATATTAGCTTCAGCACAGCCTGTTGCCACTTGGCTGAGGCAGAGCTACAGTGCTTCCAGCTTGTGACTGATGTGGTCATTTCAGAGATGCAGGCTGAAGAGGAGGAAGAGGAGGATGACGTGGAGGAGCTGTTGACCTGATTGAACTAAGTCCCGCAATCCTCGGCGTTGATAGGACGTGTTCCATTCCAAGATCTTACTGGGTCTCGTCTTCCACTATGCTAACCAAGTTTGTCATTAGTGAGATGTACTGTCCCTGCCCAGAAGCACTTGTCCACGTGTCCGTGGTTAAGTATACTTTCCCAGTAACTGCACTGTTGAGGGCATGGGTAGTGCTGTGGGACTGATCATGCTGGTGTTGTTCAAGCTGGTAGTTTTGCTACATCTGCTGATGCAGGCATGGCAGGTGGTGCAAATGGCCTGTTTGTGTTTATTGGCAGAGTCTTTAAAAAACAACCAGACTCGGGAAGACCTAACAGTTGTACTGCCAACTTCGGTCATGTTGGTGTTACGAGGAATGGTTGCCTGCATTCTGTCTGTGGCCACCACAGTGATTCTTCCTGCCTGTTATGGTTCTACGTCTCCCTCCTCCTGTGTGCTGCTGTCCTCCCTTTGCATGTCCTCCTGCCAGGTTGAGTCAGTTACTATATCATCCACCTCCTCCTCTTCCACTTCCGCACCCTGGTCCTCCTCCTTACTTTCTGGCAATTGTGTCACCTCTTGTGACACGTTCCCACCGTCGCCTTCGTGTGAATGTGGCTGCTTCAATATTTGGACATCGCTACAAGCAATCTCAGTTTGCCCCACTTTAAGTGGACCGGGCAAAAGGCCCGTATCTATAAATGGAAACGTGAACAGCTCTTCGGACTGTCCAAGTGTGGGATCAGTTGTCTCCTGGCACTCAGCATAGGAAGAGGAAGGAGGATCAGGGTGAGGAATATGCGGTCCAGACTCACGACTACGTAGACTTGACCGTGTGGAAGATAGGGTGCTGGTGGTGGTGGCAAAGTGAGTGGAAACATTATCCGCCATCCAACCAACTATCTTTTTATGCTGCTCTGCTGTCAAGATTGCTTTTCTGCCATCCCCTTTGAATTCTGACAGGAATCTGTTGCAAGAAGATGTCGGTGTTTGTTGTGGCACAATTGCAGCATGCCCACAGACTCTGTGTGCGCCATCACCATCACGTCCAATTCCCCATCCCTTGCCACGCACCTTTCCCATTTTAAATGGAGTACAATATTTTCCACGTTCACTACAAAAGGCTGAACTGGGAGCAAGCTTAGATGTGATCAGTGTGCGGGAAAAATGCACTTTCAAATATCTGGACTGTACTTTTTTTTTTAACAAACCGGTATCAATACCTGGGGTTAAACACAGAAAAAGCTGTCTATTGTAGCCCTGAAATGCCACAATTTTTAGCCCACAGATAGATCAGGCATCTGACAGAGATACCACACTGTTCAATATGTGGTCTGTATTTTTAAATTTTTTCCCCCAAAATACAATATACAAATAGAGTAACAGACAGCAAATCCAGTGCAATGTATTCCTACAATGCCACAATTTTTAGCACACAGGTAAATAGGCATCTGGCACAAGTACCACACTGTTCAATATGTGGCCTGGGTTTATTTATTTTTTCCCCAAAATAGTTTATAGAACTAGGGTAAGACAGAAAAAACTGTGGATTGTAGCCCTGAAATGCCACAATTTTTAGCACACAGATAAATAGGCATCTGACAGAGATACCATGATGTTCAATATGTGGCCTAGATGTATTTATTTTTCCCCCAAAATAGTGTATAGAAATAGTGTAAGAGACAGGAAAAAAAGGGGAATGTAGCCCTGAAATGCCACAATTTTTAACACACAGATAGATCAGGCGTCTGACGGAGATACCAGACTGTTCAATATGTGGCCTGGATTTATTTATTTTTTACCCCAAGATAGTGGATAGAAATAGGGTAAGACACAGCAAAAAAAAGGGGAATGTAACCCTGAAATGCCACAATTTTTAACACACAGATAGATAGGCGTGTGACAGACATACCACACTGTTCAATCTGTGGTCTGTATTTTTAATTTTTTCCCCAAAATACTGTATACAAATAGGGTAACAGACAGCAAATCCAGTGTAATGTAGCCCTGAAATGCCACAATTTTTAGAACACAGATAAATAGGCGTCTGACGGAGATACTACACTGTTCAATATGTCGCCTGGATTTGTCTATTTTTTCCCCCAAAATAGTGTATAGAAATAGGGTAATGTGTATAATAAACATGTGCACAGTGACAAAATGGTGCCAAGGTAGGTTCCCAAACCGTAGCTAAATACAAAAAACAGAACCCGGCACTCAACTTTGTAGTGAGGTTAAGGTAATTTTATTCAGTCACAAATGGTAGCGTTACAAAACGTTTCGGTCCCAGCAGGAGACCTTCATCAGTAGCTGTAGGAATATACATGGATAAATAACATATCACTTATCAAAAAAAGGGGAAATAAAAAGAAAACAGTGCATAAGGCAAACAAATTATATACAAGAAAATAAACATATATATATTTTCAATACAGCAAACCAGTGTATGGAGATGGTGCTCATATAGAAGAAAATGTATCAAGGCACAATCAAAGTATGTAGATAAAATAGAGATGACATACCGTACTTAGGGTTATGGTGAGATAAATAGTTATACCCAAGTCAAGGGGTAATGTAGCGATAAAATGCCTATAACAAAAATTGGGTGCTTAAAGTTAGTGAGTGGTCATAAGAAGTAGACTAGGTGGAGAAGATGAAGACCTACCAATAGGCTATATTGCAGTCAGATATGTAAAATCTGCATAGGGTGGATTCAGCCTGGAGAAAAATTGATACAGATATGGGCCTGGCATAAGAGAAGTAACATCCACAATGTGTAGAGAAACGGGGGTTAACTTTTTACCTTAAATGTTGCTGCACACGCGGCGTCCACCACTGGTCGGGAGCATGTGTCAAGTGCCTGTTTATAAGGCTTGAGGGGGCGGGTGTTGTGAGCGCAGCATAATGAGGCCGGCTAGTGAGTCGGATATGCGCTGCACGTCAGGCAGAAGATTAGCGTTCCACTGCTATAGGCAGGAAGCGGAAGTGACGTAAACAATATGGCCGTGCGTTCCACCAATGTGTCTATGTGTTTCATTAAATAGCTATAAATGGTGTTGAAGGCCACTATAATAGGATATACTGTGTGCTAACTCGGAAATGTATATGCACACTCAAGGAATGTGGGCAATTTGACTATGCGGACACATTGTCATATAGGAGAAGCAATTGTAAAAAGGGAAAAAAGGAAAAAAATATTATTGTTGCACGAAAAATGGACCGCTCCCAGCACATTAACCCCCGGCATACTGCGATCAAAAATGATCGCAGTGTTCTGGCGGTATAGGGAAGCATCGCGTAGGGAGGGGGCTCCCTGCGTGCTTCCCTGAGACCCTGTGAACAACGCCGCATACTCTCGTTCAAATCTCGGCAACGAGATCTTGTCCTGAGGGAAGAGATCTCGTTCCCGAGATTTGAACGAGAGTATGCGGCGGCCATCTTGCCGGAGGCCCCAGGCGGCCATTCCTCATGCCGGCACCGCGTCGTAGCTGCGGGGGGGCTTTCCAGCTGGGTCAAGATGCCGGCGGAGCCCCCCACGCAGCCCAGAGGCCCGCTTGCTGCCCGAACACCACCACCGCACCACACTTTGGATCGGGACCGCCACCGGAGGCACCGGCACCGCGTCGCAGCTGCGGGGGGACTTTCCGGCTGGGACGAGATGCCGGCGGAGCCCCCCACGCAGTCCAGAGGCCCGCTGCTGCCCTGACACCACCACCGCATCGCAGCCAAGCTGCATTGGGAGCGCCGCCGCCACTGAACTTTCCGGTATGTTGCGACCATAAGACGCACCCCCATTTTGCCCAAAAATTTTTTGGGAAAAAAGTGCGTCTTATGGTCCAAAAAATACGGTAAATATTACCCAATAAATTAATTTCTATGTAAATAAAAAAAGAAAAAAAATAAAAGTACACATATTTTGTATTGACGTGTCTGTAACGACCCGCCCTATAAAACTGTCCCACTAGTTAACCCCTTTAGTGAACCCCTTAAAAAAAAAACAAGGCAAAAAAACAATGCTTTATCATCATTATGCTGAACAAAAAGTGTAATAACACACGATCAAAAAGACGGATATAAATAAGAATGGTACCGCTGAAAACGTCATCTTGTTCCGCAAAAAACGAGCTGCGATACAGCATCATCAGCAAAAAAGTAAAAAAAGTTATAGCTCGCAGAATAAAGCGATGCAAAAATAATTATTTTTTATATGTAAAAGTTTTTATTGTATAAAAGCGCCAAAACATAAAAAAATGATACAAGTGAGGTATCACTGTAATCGTATTAACCCGATGAATAAAATTTTACCACACGCTGAATGGTATAAACGCCCCCAAAAAGAAATTCATGAATTGTTGGTTTTTGCTCATTCTGCCTCACAAAAATCGTAATAAAAAGCGATCAAAAAATGTCATGTGCCAGAAAATGGCACCAATAAAAACGTCAACTTATTCTGCAAAAAATAAGACCTCACAAGTCTCTGTGGGCCAAAATATGGAAAAATTATAGCTCTCAAAATGTGGTGATGCAAAAACAATTTTTTGCAATAAAAAGCGTCTTTTAGCGTGACAGCTGCCAAACATAAAAACCCACTATAAATAGTAAATCAATCACCCCTTTATCACCCCCTTAGTTAGGGAAAAATAATAAAATGTAAAAAATGTATTTATTTCCATTTTCATATTATGGTTAGGGTTAGGGTTAGGGTTGGGGCTAAAGTTAGGGTTAGGGTTAGGGTTTGGATTAGGGTTAGGGGGTGTGATAGGGTTAGGTTTGTGGTTAGGATTAGGGTTAGTGTTTGGATTAGAGTTAGGGGAGTGTTGGGTTAGGGTTGGAGTTAGAACTGGGGGGTTTCCACTGTTTAAGCACATCCAAACGTGACATGGTGTCTGATCTCAATTCCAGCCAATTCTGCGCTGAAAAAGTCAAACCGTGCTCTTTCCCTTCTGAGCTCTGCCATGCACCCAAACAGCAGTTTACCCCCACATATGGAGTTTCAGCGTACCCTGGACAAACTGCACAATAACTCTTGAGGTCCAATTTCTTCTGTTACCCTTGGCAAAATAAAAAATTGGAGGCAAAAATATCATTTTTGTGAAAAAAATATGATTTTTTATTTTTATGGCTCTACGTTATAAACTTCTGTGAAGCACTTGGGGGTTCAAAGTTCTCACCACACATCTAGATAAGATCCTTGGAGGATCTAGTTTCCAAAATGGGGTCACGTGTGGGGATTTCCACCGTTTAGGCAAATCAGGGGCTCTCCAAAAGCGACATGACGCCTGTAGACTATTCCATCAAAGTCTGCAATGTAAAACGTCACTACTTTGCTTCCGAGCCCCGACGTGTGCCCATACAGTAGTTTTCTCCAACATATGGGTTATCAGCGTACTCAGGACAAATTGTACAACAACATTAGGTGTCCAATTTTTCCTGTTACCCTTGGAAAATAAAAAACTGGGGACTAAAAATCATGTTTGTGGAAAAAATATGATTTTTTATTTTTATGGCTCTACGTTATAAACTTCTGTGAAGCACTTGGGGGTTCAAAGTTCTCACCACACATCTAGATAAGATCCTTGGAGGATCTTGTTTCCAAAACGGGGTCACTTGTGGGGGTTTCCACCGTTTAGGCAAATCAGGGGCTCTCCAAAAGCGACATGACGCTTGTAGACTATTCCATCAAAGTCTGCAATGTAAAACGTCACTACTTTGCTTCCGAGCCCCGACGTGTGCCCATACAGTGGTTTTCTCCAACATATGGGTTATCAGCGTACTCAGGACAAATTGTACAACAACATTAGGTGTCCATTTTTCCTGTTACCCTTGGGAAAATAAAAACTGGGGACTAAAATTCATGTTTGTGGAAAAAATATGATATTTTTATTTTCATGCGCGGGCGTTATAAACTTCTGTGTAGCACTTGGGGGTTCAAAGTGCTCACCACACATCTAGATAAGTTTGTTTGGGGGTCTAGTTTCCAAAATGGGTTTAACTTGTGGGGGTTACCACTGTTTAGGCACATCAGGGGCTCTCCAAAAGCGACATGACACACGCAGACCTTTCCATCAAAGTCTGCATTACAAAACGTTACTACTTCAATTCCGAGCCCTGACGTGCCCACACAGTAGTTTTCTCCCACATATGGGGTATCAGTGTACTCATGACAAATTGGACAACTACTTTTGATGTCTAATTTTTCCTGCTACCCTTGGGAAAATAAAAAATTGGTGACTAAAAGATCATGTGTTAGGGTTCGAGTTCCCGCTGCTGCACAAGGGGAGTCTCGAACCAGTCCCGCTGCGGACCCCCATCCATCTCCGGCCGCAGTGGAGCCTGCTCAGCAAAGACGTCGGTCCCAGCGTCTCACCCGGTCTAATACTGTGCAGATTTGTAAAGAGACGTATGCACAGCCAATATGAGGGTGCAAGAGTAGGTGCCCAAACCGTAAACAGAAGAAAGAAACTCTGCACTCAACTTAATGCGGTGAACAAAAGGAAGGAATTTTATTGTGATCCAAAGTAAATAGTAGTATACAGGAGGACGTTTCGGTCTATACGACCTTCATCAGCTACCCTGTTTGTAAAAGTTGATCACCAATGACACATCAGAAAATTCATGAAGATGCAGTAGTCAGCATGAGAAATCTATGCATATCGGGTATAAGTCCAAAATGGTGCAGTACCTGTGTGGAAAGTTGCGTCAGCTTAAGCGGTCAGAACGCGGTATCCACCGCTCGTTACACGCTGTAACTTTGGACTTATACCCGATATGCATAGATTTCTCATGCTGACTACTGCATCTTCATGAATTTTCTGATGTGTCATTGGTGATCAACTTTTACAAACAGGGTAGCTGATGAAGGTCGTATAGACCGAAACGTCCTCCTGTATACTACTATTTACTTTGGATCACAATAAAATTCCTTCCTTTTGTTCACCGCATTAAGTTGAGTGCAGAGTTTCTTTCTTCTAATACTGTGCAGAGACTTGCTGCTGTCTCTCCAGGTTCTGCTATTTTAGCCAGTACTGGTCAGCGGCGAGCAGACGTCTTTAGGACTAAGTCCTTTGTTGCTTCATCTGAGCATGCCCAGGGCAAGATATCCCATTGGAGATCAGGGGTCACATGCTCAGATACTGCTGCCACTCCTATTGGTCCTTCAGGAAGGTCCTGTAGCTGTTAATGTTCTGAAGCAGCTTCCCATTGGTCCTTCCTGGAAGGTCTTTATCTCGTGGCTGCTATAAAAGGCTGTCCTTACCGCACAGCCGTGCGCTAGTATCAAACGTTATATGCTTTGCGCCAGTATGGTCATGCGTGTGTGTGGTTAGGGCGGCTGAAATATGCCATTATAATACCGACCTAATCGGTGAGGAGCTTGGAATGCTAGCTGGTCAGGGTCGGTGTCTTAGATGCCTTAGATTACAGGCATAACCGGTGAGGAGTTTGATTGCCGTATTCAGGGCCTGGCGTTCAGACGCCATAGATTGCAGGTGTCTCCTGCGAGGACATTAGCACATGATCACTTTCTATGTTCAATTAGCAGTCAACTGTGTACCTGGGTGCCTAACAGGACACAGAAGTTTGTCTCAGCGGCTCTGTGATGCAACAGGGTTCGCTTTCAACGCTAGACAGCGCTCTAGCGTGTTTACTTTGCGACTCAGTGGTGTTAACTGAGTTCGCACACATCGCCATATAGCGCTGCGGCACTCCTTCTAGCGGCTCTGTGGAATAACAGAGTTCCCACATATTGCCACAACGCGTTATGGCGTTTATTTTGGCGACTCTGCGGGATAACAGAGTTTGCTTCTTGCGCCATCTTACTAGCAGCAGGCTCCGCCTGCACGGTGCACCCCAGGCTGCGAACGCACCTCTCTAGATCTTATATTTGGTGCGTTCCGCAGACCCTAACATCATGTTTGTGGGAAAAAAATAGGATTTTTTATTTTCATGCCCAGGCATTATAAACTTGTGTGAAGCACTTGTGGGTTCAAAGTGCTAACTACAGATCTAGATAAGTTCCTTAGGGGGTCTAGTTTCCAAAATGGTGTCACTTGTGGGGGGTTTCTACTGTTTAATCACAACAGGGGCTCTGCAAACTGAACATGACACCCATCAAAGTCTGCATTCCAAAACGTCTTTACTTCCCTTCCAAGCCCCACCGTGTGCCCAAACAGTTTTCCCCCCTACATATGGGGTATCAGCATACACAGGACAAATTGGGCAACAACTTTTGTGGTCCAATTTCCTTTGGAACAATCAAAAATTGGGGACTAAAAAAACATTTTTGTAGAATTTTTTTTTTCACACCCAGGCATTAGAAACTTTAGTGAAACACTTGGGGGTTCAAAGTGCTCATAACAGATCTAGATAAGAAACTTAGAGGGACCAGTTTACAAAATGGCTTCATTTGTGGGGGGTTTCCTCTGTTTAGGCACATCAGGGGCTCTCCAAACGCGACACGGCGTCCAGCCAATTCTGTGTTTAAAAAGTCAAATGGCACTCCTTCCCTTCTGAGCTTTGCCATGCACTCAAACAGTGGTTTACCCCACATATTGGGTATCAGCATACTCAGGACAAATTGCACAATAACTTTTGAGGTCTTGTTCCCCTTGGGAAAACAAAAAATTGGGGTAAAAAGATCATTTTTGTGGAAAAAATATGATTTTTTAATTTTACGGCTCTACGTTATAAAACTTGTATGAAGCAATTGGGGATTCAAAGTGCTCACCACAGATCTAGATAAGTTCCTTAGGGGGTTTAGATTCTAAAATGGGGTCACTTGTGGGGGGTTTCCATTGTTTAGGCACATCAGGGGCTATCCAAACGCGACATGGCGTCTAATCTCGATTCCTGCCAATTTTGGTTTGAAGAAGTCAAAAGGCGCTCCTTCCCTTCCGAGCTCTGCCGTGCGCCCAAACAGTGGTTCCCCCCAACATATTGGGTATCAGCATACTCAGGGCAAATTAGACAACAACTTTTGGGGTCCAATTTCTCCTGTTACCCTTGGGAAAAAAAATTGGTGACTAAAAGATCATTTTTTGGGAAAAAAATAGGATTTTTTATTTTCATGTCCGGGCAATATAAACTTGTGTGAAGCACCTGGGGGTTCAAAGTGCTCACCACAGATCTAGATAATTTCCTTAGTGGGTCTATCTATCTATCTATCTATCTATCTATCTATCTATCTATCTATCTATCAAATGGGGTCACTTGTGGGGGGTTTCCACTGTTTAGGCATATCAGGGGCTCTGCAAATTGAACATGACACCAATCAAAGTCTGCATTCCAAAACGTCATTACTTCCTTTCCGAGCCATGCCGTGCGCCCAAACAGTTCCCCCCCCCACATATGGGGTATCAGTGTACTCAGGACAAATTGGACAACAACTTTTGGGGTCCAATTTCCTTGGGAGAATTCAAAAATTGGGGACTAAAAAATCATTATTGTGGAAATTTATTTTTTTTTTCACACCCAGGCATTATAAACTTTATTAAAACACTTGGGGGTTCAAAGTGCTCAAAACAGATCTACAGGTCCTTCTCAAAAAATTAGCATATAGTGCTAAATTTCATTATTTTCCATAATGTAATGATTACAATTAAACTTTCATATATTTTAGATTCATTACACACCAACTGAAATTTGTCAGGTCTTTTATTGTTTTAATACTGATGATTTTGGCATACAACTCCTGATAACCCAAAAAACCTGTCTCAAAAAATTAACATATTTCAACCGTCCAATAAAATAAAAGTGTTTTTTAAAAACAAACAAAAAAAACATCAAATAATAAAGTTCAGTTATGCACTCAATACTTGTTCGGGAATCCTTTTGCAGAAATGACTGCTTCAATGCAGCGTGGCATGGAGGCAATCAGCCTGTGACACTGCTGAGGTGTTATGGAGGCCCAGGATGCTTCGATAGCGGCCTTAAGCTCATTCAGAGTGTTGGGTCTTGCGTCTCTCAACTTTCTCTTCACAATATCCCACAGATTCTCTATGGGGTTTAGGTCAGCAGAGTTGGCAGGCCAATTGAGCACAGTAATACCATGGTCAGTAAACCATTTACCAGTGGTTTTGGCACTGTGAGCAGGTGCCAGGTCGTGCTGAAAAATGAAATCTTCATCTCCATAAAGCATTTCAGCCGATGGAAGCATGAAGTGCTCCAAAATCTCCTGATAGCTAGCTGCATTGACCCTGCCCTTGATGAAACACAGTGGACCAACACCAGCAGCTGACATGGCACCCCACACCATCACTGACTGTGGGTACTTGACACTGGACTTCAGGCATTTTGGCATTTCCTTCTCCCCAGTCTTCCTCCAGACTCTGGCACCTTGATTTCCGAATGACATGCAAAATTTGCTTTCATCAGAAAAAAGCACTTGGGACCACTTAGCAACAGTCCAGTGCTGCTTCTCTGTAGCCCAGGTCAGGCACTTCTGCCGCTGTTTATGGTTCAAAAGTGTCTTTACCTGGGGAATACGGCACCTGTAGCCCATTTCCTGCACACGCCTGTGCACGGTGGCTCTGGATGTTTCTACACCAGACTCAGTCCACTGCTTCCTCAGGTCCCCCAAGGTCTGGAATCGGTCCTTCTCCACAATATTCCTCAGGGTCCGGTCACCTCTTCTCGTTGTACAGCGTTTTCTGCCACATTGTTTCCTTCCAACAGACTTCCCATTGAGGTGCTTGATACAGCACTCTGGGAACAGCCTATTTGTTGAGAAATTTCTTTCTGGGTCTTACCCTCTTGCTTGAGGGTGTCAATGATCGCCTTCTTGACATCAGTCAGGTCGCTAGTCTTACCCATGATGGGGGTTTTGAGTAATGAACCAGGCAGGGAGTTTTTTAAAAGCCTCAGGAATCTTTTGCATATGTTTAGAGTTAATTAGTTGATTCAGAAGATTAGGGTAATAGGTCATTTAGAGAACCTTTTCTTGATATGCTAATTTTTTGAGACAGGTTTTTTGGGTTATCAGGAGTTGTATGCCAAAATCATCAGTATTAAAACAATAAAAGACCTGACAAATTTCAGTTGGTGTGTAATGAATCTAAAATATATGAAAGTTTAATTGTAATCATTACATTATGGAAAATAATGAAATTTAGCACTATATGCTAATTTTTTGAGAAGGACCTGTAGATAAATTCCTTAGGGGGTCTAGTTTCCAAAATGGTGTCACTTGTGATGGGTTTCCACTGTTTAGGCACATCAGGGGCTCTCCAAATGCGACATGGCGTTCAATCTCAATTCCAGCCCATTTTGGTTTTAAAAAGTCAAACGGCACTCCTTCCCTTCTGAGCCCTACCGTGCGCCCAGAAAGTGGTTTTCCCCCACATATGGGGTATTGGCAAACTCGGGAGAAATTGCACAACAACTTTATATATCCATTTTCTCCTTTCATCTTTGTAAAAATAAAAAAAATGTTTGTAAAAGATCATTTTTGTGACTAAAAAGTTAAATGTTCATTTTTTCCTTCCACTTTGCTTCACCTCCTGTGAATCATAGAATCATAGAATGGTAGAGTTGGAAGCGACCTCCTGAGCCATCTGGTCCAACCCCTGCTCAAAGCAGGATTCTCTAAATCATCCCAGACAGATGTCTGTCCAGCCTCTGTTTGAAGACTTCCATTGAAGGAGAACTCACCATCTCTCATGGCAGCCTGTTCCACTCATTGATCACCCTAACTGTCAAAAAGTTTTTTCTAATATCTAATCTGTGTCTCCTCCCATTCAGTTTCATCCCATTGCTTCTAGTATTTTCTTGTGCAAATGAGAATAAAGATGATCCTTCTACAATGTGACAGCCCTTGAGATATTTGTAGACAGCTATTAAGTATCCTCTCAGTCTTTTTTTTTGCAAGCTAAACATTCCTAAATCCTGCAACCGTTCCTCATAGGACATGGTTTGCAGACTGGTCACCATTCTGGTGGCTCTTCTCTGAACTTGCTCCAGTTTGTTGATGTCTTTTTTAAAATGTGGTGCCCAAAACTGGACACAGTATTCCAGATGAGGTCTGACCAAAGAGGAGTAGAGGGCAATAATGACCTCACGTGATCTAGACTGTATGCTTCTGTTGATACATCCTAGAATTGTGTTTGCCTTTTTTGCTGCTGCATCACACTGTTGACTCATGTTCAGTCTGGGATCAATTAGTATACCCAAGTCTTTTTCACATGTGCTGTTACTTAGCCCTATTCCTCCCATTTTGTATATGCTTTTTTCATTTTTATTGCCCAGATGTAGTACTTTGCATTTTTCCCTGTTAAAAACCATTCTGTTAGTTGCTGCCCACTGCTCCAGTTTATTTATATCTTTTTGAATCCTCTCTCTCTCTCTTCTCTAGTATTAGCTACCCCTCCTTAGCTTTGTGTCCTCAGCAAATTTGATCAGTTTACCCTCAATTCCTTCATCTAAATCATTGATAAAGATGTTGAACAATACAGGGCCCAAAACAGAGCCTTGTGGTACCCCACTTGAGACATTCTTCCAAGTGGATGTGCAGCCATTTACGACCACTCTTTGGGTCCGATCACTAAGCCAGTTATGAATCCACCTAACAGTTGCCTTGTCCATTCTATACTTAGTCATTTTTTCAATAAGGATTGTGTGAGATACTTTGTCAAATGCTTTGCTGAAGTCAAGATATACTATATCTACAGCATTTCCCTGATCCACTCAGTCAGTGATTCTGTCATAGAAGGAAATTAAGTTAGTCTGACATGACTTATTATTTACAAACCCATTCTGACTCTGTTTAATCACTTCATTCTTATCCAGGTACTTACATACATGTTCTTGAATAATTTGTTCAAAGATCTTTCCAGGTATAGAAGTCAGACTCACCGGCCTGTAGTTCCCTGGGTCCACTTTCTTTCCCTTTTTGAAGATAGGAACAACATTTGCTCTTCTCCAGTCTTCTGGGACTTCTCCTGTTCTCCAAGAATTTTCAAAGATTATGGACAGTGGTTCAAGAATTTCTTCTGCTAGCACCTGAAGGGTTAATAAACTTCTTGAATGTGGTTTTGAGTACATTGAGGAGTGCAGTTTTTATAATGGTGTCACTTTTGGGTATTTTCTGCAACATACACCCCTCAAAGTGACTTCAAATGTGAGGTGATCCCTAAAAAAATGGTTTTGTACATTTTGCTGTAAAAATGAGAAATCGCTGGTCAACTTTTAACCCTAATAACTTCTTAACAAAAAAAATTGTGGTTCCAAAATTGTGGTAATGTAAAGTAGACTTGTGGGAAATGTTATTTAGTAACTATTTTGTGCGATATATTTCTCTGTTTTAAGGGAATAATAATTCAAAGTTTGAAAATTGCAAAATTTTCAAAATTTTTGCCATATTTCTATTTTTTGATAAATAAACGCAGGTTATATAGAAGAAATTTTACCACAATCATGAAGTACAATATGTCACGAGAAAAAATTCTCAGAATTATGAAGATCAGTTGAAGTGTTCCAGAGTTATAACCTCATAAATAGACCGTGGTCAGAATTGTGAAAATTGGCCTGGTCATTAACGTGCAAACCACCCTTGGGGGTTAAGGGGTTAAAGGAGTCTGTGTCATTTTTTCAATTAAAGGACTTTATGGGGTTAGTAATGTGGGCGTCTTATAGATGCCTCTCCATTACTAACTTTTGGGCTTGGTATCACCTGACAACACAGAGGTGATATCAACTCCACATCTATTGCACCACTTGCAACCATGTAAAAGTTTGTGTGGGAGAAATGTGCTCTTCTTCTAAATCAACCCCATAACTATGACCCCAGTAACCACCAAACCAAGGCAAGTGGGACGAGCCAGGCAAAGCACTAATACATGCACCATTTTTGGGCGGCTGTGGTCTGCTATTTTTAGTTGGGGGGTCAATATTCATGGCCCCTTACCAGCCTGACAATACCAGCCCCCCAACCTGCTGGTTGCCAAAAAAGAGGTTGGGACATTCCTTTTTTATATTTATTTAAATATTTTAAAAAACAGCGTAGGGACCCCTGTATTCTTGATAACCATGGAAACGCTGACAGTTGAGGGATGCAGCCCACAGCTCTCAGTTTAGCCTGGCTGCTTATCAAAAATACTGGGGAACCCATGTCAATTTTTTTTATCATTTATTTATAGCGCAATTTATGGATTAATTGATGCCACCTTTGTCTGGTACCTACTAAAGATGAGCGAACCATTCAAGATTCTGTTTGATTTGTCGAACGTTTAGAAGTTCGACGAACATTCCTGAATCAATTCAATAGGAGGCCAAACCAAATGTATACACAGCACCTTAAGGGGTGACAAAAAGATTCCCAAACAGCTAAAATTAAGGGCAGACACAATGAATAGTGGCATTAATTTACCCACAGTTTAAATTTGCAAATGGCACAACAGCAGTCAGCCATGGGCAATGCATGAGGTTTCAAGGTCTGGGTCTGCATTTATAGCTTTGAATTGAGGTTTCAATTTCTGGTGCTTAAGGGAACAGTGTAAGCCTTCTTAGCTGGGAGTCCGGATACCTCATGCAACACCTACAATTTTTAATTTTTTTTCCAGCCACACTCAGATGGCCCAAAAAATCAGTTTTATACAGTACTATTTGTAGAAAAATGTAAAGAAAGTAACACAGGTAGTTGACTGAAAGTAAGTGCAGAAAAACAAAAGACAGGTGGTAGGTAAATCCACCTGATAACAAGAGATTCCCAACATTTTAAAGATAAAACAATATATTTTTATTAAATCACAAAATTAAAACCACTTAAAAGGACAGGGGATATGACTTCCAAAAAGAGAGGGGAAGCTACTGCAAGCTGAAGGATAACCTGTTAATGATGGGGAGGTAAAGACAAGGAAAGGACGAGGGGAGGGAGGATTGTAGAATGAGGCTCCTTTTCCTCCCCTATCCCCACTCCCTCTTCTCTTTTGCAGTTATACTTACGGTAACATGTGGCGACTATGCCTCTACCCGGTCGGCATATTAATTTGAACACTGCCTAATTGCGGAGAGCCATGGCTGCATAGTACGGAGGTGGGAGGGATTCTATCTGCACTGTAGGAACGTGTGTCTCATTAAGGGGGAGGTAGAGAGCACAGGTGGAGGCCCTGGAGGCGGCAGAGGAGCCAGAAACAGTGGAGGAAGTGTTACATACAGAGCTTTGTCTTGCAAGTCTTGGAGATTCAAAGACTTGTGGAGTTGACCCTTGACCGCCTACCCCCACAGCCACCAGAGTCACCCAGTGCCCAGTCAACGAGATGTAGCGCCCATGCCCATATTTGCTCATCCAGGTGTCAGTGGTAAAATACACCCTGGCAGACATAGTTTTTTCAGGGAATGGGTGATGTTGTCTGCGACCTGCTGGTGTAGGGCAGGCACAGCTTTCTTAGGCCGGTGTCACATTTGCGTGTGTGATGCGAGAAACTCGCACGAGTCTCTCGCTTCAACACCCAGCACTGCTGCTAGCACCCGGACTGGAGACCAGAGATCCGTGTGAGGAGACTTGGAATAGTGACGGAAGAGGAAGAAACAGCAGATGTGGTTGATGGGACAGCCATTGGCGAGGCCCACCAGTCGGCATTTTAATGCAGTGAGATTCCCACATTAAGGCATTTTGATCTCGTATGCGCTGGTTTATTCATGTAGTTGTCAAATTATTGCAATTTTTGCCTTTACTGAGTTTTTTTTTGCAATTTTGACAGATAATGTGAGTTAGGTCATCATTTTCCATCTCAAAAAAGGCCCAGCTAGGCAACTCCTGCGAACTGCACACTCACGAATGGTGCAGACTGCAACCAGAGTTGGTATTGAGGATGTAGTGCTTGTCATGGTTGAATCACTTTGTGTCTGTATGGGAAGCTGCAACGTAATCTAATTTTCTTTCTCCACCTCCCTCTTCTGCTGAGCTACTCAGCTGAGTACCTCTGGGTTCACATCAAGTGGGATCTACAACCTCATAGTCATCCTCTCTGTTCTCACACTCCTCACCCTGAGAGTCACCCAACTCTTTCCTGCCCTGACACCACAGTACAGTCTGCGTGCACCTCTGGTATCTGAGACTCATCAGGATCACCTCCACCTCTGGTGGTTAATGTCTGGTGACAAGGGACTGGATTCTGCTCTGACCCCACTTTGCCTGGCTCAGGATCCAACATGAAAAAATGTTGGGCCTTGGTGCAGATGCTTTCCTCTTCTAGATTATGTGAATCTTTGGTTCCCCACAGTCAGTTGGGCATTTGGAAATTTGTGACGTTTGGGGAAACAAGGGTGATTGGAGTGCCAGTTTCAAGGATTGTACTGTGTGTGGTGCGAAGGTGGAGAAAGAGGAGGAGAGGTCACTTGATGCAGCGCTTACCATCCACTGCAGCACATGCTCTTTCTGAGTTTCATCTACAAGGCATACCGCTGTGTGGCTGCCAAAGAAAGGGAGTGGAGTAGCCTGTCCAGCAATATATGTTATCAGTGGTGTTAGGATAGGACGAGACTGTGTTTGTTCAGTTGAGTTTTCATTAATATTAGCACTTAACCGACGTACACGTCGAACACCAAGCCTATTCCCCTTCCACCACGACCTCGCTTTTTCCCAATCATGTTGTATGTACCCTTCCTCTCTGGCAACCTGCTGTTTCACAACCTTAGGCAGACACTTGTCAGTCACCTGCCATTAAATGAACAATCACTATTTATTTTCTTTGATAGTGTGCCTGAACAACACTGTATACCCAACTATTTGTAAGTGGAAATCTGGCCTTCTACTTTCTTAATGAAACCCATTTTTTTCACAATTGATTTGGATTAGCAAAATGAGCCTCCTGGCTTCACCCCAATATTGGGTCTTATGATTTTTAAGTGGAAATCTGGTCTTCTGATTAAGCACAATTTTATCACAAGTGATTTGGATTAACAAACTAGGGCTCCTTAAACTGCACAATCTAGGTAGATGCTGGAAGATCGATATCACCCAGGATAGGATCCAATCTAGCTAACAGATAAGTTCACTTGAAGAACTATCAGGAGTGGCTAATCTGCATTGTGACACTGAGAATTGTTATGTTTCGGTAGCTGAGGAGTGCAGGTAAAAAAGGCAATACACCAGAGAAGTTGGAATCTATGAGATTGCAGTACCCTGACTAACCACCACAACTAGAGGCAGCCGTGGAGCGTTCCTACGTTGGTCCTAGACGCCTCGTCACAGCCTGAGAAACTAACTACACCTAAAGATAGAAAGAGGAAAGCTATCTGCCCCGGAGCAGAACCCCAAAGAACATAGAAAGCCCCCAAACATGTAATGGCGGTTAGACAAGATGAAATACTGACACAGACAGAAAATAGTATGAGCAAACGTTGGGGCCCAAACTACCTAAATAGAAAAGGATAGGAAGGGCACTTACTGCAATCCCAAAAAACCCTGAAAAGCACCAACTCTACTAATTTCAAAATCACCTGAGATCACACGACCTCTACCACCTAAATTAGTTCTCTGGTGTAACAAAATCAAAACAGCAGCCACTGAAAAAACTGGAAAAAACAAAAGTACAAACATCAGTGGCTGAACTAAACTGAGAGGGCAAAAGCCCCCGGAGGGGACCCTGAAGGCCCCCACAGAAGTGCAGGACAAAATGCAAAAATCAAGCACAAAAACAAAAAGAAGAAAATGTCTTATCTGTTAGCAGGAGATGCAGACACGACACAGCAGGCTACAAAGGAAACAGGACTCAAGGATTGAGACCAGAACAATTGATCACCGGCAACCTGATGGGAAGGCGACTCCCTTATATAAGACCAGTCAGTAACACCTGATTCCCACTCCTCACAATCTTCACTGGACAGTCCAGTACCGCTTGTATCCACCAGAGGGAGCCTCTGCTCAGAACTCGTTTCAAGTCCATTCACAACAGAGAATATCGCGTCAGAAAAACAAGATGTCCTCTTTTTATATGGCCAGGGACATATGACTTTGGCAGCCAATCACAGAAGACCTTGTGTCATGATGTAGTGGATGGTTTCTGCCCCCTGATTGGGTGCCAGAATGTAGACATATAAAGTTATTAACGCAAAAAAAAATGACAAAAATTACACTTTGCAGTTCCTCTGACATAGACACACCCCCTCCACTCATCAAACACGTCCCATCTGTACCCTCTCCACTCATCATACAGCACCACTTTCCTAGCCAAAGTAATAACAAAAGCATTAATGGAAACACAATGATTTTTCGAACTGTGACCGAATTTTGCCAACTTTAAGTAAAAATGCTCATGAAATCGAACATGAATCCGAATGTGTTACGTTCGCACCAAAGCTGAGATTGGCGAACGTTTTCCTAACAAGTTCTCTCATCTGTAGTAATGAATGCTAACTGGTCTTTTGTTAGGTCTTTCTCTAAGGAATAAGTTATGCACAAATTGTTTTCCACAACTTAAAAAATAACTGCATATTTGGTGTCGTCTTGATCATACTGACCTGGAGAATGATATTGCCAGGTCATTTTTACAGTATATTGAACGCTGTAAATAAAAAAAACAAATGTGGAATTGCACTTTTTTCGCTATTTTGTTGCACTTGAAATTTCTTCTGCTTTTCAGTACATCACATGATAAAATGTTATCCAAAAGTACGATTTGTCCTGCGAAAAAAACAATCCTTTGGCTATGTTGACAGAAAAATAAAAAAAAGTTTGGCTCTTGGAAGAATGGAAAGGAAAAATGGAAGCGCAAAAATGAAAGCTCACCCTGTCAAAAGGGGGTTAACACTGATATTACTGTGTTTCTTTACTCCTGATTTCCGTATTTGTTCTCTCATGGTTTTACTGCGTTCCACCTGAATCTACAAGTGCACATTGTGTAAACTTGTGAGTGGTAATTTGCGCACTAGCACTATTTGGTCAGGGTGCAGAGATATTATTTGTTCACTTTGGTTATTATTTGCTTACTGTATAGCCACAATTTGCATGTGCGCTCTACTTATTTATCAGGAGGGAAAATTGTGGAACATACAGCTCTGGCAAAAATTAAGAGACCACTGCACAGTTTTATAAAAATCAGCTTCTCTACATGTCTGATAGCCATTCTATTCCAGTGTCAGTTGAATTCCAACCAGAGTACAGCTCATTCTACTTAATGTGCTTCTGATTAGGTGATCACATGAACAAAATCTTATTTAACGAAGGAAAGTATAAAAAAAACACTGCTGTGGTGTTCACAATCCTCTTGCATTAGGACAAGGTGGATGGAAAAGAAATAGGAATGAAAAAATAACTTTTGACCATGCCAAAGGAGTTGAAAAGAAAAGTCTTGAGTGAGGAAAAGAAGGGCTCAATTCTGGCTTTACTAGCAAAGGGATACAGTGAGTGTCATGTTGCCTCCATCCTTAAAATTTCTAAGACGGCAGTCTACTACAACAAGGTCAAGCAGCAGACATTGGGGACAACTAAGCTACAGACCGGCAAAGGGCGAAAACGACTCTCCACTGACTCAGATAACAGTCATCTTATTTGAATGTCACTCAGCAACACCAGGATGACATCAAGTGACCTACAAAAGGAATGGCAAATGGCAGCTGGGGTAAAGTGCACAGTTAAAACAGTTCGTACACAGGCTTCTAGAGGCAGGGCTCAAGTCATATAAAGAAAAAAGTCTTTCATCAATGAGAAGCAAAGGAAGACCAGGCTGAAGTTTGCCAAAGACCATAAGGATTGGACGATAGAGGACTGGAGTAAGGTAATCTCTGATGAGTCTAATTTTCAGCTTTGCCCAACACCTAGTAGTCTAATGGTTAAACAGAGACCTGGAGAGGTGTACAAGCCACAGTGTTTTTCACCCACTGTGAAATTTGGTGGAGGATCAGTGATGATCTGGGGATGCTTCAGCAAGGCTGGAATTGGGCAGGTTATTCTTTGCAAAGGACGTATGAATCAAGCCGCATGCAAGGTTATCCTGGAAAAAACAGTTTATTCCTTTTGCTCAGGCAATGTTCCCCAACACTGATGATTGTTTTTTTCCTGCTGGACAATGCGCCATGCCACACAGCTAGGTCAATCAATGTGTGGATGAAGGAACACCACATCAAATCCCTGTCATGGCCAGCCCCAATCTCCAGACCTGAACCCCATTGAAAACCTCTGAATGTAATCTAGAGGAAGATGGATAGTCACAAGACATCAAACAAAGAACTGCCTAAATCGTTGTACCAGGAGTGGCATAAGGTCACCCAAAAGCAGTGTGAAAGACTAGTGGAAAGCATGCCAAGATGCATGAAAGCTGTGATTAAAAATCATGGTTATTCCACAAAATTTTGATTTCTGAACTCTTCCTGAGTTAAAACATTAGTATTGTTGTTTCTAAATGATTATGAACTTGTTTTCTTAGCATTATTTGAGGTCTGCAAGCACTGCATTTTTTGTTATTTTTACCATTTCTCATTTTCTGAAAATAAATGCAAAATTTATTGCTTTGAAATGCGGAGACATGTCAGTAGTTTATAGAATAAAAGAGCAATTTACATTTTACTCAAAAATATACCTATAAAGAGAAAAATCAGACGAATTGAAAATTTTGCAGTGGTCTTTTAATTTTTGCCAGAGCTGTATATATATGTGGTGCAGGAAGTAGGCAGTAATATAGCATATCCTCCAAGAGAAAATCTCCTCATCTGTGGTTGGCCAGTAATATTGGGAGTCTAGCAGTACCCCTGTTAACCCCTTTCTGACCTTTGACGTACTATCCTGTTCATGTGACTTGGGCCTTAATGACCATGGACAGAATAGTACGTCATATGCGATCGGCTGCACTCACGGGGGAGCGCGGCCTGGTGTCAGCAGATTTTCACAGATTGTCACAGACCACTCCCAGCGTTCTGGAGTCGGCACAGGGGCTGACAGCCCCTTTGCCTTTGGATCGGAGACCTCGCGGCACGCCGCGGGGTCCCTATCGCTCTCATGGATACCTGATGTCGTCATGATGACATCTGGGTCGCCAGAGCAATGAAATGAAATGAAGTCTCACAGGTCAGTGCACAGAAGCTGCAGCGCTGACAGCTTCAGTAGCATGCAGATGCTGCTACATCTGCATGCTATAGAAGCAATCAGCCTCCAAAAAAATCAATATCCCATAGTGGGACAAAGAGTAAAAGTAAGAATTGAATAAAAAACATTTTTAAATAATTGTAAAAATATTTAAAAAATAATTAAAAAAATCAACATTTCTTCTGTCCCTAAATAAATATTTGAATAAAAAAATCTAAGCAATAAAAGTACACATATTTAGTATCGCCGCGACCATAACGACCCGACCTATAAAACTGTCCCACTAGTTAACCCCTTTAGTGAATACTGTAAAAAAAAAAAACCAAGGCAAGAAATAATGCTTTATCATCATACCGCCGAACAAAAAGTAGAATAACACGTGATCAAAAAGACAGATATAAATAAACATGGCACCGCTGAAAATGTCTTTTAAAAACGAGCTGCCATACATCGTCCTCAGCAAGAAAATAAAAAAGTTATAGGTCTCAGAATAAAGCGATGCAAAAATATTTATTTTTCCTATAAAATAGTTTTTATTATATAAAAGCGCCAAAACATAAATAAATATAACTGAAGTATCTCTGTTATCGTACTGACCAAAAGAATAAAACTGCCTTATCAATTTTACCACATACGGAACGGTGTAAACGCCCCACCCAAAAGAAATTCATGAACTGCTGGTTTTTGCTCATTCTGTCTCCCAAAAATTGGAATAGAAAGCGATCAAAAAATGTCATGTGCCTGAAAATGGTACCAATAAAAACGTCTACTTGTCCTGCAAAAAAACAAAGACTCATACGACTCTGTGGGCCAAAATATGGAAAAATTATAGCTCTCAAAATGTGGTGATGCAAAAAACTATTTTTTTCAATAAAAAGCGTCTTTTAGTGTTTGACAGCTGGCAAACATAAAAATTCACTATAAAAACCTGCTATAAATAGCAAATCAAACTCCCCTTTATCACTTTCTTAGTTAGGAAAAAATTATAAAATAAAAAAATGTATTTATTTCTATTTTCCCATTAGGGTTATGGATGGTGATAGGGTTAGGTTTAGGGTAGGGGCTAAAGTTAGGGTTAGGGTTTGGGGAAAAGTTAGGGTTGGTGCTAAAGTTAGGGTTGGGGCTAAAGTTAAGGTTATGGTTAGGGTTGTGGCTAAAGTTAGGGTTAGGGTTAGGGCTAAAGTTAGGGTTAGGGTTAGACCTAAAGTTGGGGTTAGGGTTTGGATTACGGTTACGGTTGGGATTAGAGTTAGGGTTGGCATTAGGGTTACTGTTGGAGATTAGGGTTAGGGGTGTTTTGTGGTTAGGGTTCGAGTTAGAATTGGGGGGTTTCCACTGTTTCGGCACATCAGGGGCTCTCCAAACGCGACATGGTGTCTGATCTCAATTCCAGCCAATTCTGCATTGAAAAAGTCAAACGGTGCTCCTTCACTTCTGAGCTCTGCCATAAGCCCAAACAGTGGTTTACCCCCACATATGGGGTATCAGCATACTCAGGACAAATTGCAGAGCAACATTTGGTTTCCAATTTTTCTGTTACCCTTGGGAAAATAAAAAAATGGTGGTGAAAAGTTCAATTTTGTGGAAAAAATATGATTGTTTATTTTTATGGCTCTATGTTATAAACTTCTGTGAAGCACTTGGTGGTTCAAAGTGCTCTCCATACATCCAGATAAGTTCCATATGGGGTCTACTTTCAAAAATGGTGTCACTTGTGGGGGTTTGTACTGTTTGGGCATATCAGTGCCTCTCCAAACGCGACATATAGTCCGATCTCATTTCCAGCCAATTTTGCATTGAAAAGTCAAACGGCGCTCCTTCCCTTCTGAACTCTGTCATGCGCCCAAACAGTGGTTCCCCAAATATATGAGGTGCCAGCATACTCAGGACCCTTAGTAAAATAAGAAAAAATGGATCTGAATTAAATTTTTTGTGAAAAAACTTAAATGTTCATTTTTTTAAAAAATTCCAAAAATTCCTGTGAAGCAGCTGAAGGATTAATAAACTTCTTGAATGTGGTTTTGAGCCCCTTCAGGGGTGCAGTTTTTAGAATGGTGTCACTTTTGGGTATTTTCTGTCATATAGACCCCTCAAAGTGGCTTCAAATGTGATGTGGTCCATAAAATAAAAGGTGTTGTAAAAATGAGAAATCGCCGGTCAAATTTTAACCCATATAACTTCCTAACAAAAAAAAATTTGGTTCCAAAATTGTGCTGATTTAAAGTAGACATGTGGGAAATGTTATTTATTAACTATTTTGTGTGACATGACTCTGATTTAAGGGCATGCAAATTAAAAGTTTGAAAATTGTGGAATTTTAAAAATTTTTGCCAAATTTCAGTTTTTTTCACAAATAAAAGCAAGTTATATCGAAGAAATTTTACCACTGTCGTGGAGTACCAAATGTCACGAAAAAAATTCTCACCATCGCCAAGATCCATTGAAGCATTCCAGAGTTATAACCTCATAAATGTACAGTTGTCAGAATTGTAAAAATTGTCATGGTCATTAACCACCCTCGGGAGTAAAGGGGTTAACCATGTCAGTTGAGAGATGATATACTCTTTTGTTAAAGTGATTTACTCAACAAAGAGAACAAAAATAATAAGAGGACAGATTCTTCATAATTGTGTAAACTCTTTAAGAATGCTTGTGTGAAACAGATCAAAAAATACAAAATTTAAAAGATGTAAGTGCATCAGCATTTTTGAAGGTCAGTAGGATGGGAATACAGAAGCAATACAATTTTCTTTCATAAATCCATATCATTTACATATCTAAAAAAATTCACTTTATTTGTACATGACTTTTAAGTACTTTTTATGACTAAAATGGATTGTGATTTAAAGCCTCAGGTGCTTGGAATACAAAATTTCTTTATTGGACAAAACTAGGCTGTACATTATTTTATCTGGAGAAGATGCTAGAGGAAGGTAATGATCGTAGTCAATCAATAATCTAATATATATATTTAATTATTATTATTCTAATAAAAGATAGATGAGTGCACCAGATAAATCAGAAGCTCTTATTTTTTGAAAGGCATTTCAAAGAAAAATAGTTTAAACTATTCATTTAACATGTGCTGATTATATTACTGCAAAGTTATGTAGAGGTGAACTCTACTTATATAGGGTATCTATTGAACTCTGTTGATCCTTATTCATTTATATGAATGTCAGCTTTTTATACTACATATGTTCATATACAGTCATGGTCAAAAGTGTTGGCACCCTTGTAGTTATTCCATAAAATGATTGCAGTTACACGTGTTTTGTTATGTTTTTTCTTTCCTTTGGGTATATTGGAACAACACCAAAAAAACAGGAAAAAAAGCAAATTTCACACTCGGTGGAGAGAGACCACAGGAGGTGGGGTCGCTGCTTCAGGAAGCCAAATGTAGCAGGAGCTGGGCGATTCTGCAGGCCATGGGCTGGGAGTTGCGAGGAGGGTTTGTCCGGACAGCAACCCTGCTTCCTTTAATCCCGCTCCACTGCCTCCGCCTCCTTCCCTGGTATGTTACATTTGGACTATAAAATAGACCCCCACTTTCCTTCCAGATTTGCACATGACGGCGTGGCAAATAGAAATGAGCGAATATATCAATATTCGGTTCGGATTATGATCCCCATATTTACAATATTCGCCGTACATAGCAGAACTCTATTGGAGTCAATGGGAGTACAGATGAGCGAATATGTTTGGAAACGATTGTCAAGCATAAATTCGGCACAAATATGGTACGAATATGGCACGGATATGGCAAATTCGGATTTGGCAATCATTTTCCGAACATATTTGCTCATCTCTAGTGGCAAACACTGGATATTCGGGCCCCCCATTCAAGTGAATGGGGTCCAGGTACTGTTCTGGTAACTGAACTTTTTGTAACTGTTAGGCCGAATCTGCTGGACTGTGCAGTTTAGTTACTTGCAGACTGAAGGCCTTCTCTATCTTCACGTCCATAGTTCCAGTAACAGCCACTCAAATGTCATTGGACACACTGTTCATTTTAACAAGTTCAACTTTACTGGGCAGTTCAAGTACATCAGTCTTTAACAGGCAGTATCTAGCACAGCACCCTCCAGTGTCTTGGTCCATCAACACAGTACATTTCAAGCATTGGCTTACTTTAAGCTCAGACTATCCCTACTTTATCAGCTCCTTTTAGCTCTAGGGATTCCCCATCCGGCACCGCAGTATTTCTGAGATCAGCTACGTTTTAATCATGTGATTCCCTGTCCAGCTTCCTCTGTATGGAAGTGATTAAAGCACATTCTTCACTGCCTAGTTCTGCACATATGATCCGGTTGTTGCAGGAAGGAAATTTGATACTACCTCATACCACTAGAACACTATGTACTTCACATGCCTCCAGCCCACTGCACCTTGAACTTGGCCTTGTCTCTCATGATCACTCTAAAGGGTATGCCACACTAAACAATATCGCTAACGGGATCGCTAAAAAACGTCACTATTTAGCGATCCCGTTAGCGATATTGTTCAGTGCGGCAGCTTCCAGCGACGAGCTTCCTGCTGTGATCTCGCTCGTCGCTGGAATCGCTCCGGACCCTATTTCATCGCTGGCGCTCCCGCTGGGTAAGTATATATCGCTAGTGTGGCACCTTTTCTTAGCGATTTAGCGGTACTTTTGTACCGCTAAAGTCGTTAAGAAGATCGCTAACGGCGATAGCGTCGTTAACTATATCGCTAAATGTGGCCGCATTTAGCGATATAGAAACAATCCCGCTAGCGATCTCATTAGTATGCAACGCTAACGAGATCGCTAGCGGGATAGCTTAGTGTGGCAGTACCTTTACTCTCTTTAACTAACTAAATCAGTAATTGGTTCCCTTTTACTGTCTCTAACCTCTCCCACTGTGGGCTGAACCAATAATTAACTTTTGATTTACTCTTTCTGCCTCAGCAGTCTGTTGCTGGGCAAACTTAACCTTTCACCTACTTAACTACAGACACTATCTATCTCTATCCCTATTCTAAGCACTAAACTGCATCCTATACTTTCCCTAAAGGATGCAGTTTCCCTGAGCTGAGTGTACCAGAGTTACCTTAGGTGTTAACTTTGCAGTACCCACAAAGCAGCATCAGTACCCTACTGCACTATACATTAGTTATATTACACCCTATACATTTTACATTTCACATGACACCATAAAATGTAGTAAAACACATTACAGTATTTGTTCTGTCCACTAATGTGCAGCAAGTTAACTCATAGCGTAGTGCCGATTATTACCATAAGATGTCATTAGTGTTCCCATCCGTCCTGTTTCAGGGATGTTTCCCCTTTAATTGAGCAATGTGTTCTGGTTAAGAACTGCCCCCTTAACTTCCCGGGGAAATCTAGTCATGCAGACATATTCTCCCGGGCTTTATGAAGAGTTCACATGTGTCTTGCTTTCTGTAAATCAATGATTCTGTCAAGTGGATTCTGGTGAGTGTTTATCACAGTTATGTGTAGTACTACGTATCTGCGTTAGTTAGCCATAATTCAGTCCATGATAGGTGCATGTACTTCAGCTTTGTAATGTATTTGCACTGCATGTAATTCATCCCTGTTTAGTGAGTTTAATGCTGGCAGCATAAGTTGTTTAGATAATGTCTGATAGCATCCTATATTACTGCTGTTTCTGTTATCTGCCAGAATTGACATATTATACTGTCTTTTCTCTTATAGTTTTTACCCGATCTCATCCACTATTGTGTCCACCAATTTCCTCCACTATATCATCTGTTATCATCTACTATTGTTGTTCACATCATCTCAATAAATATAGACTTAAACACCCATACATTCTTTTACTGAGAGTGGATGAAGGATTTAGCCGGATGCTAGAAGCCACACAGTCATACGTGGAAGAAGGCAGAACAGTATTCACACTATGCAATTTGCTGTCTTCAGAGAAAGGAACATGAAAGTCTCTGTCACACTCTTACATAGTCAGAGATCCACTTTAACTGTTTGGAGTTATTAACTGCTCTGTTATTTACAGTAGGGAAATAAGTATTTGAACCTTTGCTGATTTTGTAAGCTTGCCCACTGACAAAGACATGAACAGTGTATAATTTTAAGGGTAGGCTAATTTTAACATTGCGAGATAGAATATCAAAAATAAACTACAGAAAATGACATTGTATAAATTATAAAAATGTATTTGCATTTTGCAGTGAGAAATAAGTATTTGATCCCACTGGAAATCAAGACTTAATACTTTGTGGTAAAACCCTTGTTGGCAACATAGCAGTCAGACTTTTTTTGTAGTTGATGATGAGGTTTGCACACAAGATGAATTTTGGCCCACTCCTCTTTGCAGATGATCTCTAAATCATTAATATTTTGAAGCTGTCGGTTGGCAATTGGTGCTAGCACTGATCACGGGCATTTAACCCCTCTGATGACGCTGTCAGTAGTGACAGAGGCACAGAGAAGCATCACGCAGGGAGGGGGCTCCCTGTGCGCTCCCACCAGAACAACACGATGAGATTGCGTTGTTCTGGTGGTCTCCATGGAGACCCCTGGCTTCAAGATGGCCGCGGGGTCCTTCTGCATCCTTTAGTGACATGACTTGTGAGCGCCTGCAGAGAGCAGGCACCAGCAAGTCTCCTTCACTGCCTGTCAGATTGCTGATCTGACACTGTGCTGTGCAAAGTGTCAGATCAGCGATCTGACTTTATATAGTGATGTCCCATACTGGGCCAATGTAAAAGAGTAAAAAAAAAAATTAAAAAGTGTAAAAATATTTATTTAAAAATTCCTAAATAAAGAAAAACAATAAATAAATATTTTGCCAATAAATACATTTGTTTATGTAAATAAAAAAAACAATAAAAGTACACATATTTGGTATTGCCACATCCATAACCATGCACTCTATAAAACTAAAACACCTTAAAAAATATAAAAACTAGGCAAAAGACAATGCTTTATCATCATACTGCCAAAGAAAAAGTGCAATAAAGCGTGATCAAAAAGACAGATGTAAATAAAAATGGTACCGTTGAAAACATCATCTTGTCCCACAAAAAACAAGGTGCAACACAGCTCCATCAGCAAAAAAGTAAAAAAGTTATAGCTCTCAGAATAAAGCAATGCAAAAATAATTATTTTTTCTATAAAATAGTTTTTATTGTGTAAAAGCGCCAAAACATAAAAAAGATATAAATTAGGTATCACTGTAATCGTACTGACCCAAAGAATAAAACTGCGTTATCAATTTTACCACATGCGGAACGGTATACACGCCCCCCAAAAGTACTTCATGAATTGCTGGTTTTTGTTCAGTCTGCCTCCCAAAAATCGGAATAAAAAGCGATCAAAAATTGTAATGTGCCCGAAAAAGGTACCAATAAAAACGTCAACTCGTCCCACAAAAAACAAGACCTAACATGACTCTGTAGGCCAAAATATAGAAAAATTATAGCTCTCAAAATGTGATGATGCAAAAACTACTTTTTGCAATAAAAAGCATCTTTTACTGTATGACAGCTGCCAAACATAAAAACTGCTATAAATAGTAAATCAAACTTCCCTTTATCACCCCCTAATTAGGGAATAATAACAAAATATAAAAAATTTATTTAGTTCCATTTTTCCGTTAGGGTTAGGGTTGGGGCTAAAGTTAGTGTTAGGGTTGATGCTAAAGTTAGGGTTAGGGTTAGGGCTAAAGTTAGGGTTAGGGTTGGGGCTAAAGTTAGGGTTAGCATTGGGGCTAGAGTTGGGGTTAGGGTTTGGATTAGGGATAGGGTTTGGAATAGGGTTAGGGTTTGGATTAGGGTTATGTTTATGGTTCTGATTAGGGTTAGGGTTGGGATTAGGGTTAGGGTTGTGATTAGGTTGAGGGTTTGGATTAGGGTTAGGTTTGTGGTTAGGGCTGAAATTAGGGTTAGGGGTGTGTTGGGGTTAGGGTTGGAGTTGTACTTGGGGGGGTTTCCACTGTTTAGGCACATTAGGGGCTCTCCAAACGCGACATAACATCCGATCTCAATTTCAGCCAATTCTGTGTTGAAAAAGTCAAACAGTCCTCCTTCCCTTCCGAGCTCTGCTGTGCACCCAAACAGTGATTTACCCCCACATATAGGGTATCAGGACAAATTGGACAACTTTTGGGGTCCAATTTCTCCTCTTACCCTTGGGAAAGTAAAAAATTGGGGGCGAAAAGATAATTTGTCTGAAAAAATATGATTTTTTAATTTTACTGCTCTACGTTATAAATTTCTGTGAAGCACTTTGGGGGTTGAAAGTGCTCACCACACATCTAGATAACTTCCTTAGAGGGTATAGTTTCCAAAATGGTGTCACTTGTGGGGGGTTTCCACTGTTTAGGCACATCAGAGGCTTTCCAAACGTGACATGGGGTTCGCTAATTTTTCCAGCATATTTTACATTCAAAAAGTCAAATAGAGAGCATTCCCTTCCGAGCCCTGCCGTGTGCCCAAACTGTAGATTTCCCCCACATATGGGGTATCGGCATGCTCAGGAGAAATTGCACAACAAAATGTAAGGTCCATTTTCTCTTGTTAACCTTACAAAAGTAAAAAAAATTAAGTCTAAATGAAAATTTTTGTGAAAGAAAAGTAAATGTTTATTTTTTCCTTCCACATTCAAAAAATTTCTTTGAAGCACCTGAAGTGTTAATAAACTTCTTGAATGTGTTTTTGAGTACCTTGAGGGGTGCAGTTTTTAGAATGGCATAAATTTTGGGCATTTTCTTTCATAGAGGACCCTCAAAATCACTTCAAGTGTGAAGTGGTCCCTAAAAAATGGTTTTGCAGATTTTGTTGTAAAAATGAGAAATCGCTGGTCAAATTTTAACCTTATAACTTCCTAACAAACCAAAATTATGCTTCCAAAATTGTGCTGATGTAAAGTAGACATGTGCGAAATGAATTTATTAACTACTTTGTGTGATAGACTTTCCAATTTAAAAGCATAATCAAAAATTTGAAAATTGCGAATTTTTAAATTTTTCTCCTAATTTCCATTTTTCACAAATAAATGCAAGTTATATCGCAAGAAATTTTGCCATTATCAGTAAAGTAACAATGTCACGAGAGACATCTCAGAATCACCAGATCCATTGAAGGCATTTTGATGTATGACCTCACAAAGGGACAGTGGTCAGAATTTAAAAATTGGCCCGATCATTAAGGTGAAAGTCTTAGTTACTTACCGTTAACGGTATTTTTCGAAGACATGACAGCACCAATAAGAGAGGGGATCCACCCTTCAGGAACAGGAAACCTACAGATACATAAGGGTGTGACACTCTCCACGCATCAGTTGGTTTACAGAGCACAAGAGCACCCAAGGTTAATGGCAAAATAAATTCTGTACAACACTATTACAGCTAACTATTTTCAATATGGAGCATAATAAGAGGAAGAAGTGACGCCGAAAAGATAAAAGGAGAGGAATCCAAAGGGTACAGTCATGGTCTTCGAAAAATACCATTAACGTTAAGTAACTAAGACTTTATTCGAAGCTACCATGAAGCACCCACGAGAGAAATTACAGAGAGTAATAACTACTCAGGGAGTGACTACAGCCTGCAGTACTCTTACCCCAAAGGAGAGATCGATGAAGCACCCAAGTCCTAATATAAATGATTGAAGAATGTGCTCAGAGAAACGAGAAGTGGCGCCTTACATATTTGGTAGATGGAGACTTCCGAACTCTCTGCCCACGAGGTTGCCACGACTCGAGTGGAATGTGCCCTCAGTTTCTCAGGTGCCGGTTTGTCCTTTGAGGTGTATGCTAGTGAAATGGCCTGTCTAATCCATCTAGCTAGTGTGCCCTTTGATACTCTAAGGCCCTTCCTGGGGCCTTGAAAGGAGACAAACAAGTTGTTATACTTTTTCCAGGGGTCAGTTATCGCCAGGTACTCTAAGAGACATCTACTCACGTCTAGGGTGTGGAGTGTCATTTTTTTCTGGTTACCTGGATTGGGTAGGAAGGATGGAAGAACTATCTCCTGTGCCCTATGGAAAGTGGAAGCCACCTTAGGTAAGTATGCTGGATCGGGCCTGAGTATCACCCTATCGTCTTGGAATTGTGTATACGGAGGGAGCCTAGACAGTGCCTGAATGTCGCTCACTCTTGGTGCTGACGTCAATGCCACCAAGAAGGCTACCTTGATGGAAAGAGTTTTTACTGAGGCTGATGAGATGCGTTAAAAGGGAGCCTCCGTCATGGCTGTAAGAAGTAGTTTTAAATCCCATGGCATAAACCTACTTCTTATTATAGGCCTAAATCTACCCGCTGCTTTAACAAATCTACTGACCCAGTAGTTACCAGTGATGTCGCAGTTAAAAAGAGCCCCAGGGGTTGAAACCTGCAATTTAAGGGTACTGGTGGAAAGTTCCATATCTAGACCTCTTTGCTCGAACTCTAAGATCTGAGCTATCGGGCTGGTTCTCCAGCTACAACTTTTAAGTTCTGTAAGATCTTCCTACAGGTCCTAGCATAAATTTTGATCATAATTTCATTCCTGCTCTTAAGGAGGGTACTTATTAAGTTAGGAGAAAACTCTTTATTCTTTAGTAAAGACTAGAGTTGAGCGAAACAGGTCGGTGAGATTCAAAAGGCGCCGACTTTAGCCAAAGTCGAGTTTCGTCAACCAAAACATGACCATAGCGTGAGGTCGGCCATGCGGTCATCGAAACGAGCGCCAAAATTGGATTTCCCAGAATGCTTGCAGGTGCCTATTTTCAGCGAATGAGCAAGGACGTACACTGTGGGCAACGAGATGACATGTGCAGCGTCCACCACCATTGTAGAGAAGGGCATTGCAGTGATTGGCTTGCTTTGGGGGGCGTCATAGTGTCTATAAAAGCCCTGATCGCTGACCGCCATTTTACCTCTGCTGATCTTAACAGTAGGGAGAGGTTGCTGTTTATCAGTAGGGAGAGAGTTAGGGCTGTAAAGAGAAGTTCTTATGTGCTTTAGCTGATAGCAATTGTGCTGTACAGTTAGTGTGCAGTGACAGGGGAGGATTTTCTTGTGTGCAGCAGCACTGGTTATTAGGCTGTCTGATAGCTGTATTGCTGTGTGTACACTGCTGTGCAAACAGCTTTTTACACATCACTAATACTTTTATTCTTTTTTCCTGCACAGTTACCGACCGTTCATTTTTTCCCACATCGTATAGAGCTGTACGCTCCTCTCACACTACTGTGTACCGGCTGGTATCACGGACAAATAAATGCTGACTATCTGTGTGTGACTCCGGAAATATATACGGAGATTTAAATTTTCCCCTACACTATATACATCTGGTATCTTCTGATACAGTAAATTTTTTCTGCCTTTTGTATAACTGTCTAATCCATACTGAGAGAGCGTCTGTGTGTGACTCCGGAAATACATACAGAGATTGTAATTTTCCCCTACACTATATACACCTGATATTTTCTGATACAGTACCGTATATCTGCACTTTGTATTACGGTCAAATCCATACTGAGAGAGCGTCTGTGTGTGACTCCCGAAATATATACGGAGATTTAAATTTTCCCTTACACTATATACACTTGGTAGATGGAGACTTCCGAACTCTCTGCCCACGAGGTTGCCACGACTCGAGTGGAATGTGCCCTCAGTTTCTCAGGTGCGGTTTGTCCTTTGAGGTGTATGCTAGTGAAATGGCCTGTCTAATCCATCTAGCTAGTGTGCCCTTTGATACTCTAAGGCCCTTCCTGGGGCCTTGAAAGGAGACAAACAAGTTGTTATACTTTTTCCAGGGGTCAGTTATCGCCAGGTACTCTAAGAGACATCTACTCACGTCTAGGGTGTGGAGTGTCATTTTTTTCTGGTTACCTGGATTGGGTAGGAAGGATGGAAGAACTATCTCCTGTGCCCTAGGAAAGTGGAAGCCACCTTAGGTAAGTATGCTGGATCGGGCCTGAGTATCACCCTATCGTCTTGGAATTGTGTATACGGAGGGAGCCTAGACAGTGCCTGAATGTCGCTCACTCTTGGTGCTGACGTCAATGCCACCAAGAAGGCTACCTTGATGGAAAGAGTTTTTACTGAGGCTGATGAGATGCGTTAAAAGGGAGCCTCCGTCATGGCTGTAAGAAGTAGTTTTAAATCCCATGGCATAAACCTACTTCTTATTATAGGCCTAAATCTACCCGCTGCTTTAACAAATCTACTGACCCAGTAGTTACCAGTGATGTCGCAGTTAAAAAGAGCCCCAAGGGTTGAAACCTGCAATTTAAGGGTACTGGTGGAAAGTTCCATATCTAGACCTCTTTGCTCGAACTCTAAGATCTGAGCTATCGGGCTGGTTCTCCAGCTACAACTTTTAAGTTCTGTAAGATCTTCCTACAGGTCCTAGCATAAATTTTGGTCATAATTTCATTCCTGCTCTTAAGGAGGGTACTTATTAAGTTAGGAGAAAACTCTTTATTCTTTAGTAAAGACTAGAGTTGAGCGAAACAGGTCGGTGAGATTCAAAAGGCGCCGACTTTAGCCAAAGTCGAGTTTCGTCAACCAAAACATGACCATAGCGTGAGGTCGGCCATGCGGTCATCGAAACGAGCGCCAAAATTGGATTTCCCAGAATGCTTGCAGGTGCCTATTTTCAGCGAATGAGCAAGGACGTACACTGTGGGCAACGAGATGACATGTGCAGCCTCCACCACTATTGTAGAGAAGGGCATTGCAGTGATTGGCTTGCTTTGGGGGGCGTCATAGTGTCTATAAAAGCCCTGATCGCTGACCGCCATTTTACCTCTGCTGATCTTAACAGTAGGGAGAGGTTGCTGTTTATTAGTAGGGAGAGAGTTAGGGCTGTAAAGAGAAGTTCTTATGTGCTTTAGCTGATAGCAATTGTGCTGTACAGTTAGTGTGCAGTGACAGGGGAGGATTTTCTTGTGTGCAGCAGCACTGGTTATTAGGCTGTCTGATAGCTGTATTGCTGTGTGTACACTGCTGTGCAAACAGCTTTTTACACATCACTAATACTTTTATTCTTTTTTCCTGCACAGTTACCGACCGTTCATTTTTTCCCACATCTATAGAGTTGTACGCTCCTCTCACACTACTGTGTACCGGCTGGTATCACGGACAAATAAATGCTGACTATCTGTGTGTGACTCCGGAAATATATACGGAGATTTAAATTTTCCCCTACACTATATACATCTGGTATCTTCTGATACAGTAAATTTTTTCTGCCTTTTGTATAACTGCTAATCCATACTGAGAGAGCGTCTGTGTGTGACTCCGGAAATATATATAGAGATTGTAATTTTCCCCTACACTATATACACCTGATATTTTCTGATACAGTACCGTATATCTGCACTTTGTATTACGGTCAAATCCATATTGAGAGAGCGTCTGTGTGTGACTCCCGAAATATATACGGAGATTTAAATTTTCCCTTACACTATATACACTTGGTAGATGGAGACTTCCGAACTCTCTGCCCACGAGGTTGCCACGACTCGAGTGGAATGTGCCCTCAGTTTCTCAGGTGCTGGTTTGTCCTTTGAGGTGTATGCTAGTGAAATGGCCTGTCTAATCCATCTAGCTAGTGCGCTCTTTGATACTCTAAGGCCCTTCCTGGGGCCTTGAAAGGAGACAAACAAGTTGTTATACTTTTTCCAGGGGTCAGTTATCGCCAGGTACTCTAAGAGACATCTACTCACGTCTAGGGTGTGGAGTGTCATTTTTTTCTGGTTACCTGGATTGGGTAGGAAGGATGGAAGAACTATCTCCTGTGCCCTATGGAAAGTGGAAGCCACCTTAGGTAAGTATGCTGGATCGGGCCTGAGTATCACCCTATCGTCTTGGAATTGTGTATACGGAGGGAGCCTAGACAGTGCCTGAATGTCGCTCACTCTTGGTGCTGACGTCAATGCCACCAAGAAGGCTACCTTGATGGAAAGAGTTTTTACTGAGGCTGATGAGATGCGTTAAAAGGGAGCCTCCGTCATGGCTGTAAGAAGTAGTTTTAAATCCCATGGCATAAACCTACTTCTTATTATAGGCCTAAATCTACCCGCTGCTTTAACAAATCTACTGACCCAGTAGTTACCAGTGATGTCGCAGTTAAAAAGAGCCCCAAGGGTTGAAACCTGCAATTTAAGGGTACTGGTGGAAAGTTCCATATCTAGACCTCTTTGCTCGAACTCTAAGATCTGAGCTATCGGGGCTGGTTCTCCAGCTACAACTTTTAAGTTCTGTAAGATCTTCCTACAGGTCCTAGCATAAAAATTTTGATCATAATTTCATTCCTGCTCTTAAGGAGGGTACTTATTAAGTTAGGAGAAAACTCTTTATTCTTTAGTAAAGACTAGAGTTGAGCGAAACAGGTCGGTGAGATTCAAAAGGCGCCGACTTTAGCCAAAGTCGAGTTTCGTCAACCAAAACATGACCATAGCGTGAGGTCGGCCATGCGGTCATCGAAACGAGCGCCAAAATTGGATTTCCCAGAATGCTTGCAGGTGCCTATTTTCAGCGAATGAGCAAGGACGTACACTGTGGGCAACGAGATGACATGTGCAGCGTCCACCACCATTGTAGAGAAGGGCATTGCAGTGATTGGCTTGCTTTGGGGGGCGTCATAGTGTCTATAAAAGCCCTGATCGCTGACCGCCATTTTACCTCTGCTGATCTTAACAGTAGGGAGAGGTTGCTGTTTATCAGTAGGGAGAGAGTTAGGGCTGTAAAGAGAAGTTCTTATGTGCTTTAGCTGATAGCAATTGTGCTGTACAGTTAGTGTGCAGTGACAGGGGAGGATTTTCTTGTGTGCAGCAGCACTGGTTATTAGGCTGTCTGATAGCTGTATTGCTGTGTGTACACTGCTGTGCAAACAGCTTTTTACACATCACTAATACTTTTATTCTTTTTTCCTGCACAGTTACCGACCGTTCATTTTTTCCCACATCGTATAGAGCTGTACGCTCCTCTCACACTACTGTGTACCGGCTGGTATCACGGACAAATAAATGCTGACTATCTGTGTGTGACTCCGGAAATATATACGGAGATTTAAATTTTCCCCTACACTATATACATCTGGTATCTTCTGATACAGTAAATTTTTTCTGCCTTTTGTATAACTGTCTAATCCATACTGAGAGAGCGTCTGTGTGTGACTCCGGAAATATATACAGAGATTGTAATTTTCCCCTACACTATATACACCTGATATTTTCTGATACAGTACCGTATATCTGCACTTTGTATTACGGTCAAATCCATATTGAGAGAGCGTCTGTGTGTGACTCCCGAAATATATACGGAGATTTAAATTTTCCCTTACACTATATACACTTGGTATCTTCTGATACAGTACCGTATATCTGCTCTTTGTATTACGGTGAAATCCAAACTGACAGCTCGTCTGTGTGTAACTCCGGAAATATATACGGAGATTACAATTTTTCCCTATACTATATACAACTTGTATCTTCTGATACAGTACATTTTTTCTGCATTTTGTATTACGGGCAAATCCATACTGAGAGAGAGTCTGTGTGTGACTCCGGAAATATAAATGGAGATTTACATTTTTCCCTACAGCTGTAAACTTCTGACACAGTAACGTATATCTGCTCTTTGTATTATGGTCAAATCCATACTGAGTGAGCGTCTGTGTGTGACTCCGGAAATATGTACGGAGATTTAAATTTTCCCCAACACCATATACAGCTGTAAGCTCCTCATACAGTACCATATATCTGCTGTTATTTTTGGTGCATTTTCCCAAACATGAGATAGTATGGTGGAAGAGGTCGCGGACGTGGGCGGGGGCCAGCTGGTACTGATGGTGGTGGTGGTGCATCTGCTGGTAGTGCCAAAAGCACAATAGCACCTAAGGCAGGAGTGTTGAGTCTGCGTCATTGTCTGGCTCCAGAAGGCCTGGAAGGCTCCCTTTTCTGGGAGTAGGTAAACCGCTTTTAAAGACGGAGCATCAGGAACAGGATTTGGCTTACATTGCCGATACAGCCTCCAGATCTATCGCCTCCTCTTCTGAAGTTTCAAAAAATGCAAGCAATGAGTCGTCAGTGCAGGCTCCTGGTCAGGAACAACCCCTTTCCTTGTGTTCTTCACCCCCACCAAAAGTGAAGGATGCAGCTGGCTACACTCAGATTACTCCATGGAGCTCTTCTCACATACCATGCCTGGGTTATCAAGTGAAATCCTGAATTACCCTGTCCAAGATGAATATGACATGGAGTGCACTGATGCACCGCCACTGCTATCTGATACTGCTGGTACATTCACCCAGAGCACTGCATTGCCCTCGCAGTCTACTGAGCCAGATTCTGACCCTGATGAAACTCAGGTGCCCCTTCCCGCATACTATACCACCTTACACGGTGACACAGAGGAAGGTACAGATGAAATTGAAGAGGAGTTGATGGATGACCCAGTTGTTGACCCAGATTGGCATCCATTGGGGGAAGAGGGTGCCGGTGGCAATAGCTCAGAAGAGGAGGCTGATCCGCAGCAGGCATCGACATCGCAACTGCGGTTATCTGGCAGGCCCGTAGCAGTCCAAAAACGTGTTAAAAAATCAAAAAGAGTTGCAGGACAGCTTGTCCAGACAGTCAAATTAGCACAGCGTGCAAGCCCTGAAAATTTATTCCATAGTAGGAAGAATGTAGTGTGGCACTTTTTAGACCAAAATCCTATTAATGAGGCAAAGGTTATCTTTAAGAAGTGTGGAAGGACCTTTAGCCGAGGGAAAAATCTCAGAAATTTGAATACCAGTTGCATGCTTAGACATTTAAACACCATGCACTTCCAAGTGTGGACGGACAACAAAACCTCAGGTAGCACACGTGCACCTGCTCCAACTGAAGGTAGCTAGCAACTCTACATCACTTCCCCCACTGTAAGCTCACCGGTTAGCACACCACTAGCAAGAAATGTTGAGTAGTGTTGAGCGATACTGCTCGATATCTAAAAATATCGTATCGGAATGGTATCGCCGATATCACTAAATATCGTCGATATCTGATTCTGATACCGGAAGTCCCATGTAAGTCTATGGGAACAAAATATCGAACAAAAAAAAAAACCTTTCTTTCGTTGTAAACACAAAATATACACACATAGAATACATATATATATATATATACATGTCATTGTGAAATATATAGAAATATATATATACATATATTTATAGTTTATACACTTCTACATAGTAAAATAGACTCTGATTCAATTGCCGGGTAAAGCCGTGACATACCCCATAGAAGTCGACGGGCTCGGTGCCGAGTACCCCCAAAACCTCTGGCTCTGTGCGACTCAACTTGGGCGTCACGAACAGGATTCTGTAGCTCGCTATAAGCGAGTCCTGTGTGCCTGAATTGAACTGGTTTTGTGCTTGAGAATTGCTAAAATCATCAGAGAATGTATTTGCCATTTTTCAGCCATATCTGCGTCACGACGAGGCACTGGTGAAGAAGAAGGGCGTGCTCTTCGTGGGTGTACACTCACTCAGTGGCGCGAAAACGATGGCCGACCACTGTAAATGGTACTGCAATGTAAGATCGTGCCCCACAGCTCTTCAGTTCCGCCTCCTCATCCTCCTCAGTGTGCGGAAACTAACACGAAGGTCCCGCCTCCCTACAAAAGAGGGGCCCTCTCCAGATGCTAATGACACATGTGACTTGGCAGAGATGGCTAATGGACACGAGCAGAAGTGTGAAGGGATGGAGCAGTCAGAGCTCTCCCCCCACGGAAGCGACCCGATCGCCATGGAACCACCGTTGGGCACCCGGCCTGGAAACCCTCCTACGCTGCAAGAAGCGGAGGATACCCTAAGAGGCCTGGCCCGGCACCGGGAGGAGGTCGCCAGGATGGAAGCCAGCTGGCGTGCCCTAAAACTAAACTTGGAGCGGCGCCAATCCCTCTTACCTGAAGTGTCTGTACCGGAAGGTGAGGCACCCGTTCTAGTAGAGGAGTCCGTGCGGGCATCCCAGCCCTTGCAATGTGATCCGGTTGACGTTGTCGCAGTGGAGGCACCCGTTCCTGCAAAAAACTCTGCACCGGCAGCACCCCAGATCCCGCTGTCTGCCCCCGTCGCTGAGACAGAAGAAGCGACACCCGTCCTCATGGAGGAGGCCGCGCAGGCACCAGAGGTCTACCTGTCTGTACCGGAGCTCCGACTGTCATCTGTTCCAGAGCCGGCTGCTTCCTCCGCAGGTGAGCGCCGCCAGGACTGGGAGGCGCCAGGAGAGCTTCCGGAAACCGGACACTGTAAGCTGCAGTTTGATGGTGGAGACATGGAGCTGCTGGTGGAGGAGAATTTCAACCGGCGTCAGGAGGAAGAGTGGAGACGTTGGGAGCGGGAAGCAGAGCGACAAAGGGAGCAGCGAGAAACCCAAAAGCTTCGGCAACGTAACCTGGAGAAGGACCGGGCAGATAAGGACCGGATGAGAAAAGATAAAGGAACCCTGTGGGAGCCGCGGCGTAAGGGTGCAGTACAGAACTTTAAATTGAAAGGTGGTTGGGGCTTCATCCAGGAGCCTGGACTTTATTTAGAAGTTTTTGTAACCTGGCGGGACGTGGAGGCTCACCTCCCAGAAGGACACCCGGGGAGGGACCTGTTGCCAAGAGACTTGGTGACTTACACCCGACACTGGGGTTACAATGGATGGTACGCCCTAAATGTTACCAGGTGCGACCCCTACTCCCCAGAGTGTCAGGAACCTGTGAGACCCTCGGAGCCTTCAGCCTCCCACATCCAGGCCTCTGCACAAGTGCCCACCCCACGCCGTAAATCTCCCCAGCCTCCCTCAGTGGTCTCCTCAGCAGCCCCAGCTATGGACATGATAAGTATAGCTGGCCCGTACCCGGCGCCTGTTAGGCCCCCTGGGGTTCGTTCAGTCCGGGACATAGGGTTCCAGACCCGGAGGGAGATGAAAGAGCTGGCCACACTGACACCGATAGTGGGTCACGACTTGACTGTACAGGCCACACGACGTCATCAGGTCCTGGTGGTCCTTGGTGTCTCGGATGTTTGGCAAGCATCAGAAGAGTACCAGGTGGTACCTGGAACACCCCTGCCAAAGAATTATAAATAACCCGGACAGGGTCCCTGTATGTAAATAGTTAAATTGTTGATGTACCCGGATGGGTGAATGTTCATAAAAAAGTTTTTTAATTTAATAAAAAAAAAAACCACAGTTTTCATTACTTTTATTACAGTCTCATCCTGCGACGCCATCGATCTCCTGTAAAAAAATGAAAAAAAAAAAAAAAAGTATACCACCTGTCCAACGCAGTCCATAGTAACGAGTGTCCCACGACGATCCAGCTCTGCTACATCAGAATGACAGGCAGAGCCTGTCATCCCGGCGCAGCACAGCTGATTACCTGCTTCCCCGGCGGTGATGTCATCGGACTGGTTTACGGCCGGGATTACCCTGCAGTCACTGCAGTTATCGCGAAAAACTGCATGTGACCGCCAGGGAGAAGATAATGGCGGCCATCAAGCAGTCCAGGACGTGACCGCCGGAGATCTTCTGCCAGGTAAGTGCCGCTGACTCCTGACAGACCCGACCGACGGACACTCACAGTGACAGTGACAAATCCGATTCCGGTATCCGATATGACGAAAATATCGGTACTCGGAATCGAAAGCCCGATACAGCTAATATCGGCCGATACCCGATATTTGCAGTATCGTATCGCTCAACACTAATGTTGAGGTGTCTTCGCAAGGCCAAAGCAGTCAGGGAATCACAATGTTTTTCCAACAAAAGACTGAATCTAGGCCATCACCACCACCACCACCAACCCCCTCTCAGTCCACCATGTCCACCGCTAGTTCCACCATATGCAGCTCTCAAGTACAGGTCACCCTAGCAGAGACTCTGAGTAGGGCAAGAAAGTACTCATCCTCTCATCCCCCTACACTGGTTTTGAACGCCTACATTGCCAAACTGATCTCATTAGAGATGATGCCCTTCCATTTGCTGAAAAGCGCAGTGTTCCGAGAGCTCATGGCCTTCGCTGTCCCACGCTATGACCTACCCAGTCGGCACTTCTTTTCTAGAAAAGACATCCCTGCCCTCCACCTGCATGTGAAATGACGCATTGTCCATGCACTCAAACAATCAGTAATGGAAAGGATGCACTCAAACAGATGATGGGCCAGTAGGCATGGCCTGGGCCGTTACGTGTCCATCACTGCGCACTGGGTTAATGTGGTGGATGCAGGGTCCACAGGGGACAGTGGCGGAGGGACAGTGCTGCCTAGCCCACGGTATAGGCAACATTTGGCTGTAGGCATTCGACCCTTCTCCTCCAGAAGCGAAAGCTCGTCGACAGAGCGCAGTCACACGAGCAGTCCATCCGCAGCTGCCAGTGTTGCACACGAGGTGTCCCACTATCAAACAGCTAGTGGAGAGCGTTAGCAGGCTGTTTTAAAGGTGATGTCTTTGGGCGACAACAGACACACCGGGGAGGTACTGACCGATTACTTGCAGAGAGAAACTGAGTCATGGCTAGGCAGTCTGCATCTTGAGCCAGGCAAAGTTGTCAGTTATAACGGATGTAATTTTGGGGCGGCCATAGCCCTGGCAAAACTCAGACACATACCTAGCCTGGCTCACACCTTGAACCTGGTGGTGCAGTGCTTCATAAATAATTATCCGGAGTTACCAGCCCTGCTCCATAAGGTGTGAAGACCGTGCTCGCACATCCGTCACTCGCCCGTAGACTCCAGTCATATGCAGAGGCTGCAGCGATCGCTCCACCTCACCAAGCACCGCCTAATCATAGACGTTGAAACAAGGTGGAACTCCACCATGCATATGGTTGAGAGGCTGTGCGAACAGAGGCAGGATGTAATGCATTTGTGGGAGGATACATGGGCAGGCAGTTTGAGGGCAGACATGGAGTTGTCGAGTGTGCAGTGGTCAAAGCTGAAAGACCTCTGTAAAGTCCTTCAGTGTTTTCAGGAATGCACGCGGCTGGTAAGCGCAAACGACGCTATCATAAGAATGAGCATCCCACTTATGCGTCTGCTCATGCAAACTTTGACGCACATTAAGGATCAGGCGTCTGCAGTGGAGGAGGAAGAGGAAGAGGAGGAGGGAAGCCTTCATGACAGACAGCCATTGTCTGCTCAGAGAACTGTCCTGGACGAGGTGGAGGAAGAAGAGGAAGAGGAGGAGGAGGATGAGAGGGATGATTATTTTGGGGAGGAGGATGCTCCTCAGGGGCAAGAGAAAATGTTCACTTGCCAAGGTCAGGTACAGGGTTTGTGTGTGACTACAGGGATGTGAATTTGGCAGAAAGTGCTCCTCCACCCACCACTGGCAGTGCATCATTGACACCTGGAACATTGGCCCACATGTGTGATTATGTCTTGCGGATCCTAAAAAGGGACCCCCGCATTGCCAAAATTATGAAGGATGACGACTACTGGTTGGCCAGCATCCTCGATCCATGCTATAAAGGCAAATTACAGAACATCATGCCACAGGAGAACCTAGAGCTAATATTGGTGAACAAGCAAACAACTCTGGTAAACCGTTTGTTAGAGGCATTCCCAGTACACAGCAGTGGTGCAGGTTCTACCATGAGCCGTACTGGGCAACATGGAAGAGGTGTTCATGGTGCGCACAGCCGAAGTGGCTTTGGAGACAGGGGTTTCATGACCATGTTGTGGACTGATTTCTCGAGTAACGCTCACACGACTGGTAATACTGAATCGATTGCAACAGACAGGAGACAGCAGTTGTCAATGATGGTTCAAAATTACCTCTTCTCCCCTATCGATGTTCTCCCTCACAGTTCATTCCCCTTTGACTACTGGGCCTGTAAACTGGACACCTGGCCTGAATTGGCACAATATGCCATACAGGAGCTCACTTGCCCTGCTCGTAATGTGCTATCAGAAAGAGTCTTCAGTGCTGCTGGATCAATCCTGACCGAAAGAAGGACCCGGTTTTCGACCCAAAATATTTGTGATCTCACCTTCATTAAAATGAACCATGCCTGGGTTTCAAAGGATTTTGTAACACCTTCCCCTGATGACAATAGGTTGCCAGCAAAATGACTAGCTTTTTCTTCCTCTTCCTCAGACTTTTCCAATTCCTCCTTTTGCAGCTGCTGAACGTCCAGCTTACACCTCAACATATGCCAGTTTTTCTACCTCCCTAACTGGGCTGTACCCCCCCAGGGCCGGCGTCAGCACCTGGCGCCCCCGGGCAAGTGCCGGTGTACAGAACAGGCTGGGGGCCCACTTGTGGATGATGGCACTGGCACAGCGCCCCATATAGTACGCCGGTGTCTCTGACGGGGGGCCCACTCACCGTCAGAGGCACTCGTGTACTATGAGGGGCCCTGTGCCAGTGCCGTCGCCCACGAGTGGGCCCCCCTGCTTGCTCAGGGCCCTAGCACTTGCAATACTTACCTCTCCCTGTTCCACCACTGTGACGTCTTCTGCATTTCCTGACAGTGACATTCAGATCAGAGAGCGCGTTGACGTCACGTCTGTGCGCCCTCTGCCTGAACAATACAAGTGCAGAGAGCTGGAAGAAGGCGATGCTAAGGACTCCAGAGTAGAGCAGTGCCCAGCGAGGAGAGGTATTTCATTTTTTTTTCTGTTTGGAGCAATATATGGGGAGCATTATACACTGGAGAATTATATATGGGGCCCATCATACACTTGAGCATCATAGATAGGGCCCATTATACACTGTAGCATTATAAATGGGGCCCATTATATGTGGAGCATTATATAGGCCAATCATACACTGGAGCATCATCCATGGGGCCCATCATATACTGGAGCATCATATTTGGAAGTGCATTTGAGCAGCAGGGTGGTTTGCTGTTGAAGGAGAAAAAGAAAAAAAAAATCTCTTTAAATCTTCTGCTTCAGCGAGTGTGAGCTAGCTGAGTGTGACCAGTGTGCAAGTGCGAACGGTGGTAAGTGTGACTTGAGATTCAGTGACTTTGGATTCAGGGAGTTTCCAAGGGAGGATTTACTGAATTGCTGTTATATTTTATTAATACTTTTTATTTATTTTTACTTATCTTTGCTGTCTGGTGAAATCTGCATTAGATATGTGCTCCACTATTGCCAATGCCATCCAGTGTACATCTTGCCACATGTATGCAGTCCTTAACAGCCGGTCGAGGGTGCATACTGCTGTGTGAGATGTGAGCACGTTGTGCATTTGGAAGCCCAAATCCTGGATCTAAATGTGCAGCTGGCAACACTGAGATCCATAGACAATATGGAAAGGAGTCTTCTGCTCACTGAGCAGATGCTCAATGGGATAGATGAGGGGGTGGGATGCTGGGGTGGAGTTGCAGGACACTGAAGCAGCAAGCTGGGTGACAGATAGAAAGCGGGGTAGAGGGAAGAGCGCCAGGGAGGCTAGTCCTGATCTGTCACACCCCAATAAGTTTGCAAAGTTGGCAGATGAAGGGGTTGTCAGTACAGGGGTAGCACTACTGCAGCCAGGCATGTCCTCTGAAAGCCGGGGGAGTGTCTGCTCCAGTAAGGGGGGAATTAGGAGAGCAGGGCAGGCCAGACAGGTGCTGGTAGTGGGGGACTCAATTATTAGGGGAACAGATAGGGCAATCTGTCACAAAGACAGTGATCGTCGAACAGTGTGCTGCCTACCTGGCGCTCGAGTCCGACACATCGCTGATCGGGTTGACAGATTACTGGGAGGGGCTGGTGAGGACCCAGCGGTCATGGTGCACATTGGCACAAATGACAAAGTTAGAGGTAGGTGGAAGGTCCTTAAAGACGATTTCAGGGAATTAGGCTGCAAGCTTAAAGCAAGGACCTCCAACGTGGTATTTTCTGAAATACTGCCTGTACCACGTGCCACAACAGAGAGACAACGGGAGATTAGGGAGGTTAATAAGTGGCTCAAGAATTGATGTAGGAAGGAGGGGTTTGGGTTCCTGGAGAACTGGGCCGACTTCTCAGTAGGCTACAGGTTCTATGCTAGGGACGGGCTGCACCTCAATGGGGAGGGTGCAGCTGTGCTGGGAGAAAAAATGGCTAGAAGGTTGGAGGAGTCTTTAAACTAGGGACTAGGGGGGAGGGTATTCATTTTATAGGAGGAGAAGGCAGTGCAGATAGAGACCTGGGCACAAATAATGAAATTGGGGGTGGCATGGTGGGTGGGGTTAGAACAGTTAATAATTTAAGAAAGAATAGAGGTTCAGAGAGATACATAAAGTGCATGTATACTAATGCCAGAAGCCTCAACAACAAAATGGCGGAATTAGAATAAATTTTGTTGAAACATAATTATGACATGGTGGGGATATCTGAGACTTGGCTGGATGAGAGCCACGACTGGGCGATTAATTTACAGGGCTATAGTCTGTTTAGAAATGACCGTAAAAATAAGCGAGGTGGGCGTGTGTGTTTATATGTAAAATCATCCTTAAAACCCATCCTGCTTGATATCTGTGAATCTAATGAAGATGTAGAGTCTCTGTGGGTGGAGATTAGGGGAGGGGGGAAAAATAAAATATTACTGATAGGGGTTTGTTATAAGTCTCCTAAAATAATGGAAGCAACAGAGAAGTCATTATTATGGGGGACTTCAACAACCCTGAAATACATTGGGGAACACAAACCTGTAGTTCCAGCAAAGGTAATAGGTTTTTGGCAACTATAAGAGACAATTACCTTTCACAACTAGTTCAGGACCCAACAAGAGGGGGGGCACTGCTAGACCTAATATTAACCAACAGCCAAACCGCATATCAAATATAAGGGTTGGGGGTCACTTGGGTAATAGCTATCACAAAATAATAAGTTTCATGTATCCTTTAATAAGATGTGTAGTCGAGGGGTTACAAGGACACTAAACTTCAGGAAGGCAAATTTCCAACGGATGAGAGATGATCTTGGTGCAATAAACTGGGACGACATCCTGAGACATAAAAATACACAAAGAAAATGGGAGACGTTTATTAGCATCCTGAATAGGACCTGTGCACAATATATACCATATGGGAATAAACATGCTAGAATTAGGAGGAAACCACTATGACTAAATAGAGCTGTAAGGGGCGCAATAAGGGACAAAAAGAAAGCGTTTAGGGAATTAAAGCAAGTAGGTAGTGATGAGGCATTAAATAAATACAGAAGACTGAATAAATTCTGTAAAAAGCAAATCAAGACAGCAAAGATTGAGGCAGAGAGACTCATTGCCAGCATAAAAGTAAAAATAATTCCAAAAATATTCTTTAACTACATAAATAGCAAGAAACTAAAAAATGATAGTGTTGGTCCCCTTAAAAATAGTCTGGGTGAAATGGTGGATGAGGATGAGGAAAAAGCCAATATGCTAAATGACTTTTTTTCAACTGTATTTACACAAGAAAATCCCATGACAGATAACATGATCAGTGATAAAAAAATTTCTCCGTTTAATGTCACCTGCTTAACCCAGCAGGAAGTACGGCGGCGTCTAAAAATCACTAAAGTTGACAAATCCCCGGGCCCGGATGGGATACACCCCCGAGTACTGCAGGAATTAAGTACAGTCATAGATAGACCATTATTTTTAATCTTTAAAGATTCTATAATAACGGGGTCTGTACCACAGGACTGGCGTATAGCAAATGTGGTGCCAATATTCAAAAAGGGGGCAAAAACTGAACCTGGAAATTATAGGCCAGTGAGCTTAACATCTACGGTAGGTAAAATCCTGGAGGGTTTTTTAAGGGATACTATATTGGAGTATCTGAGGCTGAATAACCTCATGACACAGTATCAGCATGGGTGTACGAGGGACCGTTCTTGTCAGACTAATCTGATAAGCTTTTATGAAGGGGTAAGTTCAGGACTGGACCAAGGGAATGCAGTGGACGTGGTGTTCATGGACTTCTCAAAAGCTTTTGATACAGTGCCACACAAAAGGTTGATACATAAAATGAGAACAATGGGGATAGGGGAAAATATGTGTAAGTGGGTTAAGAACTGGCTCATGGATAGAAAACAAAGGGTGGTTATTAATGGAGCACACTCGGACTGGGTCACGGTTAGCAGTGGGGTACCACAGGGGTCAGTATTGGGGCCGCTTCTCTTTAACATATTTATTAATGACCTTGTAGGGGCATACAGAGTAGTATTTCAATATTTGCAGATGACACTAAACTCTGCAGAGTAATAAATACAGAGCAGGACAATTTTATATTACAGGAGGATTTATGTAAACTAGAAGCTTGGGCTGATAAATGGCAAATGAGCTTTAATGGGGATAAATGTAAGGTCATGCACTTGGGTAGAACAAACAAGATGTATAATTATGTGCTTAGTTGTAAAACACTGGGCAAAACTGTCACTGAAAAAGACCTGGGTGCATGGGTGGACGACAAACTCACATTTAGTGGCCAATGTCAGGCTGCTGCTGCCAAGGCAAATAAAATAATGGGATGCATTAAAAGAGGCACAGATGCTCATGAGGAGAACATAATTTTACCTCTATACAAGTCACTGGTGCGACCACACTTAGAATACTGTGTGCAGTTCTGGTCTCCGGTGTATAAGAAAGACATAGCTGAACTGGAGCGGGTGCAGAGAAGAGCGACCAGGGTTATTAAAGAACTGGGGGGTCTGCAATACCAAGACAGGTTATTACACTTGGGATTATTTAGTTTGGAAAAACGAAGGCTTAGGGGTGATCTTATTACAATGTATAAATATATGAGGGGACAGTACAAAGACCTTTCTAATGATCTTTTTACACTTAGACCTGTGACTGGGACAAGGGGGCATCCTCTACATCTGGAGGAAAGAAGTTTTAGCCATAATCACAGACGCAGATTCTTTACTGTAAGAGCAGTGAGACTATGGAATTCTCTGCCGTCTAATGTTGTAATGAGTGATTCCTTACTAAAATTTAAGAAGGGACTGGATGCCTTTCTTGAAAAGTATAATATTATAGGCTATATTCACTAGTTTCCTAGATATTGTGTTGATCCAGGGAGCTAGTCTGATTGCCGTATGTGGAGTCGGGAAGTAATTTTTTTTCCCCAATGTGAAGCTTACTGTTTGCCACTGGGGTATTTTTTGCCTTCCTCTGAATCAACATGTTAGGGCAGGTTAGGATAGGATATGGGTTGAACTAGATGGACTTAAAGTCTTCCTTCAACCTTAATAACTATGTTACTATGTTACTATATGGGGCCCATTATATATGAAGAATTATATAGGCCCGTCATACACTGGAGCATCATCCATGGGGCCCATCATAGACTGGAGCATCATATGGGGTTCATTATTTATGGGTCATCATATAGGGTATGGAGCATCATATGGAGCACATATGGGGCCTATTCTGTATGGAGCATTATATGGAGCCCATTCTGTATGGAGCAATATATGGGGCCCATCTTATACTGTTTGGAGCTTTATATGCGACTCATTATACTGTATGGAGCAATATGTGAGGCTCATTATACTCTATGGGGACCTTCCTATACTGTATGGCACATTATATGGGGACCATCATATACTGTAGAATTATGTGGAGTTCATCATATACTGTATGGAACATTATATGGGACCAATTATTCTGTATGGATCAATATATGTGGCTCATTATTCTGTATGGCGCACTATATGGTGGACATAATACTGTATGGAGGAATATACTGTCCAGTTTTTGAGCTATTGTAGAATTTAAAATAGATATCAGTCATGTAATGTAATAAGTGAAGTATTTGGCATTGTACTTTACCTATATTTCTCTGCCATATCGGAGCATCATGAATTGTGGTATGTGTTAAAGGGGCCCACTAAGACTTTTTCACCCGGGGCCCACGAAAACCGGGAGCCAGCCCTGCCCCCCCCACAACTTTAGCCAAATAACCCCCAGTTTTCAATGCGTTACTTTTATTATAAAGTAAATTAAGGTTGATAAGCTTAAGTAATAAGAATTGATGTCGTTGACATTGAAATGGGCACTGTAGGTGTGTTTACTAGTGTTGAGCATTCTGATACTGCAAGTATCGGGTATCGGCCGATATTCGCTGTATTGGAATTCCGATACTTAGTTCCGATATTTTCCCAATATCGTATACCGGAATCGGAAGTTCCCATAATTCTTTGAGAGGCAATGTGATTTTAGTCAGCCAATGAGGAATCTTATGAAGTGTGGGCACATCCTGTAATGCTGCGGTCATCTTAACTAATGGCATGGCTGTGATTGGCTGCTGAAATGATGTCAGAATGCAGTATAAAAGGCGCCGCCGCCATTTTAGCGTCACTGTGCTGTGAACTCAGTTAGGGACAGAACGCTGCTCTGCTGACTCTGAGGGACAGTTAGATATTGCAATTTTGTGTACTGGGCTTTAGGCAGGCTAGTTTACCAACCGCTGTGTAAAGCTTCCTTTTGCCAGTGTTGTTTTAACAGCTCTGTGCAAGGTGTGTGTGAGAGTGCAGGTGACGCTGCAGTTTGCTCTGCATGCAACGCTGTCTGTAGGCATCTGCACGTGTCACTCACAGACTCTTTTTTTTTTCTTCAGTGTAATTCTTGCTGCTCCATGCAATTTAACTATTAGTGTGACGCGCTTCCATCCGTATCCAATACATTGGTTGCAAACACTATAGAAGTAGACAAAGGAGTAGCCTTTCACAGATTGTGAACAGTTGTGTTTCAGTGTTCACTTCAGTCTGTGTTTTTTATTTTTTGAGTGCACATCACGCTCCAGTTACTTGTTCAAGCACTGCTGCTTGTACTTGCTGAGCGTGTCTCAGTGCCTCATCTTTTTCATTTATCTCCAATTGGTTCTGCTCCTTTCCCATTTAAAATCTAATCTATTAGTGTGACGCGCTTCCATCCGTATACAATACATTGGTTGCAAACACTATAGAAGTAGACAAGGAGTAGCCTTTCCCAGATTGTGAACAGTTGTGTTTCAGTGTTCACTTCAGTCTGTGTTTTTTATTTTTTGAGTGCACATCACGCTCAGTTACTTGTTCAAGCAAAAAAATTTATCTCAATTGGTTCTGCTCCATTCCATTTAAAATCTAATCTATTAGTGTGACGCGCTTCATCGTATACAATACATTGGTTGCAAACACTATAGAAGTAGACAAAGGAGTAGCCTTTCCCGATTGTGAACAGTTGTGTTTCAGTGTTCACTTCAGTCTGTGTTTTTTATTTTTTGAGTGCACATCACGCTCCAGTTACTTGTTCAAGCACTGCTGCTTGTACTCTGTGAGCGTGTCTCAGTGCCTCATCTTTTTCATTTATCTCCATTGGTTCTGCTCATTCCATTTAAAATCTAATCTATTAGTGTGACGCGCTTCCATCGTATACAATACATTGGTTGCAAACATATAGAAGTAGACAAAGGGTAGCCTTTCCCAGATTGTGAACAGTTGTGTTTCAGTGTTCACTTCAGTCTGTGTTTTTTATTTTTTGAGTGCACATCACGCTCCAGTTACTTGTTCAAGCACTGCTGCTTGTACTCTCTGAGCGTGTCTCAGTGCCTCATCTTTTTCATTTATCTCCATTGGTTCTGCTCCATTCATTTAAAATCTAATCTATTAGGTGAGCGCTTCCATCCGTATACAATACATTGGTTGCAAACACTATAGAAGTAGACAAAGGAGTAGCCTTTCCAGATTGTGAACAGTTGTGTTTCAGTGTTCACTTCAGTCTGTGTTTTTATTTTTTGAGTGCACATCACGCTCCAGTTACTTGTTCAAGCACTGCTGCTTGTACTCTGCTGAGCGTGTCTCAGTGCCTCATCTTTTCATTTATCTCCAATTGGTTCTGCTCCATTCCATTTAAAATCTAATCTATTAGTGTGACGCGCTTCCATCCGTATCAAACATTGGTTGCAAACACTATAGAAGTAGACAAAGGAGTAGCCTTTCCCAGATTGTGAACAGTTGTGTTTCAGTGTTCACTTCAGTCTGTGTTTTTTATTTTTTGAGTGCACATCACGCTCCAGTTACTTGTTCAAGCACTGCTGCTTGTACTCTGCTGAGCGTGTCTCAGTGCCTCATCTTTTCATTTATCTCCAATTGGTTCTGCTCCATTCCATTTAAAATCTAATCTATTAGTGTGACGCGCTTCCATCCGTATACAATACATTGGTTGCAAACACTATAGAAGTAGACAAAGGAGTTAGCCTTTCCCAGATTGTGAACAGTTGTGTTTCAGTGTTCACTTCAGTCTGTGTTTTTTATTTTTTGAGTGCACATCACGCTCCAGTTACTTGTTCAAGCACTGCTGTTGTACTCTGCTGAGCGTGTCTCAGTGCCTCATCTTTTTCATTTATCTCCAATTGGTTCTGCTCCATTCCATTTAAAATCTAATCTATTAGTGTGACGCGCTTCCATCCGTATACAATACATTGGTTGCAAACACTATAGAAGTAGACAAAGGAGTAGCCTTTCCCAGATTGTGAACAGTTGTGTTTCAGTGTTCACTTCAGTCTGTGTTTTTTATTTTTTGAGTGCACATCACGCTCCAGTTACTGTTCAAGCACTGCTGCTTGTACTCTGCTGAGCGTGTCTCAGTGCCTCATCTTTTTCATTTATCTCCAATTGGTTCTGCTCCATTCCATTTAAAATCTAATCTATTAGTGTGACGCGCTTCCATCCGTATACAATACATTGGTTGCAAACACTATAGAAGTAGACAAAGGAGTAGCCTTTCCCAGATTGTGAACAGTTGTGTTTCAGTGTTCACTTCAGTCTGTGTTTTTTATTTTTTGAGTGCACATCACGCTCCAGTTACTTGTTCAAGCACTGCTGCTTGTACTCTGCTGAGCGTGTCTCAGTGCCTCATCCTTTTTCATTTATCTCCAATTGGTTCTGCTCCATTCCATTTAAAATCTAATCTATTAGTGTGACGCGCTTCCATCCGTATACAATACATTGTTGCAAACCACTATAGAAGTAGACAAAGGAGTAGCCTTTCCCAGATTGTGAACAGTTGTGTTTCAGTGTTCACTTCAGTCTGTGTTTTTTATTTTTTGAGTGCACATCACGCTCCAGTTACTTGTTCAAGCACTGCTGCTTGTACTCTGCTGACGTGTCTCAGTGCCTCATCTTTTTCATTTATCTCCAATTGGTTCTGCTCCATTCCATTTAAAATCTAATCTATTAGTGTGACGCGCTTCCATCCGTATACAATACATTGGTTGCAAACACTATAGAAGTAGACAAAGGAGTAGCCTTTCCCAGATTGTGAACAGTTGTGTTTCAGTGTTCACTTCAGTCTGTGTTTTTTATTTTTTGAGTGCACATCACGCTCCAGTTACTTGTTCAAGCACTGCTGCTTGTACTCTGCTGAGCGTGTCTCAGTGCCTCATCCTTTTCATTTATCTCCAATTGGTTCTGCTCCATTCCATTTAAAATCTAATCTATTAGTGTGACGCGCTTCCATCCGTATACAATACATTGGTTGCAAACACTATAGAAGTAGACAAAGGAGTAGCCTTTCACAGATTGTGAACAGTTGTGTTTCAGTGTTCACTTCAGTCTGTGTTTTTTATTTTTTGAGTGCACATCACGCTCCAGTTACTTGTTCAAGCACTGCTGCTTGTACTCTGCTGAGCGTGTCTCAGTGCGGCATCCTTTTCATTTTTCTCCAATTGGTGCTTCTCCATTATATTTGAAAAAAAATCTAATCTATTAGTGTGACGCGCTTCCATCCGTATACAATACATTGGTTGCAAACACTATAGAAGTACAGAAAGGAGCCTTTCACAGATAGTGAACAGTTGTCTGCAGTGTTCACTGCAGTCTCTGAGGAATAACCACACTTAGGCCTTATAACTTTTCTGACTTTCTTTATCAATCTACCAAGATGAAGAAGGCAGGGAGTAAGGCACGTGGTCGTGGCCGTTGAGTTTCAGCAGGGAGAGGACGTGGGGATTCTGTGGCTGCTGCCGCACCCAGTGACACAGCATCCACCAGTTTTCCCCGTGAGCGTTCCTTTATGCGCACTTTTGTAGGAGCTCAGCGTACCCCCCTGCTGCGGGAAGAACAAATTGAAGCCGTTGTTGGTTGGATGGCAGCCAATGCATCGACTTCAATTCCTTCCACCTCCTCTCAGGACCACAGCACTGTTGAACAACCATCTGTCTCTTCACCGCCTGCCAAATTGCCCAGGCAGTCAGAGAGTTCTGAACTGGAGTCAGCTGAGTCTCTGCTTCTGTTCTCAGAATCTGTTGGCTTGCAAACAGGGGCCCAGCCAAGCAGCATTCTGGAATGTGAAGAAGAGGCAGTATGCAGTGATGCGCAACAGCTGTGTCTCTCTGAATGTGAAGAGGCGGGTGAGCCAGTGCCGAGGGGTCAGCACACCGCAGAACGCATTGATGATGATGAGACTCAGGTGCCATTTTCTGTTGAGCATGGTGCTGGCCAGACCACCCAACAGCAGCAGGTGTTGGAAGAGGGTAGTGGAGATGATGAGGTCCAAGACCCAACATGGCGTGAGGAACAGGAAGGTGGTGGTAGCAGCTCTGAGGAAGAGATTGCCCCAACGGTCCAAACAGTAGGGAGAGGTAGGCTGCAGACTCGGTTGACTGTAGCCTCCAGTTTGGCACCCGTTTGTAGCAGTTCTCTTTCAACAGCCAAAACGGGCGCTCCCAGGACTTGCACTGCGTGGTCCTTTTTTGACACACTTGCAGATGATATTTGCTATGTCAAATGCAAGCTGTGTAATCAAAAAGTAAAAAGAGGTAAAAATGTCAGTAACCTTAATACCACAAATATGTGGAAACATGTGCGGTCAAAGCACGTGGTTGAGTTCCAAAGACACACTGGAGATGGAGGCCAACCTACAGCAGCACCTACATCTTCAGCTCGTGTTGGAGCCTCTTCCTCCAGCTCACACACAGCTGGTTCGGCTTCCTCACAGGATCGCCATGGAAGAACCTCTGTCACTGTTGTCCAGAGACTCAGTGTTATTCCACCCACAGCTGCAAGTTCCCTGTCATCCTCACACTCCCAGGCCACAAAACAGCCATCGGTAGCACAGGCATGGGATAAAAGACGGCCATACTCGGCAAACCATCCATGAGCACAGGCTCTGAATGCTGGCATTGCAAAACTCCTGTCCCTTGAAATGCTGTCATTCAGGCTGGTGGAGACTGACAGTTTCCGTAACTTAATGGCATTGGCAGTCCCACAATACAATGTGCCCAGCCGATTTTATTTCAGCAGGCAAGCCGTCCCTGCTCTGCAAAAGCATGTTGAGGGAAAAATTAACATGCGCTACTAAACGCCGTCAGTAGCAAGGTCCACCTGACCACCGATGCGTGGACCAGTACCCATGGCCAGGGACGATACCTTTCCCTCACTGCCCATTGGGTCAATGTTGTGGAGCCGGGTACAGATCTTGCGAGTGGCGCTGTACGTGTTCTGCCAACTCCAAGGATTGCAGGAATCAAGTCTGTCCACATTGACTCCTCCTCCTACTCCAGTTCCTCAGAATCATCGCTGCAGGAGCCGTCACGGTCTACCTCCACATGGACCCGTGAACGCTTACCTGATGCGACCGATATGAGCACAGCCGTGGCCAAACGTCAACAGGCCGTCCTGAAATTAATTTCCATGGGGAATCGAAGCCACACAGCGCAGAGCTCTGGAATGCCATCAAGCAGGAGAGCGACGTGTGGTTTTTGCCAGCGAATCTCCAGCCAGGCTTGGTAGTGTGTGACAATGGCCGAAATCTGGTGGCAGCTCTGGGCCTTGGCAACCTCACTCACATACCATGTCTGGCACATGTGCTCAACTTGGTCGTGCAGAGTTTTTTGAGGGACTATCCGGATCTTGATGCACTGCTGCACAAGGTCCGCCTAGAGTGCGCTCACTTGCGACGTTCCAGCATGGCCAGATTGCGCATTGCAGCTCTGCAACGCAGATTTCGCCTTCCTATGTGACGTACCCACCAGGTGGAATTCCACGTTACATATGTTGGAGCGGTTGTGTGAGCAGCAGCCCAGCAGTAATGGAGTATCAGCTGCATCAGGCGCAATCAACTCGCAATTTGCGCCGTTCACACTTCACCACTACTGAGTGGGCCTCTATGAAGGACATCTGCCACGTTTTGCGTGCGTTTGATGAGTCAACGCAGATGGCGAGTGCAGATGATGCACTAGTCAGCCTGACTGTCCCCCTTATCTGCCTGCTTCAAAAAACACTGCAAGCACTAAGGGATGAGGTTTTGGAAGAGGTGGAGGATGAGGAGTCACAAATTCCATCACCTTCTGGACAGTCAGCGCAACGTGGTTCCTCACAAAGGGCTGGGCAGGGCTCACTTTGTGAGGAGGATGAGGAGGAGTCAATGGAGGAGGAAGACATCGCTCCAGAGGGAGGTACACAACGCTCTAGTCAGTATGTAGAGCGAGGGTGGGGTGATGCAGAGCAGGCAAGATGACGCCTCTTGCAGGGGACAGCGTTTGTTGGCCAGTTGGGAGTCTGCAGCACATGGTTGATTTCATGCTGCAGTGCCTGAGAAACGACCGCCGCATCGCCCACATTCTCACCACGTCTGATTATTGGGTGTACACCCTCCTAGACCCTCGCTACCGGAACAACTTACAAAGCCTCATCACACGTTGAACCGGGAGCGTAAAATGCGGGAGTACCAAGACACACTGGTGCAATCCATAATGTTCTCCATTCCAGCCGAGAGCACTGCTGCTGCTACTGCTTTACAAAGCAGCTCTGTGCGTCGAGGCAGTGGAGACAGCTCTGCAACAAGAGGGAGCACAAGCAGCGCCTCTGCACAGGGCAAGACCAGTATGTTCCAAATGTTGCGAAGTTTTGTGGCAGCGCCACAAATGTCTACACCATCCGAGACGGCTCCAGTCAGCAGGAGGCAACGTTTCTGTAAGATGGTGACAGACTACATGTCTTTCCCTCTCAGTGTACTCCCAGATGGCTCTTCCCCATTCAAGTTTTGGGTCTCTAAGCTGGATACATGGCCAGAGCTTAGCCAGTATGCATTGGAGGTGCTGGCTTGCCCTGCTGCCAGTGTATTATCGGAGCGCGTCTTTAGTGCTGCAGGTGGTGTACTAACAGACCGTCGCATGCGACTATCCTCCGATAATGTATACCGGCTTACTTTTCTGAAAATGAACAAGGCATGGATCTCGCCAGAATTTGTCTGTCCGTTTTCAGATTAAATAACTGGTTCGCAACGTTATCCATGTCTCCTGTTATGTTCATATTTCTACCACCTGAACTCTACTCCCTGGGCTACAACACTGGCAGTTGCTGCTCAGAAGTGTCGTGTCCACAGACCAATACACAAGCTATAGTGTTACTGGCGTTCAGTAATGTCAGCTGTTCCCCTGCTGTGTGAACGGCAAAAAGTCATGCTGCCTCCACCCTGTTGTCTTCTCATCCCTGGGCTTCAACACCGCCAGTTGTTGCTCGGAAGTGTCATTGGCACGGGTACTCACTCCTGCCCAGACTGGTTACAGCACGCCATCTGTTTCCTGTCAGTGTAAACGTCACTTAGCCTCCAATAAGTTGTCCTGTCGTGTTGCGGTTGGGTTAGCCGACTCTATGGTGCTTGGAGTTTAGGTGCTTCCTATGTGTGCTGCGGGATATGCAAATAAAGGCTGTTTCCGTTGTGACAATAGGACAATCACCCACTGTAGTACTGTGGGATTCGGTAACTGCGGCCGGCTCGCGGCCTGTCAACTTAAATTTCCATGGGCACCTTCTGCTACCCGTCCGGGTTCCAGTACCGCCAGCTGGTTCTCCGCAGTGCCTTTGCCCTAGGTGCCTCCATCTCGGTATCCGAGTTCCAGCAACGTCTGCTGGTCCTTGGTAGTGCTTTGGAGCACAGGTACCTCCTGCTTAGTAACCGTGTCCCAGTAACGTCAGCTGGTCCTCGGTTGTGCCATTGGCTCTTTTCCTTCTGCTGCCCCTCCGGGTTCCAGCACAGTCAGCTGGTTCTCGTTACTTGCATTGGCTCTTGTACCTTCTGCTACCCGTCCGGGTTCCAGTACCGTCATCTGGTTCTCCGCAGTGCCTTTGGCCTAGGTGCCTCCATCTCGGTATCCGAGTTCCTGCAACGTCTGCTGGTCCTTGGTAGTGCTTTGGAGCACAGGTACCTCCTGCTTAGTAACCGTGTCCCAGTAACATCAGCTGGTACAAGGTTGTGCTACAAATACAAGATACAGAACAAGAGACACAAGAACAATAAGCAGAAGATCTAAAAGCAGAAGAACATGAAGTATAAGACCAAAATGAAGAGCAAAATATATGCTCTAATTATAAGCAGAAGAAGACTAAGCAGTGTATGGGGGTGAGTCCGTTCCTCCTCGTGGTGCCCCTGGAAAATGCCTGCTGCTGCTGCAGGCTAAACTGAACACGGACAAATACTGTTGTAATTTAAATCTTTTGTGACAGCAAGAACGAAAGAATGAAAAATTCATACTTTGACAGATTACAAGTACAGGATTCTCTGTCACAAATAAGAATATGATGAAGAAGATGAAGTACAATATGAATTAGAATAATAGTTTAATAAGAAGAATATGAGTAATGTTAACAAAAAGATGAATAGCAAGAAGTTTAAGAAGAAGATAAAGAAGGTGAAGATGAAGAATAATTTGATGAAAAAGATGATGCTTCTGAAGATTATGAAGGAGAAAGTGTGTCAAAAGTTAAAAAGGTGAAGAGCATGGAAGTTGTGAAATATACATATTTGCCAAAATAGAAAAAACGTTGCTCTTTGTAACTGTTCCAGACAATGGTCCGCTGTTTTGCCTATAATAAGGAAGTCGTTGAGGTAGGGAATTATCAGGATCTGAGATTCTCGCAGGTGGGCCATGACCTCTGCTATGATTTTCGTGAATACATGAGGGGCGACCGCCAGGCCAAACGGAAGGGCTCTATATTGAAAATGTTGAACTGAACCTTTTAACCAAACTGCTACTCTCAGGAAACGCTGATGGGTCACATGAATAGGGACATGGTAATAGGCGTCTTTCAAATCTAACACCACCTTGAAGCAGTTTTCAAACAATAGCTTTATTGCTGAATTGATGGTTTCCATTTTGAACGGCCATACTATGAGGAATTTATTCAAGGCCTTTAAATTAATTATTGTCCTGAAGGAACCGTCTGGTTTACGGACCAAAAACAGAGGGGAATAGTAGCCTCTACCCCTCTCTGATTCCTGTACCTCCACCAGGACTTTCTTACAACATAAATAATAATAATAATCTTTATTTTTATATAGCGCTAACATATTCCGCAGCGCTTTACAGTTTGCACACATTATCGTCGCTGTCCCCGATGGGGCTCACAATCTAGATTCCCTATCAGTATGTTTTTGGAGTGTGGGAGGAAACCGGAGTACCCGGAGGAAACCCACGCAAACACGGGGAGAACATACAAACTGATTGCAGATGTTGTCCTAGGTGGGATTCGAACCCAGGACTCCAGCACTGCAAGGCTGTAGTGCTAGCCACTGAGCGACCGTGCTGCCCATAAATCATGTATTTCTTACTACAGGACCGTCTGCTCTGATGAGGAAGATTGGATGGGAGTGATTTTAAAATTATCCTGAGGCATACAGGAAAATTCTAATAGGAATCCTGAAGCTACTAGACCCAGAATCCAGCTGCTGTTGGAGATTAGGGACCAGACTGGGTTGAAGGCCGTTAATCTACCTCCTACAGGAACCGCTATTCATTGGGATGTTTTCTTGGTTTCTCTGGATGGGCCCCTGAACATGTATTCCGTACCTTTCCTTTTTATATCGTCCCATTTAGCTCGCTCCCTGGACGACCTCCTACGGTTAAATCTTTTCCTGCTGAAAGTACGTCTATAGGAGGGGTTTGTTACTTTGGCAAATTTTTTCTTATCATCCCCCGCTTTCTCTAAGAGTTTGTCCAGGACAGGGCCAAACAGATATTTGCCTTCACATGGGATAGAGCAGAGACGGGTCTAGCTTGAATATCCCCGGCCAAAATTTCAACCACAGCGTTCTTCGTGCTGCATTTGATAGTCCTGCGGCCCTGGCAGCCATCCTTACTGAGTCTGCAGAAGAATCAGCCAAAAAGGCTGTAGCACTCTGAATTATTGGCAATGTCTTCAAAATGGATTTTAGTTGGTCTAGCCAGACCATTATGGATCTAGCTGTGCAGGTAGCAGCTACTTCCGGTCTCAGGGCGCCAGCTGACATTTCCTATGTACCCTTAAGGAATGAATCTGCTTTTTTATCCAGCGGATCATTCAAGGAACCCATTTCCTCAAAGGGTATGGAAGACTTTATAGAGGCCTTAGCTACAGCAGAATCGAGTTTCGGAGCCTTATCCCATCTGTCCACCAAGGGATCCTCCTCAAAGGGGTATCTACGTTTAAATGCAGGAGCTAAAGAACCCTTTTTTCTGGCTTTTTCCACTCCTTATCTATCAGGCTCTGAATCCTACTATTCAGTGGGAAGTACCTGCGTTTCCTTGGATCTAACCCACTGAACATTAAGTCCTGTACCGACAGTTCTGGTCTCGCATCTTCTATCCCCATGGTGGATCTGACCGCCTTGACTAACTTGTCCATGTGGTCTAGGGGGAAAAAAATGGGTACAATCTTCCTCTGATGAAGAAGAGGAAGAAGAAGACCCTGAGGAATCTTCACCCCTCCTAGGGATAGCTGAGAAGTCTGAGTCTGAAAAATTTGCTTTCTTCCTAGAAGACTCTCCCTGTGATATTGATCTTAAAGAGTCCTTCATCTCCATTCTAATTGTCTCTCTCAGGGTTGTGGTGAAGTCAGGGGTTTCTTCCGCTACCTGTAGAGGGCGGGGGAAAGTGTAAGGTACTGTCATCCTTAATCAGGCACTTCCGCCCCCCCCCCCTTTAGAACCCTACCGTCTGTCGCACACAAAGCTGACACAACTTTTTAGGGTAAGCGTCGGGCAGGGGCTGACCGCAGAGGGCACATTCCCTGTGCTTCGATTTCTCAGAACATTTCCTCCCCTGGCAGACAGAAAGGCCGGCGTCACACTGATGAGTTTGATGTGAGTAAGTCTGACGACTTTCTCGCATCAACACCCGGCACGGCCGCCCGCTCTCGGAGCCGAGTGTGCGGCTGCATGTATTTCTATGCAGCTGCACACTCGGGTCGGAGAGAGGGCGGCCATGCCGGCTGTTGATGCGAGAAAGTCGTGCAACTTACTCGCATCAAACTCGCCAGTGTGACGCCGGCCAAAGACATAAAGTGGGAGACTGCATCACCGGGTGTACTTCCACGAAGATCTCTTACTCGACCAGCAGTAATAGTTACCGGATCACGGGGGGGGGCAGCTGATGCTGATGATTCCACTGCTCTGGAGGAACTTTTGCGGCTGGACTGGACACTTGTCCGTCCTCTGGACTTCAGCTGGGGCTTTGTGTGAGGCCTCTTTGGAGCCTGCATATCCCTGCATAAATTAAATGATATTTTCCACTTTTCAAAGTGGGAGTCAAACTTGCATCTCCATGCTCAAAGACTGCAACTCTATCTATGAGCCACAGCCCAAAATGATGTAAGTCGGATAATTTGGTAATCTTGACCGAAATTCAAGGCAGTGAACCCAGAAGCAGATTATACTATAAGGCCGGCGTCACACTGGCGACAGAATCGGACGACTGCAATACGATGAAATATCGCATTGCAGTCTGCTGTATGTTAATCTATGGAGCAGCTCCCAGTATCCACTTTTTTGTGGTCAGTTTTAATCGTCCGAGTGCAATCGCAGCATGCTGCGATTGTCACCGATTGTGGGTTGACTATCGCCAATGCAAGTCTATGGGAGCGATGAAAAATCGGATTACAAACGGACCGCACATGTGACTTGCGATGAAATCGCACCACTTTCCCAGGTGCCAGGAAATTGCATCAGGAAAATTGCCAGGAAGGGCTGACATGCTAATTAGGCTACGAAAATTCAAACCCAAACAGGAAACCGCCTCCACGACAACCATGGTCAGTCACATCAATGTTGAGATGTTGATTGTTCTGGTCCAGGAGAGACCAGAACTTTGGGACCAGCGGGATCCAAATTATTCAAACCGCTCGCGGAAGGACGCGGCTTGGTGAAGAATATGTGGACAGATGTTTCCAGATTTTGGCGACAGGTCTATGGAGGACCAAGAACGCATTAGTAAGTAACGTCTTGAAAACGCTTAAAATACTGTATTACTACTCAGTATGTACCAACAACAATGTGTTATAATGTCCCTGTACCCTTATATGTGAAACATAAATGTGGTCAAAAAAACACTTATGCCTGTTGAACCCCAGTGCTATGTGAGTACTCCAAGCACATCTAATATTTAGCTCCTGTAATTTGAAAAACAGCCGCACTCCAACAATCTTTAAATGCAAGTGCAAAAAGTTTAAATTGAAAACAGCACAGCATCAACAAGGTGTAGAGGTAACGTTTCGACCCTGCAATGGGTCTTTCTCAAACCTTAAGGAAGATACCACAAATGGAACAGAGGAGGCCACTGTGGGATATGAGAACTTTAAAAGGCTCCAGCCCATATATACGGGAATCCCACAGGGCAGGGACGAACTGAAGGTCCTGGTAGGATGAAGGTTCAGGTGCCGTCAGTGGTGGTGTGATACTTAGCTCCAACTGCAATGGTCGCCAAGTTTCAATTTAAAAATGTGTGCCTACGCAATAAATGCCTAGGTGAAGTACTTAATACGTGTCCCTTTTGTTAATCCCATCGCTGTGTCACAAATAAATGCTCATTATTGTGACACATATGTCATAGAGCTTTGTATGTATGACCCCTTGTAATATTAAGTTGTTATTTTATCTACATACAATATGTTGTGGTGTTCTGTACCCCTCACATGCCAAAAAAAAATATATATTGCAGTTGTACGGTATTTATTTGTAAAATACATAACAAGGGCACATAAGTATAATTTTTTATTTTATCCGTTACTTTTTCAGTCTCAGATGTTACAAGGCGTTGGCGCAGCTGTAGAGACTGCTACAGGCGAGAGAGACAGCTGAGGGGGCGCAGTGGGGCAGCAGCAACCAGTAAACGCAAATATGTCTATTATGATAGACTGAATTTTCTGGCTCCAGCTATGGATTTGCGACCGTAAGTTAATGTCTGTACAAAGTGTATTGCTATTTTTAAGAATAAATTGTAATACAATTTTTTTATTCTCTAGCACCGAGTCAAACCTTACTGAGAGAGACCCAGCTTCTGACTCTGAGGCAGTGATCGACCCCGTGGGGGATGTTGAGGAGGCTGGCCCGTCATCAGCAGCAAGTGCAGCAGCAGCATCACCACCACCACCACCAGCAGTGGAGTCAGAGAGCTTGCCTCTTGAGTCCCAAGACCCTCCCCTCAGCAGCAGCCCTGGTAGGCCCCTGGATGTGGCTTCGCCTCCTGCAGTTGTGGCACGGCGAGCCAGGCGTAGAAGAGAAGGAGTTGGTTCTGGCACAAGGAGGCAGGTGGACCGAGGAGTTCTGGACTATTTGTCCAGTGTAGCAAATGATGATGGGGAGGAGGGATTTTGCCGCAGTCTGGCCCGTTACCTCCGGGCTATTCCAAGACAGCACAGACTGCGGATCAGAAGCGGACTGCAGATTATTTTGGATGCTGGAACAGCGCCTAATGATCCAAGCAACCTACTAGATTATCTAGACAGATGGGTGGTCGGTCCGGAAAATGTCTTAAGGTTGTTTGGACCAAATCCATCACAATCTGCTTCAGCCTCTGATCCTTCTCCTCATCATCATCCTCCTCCTCCACCTCCTCCTTGTGTCCAACAGAACCTAACTCCTCCTCCTCATCCTACTGCAGCTCCTTCTTTATACGGAGCTCCCCAGCTCCAAGCCATGGGACAGAGTGCCCATTCACAATATGCCCACTCGACCATACCCAATGTTCAATGCTGGCCACAACATGAGTATGGTCGACATGGGCATTTTGGGGGCTACAGTGTAAGTGGGCAGTCATATTATGACTACCCACAACAGTTCCCAACCTTCCCTTACCCAAACCCACATACAGAGCCAGCAACAAGCAGACAGCAAATAAATAATAATAATAATAATAATAATAATCTTTATTTATATAGCGCCAACATATTCCGCAGCACTTTACAGTTTAACAGTTTCAAAACTACAAAGTCAACAAACTACACAGTCAGCCACCACTCATGGTGACACAGTGGCTGGAGAGCAGTCAAGGCAGCCCTCACAATCTGGGCCTCCACCTTCACCACCCCACACCTACCACCAGTTATAGGTGTAATGTATTTTTGCTCTATTTGTTTTAAGTTATGAACATTATAGTTTGTTATAGTCCTTCAATTTTCTCAGGAAATATGTTTAAAATAATTTATGAGCCAGTTGTAATTGTTTATTATGTTTACAGCGACAAAACATGATCTACTACATAAAAAATTGTTTTGACTCGCATTAATTGTATATGATTATTTAAATATGTAGCTGTTTAGTTAAATATGTTATGTTGTGCCTAACTTACACACAATATACACAAAAACAAACACAACATATACAATTAAGTGAGCATAAATATTTTATGACACAGCAACATAGCCACACTACATGTGTAATAATGCCTCCTCTTGCCAGGCAGTAGCACCCTCAGGGGACACAAAATATTGAGTCAACACATCACATACTTTTAGGCCTGAAGGGGGACGACGGGATGGATGGGTGGTGACATAGGCAAATACACATTCACAGAGGCTAACTCACCCACATGTTGTGAGGAGCATTCATGGATTCTACAAAAATTATGTAGGACCACACATGCTTTGAGGACCACATTAACATTCTGTTCACTGAGTTGAATTGCAGATTGAAGTACCCGCCATTTAGCACAAAGAATTCCAAATGTGCACTCCACCAGCCGCCGAGCACGTGACAGGCGACAATTAAATATTCTACGCCGATGGGTGAGATAACGACGGGGATATAGCCTCATTACATTACGGCTTAATTGAAATGCCTCATCCGCTACTATAACATAAGGCACATGTTCTGGAATAGAGTCTGTAAGTTGACTTGCTGGTGGTAGGTCCAGTTGGTTATTGCGTATCCGCCTACCCATTATGGAAGTATTGAAGACTCTTGAGTCTCCAGTCCTTCCGTAGGCCCCAATGTCTACAATTATAAACATGTATTTTGTGTCGACCAAGGCCAACAAAACTACTGAAAAATATTGTTTGTAATTGAAGAATTGGGAGCCTGAGTTAGGAGGTTTACGAACACGTATGTGCTTGCCGTCCAGGGCTCCTATACAGTGTGGAAACTGGCAATTTTCGGCAAACCCTGTGCTATCCTCAACCAGTCACTCATTTTTGGCTCAGGCAGGACGTCTTCATGTAGTCTGTTCTAAATTTCAACACAAGTTGACCGCACAATGCCTGAAATTGTTGATCGGCCTATTAAGAACTCTAAGTGCAGAGCAGCGTAGGACATGCCAGTAGAAAGGAACCTGTAACACACATAGAACATGGAGAAATCACCACCAAAAACAACAAACACAGCATGCACAACACTTACAATGCTTGAGTTTGTTAGACCACACATGCTGGAAATTAGATTACAAGCCATGGCTTCTGTGGAATACACCAAAGCCAATCATTTCGATAGGTAAGCTTCAGAAATACATTACTCACATTATAAGTTTCCAAGAAGTGTGCTCAAACACTTGCAAAGTCACTATGTCGAGGAAAACATCATCAACATATCGTTGACACACATACCTTATTGTTAGGAGAAGGCGTTCCTCTGCAGAAATTGCTTTTCTCATCCTGGTGTCCTGAAATGTGATCCCAGGGCGCACAATGTCAAGCAACGTATCAAAGGTAGCTATGCTCATTCGACAATATTGGAAAAACTTATCTCCATGCCTACGCAGTGACAAATATAGACGGTGAAAATGGCCTTTAGTTATCCTTCTTGTCAAAAGTGGATGTACCCACATTCTTGTGCGTCTTCTGGGATCTGCTATTACAGGATATGGCTCCCCAAAACGTCTGGATATAACCCAATGGAACAGCACACGCTCATTGGGAGTAAATCTGAGTGTGTTGCTCATGTTTGGATAAAGCAGCTAGCAAGCACTAAGCACAAGGAACAAAATGACACCAGTGCAAAGGTGGGAGGGTCACACCTGTAGCAGAGCACTTAAATATAGCTCTGCCTGATGATTTAAATGAGTATCAGGCCTCAAAAACCGTTATTGGTCCTTTTTGGAAAGCTGCGACAAAAAAACGGTGGTCGGATGAAAATCGGATGTTACAAGGTACACACACATGCGACTAAATCGCATCTTTGAAGGAAAATCGGATGCCAGGCGGATGTGTGATGTTTTCATTTTGTTCCGATAATCGACCGACTAAAACGGTCCGATTTTTTGTAGTTGTGTCTGACCCCGGCCTAATACATAGATATGCATTGTATATAACAATGTATTTCTATGTTTTTGTATTCTAGAGGTAAGGAAAAAGTCAGGTTTTTTGTTTCCTATAAAACGACTGAAAATAATAAAAAGCAATTACAAAAATATCACTTTTTCTTGAGTTTCCCCTGCATTAAAACTCACTACCTTTAGCATGGTGTTGTAACATGGAGAATTTTGTGTACTTGATCTATATTGCAGGCTCTGATGCCACAGGCAGATTATGCTGATAAATTGTACACAACAGTGAATTTAAGTATTTACATTCTAGAGAGAGAATAAAATAGATTTTTTCATTCTATAAAAATACTAAAAATAATTAAAAACATTTGATAATGAGAAAAAAATAATGTCATTTTTAAAAAGTTTTAAAAAACAATAATAAAAATCACAAATTAGCATATAACAGACATATTTGGTATCCCTGTAATAGTAGCATCTCGCACAACACAGCGATCAGATTATTTACAGGGATCAGTAAACGATGTAAAAAAAATTTGTGATTGAAATTCTTTCTCTATTAAACACAAGAAAAAAGTAATAAAAATGTAACACTAAGGCCGTGTTCACATGCAGCATAAATGCTGTGTTCTTTCTACTTTTTTTTCTGCAAGTGTCCTCACCACACAGTGTAATAACAATCTTCTTACGTGTTTGCTGTGCTTCTTTTATGTGTTTTCCCCCTTATTTAATGTGATTTTGGTGCAGACATGAAACAGACTTTTTTAACGATTTTGTAACAGTACAGAAAAGCTTTGGTTCTGCACTTAAAAATGCAACTGCATTTTTCTTTTCATGAATTTTTTTCAGAAGAAGCCTATAGAGAAAAATTGCACCAAAACCGCAAAGTTCAGCAGCGGTTACAGACGCACTGAGGGCGGACATTTCATAAAATCATATCCACTTTGCTTGGACATTTAGACCGTGTTCGCATGTAGAGTAAATGCTGTGTATTTTCTGATGCTTTTTTGCACAGAAATTCTGCTGTATTTAACTGTTCAAGCAAAATGATGTGATTTCATGAAAATTGCACCACCTGTGCATCTAAAGACGCTGCTGAACTGTGCGATTTTGGTGCTTTTTTTCTCTCTTGTCTTCTATGTGGAGCCTAAATAAAATGCATGTAAAAAACTTCAATTACTTTTTTAAGCGCAGAATCAAAGCTTTTTTGTACTACAAAAAGCACTATAAAAATGCAGCTTCACATCTGCACCAGAAATTCATCAAATTAGGGAAAAAGGCATAAAAATGCAATAATAATCAGAGAAGATTGTTGTTGCGAACAGAAAACAAAAAAGCATATTATTTATGCTTCATTTGAACATGGCTTCACAGACACAAGAAAGCCAGATACCATATAGTGAAGCTACATAATGGGAAAGTACTGGCTGCTACAACTGTGATTGAATGAAGAAAAACTAAATCCACAGGTCCCATCTAGAGATGAGCAGGATGCACAGATGACATGGTGCAAGCCCTTGCTAATCAAAACACCGGAAGGTAAGAGATTCGTGGCCTCCCATTTAGCCACCAGGTAGCACTGATCTAGATGCTGGATCAGAATCTCATGATTTGATCCATTCATTTCTTGTCAAAACCTTCCCTGATACAGCGGACAGTCCCGGATTTTGGTCTACGACCTACTCTCTTGGGCGTCTGCTGAATTTCCTTCACTTCCAGTACCCATCTGACATCTTCTCTTGCCAGCAGAGAAAGAAATGGTAAATGGGTGTGGATTGGGGTCTGGCCAGGGGCATGGCCAAAACTCTCCGTGGCGCTTTACGCACGCTGCACTTGTCGCTTTTTCTTTTCTATAAATATTGTGATGTATGCCTTTATGTGAAAAGCAGGGACAGACATATCATTGTTGTAAAAGAGGTAAGGAGGTCCACTTCTACTTCCAAAGCAGCAACCAGCTTCTGTCATAGATAAAACTGTTGGACTACAAAGAGTCCATATATTGTTGCATAGAAGCCTTTTTCTGTCTGTGTGCAGCACTAGTGAGGAGGGAATAATAGTTTTTTAAAAACACAAAAGAAATTTCTGAAATCTAGGCAATTTACCGTGACTGTCGAGTTGCAATGTTGCAATTTTTTATTTTCTTTTGCACATCTTTTTTACTGGTCAAATTTTACATATGTGCACATCATACCAATACAAGTCAAGTGCTGGCTTATTAAACATTTTGGGATGTAGATAGAATATTGTTAAATAGAAAAATTAATGTTAAAGGAGGTGCGGGGGCCCCCTAGAGCCGGCCCTGCTTGTACTACAGGCAACCCACCATATGGAGACCCAACTTTGAGTCTACATTTAAAAAATAATTGTCACACAGCACTAAAGTGGCATTAATTTCCAGAGTAGAAACAGTATAATAGGCCTTTGACACTCCTTCCACCACAGCCAACCTACGAGACGAAGACCCAACTTGGAGTCTCCGCATTTCAAAAAATAATTGTCACACACCACTAGAGTTGCATCAATTTCCACATAGTAGAAACAGTATAATAGGCCTCTGACACACCTTCTACTACAGGCAACCCACCAGATGAAAACCCAGCTTTTAGCGATCTCCAAGGCATATTCATTTAAACACTGCCTGATTGTGATGAGACATGACTGTGCAGGACAAAGGTGAGAGAGATTTTATCTGCCTGTTGGAATGCATGTTTGACTAAAGGAGGGGTTGAGGGCACAGTTGGAGGCCCTAGAGAGGTGGAGGAGGCAGAACAGTGGAAGAACTGTGAGATACAGAGGTTTGTCCCACAAGCCTTGAGGAGCAGGGAGCAGCCCCTTGACAACCTGCCCTCACAGCCACCAATAGTCACTCAGTGCCCAGTCAGTGAGATGTAACGCCCTGCCCATGTTTGCTCGTCCAGGTGTCAGTGGTGAAATGCAATCTAACAGATTTTGTCAGGAAATGGGTGATGTTGTCGGCAACATGCAGATGTAGCGCAGGCACAGCTTTGTTTCAGAAGTAATGGTGGCTGGGCAACTGGTACTGGGGGACTGCGATGGCCTTTCTGAAACTGTCTGTATCCACCAGTTGCAAAGGAAGCATTTACATGGCCAACAGATTGGAGATGGTGGAGTTCAAGCTCTTAACTTTGGTACATGTAGGAGGAAACATTCTTTAACATGACCACAACTGCAGGTCAGAGAGCTGGCTGCTGTGCTGAGAGAGGGCAGAGTACGGAGTACAGGACATAATGCTGGACTGTGAGTGAGGTGCAGGCAGAGATGTAATGGTGGATTGAGAAAGATATGTGCTAGGTGACACAAAAGTAGCAGTCATATCTTCCTCCACAACAGCTAACCAGCCCTCACTCACCCCAACTGAGGTAGGTAAACCATTATAGTTCCTGAGGCAGGAAACCTGGGTGAGAAGACTTGAAAAGGTGATAGAGGAGGAAGAAGCAGCAGATGGGGTTAATGGGACGGCGGGTGGTTGGTGAGGGTGATTTCCACAATAAGGCACGCTGATAATGCATGTGCTGATTCATGCATGTAGTTGTCAAATTATTGCAAATTTTGCCTTTACTGAGTTTTTTTTTTTTCAAATTTGACAGATAACATGTGCTGGGTCATCCTTTGTGGTCTCAAAAAAGGCCCAGGCTAGGCAACCCTTGCCGCCCCTACGAACTGCTCAATCATGAAAGATGCTGGCCACAGCCAGAGTTGGGCCTGTGGATGCAGTGCTTGTCATGGTTTCATCACTTCGTGTCTGTGTGGGAAGTCGCAACATAACCTCCTCATTTTCCACCTCGTCCACCTCCTCTGCTGAGCTATGAGCTTCTCAGCTGTGTACCCCCAGGTTCACACCAAGTGAGATCTACAACCTCATCATCATCCTTTCTGTACTCACACTCCTCACCCTGAGAGTCACCCTCCTCCTCTTCCTGCCCTGACAACATAGTACAGTCCGCGTGCGCCTCTGATATCTCAGTTTCAACAAGATCACCTGCATCCTTGGTGGTTAACATCTGGTGACGAGGGTTTGGATTCTCGACCCTACTTCATCCGACCCCGTATCCAACATGAAAATATTTTGGGTATAGGTACAAATGCTTTCTTCCTCTTGATTCTGTGATTCTTCAGAGCAGACCTCTGAAGACCATTGAATAGAATCCATGAACATTTCTGCAGAATGGCCCATTGGAGGTTCCCCACAGTCAGTTTGGTGTTTGGAAATTTTTCACAAGGGTGACTGGGGTGCCACCTCTGAGGATTGTACTGTGTGTGATGTTAAGTTGGAGAATAATGAGTAGAGGTCATTTGATGCAGCACTTGCTATCTACTGTAGCACATGCTCTTATTGAGCCTCATCTACAAGGCAAACCACTGTGCTGCTGCCAAAGAAAGGGAGTTGAGTAGAAGTAACATGTTGCAAGTGGTCTTTGGATAGGACAAGACGGTGTTTGTTCAGTTGAGCTTTCATTAATACCTAACCCACGTACACGTTGAACACCAAGCCTATTCCCCTTTCCACCATGACCTCGCTTTTTCCCATTCATGTTGTAAGTAGCCTTCCACTCTTGTAACCTACTGATTGACAACCTTAGGCCCACAGCTGTCAGTCACCTATCACTAAATCAACAATCGCTATTTATTTTCTTAGATAGTGTGCGTTAACAACACTGTTATATCTAATGATTTTTAAGAGAATATCTGGCATTTTGATTTACCACCGAAACACAGATTTATCACAATGATTTTGAGTAGCTAATTGGGCCTCGCAGCAGCACCCTAATATTAGACCTAACGATTTTTAAGTGGAAATCTGGCCTTCTCATTTGCCACTGAAACACAATTTTATCATAAATGATTTGTTGTAGCTAATTGGCCCTCCTGGCTGCACCCCAATATTAGGCCTAATGATTTTTAAGAGAAAATCTGGCCTTGTGATTTGTCTCTGAAACACAGTTTTATCACAAATGATTTGGAGTAGCTAATTTGGCCTCGTGGCTACACCACAATATTATGCCTAATGATTTTTAAGTGCAAATCTAACCTTCTTATTTGCCACTGAAGCACAGTTTTAGCACAAACGATTAATGATTTGGAGTAGCTAATTGAGACTCGTGGCTGCAACACAATATTAGACCTAACGATTTTTACTTGGAAATCTGGCGTTCTGATTTGCCACTGAAACACAGTTTTATCACCACAGATTTAGAGTAGCTAATTGGGCCTCATTGCTGTGTAAGGGGTGAAGGAGTATCATTGCTCGCCCCACCCCCTAAGTGCTCTTAATGTATATATGTGCTAATTACTGTGCTGTTCTAAATATTCGGTGGTATTGTTACATAGAACATGTATTACCACACATAGCAATGGTATTGCTACATCTTCTCTTGTGTTACCATTATGTATATAATATTGTATTGCATTGTGTTCTTTCAGTATAAGACTGTATATAATGTATGTGTATGTATGTGATGTGTATTAATGCTCTTGTAGACTTTAGGGAAAGTTAGGTGCTTTCTTCTGGGAACACTAGAGGAGGGCACCTTAGTATATAGTTCTCATATATTGGGTAAGTGAAGTTCGGTTGCGAGCCACTAGATGGGGGCATACTAGTGGGCCTTGTTAGGTATAGCTGATAGGAAGTTTATAGAGGGTTAAGTGTAGGAGGGGCTGCCGGATAGTAGTTAAAAGTTTCAATGTAGTTAGCTGAGACAGAGCCAGTGTGGCCAAATGTCCACTTGGGCTATAGGCCGGGACAGCCGGCAGCCATACAAAGTTTAAGGGCTGCAGCCCATGTTACCCACAGCCACTGTATACCATAGCAGTGAGGCCTGTAAAGAGAAGAAGGATGTGGTGTCTTATCGCCTGGGCCAATACTTTTAGAGCAGAAGTTGGCTGGACTAAGGAGATGAAAGAAGCTGGAGCTTCGACCGGATCGGTACAGGCGGGCTGGAGGCTTCACCGGGGACTACCAAAACATAGTGATTGATGAACTCAGCTCTGGGGCAAAACAGTCTGAGGCTAATGTCATTATAGCTAGGTCAGGCCTGGAAGGAAAAGGGGAGCAGTCTAGGACAGTCTGGTCCGGGCGTGTACTGCACAGAAGTGACAGCAAAGCAGGGACAGACAAGGAAACAAATGAAACCCATGATGTGCCAACTATGGATGTAACGTGTGAAATGTTAAGTAAAGAGAATATTCAAGTTATCCCGGAGTGTGCCTCCATTACTGGGGGTTGCCTGAAAGAGGGACCGTTGCTGCCTGGGAAGTGCCCAAGGGAAGCTGAACTTGGAGATACAGGTATGCTGAAGAGAAGTATACAGTTTCATGTAGGGGAAGGACTGGATATAGATGTTGCAGTAATTTAGGTCACGACTACAGTCCTGTGCCTCCTTTACAACTGCACCACTATATTAGGCCTAACAATTTTTAAGTGGAAATCTGACCTTCTGATTTGCCACTGGAGCACTGTTTTATCACAAACGATTTGGAGTATCTAATTGGCCCTCCAGTCTGCCCCCCAAATTTAGGACTAATGATTTTTAAGTGCAAATCTGGCCTTCTGATTTGCCACTGAAACACAAATTTATCACAAACTATTTGGAGTAGCTAATTGAGCCTCGAGGCTGCACCACAATATTAGGCCAAATGATTTTTAGTGCAAATCTAGCCTTCTGATTTGCCACTTAAACACAGTTTTATCACAAACCATTTGGAGAAGTTAACTGGAAGTTAAGTGGAAATCTGGCCTTCTAATTTGCACTGAAACACAGTTTTATCACAAACAATTTGGAGTAGCCAATTTCGCCTCGTGGCTGCACCACTTTATTAGGCCTAATAATTTTTAAGTGGAAATCTGGCCTTCTGATTTGCCACTGAAACACTCGTATAGCACAAATGATGTTGAGTAGCAAATGGGGCTTCCGGAGACTGTCACACAGTTTTTGCACAATCTACTTTGACGATGGAAGATCGATTACCGTATTTTTCGGACTATAAGACGCACCGGACTATAAGACACACCTAGGTTTTAGAGGTGGAAAATAGGGAAAAATATATTTGAAGCAAAAAATGTGGTAAAATATTTAATAACATAAATAACATACTATTATATGTGGTCTTATTATATATAATAGTATGTTATTATGTAGGAAGCTACGGGTTGGAGATGGTGCTGGGGACCAGTGTGGTGTCTGTAAACTACTATGTGAAGACGCTGGAGGGTGAGTATAAGGCCGGGGTCACACATGCGAGAAACTCGCATGATTTCGTGTGAGTCTCTCGCATGAACACCTGGCACTGCCACTGGTACTCAGACTGGAGCGTGCTGCTGCATAGAAATAGAGACAGATGATAGAGACAGAGATGATAGACACAGAGATGATAGAGACAGATGATAGAGACAGATGATAGAGACAGAGATGATAGACAGAGATGATAGAGACAGATGATAGAGACAGAGATGATAGACAGAGATGATAGAGACAGATGATAGACAGAGATGATAGAGACAGATGATAGAGACAGATGATAGAGACAGAGATGATAGAGACAGATGATAGAGACAGAGATGATAGAGACACATGATAGAGAAAGAGATGATAGAGACAGATGATAGAGACAGAGATGATAGAGACATAGATGATAAAGACAGAGATGATAGAGACAGATGATAGAGACAGATGATAGAGACAGAGTTGATAGAGACAGAGATGATAGAGACAGATGATAGAGACAGATGATAGAGACAGAGATGATAGAGACAGATGATAGAGACAGAGATGATAGAGACAGATGATAGAGATGATACAGACAGAGATGATAGAGACAGAGATGATAGAGACAGATGATAGAGACAGAGATGATAGAGACAGATGATAGAGACAGAGATGCGTTTTTTTAATGCGTTTCATGTGCGCACGATGCGCTGCACAAAAAAACGCAAGTGTGAAAGTAGCCTAACCTTTTAATTAATTCTCTGTTGTACAGTGTGTCTGAAGGACCTGTGATGACATCATGAAGAGGCAGGGCTTTGGTCATGTGATGTTCCAGCCCGCCCTCTTCATGACCTTATCACAGGTCCTCCACAGGAGCATTCAGCATGGCATCAGCACAGCCCCTGTGCTGTCAGGTATGCGATACCTCCTGCTGCACTCTGCTCCTGCCGCCTCCTTCTACTTCAGACACGGATCTGCCCAGCTGCTGCAGGAATCAGGCGCTGGGGAACCATGTGGCTCTGTCATTAGCTGCTCCCTGCTCACTGCTCAGCTGATAGGTGGGCGGGGAAGAGGCTGATTAATATTCACTGCACTTAAGTATCTGGACCAGGGGTTTCCCTAGCGCTTGTTTCCTGTAGCAGGAGGGGATATTTTCCTGCCTCCTGCAATCTCACTCCACCGCTGCCCCCTGCCCCCTCCCCACATGTTACATTCCGACCATAAGATGCACCCACACTTTCCTCCCAAATTTGGAGGAATAAAAGTGCGTCTTATGGTCCGAAAAATACGGTACATACAGGACAGGATCCTATTTATTTAACTGACCAGTTTACTTTTAGCATCACCAGCACTAGTGCAGGGGCGCCCTCTCTGCACTACGACACTAAGACAATGGCGCCAGCAAAACAAGATGTCTGCTTTTATTATTGGCCAAGGACATGTGACTTTGGCAGCCAATCACAGAAGACCTTGTGTCACGACATTATGGATGATTTCTATGCCCTTATTGGTTGCTGGAATCAACACACATAAAGTTAAGGGGAAAAAAAGCACGCGCAGCTCCTGTAACCTCTCCACATGCTCTTCTAAACTCACCACAACCCTCTCCCCTTATCAAACATTTTCCTTTGTCTCCCTCGTTCATCATACGGCACCACTGCCCTAGCCAAAGTGATAACAAAAGCTTTAGTGTAAACGTAATGATTTACCTAACTGTGACCGAATTTTCACGACTTTGAGTAAAAATGCTCGTGAAAGCAAACACGAATCCGAATGTGCTACGTTTGTGCCGAATTTGAGATTGAATGTTTTCCGAACATGTTTTCTTATCTCTGCGTATAACTCTGCGCTTCACCTCTCCAAACAAGCCTACTTCACCACTCTCAGCACCTCACTATCCAACAATCCTAGTTGACTTTTTGACAATTTTAATCTCCTCCTTAGTTCAAAAGTTCAGGCCCCAATCACCAACCTTTAATGCTGATAATTAATACATAGAAAAAAATTTACCATTTCTGTAATAGTGGTGGGAGTTGATGGATTGCTCCCTGACACTCAAAGGTTAAATATATTTAATTCTCATGTATGTGATACAGGTATAATACCCCTGGGGCTGCAGTTAGCTGGGACAGGGTTAACTGAAGTGGCCAGTCCAGTTGGGAAGGGGAACTGAGGGCTAGTGACAGAGGCAGGAAGTGAAAATTCAGTCAATGCGAGGGCAGCAGTGAGTAAGCAGCAGAAATCGGGCTGCTAGAGACAACGTGAGCCTGTGGATTACAGTAAATACTAGAGTTGAGCGATACTTTCCGATATCCAAAAGTATCGGAATCGGAATGGTACCCGATACCGATACCGGAAGTCCAATGTAAGTCTATGGGAACAAAATATCTAAATTAAAAAAAAACATTCTTGCCTTGTAGGTTAATTGTACATGAAGGAAAACAACAAAGAGTAATGTAGAATGTATTGGGGGAGGTTGAGGAGACATTAAAGGCATAGATGTTTAACCCAATCCAATGGAATAGCATTAATTTTTTTTTTTAGGAAATACGTTCGGATTGACGAAGAAATTGACAATTTGTTAACCTTTTTTCTATTTTGGCAAATATGTATGTTTCACAACTTCCATGCTCTTCACCTTTTTAACTTTTGCCACACTTTCTCCTTCATAATCTTCAGCAGCATCATCTTTGTCATCAAATTATTCTTCATCTTCACCTTCTTTATCTTCTTCTAAAACTTCTTGCTTTTCATCTTTTTGTTAACATTACTCATATTGTTCTTTTTAAACTATTATTCTTCTTCATATTATAGTCCTTCATCTTCTTCATCATATTCTTATTTGTGACATAGATTCCTGTACTTGTAATCTGTAAAAGTATGATTTTTTCATCGTTCCGTTCTTGCTGCCACAAAAGATTTAAATTACAACAGTATTTGTCCGTGTTCAGTTTAGCCTGCAGCATCAGGCATTTACCAGGGGCACCACGAGGAGGAACGGACTCACCCCCATACACTGCTTAGTCTTCTTCTGCTTATAATTTAGAGCATATATTTTGTTCTTCATTTTGGTCTTATACTTCATGTTCTTCTGCTTTTAGATCTTCTGCTTATTGTTCTTGTGTCTCTTGTTCTGTATCTTGTATTTGTAGCCAACCTTGTACCAGCTGATGTTACTGGGACACGGTTACTAAGCAGGAGGTACCTGTGCTCCAAAGCACTACCAAGGACCAGCAGACGTTGCTGGAACTCGGATACCGAGATGGAGGCACCTAGGCCAAAGGCACTGCGGAGAACCAGTTGACGGTACTGGAACCCGGACGGGTAGCAGAAGGTACAAGAGCCAATGCAAGTAACGAGGACAAGCTGACTGTGCTGGAACCCGGAGGGGCAGCAGAAGGAAAAGAGCCAATGGCACAACCGAGGACCAGCTGACGTTATTGGGACACGGTTACTAAGCAGGAGGTACCTGTGCTCCAAAGCACTACCAAGGACAAGCAAACATTGCAGGAACTCGGATACCGAGATGGAGGCACCTAGGCCAAAGGCACTGTGGAGAACCAGCTGACGGTACTGGAACTCGGACGGGTACCATAAGGCACCCATGAAAATGTAAGTTGACAGGCCGCAAGCCGTCTGCAGATACCAAATCACACAGTCCTACAGTGGGTGCTTGTCCTATTTTCACAACGGAAAGAGCCTTTATTTACATATCCCACAGCACACATAGGAATCACCTAAACTGCAGGCACCATAGAGTCGGATAACCGGAATGCAACATGACAGGACAACTTATTGGAGGCTAATTTACGTTGACACTGCCAGCAAACAGCTGTGGTGCTGTAACCAGGGTGGGCATGAGTCAGTACCCGTGCCAATTACTTCCGAGCAACAACTGGCGGTGTTGGAGCCCAGGGATGAGAGGAGGACAGGGTGGAGGCAGCATGACTTTTTGTCGTACACACAGCAGGGGAACAGCTGCTATTACTCAACCCCAGTAACACAGGAGCAAGTGTTGACTGTGCTAACAGCACTTACAGGCAACAACTGGCGGTGTTGGAGCCCAGGGTCCAATGCATCGACTTCAATTGCTTCCACCTCCTCTCAGGAACACAGCACTGTTGATCAACATCTGTCTCTTCACCGCCTGCCAAATTGCCCAGTCAGTCAGAGAGTTGTGTACAGGAGCCAGCTGAGTCTCTGCTTCTGTTCTCAGAATCTGTTGGTTTGCAAACAGGGGCACAGCCAAGCAGCATTCTGGAATGTGAAGAAGAGGGAGTATGCAGTGATGCGCAACAGCTGTGTCTCTCTGAATCTGAAGAGGCGGGTGAGACAGTGCCGATGGTCAGCACACCGCAGAACGCATCTGATGATGATGAGACTCAGGTGCCAGTTTCTGTTGAGCATGGTGGTGGCCAGACCACCCAACAGCAGCAGGTGTTGGAAGAGGGTAGTGGAGATGATGAGGTCCAAGACCCAACATGGCGTGAGGAACAGGAAGGTGGTGGTAGCAGCTCTGAGGAAGTGATTGCCCCAACGGTACAAACAGGAGGGAGAGTTAGGCTGCATACTCTGTTGCCTGTAGCCTCCATTTTGGCACCTGTTCGGATTTCTCTTACAAAAGTCTAAACGGACGCTCCCAGGACTTGCACTGCGTGGTCCTTTTTCACACACTTGCAGATGATATTTGCTATGTCAAATGCAAGCTGTGTAATCAAAAAGTAAAAAGAGGTAAAGTGTCAGTAACCTCAATACCACAAATATGTGTAAACATGTGCGGAGAAAACATGTAGTTGAGTTACAAAGACACACTGAAGATGTACAGTCTATAGAGAATCACTTCACAAGTTTAACTGCATATGTCATGGTTAAATTTGAAATTTTTATTGCACACTTGATGTGAAAAAAGAAAATAGCTATGAGACTACTGACTGACGTTTTGGGCAACGCAGTGGCCTTTATCAAATAGTCGCTGGAAGAGATAGAAAAATTTACAGTCAATGACAATGTATATTGTATATATACAATATATACAATATATACATAGGGTGAAGAATATATATACATAGGAATTAGGCAACATGTTAAACATTTGGGTGATACTGTAGAACACGGAGATTATCCCTCTAGGGTATGCGGGTGGATAATGTAGTTTTTTGTTGATTTTTGGGAGTGTGTAGAAAACAGGGGTGATGGGGTATTGAATATTAAGGAATGTCATAGTCTTACAGTCTATGGTGATCAATTAAAGATGTTTTGTCAGGATACGATCAATTTTTTGACAGATGTAAAATGTAGGGTCACAATTGAGTTGTCTGTAGGTTAGGTTAACTGACAGTTGTCTATGAATTTCGGCAATAGATTGGGTCTTATTCATAATAACGATAGCACCCCCCTTATCTGCTGGTTTAATAATAATGTTGGGTTATCTTTCAGAGATTTTATGGCTTGTTTATCTGTGGGTGTCAGGTTGTGGCGTATCGGGTGTAGGCCCAATCTCGGCAAACCATCCACGAGCACAGGCTCTGAATGCTGGCATTGCAAAACTCCTGTCCCTTGAAATGCTGTCATTCAGGCTGGTGGAGACTGACAGTTTACGGAACTTAATGGCATTGGCTGTCCCACAATACAATGTGCCAAGCTGATTTTATTTCAGCAGGCAAGCCATCCCTGGTCTGCAAAAGCATGTTGTTGAGGTTAAAATTAAACATGCGCTACTAAACTCCGTCAGTAGCAATGTCCACCTGACCACCGCTGCGTGGACCAGTACCCATGGCCAGGGACGATACCTTTCCCTTACTGCCCATTGGTCAATGTTGTGGAGCCGGGTACAGATCTTGCGAGTGGCGCTGTACGTGTTCAGGCAACTACAAGGATTGCGGGAATCAAGTCTACACATTGACTCCTCCTTCTCCAGTTCCTCAGAAACATCGTTGCAGGAGCCGTCACGGTCTACCTCCACATGGACCCGTGAACGCTTAATATGAATCTTTAGTTATATAGCGCCAACAGATTACGCAGCGCTTTACAGTTTAACAGTTTCAGAACACAAGTCATAAGTAACAACGTTACCAATACAATAATGAAAGCAATATAATCCGCAAATGCTCGTGAGAGCTTACAATTTACAAATATGTGGGGAGATACAAAGTACAGGTGTTTATATACAATGGTGTATTTAGAATGATGGCCCAGCCATTTTGAGGGACTGAGGGATGGATGGAGATAGTGAATGGGCTACACACACACACTTACACATAGAATGACTTTGATTAGTGAATATGATAGGCCGCTATGAAGAAATGTGTTTTGAGTGAGCGCCCGAAAACATGCAAATTGTGGATAGTTCTAATTTCTTGGGGTACAGCATTCCACAGTATTGGCGCAGCGCGGGAGAAGTCTTGGATTCGGGAGAGATGTTCTTTAGGTGTAGGCGGCAATAGCGGGCAACAGATTGTATATGGGAGGTGAAGGAGAGATTGGTGTCAAACATAACACCCAGACAGCGAGCCTGTTGACCGATATGAGCACAGACGTGGCCAAACGTCAACAGGCCGTCCTGAAATTAATTTCCATGGGGAATTAAACCCACACAGTGCTGGAGCTCTGGAATGCCATAAAGCAAGAGAGCGACATGTGTATTTTGTCAGCGAATCTCCAGCCAGGCTTGGTAGTGTGTGACAATGGCCGAAATCTGGTGGCAGGTCTGGGCCTAGGCAACGTCACTCACATACCATGTCTGGCACATGTGCTAAACTTGGTCGTCCAGAGTTTTTTGAGGGACTATCCGGATCTTGATGCACTGCTGCACAAGGTCCGCTTACAGTGCGCTAACTTGCGACGTTCCACCATGGCCAGATCGCGCATTACAGCTCTGCAACGCAGATTTTGCCTTCCTGAACATCGCATCATATGTGACGTACCCACCAGGTGGAATTCCACGTTACATATGTTGGAGCGGTTGTGTGAGCAGCAGCCAGCAGTAATGGAGTATCAGCTGCATCAGTCGCAATCAACTCACAATTTGCGCCGTTCACTTCACCACTACTGAGTGGCATCTATAATAATAATCTTTATGTATATAGCGCCAACAGATTCCGCAGCGCTGTACAGTTTAACAGTTTCATAACACAAGTCATAAGTGACAACGTTAACAATACAATAATTAAAGCAATATAAGCCGCCCCTGCTCGTGAGACCTTACAATCTACAATGAGGAGGGGGAGCTACAAAGTACAATTGTTTATATACAATGGTGTATTTACAATGATGGTCCAGCCATTTTCAGGGAGTGAGGGATGGATGGAGATAGTGAATGGGCTACACACACACACAGTTACACATAGAATGACTTTGATTAGTGAATGTGATAGGCCGCTCTGAACAAATGTGTTTTGAGTGTGGAAGTAGGGCTGTTAATGGGGATTTTGAAGTCTCCAAGGATAAGGGTTGGTACGTCTGAGGACATGAAAGTGCGGCAGCCAGGCAGAGAAGTGGTCAAGGAAACTGTGTGGGCGAGCCTGGGGTCCGATATATTACCGCTACTCTGAGGGAGAGGGGACGAAAGAGCCTGATGGTGTGGCCCTAATAATTTGCAAAATCTTAATATAAAATTTACATGTTACATATTTACATCTAGTATAAAACATTTAACCATTAAGCCTACTTACAGAACAAGGAAGTGTAAAAAAACTTGTGCTTAAAAAAAAAAGTGCAAATAAAATGTGAGAAGTGCAGTGTAACAAATAATTTAGGAAAAAGATAAACTAACATCAAGTGCTGTGTGCGTGTAAGAGCCAGACACATTAACATGAAATCAGTCTGGAATAGCGGTGATTTTCTCCCCATAACCCGAGTAACATTCTGGGGAGAGGGGTGTAGAGTCAACGATCAGCAACTAGCTACGGAAGATCAAATACCTGAAAAAAAAAAAAAAAAAGTTATTTAACATCATAAGATACATTTTATTTTAAAAAAAAAAAATATATATTTAACATTCATAAGATACATTGTATTTAAAAAAAAAAAGAAATTTATTTAACATTCCTAAGATAATTTTTTTTTAAAACATAAAAA
>JARQOD010000002.1:378275845-378410205 GCA_033576555.1 Oophaga sylvatica
AAAAAAGAGACCCGCACCTGTCAGAAAAAACCAAAGCTTTAGATAACCCCAAGTTGGTTTTTTTTCATTTTTGACCTTTGGGTTTGGGGGTTTTAAAACCCCCGGGGGAAAAAGACAATTGAAACCCAGAAAAAACCCCCAAAATTTCCCCCCAAAATCGGGGGAAAAAACTGGATCCTTGTCGCCAAAAATGTTCCAGGAATGGTGAAAAAAAACCACGTGCTAAAAGGAACAAGGGCCCCCAATTCAGGGAGGAAGGAAACTTGGTAAGGGGAAAAAGATTTTTTTTTTTGGGAAAAAACCTATAAAAATTTCCCAGTGGTGGTCTTTCTTGAGAAACAGGAGGGGGAAATGAAATCCATGAAAATGGGTCCTGGTTTTTTGGGGACAGGGGGGGGCCATAAAAAAACCCATAGAGGGGAGAGCAAGGCTTGGAGCGAGAGAAATTCCCGCAGGCCCCAAAAAATTTCCCCTGAATCACGAAAAAAGGTGGGGCCCCCAAAAGGACCTACTCCCCAAGTCTTGGCCCCAAAATTCTGGGAGGCCCAGCCAAGGGGAAAAAATAATTCGGGGAATCACCTCTTTTTTCACTCCCCCGGGAAAAAAATTTTCCAAAGGGCAGATGGGCCTATCTCCTGACCCCCCCCAAAAAAAAGTCTCAAATTTGGGCGAATCCCCAAAAAGACTAACCCTTTTAAAAAAAACAGAAGGTCAGATAACTAGGGAGCCCCCCAAGGGAAAAATCCTCGGGGAGGGCTCCCCTTAACTTTTTTTGGGGAAAAAGGGAAAACCCAAAAAATTTAAAAATTTGTAAAAAACCCGGGCCCCCCCTGGCCTGTCTAGGATTAAGTGTTAGTTTTTTCCCCAGATAGCCAATTTTTGGTCCGTAAGGACCCCCCCGATTTTTTGGGTTCCCTCCACCCTGCCCCCTTTAAAAACCCCTTCAGGGAAAATAACCCCGTTTCCCCCCGTCTAATTCGTTTTTTGGGGGAAAAAAAAAAAAATTTTTAGAAAAAAAAGGAAAAGGGGGTTTCTTTTAGGGTCTTGGATTTTTTGGGAAAAAAGGACCCCCCCCCAAATTTTAGGGATACCTCCCCTTTAAAATTGGCAAAAGAAACCGGTCCCGTAAAACAGGGCAGAAGTGAACTTTTTTGTTCCTGAAATGCGAGACGTCGGAGGAAATTCCCCCCTCAAACCCTTTTTGGGAAAAAACGTTTTGGTTTAAAAAAAAAGAAAATTAAAAAAAATTTTGAAAAAAATTTGGGGAAAAAACCCCAAAAAATCTTGAAGGCCTTTAATGGTGGTTTTGGGCCCAAATTCACAGAGGGCCCCTAAACCCTTTGGGGGGGGTTTCCTTTTAAAAAACATTTTGGGGAAAAAAAGGGAATCCAAAAATGAGACCCTTTCTTAGCCAAAAAGAATTTTCCCCCTTTACATACAGAGCATTCTCTCTCAAAAAATTTGGGAAAAAGTTCGAACATGTTTCACTGAGGCCCCCCAAAATTTAAAAAAAATCTTTGTTTTAAACCCAAAAAAAAAATCAAAAATTTGGGCCAAAAAAAACCCCCCAAAAGTATTTAGGAGGGAAAAACAAGGGAGCCCTTGTGAGCCAAAAAGGGGATCACTGGTATAAAATCCCCTTTGGGGGGATTGAAAGGGCCCTTTCCCTTTTTTCCCCCCCGGGTTATGCAAAAAAGGTTTTTACGCCCCCGGGGGTAAAGCTTGGTAAAAAAGTAGGTTTTTACCTGGAAAACCGGGGCAGAAACAAGGGGAAGGGTTTTTGATATTTACAGTAAAATTGTTTCAAGGACGATAAAACAATACACGGCCTTAAAAGAAAACCCTCTTTTTTGGACAAAAAAAAACCCCCCTAAAAGGGGGGAAAGGGAAATGGGCTATATGCCCCCCCTTTTTAAAGAATTCCCTTTATATAAGAGCAAGGTCCCTGTTCGGTAAGCAAGTTAAAAAAACGACCTTTAGGGAAAATTTTCTACCCCATAATTCAATTGCGAGTCATAGCTTATGGGGGGCAAAAGGGCAGATTTAATTTTTGGGAAAAACCAAAAAAAACAATCAAAAAGTCCCGGGAAAAAATTTTTGGGGGGGGGGGGAAAAAAAAGGAGTGTTGGATTAAAATTGGCCCCCCTGGTTACGACCAGATTTTCCCCAAAAAAAAACAGGGTTAGGAAAGGGAAACCAAAGGGGAAAACCCGCACGATAATGTCATGGGATTATCAGAACCCCCCAAAAATTTTCAGCACCTGGGGAAAGGTTCAACCCTCTTATCACCGAGTAAAAAAAATGGGGTTTTTTCTCAGCCAAAGGGGGTTTAAAAAAACCCTTTTTGGGGAAAAAATTTTTAGGGGTTCAAGGGAAAACCCCCCAAAAGTTTACAAAAAACTAATAATTTGGTTTTTTCTCCAGAAACAAAAAAAAACCGGCAGAAAAAGGGGGACAAGAGCTATCAGAGTAAAAATTTAAAAAAAAATTTGTCTGAAAACCCCCAAGAAATGAGCGTTTAAAAAGTCCCCCCGTGGGGGCCGAGAAAAAAGCAGGGAAGGCATAACTTTAAAAAAAAACCCCTTCGTTTCGGGAAAATCATTTACGTTTTCCCCGACACCCCCTTTTCACAGCATGGGTTCAAAATGGTTTTCACAAGGGAAACCTTTTCCCCGATATTTCCCCCTCCGCAAATTTGTCAATTTAATCGTAATGCTAGATCTTGAGAAAAAGGGGGGGCAGGGAATCCAACCAAAAACCCCCTTTTAAATTTTTACAGACCCTTCCCCGGGAAAGGGGGGGCCCCGTAGGGTTTTATCCCCCCGAAGACTCGGTTTTAAAATTTTATTCCACGTGAGTGCGTTTCTTTGTGTTTGGTAATGAGAGAGTTAATTTTACCAAACTCTTTGCTAAGTTTGGTCCATCCCCCGGGCTTTTGATTATTTTCAAAATTTTTTTCCTTTATATTTGCAGGGCGGGTGTTAGACCCCGGGGAAAAATTTTTTGTAGTCTAGGAAAGGGGGGGGTTTGAGAATATTTTAAAAAGGCCCCTTTGTTTTTTTACTCTTATAGCTTATATTTATTTGAACCTAGGTTTCCCCACTGTGTGTAGTTTTTTGAAGGTTTTTTTAATTTTAAATTTTTTGTCTTTCTTGTATGTCTTTTTTGTTTATTACCGTTCCCCTTTTTTTTTTGGTGGTACCCGGGGGCCTTCTTTTGGCAGATTACAGTTGGGGGGATTATCGGGACCCCTTTAGGGTCGCATAGACCCGGTCCCTTTTAAGGGAGACAGCGTATAAGGATTCGTTTAACCCTGGCATTTTCCCCCCCCCACCAAAATTTTTCCCGCGTCATGGATCCAGTACCCAGCCCCCGGAGTGGGGTTTTGTCCATGGAGTTTGAAATTTTAAGTCCAAGGTTTTCCCCCCCGGAGAAAAACGATCAAAACCAAGGTTGTCTCCGGAACGGTTATGGTGGGGGAAAATTTTTTACTTTGGGAGGATGTAAATTGTTTTTTTGTCGGCCTGGTCTTGGGAGTGAAGAGAGAGGGGGGGAAATTTGTTATCTCGCTTTACGGGGGGGATCAACTTGGGCTTTTTTTTTTATCCTCCAGGCCCCGATCCATCGTGGATCGATTTTTTCTCCCCGGGGCGGTTTTTTGATGAGGATGGTCCCCGGGAAAAAAAAAGTTACGTAAAATACGGAAGGAAATCCCCCGGGAGGAATTTCTTCGAGCCGTAGGGGGGAAACAGATACCGGGGGAAGACCCAGTTTTAGGAGCCAGTTTGAAAAGGGTTGTCTGACAAAAAAAAGAGTTTGGGGTCGTTGATTCCCCCCATCAGGAGGCTGTGTGGCCCCTCGCTATTCGCATTGATAGAACTTCGGGGAAGAGCGAGGTAACTCCCCCGTGATGATCCCCTACTAAAAACCTTATACTGAGGTTCCCCTGGTCGTTCTGAGGAGCCCATGCATTGGGGGAGGGACATCATTTTGTGGGGGAAAAATCGGGGTGCACCGCAAGATAAAGGTGTTTTTTTGCGGGAGAAGGGAAATTTTGTTGGGGGGGGGGTCCCCCCGGGGCCCCTTTTGAGCAAAAAGGGGTTTTCCTGGGAGTGGATTTCGCCCCCAAACCCCCCCCCAGTTTCTGTCCCCCGGGGAGGGGTGTTGGTACTAGAACTGAGAGGTTTTTTTTTTTTGATAGGGGGCCCCGGGGTAATTGGGGACGCTCTTTCCCCCCTGCTGGAAAGAATGGGTATTGGCCCCAAACCCCCCTATGTTCTTTTTATTAGACCTCTCGGTAAAGGGAGCTTGGTAAATTTTTCAAAACAACTTGAGTGGGGCTACATAAGACTTGTTTGTTTTGTGTTGGAGGGTTACCACTCATTTTTTGGGATTCCTTGGTTGGTAACAAAAACCCCCGTGATTGTTTTGGAACCCCGAAAGTAGCCGGGGGGTAAAAATTTTTGGGGGAATAACTGTGGCACGGTCATCGGTGCGGTTGTGCTAGGACTTTCCCCCCTTTTTGGAGGATTTGGGGGATTTTTCCCCGGGGAGGGGGTAAAGAGTTCCCCCCATCGCGCATTGACGCTCAAAAAGTTTTCCTGTTCCTTTTTTCGTACTTTCCCGGGGCCCCGGGGAAGAGGATGTCCGGTTCCCCTTCTCGGGGGGGTTTTGTGTCCTTATGTCTGGCTTGGGGGGAAAGGATTTGGGGGCTCGGGGGCGCCCCCCTGGGGTTCCCCGGGGGACTGAAGTTAGATCGCTTAGATGAAGGTTACGGGGGGGAACCCTTTTTAAAAGGGGGGGTGTGGAGGGGTTTCGGTTATCAGGTGAACATTGGGGTTTTGGTTGTCTACCCCGGGAAAAAAAACTTAAAAATTTTCCCCCCGGGGTTTGGGGCCCCATTATCGGGCCATCAGGATCGTTCCATAATTAATCCCCTGGATTTGCCTGGCCTCCCCCTTTGTTTAAAATTCATAATGTGTTTACAAGTATTCTTAAAAAGTTTGGGCACAGTTACCGCACCCCCCCCCCTCCCGTGGTACAATGAAACGGGAATTTCATGGGGTGAAATCATGGGCCTCTCGTCGCCCCTCCCCCAGTATTAGTTATTGGAGGGGGTAGGTCCCCAGGAGAGGCGTGGGTCCCCCCTCTGATGCTAACGCGATCGATTGGTTGGACCCTTTTTACAAAATTCCCGGGGAAGACCGGCATGAGGGCCCCGGAGGCCCCCCGTAGAAGGGGGGGGGGTGCATGGGTGCATCGCCACAAGCGTGCGATTTCACATTCTGACTTTCACAATGACTGCTTTTCTTTGTGTTTGGTAAGGGGAAAATTTAATTTTTTCCCCCCTCTTTTAAACTAGGTCCCCCCTCGCCCCTGCTTTTGTTTGTTCTATTGTTTCCTTTAAATTTCAGTTGGGGTTAACCGGTGAAACATTCATTAGCTAGCGATGGACGGTTTTTTGGGAATACTTTTAAGTAAAAACTCCCCTTGTTGTTTTTTCTTTATAGTTTGTTTTCTCGAGCCTTGGTGTTCTCTGGTGGAGTGTTTTTGTAAGATTTATTTACTTTATTTCTTGTTTTCTTGTAGTCTTTTGTTATTAACCGTTATGTTCATTCCCTTTGGTGGGAAAGGGTCCCCTTTTAGGACTTTTTCGTTGGAGGGTTGAAGGAGACAGGGTTTAGCTGGTGGCCCCGGGTTGTACCTTTAAAGTCCCCCAGGTAGAGGGATTTTCGGACCCCGTTTTTGGGCAGCATAGCCCCGGCACCCTCTACCCGGAACACGTTAAGGATTAGTAAAGCCCACTGGAATTTGTCGGGGAATTTATTTTTTATATTCTATGCCATGTTTTTTAGTAGTTCCCCTTTTAATTTTTAATTCGAATAAAAATTTAAATTCTATACGCGTGAATCCCAAAAACGGCTTTCCATTTGGTCAGGACTCCCCCACGATCTCTGACGATAAACCCCGTCAAAGGCCCCTGATTTTTCCCAACAAGGTTTTTTTGCTTGATCATGACATTAGGCTCAAGTACAAAAACCCCAAAGCCTAAAAAAAATGCATCAAAACATCAAAACAGGCCCCCCGGTGTCAGGGAAAAAGCAAACCCCGAATCGCCCCGCAGGGAGAGAAAAATTTTTAACCCCTGCGTGGTTCCCTGGGGGGCTTGATTTTTAAAGGAAAAAAAAATTTAAAATTTATTTTTAAAATTTCTAAAAACTTAGCTCGCCCCCAAAAACAAATCTGGCAGGGAATCCTTGGCCCCCCAAAAAAGGAAAACCAAAAAATATGCAGAAATACCTGAACCCCCCCAGTGGCAAGTGTCCACCCGGGCCCCGCATGTGCAAACCCCCTTTAAGAAAAAACCCTCCCAGCCCCAGGTACAAAGGGAAAAAAAAGCAAAAACAAAAAAACTTGAAACTCTGAAAACCCCCTTTTTTTTTTTTTCCCCAAAAATTTTTTTTCCCCTTTGTGAGTACATAAAATTTTTAATTTTTGGCCGGTGATACTGTTTGTTCGGTAGCTGAGGAGTAGGTAAAAAAGGCATACACCGGCAGTTGGATTATGAGGATTGCAGTACCCTGACTAAAAAACTAGGGGGCGCCGGGAGGTTCTCGTTGGTCCTGAGCCCATCACAGCCTGAGAAATAACTACACCTAAAGTAGAAATAGGAAAGCTATTTGCCCCGGGGCAAAACCCCCAAAGAAATAAAAAGCCCCAAAGTAATGGCTGTTAGACAAGATGAAATACTGACACAGAAAAAAATAGTATGAGAAACGCGGGGCCCAACTAATAAATGAAAAGGTAGGAAGGGTATTTCTGCAATCCAGAAAACCTGAAAAGCACCAACTCTACTAATTTCAAAAACCCTGAGATCAAGACCTCTACCCCCTAAATTAGTTCCTGGTGTTAACAAAAACAAAACGCCACTGAAAAAAACTGGAAAAAGCAAAAGCACAAACTCAGTGGCTGAACTAAACTGAGAGGCAAAAGCCCCGGAGGGGCCCCGAAGGCCCACGAAGTGCGGACAAAATGCAAAAAAAATTTGCACAAAAAAAAAGAAGAAAAAGTTTTATTGTTAGGGGATGCGACACGAACGCAGGCTACGGGAACAGGAATGAAGGATTAGACCGAACAATTGATCACCGGCAACCTGTGGGAAGGTGACTCCCTTTATAAGCCGCAGTAACACCTGATTCCCAGCCTCACAATCTTCATGGACAGACCAGCACCGTTTTAACACAGAGGAAGCCCTGCTCAAATCATCTCAAACCCATTCAAAACACGTAGATTTGTAAAAATTAATATTTGTGTCTTCTCAAAATTTTGGCCTGACTGTATTTTACCTAGAACGCTGCAAACATAGGGTCCAAACAACAAGCCTATTAAAATGCATTTAAAAAATGTCAATTTTTGCGCTTTTAGGTATTCAAATAATCAAAAATCTTGCCTCCAATAATGCATTGATACGCAGAGTTTTAAGGATTGAACCAAATAATTTAAGGTATTGAACCATATAGAAGTATGGTTAGAAAATGGTTAATTCCTTTTTTCCTTTGTTGGCGAAGTGGCAGGGGGGTTTAAAAGGTTCAGGCTTTAAGGTGCTCCCGTGGTTGGTGCTTGACAGCACAGTGGGGTTGAGCAAAGGAAAAGTACTTTTCGAAACGATAGGATAGGTTTGTTTGCCTGTCATTGCTAAGGTTATTCACCTGATTTCAAGAGTCACGCGATGAATCGCAAAGGTCCCCGCAGTACCGGGGGCCGGCATTGCCTTTCCAACACACGGCGGGGAACTCGAATTAGCGGTGACCGGCCAGGTCGCGTTTTAACCCCTCGGCACTCAGCCTCCTTTTGCTCTATACCCACTGGTTTAAACAGCACCATCGACTGGGAGCACTAAAGCACGGAAGCATTTCCCCCTGCCGCATCGCACACTAAGGAATTAAGGTAATTTAACCATTTTTACAGTACTCCTATGGTTCAATACCTCTATTGAAGAAAATTTAACCATATCATGAAGTAATTTGTTTTGAAGGTTCAGAGTTATTACCACATAAATTGACACTGGTAGAATTGCAAAATTTGGCGTGGCTGAAGGCAAAAACATCCTGTGCCATGTTGAAAGAAAAAAAGTGTTTTAGGAATGGCACAAAATGAAAGCCATCATAAAACTCACTGATGGAAAATTTTTTGAATTTATGGATCTTGACTTTGATGACACAAAAAACAATTTTTTTTTGAGGATGTTTGTACAAATTTAAAAAAAAATAATTAAGCCAAGAAAAATTTTTTAGCTGATTTTTTCCGACCACAGAAGAAAGTAATCTAATATTTCTTTAGAGCTGATTTAAAAGGGAGTGTGCCAGTTGAGTGTGGTCCATCATCAATTACCCAGCAAAAGGTATAACTACAGTTAGAAGGCATGCACATGTATGAGAATTAAAATTGGGATAGCCGGGCAGTCAAGAAAGTTTGAACAGATATGCATGAAAAAATTTTGACAAAAGTTAGGTGTTCCATGTTGTGGCGATAACCTGGGCCGGTGTGAAAATCCAATGGGCCGCCCCTAATACCTCTTTGCGTGACATGAGAGATTGAAACAAACAACTCCATAGGAAACTGAGCTGTTTTTGCCACTGGTCCAATTTTGGGGACCAGAAATCCTTGGCTCATGGCATTGCCCCAAAAAAGTCATGTTAAATATTACATAGATGTTGTTGCTGCTGCCTCTGCTACTTGTTGTAGCTCTAATGCTGGCACAAGCAGGGCAATATTTTGTCTGAGTGATTGCAGACGGTCTGCTGTTTAGTCAAGCAGATGACAGGCTTTTTTTGGCAAAAGCTGAGCAGGTATTAGAGCTCCTATATCATTTTAATAAGGCAATTTAGACTACTTTTAGAAGCTGAAAAAAATCCCCTATTTTAATTTAAGTGGGAGAAAAAAAGCAGCATTTATGAAGCTTATTTAAAAAATCAATCCTGCTATAACTATGATTGAATAAAAGATAAATCAATTGGTCCCAACCATCCCGGATACAAGAATACAATCCCAGATTTGGGTCTACACTCTGCTGTCCTGTGCAGTCTGCTGAATGTCACTCACTGCCATTATGCTCTTGTGCCCCCTTTGACATTTCCTCTTGTCAAGTTAGAAAGAAATGATAAATGGGCATGGCTAGGGGTGTGGTTACTGGCGTGACCAAACATTTGCTGTGATCAAAATTTAGATCACTGTATATTTTGCCCCCTTTTTCCTTTTTTAACAGTTGAGAGGCATGTATTAGCGCTATAAAATTTGTGATGGTTGCACACTTTGGATGTTTGGCATTAGGGATGAGCGAGTATAATCGTGAGTATTTCGTACTCGGCGAGTAATGAAGAACTCGCGGTACTCAAAAAAAACGAGTACTTCACTACTCGCCTCGCAATATTCGGATCTCCCGCCCAGCATTTGCCAATCACAGTAATGCTGCAGCCTTCTTGGTTGTGGCATTACTATGATTGGCTGGTCGCCCAGCGTCATACATGAGTCGTAGCCTATGACTCATAGGCTCTATATAAGCCCTGCTGCCGCCATTTTCTGCACATTGCATGCAGAACACAGCTAATGTAGGGAGAGTGTGAGCAGCTGCTAGGGAGAGTTGTGTTTGTTTGTGCAAATCGTCCAGAAATTCTCTGTAAAACCCAAAAGCTCTTTTCAGAGCTGAAAGTATAAAGTCAGGGACTGAGTAGTGACAGTTTTCCCAGCTATTTTTGGGGTCACATTTACCCCTGCAGGGCAATTTTTTGTGCTGTTGCGGTGCTGTGTTCACAGCGAATAGGACGCGTAATCTCGCCTTAAACGTCAGGGCAATTTTTTTGTGGCAGCATTGCTGTCTTGTGTGGTGATTTTTTAGCCTTTTCCTCAGCCCCCAGATCGCTTTGTAGGGTCCAGCAACAATTACTCGCATTTTCCGTTAACTAACATTGGACTCGCTACTCGTACCGAATACCCGAGTATTACGATATACTCGGTACGAGTCCGAATATTTCACTACTCGCTCATCCCTATTTGGCATATGATTACCCTCAGAAAATTCTCAGTTTAATTCTCAGGAGCCACAATTTATATGATGAAAATATTATGCTTAATATTTAGAATTTTATAAATCACCATAAGGCATGTCTCTACGGGATTGCTCTGCAAAGTGTAAGCACAAAATGCAAAGATTAAGTATGTTCATTGAAAAGCGATTGTAAGTAGATACATCTAAAAAGATTAGCAAAAATACTAATCCTTAAATCTAACCAAATTTCACAGAAAGAACCCTTGTAACACCAGAAGATTAGTTTTGAAATAAGATATCATTATTATAAGAATGCAAAACGTAATAAGCATTTAACATTAGTGACATTGTAATCCAGTAAGCCAAAAGATAACTGAGCAGAAGTTATCTGTATGCTGCACTAGCTTCTTTTATAATAATAATCTTTATTTTTATATAGCGCTAACATATTCTGCAGCGCTTTACAGTTTGCACACATTATCGTTGCTGTCCCCGATGGGGCTCACAATCTAGATTCACTATCAGTATATTTTTTGGAGTGTGGGAAGAAACCAGAGTACCTGGAGGAAACCCACACAAACACAGGAAGAACATACAAACTCCTTGCAGATGTTGTCCTTGGCGGGAAATCGAACCCAGGAGTCCAGCACTGCAAGGCTGCAGCACTAACCGCTGAGCCACCGTGCTGCCTTTTATAACATTTATGTGGTGTCACTCTGATTGAATGTTTTATGTCTGGATCCAATCTCATTAAATTAGGTTAAAACTGGTTGACTTTCCTTAGACTTTAGTGTTCAAAAGGATTTATTCTAAAACATATATATAGTATATTACAGGACTCTATTTAGGACTCTATTTGTAGATAATGTAGCAAAATTGGCATTAGGCACCTGCATACAACTAACACAATCATTCATATTTTTCATGTTTCCTCTAGCTAACATATTTCTATATATTCATAGTGTGTATTTAACTCTGTAATGAGGTACAGTATATAAATGTCATACAGAGTTATTTTCTGCACAAGCGATTATGGCAGGAGGGGAGAGCCTGCTGTCTTAGTCTGCCAGACTCTCCCGAAGATTCTTACTCCTTCTTCCTTCCTAATCTAATATATCAAACTCTATGTCCAAACAGTAGAGGAGGCAACAATGCTTCTTCCAATGTTGGACCAAACCTTTGCATACTATTGCATCTTAAAGGGTTAATCAGGTACCTAAAGTGTCCATTCTAAATCTCTTTCTGCATACCATAACCACTTTTGTAATTATCTTTTTCAATATAATACCCAAAATTTTCAAGGCATTAGATATACAATGGAACACTGAAGACAGTCATAAAGAAGTTATTTAAATGTGGATCAATAATGACATTAACTAGACTGGACATCCCTCAAAAATTGGCGAGTCAGTGGTGGCACAGTTGGAAATGCTACCACTGACTGCTGCACATACCGATTCTGCTACATAACCTGCAAAGTAAGCAGTGTTGCAGGCCTGCAACACTCTCAGCTGTTGCTCAGGGCTAAGGTGTTCTGCCATGCCACGTTCAATTTTACTGAAAAAATGGTGCGCTGGTCTGTTGAGGTCGCCTTCCAGCTGATCCAGGCGCAGGTTGACAGAGTGGAAGCGGTGTTCCATGTTTCCACTCTGTCGGACAGCGACTTCATACTGGCATGAAAGGCCTCGCTCAAGTGCATGAACTCGAGCAAGACATTCCTGTTCGAGGCCCTCTGCCGCTGGCGGGAAGTGCCCGCATAACCAGTGGCAGAGACCTGGGACAGGGGAACACCTGATTGACCAGCTTCCTGGTCACCAGCTGTCCGTGTTGCTGACCTGCAAGTTGCTTACAGGCTGTCGGATGGCTGGGACGGGTCCGAGGTCATCCGATGAAGGACCGCTTGAGGGACAGGTTGCATGGTGCTGCTCAAGGTGCTGTGGAAAGAAAATAAAACATTACTATCATGCATTTACAAGAAGCATCAGCTGTGGAATAGAAAAGCACTGATTAAAAAAAAAAAACTTACGCTCTGCTGGCAAGGACCGGTCTCTGGAACGCCAAATCACGATAATAGCAATATTTTCTTCTGATCCTTGCCGCTGAATCACTGCAAACCTGTCCCTCTGCACGAACATCAGTTTGAAGCGGTCCTTCATCGAGCGCCAACGTGTGCGGATTTTGTTCACTGTTGAAAAAAAAAAATTTAGACAATGCACTCAGGGCAAAATCTGTCTCATCACACACACATTATGAGGACAAATGGCAAACAAGTCAATGCAGCATAAAAAAGCAATACAATCACAGTGCAGTCACTGTGATCAGATGACACTGTTGGGTTTCCTGCTAGACTATATCTACAGGAATAACATGCCATCAGTAACAAGAGTGTGGCATAAACAAAGAGTAAATACTACATGAAAGAAACTGTTGGTTTGTAGATTTTTAGCGAAAACACCCAACATCTCAACGCTGAACAAGATCAAGCAGCATCAAAAGCCATACTACTCAGTGGCTGTTGTTCCAGATGACAGTCTGGCCTGCTAGAAGTACCTAGTGGGAAACACAACAGTGCACTCAGTAACAAGAGTGAATGCAGCATAAAAAAGCAATACAATACACAGTGCAGTCACTGTTGTTCCAGATGACACTGTTGCGTTTCCTGCTAGAATATATCTAGCAGGAAACACAACAGTGCCATCAGTAACAAGAGTCAATGCAGCATAAAAAAGAAATACAATACACAGTGCAGTCACTGCTGTTCAAGATGACACTGTTGCGTTTCCTGCTAGAATATATCTACCAGGAAGCACAACAATGCCATCAGTAACAAGAGTCACTGTGGCATCACAGAGAATGGAAATACTTACTAAACGCCTTTTTGGTGGTTGGAGAGGCGCTGTCCCAGCCATCCATCAACGCTGCGGCCACCTCATTCCATAGCCGCCGGCTCACCACATTGTCCTTGTACTGCGGATCATGGCTGTCCCACAATGGGACATGCTCATGGACCTGGCAGGTCAGGGCCTCATTGTCCACATAGAGGTCTTCGTCCCGTTGTAGAACCTAGAAAAAAAAAAAAAAAACATTACAATCTTGGATATATTTCAGAAGTAAAAAGAGAGACAAAAAATAAAAAAAATAAAAGAGACATTCAAAGACTATACACTTACATTACGTCTCACCACCGGGACTTGTCTTGGCTGCGACTGCTCCAGCTGTTCGGACTCCTCAATCGCCGTGTCCGACGATCATGTCTGAAAAAGAAAAAAAAATATGGTATATTTGTAGATGCAGCAGCTATACTTACCCAAAGGCAGGAAGATACTCACATCATGCTCTGCTTGGGCCAGTTCTTGTCGGGATAGGGAATAATGTGATCCAGAAGAAGACATACTGCAAAAAAAAAAAGCATTAGTACATACTACATTTGAAAGGACAGGCAGTTATTTGCTTTAAGAATACTCACATTCTTGGTGATGTACCTTGGATCAAAAGTTTCTACTGTCTTGGCTGTGTCTTCCAGGCAGTCCTTCCAGGCTGTGACTACCAGGCAGTCTGAGTGTCTTCCAGGCTGTGTCTACCAGGCAGTAAGAGTGTCTTCCAGGCTGTGTCTTCCATGCAGTCTGGTAGTAGGGGTCTGTCTGGCATTGCAGACACCTTCTTTTATCTACACTCCCCACAAACAATGTTGCTTGTGTAGGTGGTGGTTTAGACAAGTGTCTAGACATTGTTTACTCAAAAATCGCGTGTGCGCACGCCAGCGCCCCATAGACTGTAATGTTATTTTTTGGCGCATAACATGCGCACACGTGCGCACGCGTTTTTTTAAGTGGTTGGGCGGAACAAAAAATGCAACATGTAGCGTCTAGCGCCTCTGGGCGCTCACCTGGAAAATGCACAGCGCATGACAAATGCTGATGAACGTATGCAAGCGCCAGACACTGCACACGCCATGTTAAAGATAGGGGAAAATTGCGCATGCGACCGATAGCGCACGATGCGCGGCACGATAAAACGCTAGTGTGAAAGTAGCCTGAGATTTTTCACTGTGTCATTTTTCGTGGCTCTCATGTACTTGTGCTTTATGGCATAAGATGATAGAGTCAACAGGTGTGCAATATTGCTTAAATGTGACTATCAGTAAGGGGTATGCTTGTGTAGTAGAATGAAAAGCACTGAAATAGCATCTTGCTGACTGTATTGCTTTCTGCTTCTGTAAGCATAGGTCAGCAAATTCTGTACACTATCAGTGACTGTAATTCATCCATTCTGGCATGTGGCTGTTTTGGGACCACAAAGAAAAAGCAATACATAGGATTTTATACATCTGGAATTTCCAAACAGTATTCACAATAATAACATCTCTGGGGACTTTATTTTTGGAATATGATTAGACATTATTCCTCGTTCTGTCTCATTATGACAGTTCTACTGATGTAAACTGCAAAATGTCCTGACCCTTTTGCTGCCAGAGGGTCATCAATAAGGATGGAGAAAGTGAATGTATGTTTAACAATTCCCTGTGGACATTGAAAAAGAAGGAAGACCTTCGCCAGGTGACACAGGGCAGAATAATTGAACGGTATCATTATTCTGCACTCTATATTTAAATGACAGCTTTTAGTTCATGCACTTGAATGCATATCAACCAGAGCTTTCAAAAGGACTATATACAAGGGCCAAAAGTTTTTTTTATTACTATGAAAGAAATGATAAATACCTAGATTTTTCTCCACTTTAATTAGATCCTGCAGCACCTTTTTGTTATCAATATAAAACAGCACAGCCTTTGTATGGCATAATAATGTATTAGTTTAGTCATTTTATTTGTTCTTATTCTCTTCCATCTTCAGCACTTCACATAATTTCCCTTATCTTATTGGGAATGATTATTTTGTTAATATATTCTTATTGTAGCTATGTTTTTATGTAATCAGAAAAATGACTTGTTTTGAAGATTCATTTATGGATGGGTTTCTCAGTGGAGCCCTGTCCTTATTCACATTGGCTTTCTTTGAGTAAGGTAAGTAATGGTAAGGTTCCAATAATAGCGAAAGGATAGACCCATCCTGATGGGTACATCTTGTCAGGGTGGGTGTCATGGTTGTGGACAGGGTTCCCTTCCCTGTCCTCGCAGGGTTAATTTTGTATGGCCTCCTCTTGGCTTGGGGAGAGCTATATATACCCCCCACTGTCTGGGGTTCTTTGTCAGTTATACATTCATTCCTGGCTGTGTGGCTGATCCCCTGGTGTGCTTGCATAGTGTTCTGTCCGAATGCCTCTCAGTGTATGACCCGGTCTGTTTTACTCATTCTGTGCATTGCCTTGTGACTCTGTTATTACTGTCTCTTCCGGATCTGACCTTTTGGTTTGATTACTCTTACTTCACATATGTCTGCCCCATTTGTACTGTACCGCTATCTTCGGCTTCTTGACCTTTGGCTACGTCCTGACCACTCTCCACGTCTCACTCTTTTGTGCCTCATCGTCTTCCTGGCTTGACTTCGGCGCGTTCTGATTACTCTCCAGCATCGCCAGTCACTGCCGCTACTCTATGCCTGACTCCACCCTTGGCCACTCCCCTGCAGTCACGTGCTTCAGGTCCTGCTCTGAGGCAGGTAAGCTCACTGCAGCTCTCCTCTCACACTCTCTGACTTATTAGTATCTGTGTGCAGACTCCTGCTGTAAGTCTGCAGCAGGGGTCGTGACATTAGAACTGACCAGAAAGTACCTCTTCCTTGTCGAGTGTGGGAGGTTATTTTGTTTAGCCATGGACCCGTAACTTGCACTTTCTGAACTAGTGAATAGCCTCACTCAAATGATGCAAAAACTATCTGTGGAGCAGCGAACCCTGGCTCAGTCTCATCAACAGGTTCAAAGAGAGGTTCCTGGTGCCATGCAGTGTTCTTTTTCTTCTGGGGCTCGGGATTAGGGGGCCACAGATGTTTCCTTAGTTTCCCCTGAACCACCTGTTAAGTTACCCGACACATTTTCTGGGGATAAAATATTATTCAGGGTGTTTAAGGAGGGATGTAAATTGTTTTTTTCTCTGCATCCACGCACCTCTGGGAATGAAAGCCAGAGGGTGGGAATTATTATGTCTTTACTAAGGGGGCCTCCACAGGCTTGGGCTTTTCTCTCTCTCCCTCTGTTCCTGAACGTATGTCTGTGGATCTGTTTTTTGAGGCTCTGGGGCATATTTATGATGAGCCTGATAGAGTGCATCTGGCAGCGAATATGGTGATGAGTGTGACACAGGGGAAGCATTCAGTGGAATGGCTCTGTTACAAGTTCAGACGCTGGGCAGCTGAGATATCTTGGAATGATACCGCCTTGAGAGGGTTGTTCCGCAGAGGCCTGTCCAACCATTTGCAGGATGCACTGGTGTTGCATCCCCCCCAATACCCTGGAGGATGCCATGATCTAGGCTGTCCGTATGGACTGTAGGCTCCGTGCCAGAGGGGTGAAACAGCAGGAAACCCCTTTATACTCCAGCGTAAGGGACACCTTTTCGATTCCAGAGCCCATGGAAGTGGGAGCCATCTCAGTCAAGAGAGAGAAGACGCCGCAGAAGTAACAAGCTATGCTTTTACTGTGGAGCCTCAGGACACTGGAAAAAGAACTGTCCTTCTTGCCCCTCCACAGCTAAGATGTCGGGAAAAGCCTAAGTTTGGGTAACGATTAGAGTTGAGCGAAACACGACCATAGCGTGAGGTCGGCCATACTGTCGTCGAAACGAGCGCCAAAGTCGAGTTTCCCAGAATGCTTTCAGGCGCCTTTTTTCAGCCAATGAGCAAGGACGTACACTGTGGGCAGCGAGATGACATGGGCAGCGTGCACCACCATCTTAGTTAAGGGCATTGCAGTAATTGGCTTGCTTTGGGGGGCGTCATAGTGTCTATAAAAGCCCTGACCGCCGAGCGCAATTTTACTTCTGCTGATCTTAACAGTAGGGAGAGGTTGCTGACGCCGTTTATCAGTAGGGAGAGAGTTAGGGCTGGAAAGAGAAGTTCTTATGTGCTTGTGCTGATAGCAATTGTGCTGTACAGTTAGTGTGCAGTGACAGAGGAGGATTTTCTTGTGTGCAGCAGCGCTGGTAATTAGGCTGCCTGCCAGTGACAGGGGAGGATTTTCTAGTGTGCAGCAGCGGTGGTTAATAGGCTGCCTGCTAGCTGTATTGCTGTGTACAGTACACTGTGGTGCAGGGTGCTTTTTACACAGCACTAAAATTTTTATTCTTTTTTTCTGCACAGTTACTGAGCGTTCATTTTTTCCCACACCGTATAGAGCTGTACGCTCCTCACACACTACCGTGTACCGGCTAGTCTCACGGACAAATACATGCTGACTATCTGTGTGTGACTCCGGAAATATATACGGAGATTTACAATTTCCCCTACACTGTATACAGCTGTAAGCTTCTGATACAGTACCCTTTTTCTGCTTTGTGTATTCTAGTCAAATCCATACTGAGTGAGCATCTGTGTATGACTCTGGGAATATATACAGAGATTTAAAGTTACCCCAACACTGTATACAGCTGAACGCTACTGATACAGTACCATATATCTGCTGGTATTTTAGGTACATTTTCCCAAACATGAGGAAGTATGGAGGAAGAGGACGTGGGCGGGAGGGTGCCAGCTGTTATTCCCATTGATTTGCATTGGGATCGGGTTTCATTTTTTTGTCGACCTCCAACTTTTGCTGTGAGCTAGTCGGCCGATCTCGTTCAATTCGACTTTTGCAAAAGTCGGGTGGTCCGAAACCCGACTCGATCCGAAAAAAGGCAAAGTCGCTCATCTCTAGTAACGATAGAGGAAGTTGTCCAGACTCCCAGGTACAATTTTCCTCATTTGCTAAAATCCTTCTCCAGGTGGAACTTGTTGGTGGTCCTGTTGTGACTAACTCTTTTGTTGACTGCGGATCTACCATCAATTTAATTGACTCTCGTGTTGTGACTCTTAATAAGATAAGGACTGTCAGGCTTGAGTCTCCAGTCAAGGTGGTTGCCATTGACTCCTCTCCTCTCACCCGAGAAGGAATCTGTTTAATGTCTGAGGTTTTTTCTCTAAGGTCTCTTTCACACATCAGTTTTTTTAAGTCAGGCGCGATCCGGCGTGTTGTTAAAAAAACGGATCCGGTACCGGATGCGTTTTTTTGTCATTGACTCTCATTAGCACCGGATCTCTCTCTCTCTCTCTTTCTCTCTCTCTCTCTGTGCCAGACCGGCGTACCTGCATTTTCCGGGTTCAAAAGTTCAGGTCGGATCCGGCAACAAAATTAATCCATTGCATCAGGTATTCGACGGATTATGCCTGACACAAAAAACCTGATGTGTGAAAGTAGCCCAAGAGTGGGCCGGCTCATGTGGAAAAATTAAGCTATTTTGTCTTGAATAATTTGCCTGCAGGTCTGGTTTTAGGTATGCCTTGGCATCAAAGCCATAACCCTGTTATTGATGGGTAACTGGGGAAATAGTCCAATGGGGGTCCAATTGTACCAGCTTGTGTTTTAATTCTGTGCCATTTGTCCACACCTTTAAAGTCTGTATCTGTGTCGTCTGTCATTCTGGAGGGTATTCCGGAGTACCTAAAAAACTTTGAAGACGTGTTCTCCGAAAGCGAGGCTAAGGCGCTACAACCACATAGATCTTTCGATTGTGCCATTGACTTAGTTCGTGGAGCCAAACTGTCCAAGGCTCGTCTGTTTAATCTGTCCGGTCCCAAGTGCCAAGACATAAAGCAGTATATTACTCAGAGTCTCCGCAAAGGGCATGTTCGCCCTTCTGTCTCACCTGTAGCCGTGGTTTTTTCTTCATTAAGAAAGAAGATGGTGGTTTACAGCCATGCCTCGACTTTCGGGAACTTAACAAGATTACCGTGAGAAAAACGTATCCACTCACCCTCATTCTGGATCTATGTAACCAACTTTTGGGGGCCAAATGGTTTTCCAAGCTTGATTTACGGGGGGCATATAACCTGATAAGGGTTCGTGAAGTGGATGAGTGGAAAACGGCTTTTCTCACGACCGAAGGACTGTTTGAAAACCTGGTCATGCCCTTAGGTCTGACTAATGCTCCTGAGATTTTTGTAAATTTTAGATTTGTCATTTTTTCTGATCTGACTGGGCACTTTGTGGTCACTTATCTTGATGACATTTAAGTGTACTCCTCATATAGTCAAACCCACTTGCACCATCTGCAAATGGTTCTTCTGAGACTTAGAGAAAATCATTTGTATGCTAAGTTGGAGAAATTTTCATTCTTTGTACAAGAATTGTCTTTTTTGGGTTTGATTGTTTCGGGGGAGGGATTTCGTATGGATCCGAAAAAAGTAGAGGCTATTACTGATTGGGTTCAACCTCATGATTTAAAGGGTTTGCAACGTTTTCTGGGTTTTGCAAGAAACTATCAAAAATTCATTAAGGGTTTTTCGCAGGTGGTTAAGCCCTGACTGATCTCACACTCAAGGGGGCTGATGTGAAGAATTGGTCAATGTCTGTGAAAAATTATTTTCTGACTTTAAAAAAGTGTTTTATTTCCCCCTTTGTGTTGGTCCAGCCAAATCCATTGAGACCTTTTATCGACGCTTCTGAGTTTGGAGCGGGGGCAGTTTTGTCTCAGGGTCCCGCTACCCTGACCAACCTCAAACCTTGTGCCTAATTTTCTAGGAAGTTCTCTTCTGCTGAGAGAAATTACGATGTGGGTAATAGAAAGCTTTTGGGGGTCAAGTTGGCCTTTGAAGAATGGAGAAATTTTTTGGAGGGGGCTATTCATCCTGTCACTGTGATCACTGATCACAAAAATCTAGCTTCTTTTGGTCGCTTTTTTTCCTGATTTCAATTTTCCATTACCTTTCCCCAGGGGTCTAAGAATGTTAAGGCAGATGCATTGTCCCGAAGCTTTGATTCTGTGTCTCCTCCTCAACCCTTATCCTCCATTCTTCAACCAGGGGTGGTGGTGGGCAAAATCTAATCTGATTTGGAGAGATTTTTGAGGCCCAAGTACTGGCTCCCATTAATAAATCTACGGGTAGATTGTTTTTACAGGAACGTTTCTGTGTTAGACTGCTGCGGGATTTTCATGAGTCTGTATTGAGTGCTCATCCTGGGATGTCAGCCACCCGGGAGGCTGTTGCTAGGGTTTTCTGGTGGCCCTCTTTGGTTGCAGATGTTAAAAGGTTTGTGTCTGCTTGTGGGGTTTGTGCCCGTACTAAAAATTCTCATTGCCGGCCGGTGAATTGGTGCCTTTACCAATTCCAGATAGAGCATTGGCACATTTGTCCATGGACTTTATCACTAATCTCCCTCCTTCCAGGGGCAACTCTGTTGTGTGGGTGGTGGTGGATAGGTTTTCCAAACAAGCTCATTTTGTACCTCTGCAAGCTTTACCATCTGCTGAAACCTTGGCCAGGTTGTTTGTGCAGCATGTGATCCATCTGCATGGGCTGCCTATGAATGTGGTGTCTGACAGAGGTGTGCAGTTCATGGCCAAGTTTTGGAGGTCTTTTTGATAGAAGTTGGGATTAACTTTGTCTTTTTCCTCTACTTACCATCTAGAATCGAATATGCAGACCGAACGCACTAATCAGTCCTTGGAGCAAATTCTGAGAGGTTTGGCATCTTCCAAACAGGATGACTGGTGTGAAGTGTTGTCCATGGCAGAATTTGCTTTTAACGTTTGGGTGAGTCAATACACAGGGATGTCTCCCTTCCTGGTCAACTATGGGTTTATCCTGCATTTTGGAGATTTTTCTCGCATAGACTCAGGTTGTCCAGGGGCAGAGGGTATGGTGCAACGTTTGAAGGCCCTGTGGAGGAAGGTTCAGAGAAACATCACCAAGGCCCAGGAAAAGTACAAATATTTTGCAGACAAGAGAAGGGGATCAGGTCTTGCGCTCCTAGTGGGCTAGAAGGTGTGGTTATCCACCCACAATATCAAGCTCAAGGTCCCCTCAGCCAAACTGAGGCCTAAGTTTATTGGCCCATATAAAATTGTGGAGGTAGTCAATCCGGTGGCCTGCAGGTTACAGCTTCCCGCCTCTTTCAAATATCCAATAAGTTCCACAGATCCCTTTTAAAACCATTGGGAGCGGTTGAGGAGAATGCCTGTTATTACTGTCTCTTCCGGCTCTGACCTTTTGGCTTGATTACTCTTACTTCACACCTGTCTGCCCCATTCTTACTGTACCGTTATCTTCAGTTTCCTAACCTTTCGCTACATCCTGACCACTCTCTACGTCTCACCCTTTTGTACTTCATCATTAACGCAGGAGAAGAAATATGATGTCATTGGAATCACTGAGACTTGGTGGGACGATACACATGATTGGAATACAAGGCTAGAAGGATACAACTTATTTGCAAGAAACAGACTTGATAAACGAGGAGGAGGTGTTGCATTGTATGTTAGAAAAGCGTATATCTGCACAGAGATTGACGCTTCAGAGACTGGGAGTTCTGTGGAAACTGTTTGGGTAAGAATACAAGGACAGAACAATGGAAAGGGCACCATTGTAGGCATTTACTACAGGCCGCCTGTGCAAGCTGAAGATATGGATGAACTCTTTATGCATCAAATGGCCAAGTTCTCCAAAAAATATGACATAGTGGTCATGGAAGATTTCAACTATCCAGACATTTGTTGGGAATCTCTCTCAGGCAAAACTAACAGGTCCAGGAAATTCTTATCCTCTCTTGCTGACAACTTTATCTTCCAAAAGGTAATGGAGAAAACAAGGGGATCTGCTACCTTGGATCTAATCCTCATAAACAGGGAGGAAATGGTGGAGGAGGTAAGAGTGGCTGGGACTCTAGGAGGTAGTGACCATGCTATTTTAGAATTTTGGATAACAAGAGGAGGAAGACCTGTGAAGACTCAGACGTCAAGGTTAGATTTCAGAAAGGCAGATTTTAAGGAACTCAGAAAGAGAATTGGAGGGATCCAATGGCTGGATATCCTTAAGGACAAAAATGTCCAGGAAGGATGGAAAATCTTGAAAAATTAGATTCTCAAAGCACAATCGTTAACAATTCCGAAAAGAGGGAAGAATGGGAAGCATTTAAGGAAACCAGGATGGATGAACATAGAACTTAAACACATGCTAAAAAGGAAGAAAGAAATGTTTATCAAATGGAAAGAGGGAGGCATATCTAAAGAAGAATATAATGCCGTCTGCAGAACCTGCAGGGCACAAATCAGATTATCTAAAGCTGACAATGAATTAAGGCTTGCAAGTGACGTCAAAAGCAACAAAAAAGGATTTTGGGGATACGTCAAAAGTAAAAGAAAAGTCAAAGATGCTATAGGATTTTTACAGGATGAAAATGATGAAATGGTAAGTCAGGATGTTGAGAAGGCTGAACTTTTAAATTCCTATTTTGCATCTGTTTTCTCTCAGAAAGGAAATGTAACATCAACTGATCTTCACTGTCCTATTAAAGGAATAGAAGAATCCAGGATATCTATAAACAGAAAGACAGTGAGGAAACACTTAGCTAACATAAATGAATTCAAGTCTCCAGGTCCAGATGAATTACACCCCAGGGTACTGAAGGAGATAGCAGAAGAAATTCTTGAACCACTGTCCATAATCTTTGAAAATTCTTGGAGAACAGGAGAAGTCCCAGAAGACTGGAGAAGAGCAAATGTTGTTCCTATCTTCAAAAAGGGGAAGAAGGTGGACCCAGGGAACTACAGGCCGGTGAGTCTGACTTCTATACTAGGAAAGATCTTTGAACAAATTATTAAAGAACATGTATGCAAGTACCTGGATAAGAATGAAGTGATTAAACAGAGTCAGCATGGGTTTGTAACTAATAAGTCATGTCAGACTAACTTAATTTCCTTCTATGACAGAATCACTGACTGGGTGGATCAGGGAAATGCTGTAGATATAGTATATCTTGACTTCAGCAAAGCATTTGACAAAGTATCTCACACAATCCTTATTGAAAAAATGACTAAGTATGGAATGGACAAGGCAACTGTTAGGTGGATTCATAACTGGCTTAGTGATCGGACCCAAAGAGTGGTTGTAAATGGCTGCACATCCAGTTGGAAGAATGTCTCAAGTGGGGTACCACAAGGCTCTGTTTTGGGCCCTGTATTGTTCAACATCTTTATCAATGATTTAGATGAAGGAATTGAGGGTAAACTGATCAAATTTGCTGATGACACAAAGCTAGGAGGGGTAGCTAATACTAGAGAAGAGAGAGAGAGGATTCAAAAAGATATACATAAACTGGAGCAGTGGGCAGCAACTAACAGAATGGATTTTAACAGGGAAAAATGCAAAGTACTACATCTGGGCAATAAAAATGAAAAAAGCATATACAAAATGGGAGGAATAGGGCTAAGTAACAGCACATGTGAAAAAGACTTGGGTATACTAATTGATCACAGACTTAACATGAGTCAACAGTGTGATGCAGCAGCAAAAAAGGCAAATGCAATTCTAGGATGTATCAACAGAAGCATACAGTCTAGATCACGTGAGGTCATTATTGCCCTCTACTCCTCTTTGGTCAGACCTCATCTGGAATACTGTGTCCAGTTTTGGGCACCACATTTTAAAAAAGACATCAACAAACTGGAGCAAGTTCAGAGAAGAGCCACCAGAATGGTGACCGGTCTGCAAACCATGTCCTATGAGGAACGGTTGCAGGATTTGGGAATGTTTAGCTTGCAAAAAAGAAGACTGAGAGGAGACTTAATAGCTGTCTACAAATATCTCAAGGGCTGTCACATTGTAGAAGGATCATCTTTATTCTCATTTGCACAAGGAAAGACTAGAAGCAATGGGATGAAACTGAATGGGAGGAGACACAGATTAGATATTAGAAAAACTTTTTGACAGTTAGGGTGATCAATGAGTGGAACAGGCTGCCACAAGAGGTGGTGAGTTCTCCTTCAATGGAAGTCTTCAAACAGAGGCTGGATAGACATCTGTCTGGGATGATTTAGAGAATCCTGCTTTGAGCAGGGGGTTGGACCAGAAGGCCCAGGAGGTCCCTTCCAACTCTACCATTCTATGATTCTATGATTCTATGATCTTCCTGGCTTGACTTTGGCACGTTCTGACTACTCTCCGGCATCTCCGGTCACCTCCGCTACTCGATGCCTGACTCCGCCCTAGGCCACTCCTCTGGTGGTCACGTGCTTCAGGTCCTGATCTGCAGCAGGTAAGCTCACCGCAGCTCTCTTCTCATGCTCTCTGACCTCTTAGTATCTGTGTGCAGACTCCTGGGATTACGTTTATGCTTTTTTGATCAAGATAGCTTTAGCTAATTACCCTATGTCATTTACATGTTACATTATTTGTATTTACTTATTTATTTACTGTATGGTATAGGGCATGTGGCATGTTCTCATGTTTTTTTGTTTTGTGTTTTCTTCAGTTTTGTCTGTTACATTTTTCATGTAAACCAGCTTAAACTTAATTTCAGTTTTTTGGTTTTGCTGTTATTAGAGTTGACCGAAACAGGTCGTTCATTTTCAAAAATCGCCAATTTTCGTCAAAGTTGGGTTTCATGAAGCGAAACTCGACCGTGGAGTGAGTTTGGTCACGTGTTTGGCGACCATTTTGCTGGAGTCGGTTTTCCCCTACACTTTAAGGGCCTTTTCTCGGCCAATGAGCAAGGACGCAGGCTGTGGGCAACGGGATGACATAGCCAGCGGCCAGCACCATCTTAGAGAAGGGCATTGCTGCGATTGGCTGGCTTTCAGTGGCGTCATAGTGCTTATAAAATCCCTCAGCGCCGACCGCCATTTTACATCTGCCGAACTCAGTGTAGGGGAAGGTTGCTGGAGATGCGTCTGAGCAGGGAGAGCGTTAGGCAGGGCCTAAAAAAAAAATTACTTTCTGTTGATAGCGATTAGCTGTACAGTGACTGTGCAGTGAGAGGGGAGGATTTTGCTGTGTGCAGCAACGCTGGTTTTTAGGCTGCCTGCCTGCCAGTGACGCTGTAGAAATTGCTTGTGTGGAGCATCAGATTTGATTAGTAGGCTGCCTGCCTGTGATAAGGGGGCAATAAATTTGGGGGAGTAGCAGAGCTGCCTGCCAGTGACAGTGTACAAATTGCTTGTGTGGAGCATCAGATTTGATTAGTAGGCTGCCTGCCTTTGATAAGGGGGCAATTAATTTGGTGGAGTAGCAGAGCTGCCTGCCAGTGACAGTGTACAAATTGCTTGTGTGGAGCATCACATCTGATTAGTAGGCTGCCTGCCTGTGATAAGGGGGCAATTAATTTGTTGGAGTAGCAGAGCTGCCTGCCAGTGACAGTGTACAAATTGCTTGTGTGTATCAGCAGAACTGATAACATTACTGCCTGCCAGTTCTAAGGGGGTAAATTTCAGTTAGTTACCGAGTATTCTGTTTTTCCCACACTGTATAGAGCTGTACGCTCCTCACAGTACTGTGTACCGGCTGGTATCAGGGACAAATACAGGCTGACTATCTGTGTGTGACTCCGGAAATATACAGGATACGGACATTTACAATTCCCCCAACACTGTATACAGCTGTACGCAACTGAGACAGTACACTTTTCCTGATTTTGATATTCTGGTCTTAGTCAGACTGGGCCTGTGAGCGTGTGTCTTACTGCTGAAATATATACGGAATTTTACAATTCTCCCAACCCTGTATACAGCTGTACGCTTCTGATACTGTACACTTTATTGGTTTTTATTTTCTAGTGTAATCCATACTGAGCCCCTGAGAGTCTGTGTCTGTTACTCCGAAAAAATATACGGAGATTAAAATTTTTCACCTTCACAGTATACAGCTGTTCGCTTCTGATACTGTAACATATATCTGCTGTTAATTTGGGTACATTTACACAAACAGGAGGAAGTATGGTGGAAGAGGTCGCGGACATGGTCGTGGGGGGCCACCTGCTACTGATGGTGGTGGTGGTGCATCTGCTGGTAGTGCCAAAAGCACAATAGCACCCAAGGCCGGAGGTGTTGAGCCTGCCTCATCGTCTGGCTCCAGAAGGCCTGGAAGGCTCCCTTTTCTGGGAGTAGGTAAACCGCTTTTAAAGCGGGAGCATCAGGAACAGGTTTTGTCTTACATTGCCAAAACAGCCCCCAGCTCTATCTCCTCCTCTTCTGAAGTTTCAAAAGCTCCAAGCACTGATTCGTCAGTGCAGGCTTCTGGTCAGGAACAACCCGTTTCCTTGTGTCCTTCACCCCCACCAAAAGCGAAGGATGCGGCAGCCCACACTTCAGATTACTCCATGAACCTCTTTTCACATACCATGCCTGGGTTATCAAGTCAAATCCTGAATTCCCCAGTTCAAGATGAATCTGACATGGAGTGCACTGATGCACCGCCACTGCTATCTGATTCTGCTGGTACATTCACCCAGAGCACTGCATTGCCCTCGCAGTCTACTGAGCCAGAATCTGACCCTGATGAAACTCAGGTGCCCCTTCCCGCATACGATACCACCTTACATGGTGACACAGAGGAAGCTGCAGATGAAATTGAAGAGGAGGTGATGGATGACCAAGTTGTTGACCCGGATTGGCATCCATTGGGCGAAGAGTGTGCCACTGGCAATAGCTCAGAAGAGGAGGAGGATCCGCGGCAGGCATCAACATCGCAGCTGCGGTTATCTGGCAGGCCCATAGCAGTCCAAAACGTGTTAAAAAAATAAAAAGAGTTGCAGGAAAGCTTGACCAGATGGTCAAATTAGCACAGCGTGCAAACCCTGAAAATTTATCCCATAGTAGGAAGAGTGCAATGCGGTACTTTTTTGACCAAAATCCTATTGATGAATCAAAGGTTATCTGTAAGAAGTGCAGAAGGACCTTTAGCCGAGGGAAATTTTCCGAAAATTTAATACAAGTTGCATGCTTAGACATTTAAACACCATGCACTTGCAAGCGTGGACGGACTACAAAACCTCTCTAAATTTGAACGCCTACATTGCCAAACTGATCTCATTAGAGATGATGCCCTTCCGTTTGGTTGAAAGCGCAGCGTTCCGAGAGCTCATGGCCTACGCTGTCCCACACTATGACCTACCCAGTCAGCACTTCTTTTCTAGAAAAGTCATCCCTGCCCTCTACCTGCTGTGAGACAGTGAGTGAATATGTGATGAATGGGGTGTACATTTCACCTAGGTATAAGGGAAATGTGTGGCTTTTTGGACCTAGTGGTGGAGAAAGGTCACTACACCTCACATTCAGCACACACTTGCAGCACAAGCCTGAAACTACTCAGGTCTTAATTAGGAGACCAGAAGTAGGTGTCTGCAAACACAATCTGAGAGCTAGTTTAGCCTGGACACAGGAAGGTGTCTCGGCACAAGAAACAGTCTCCAAGAGTGTTAGAGCTAGTTTAGCCTGGACACAGGAAGGTGTCTCGGCACAAGAAACAGTCTCCAAGAGTGTTAGAGCTAGTTTAGCCTGGACACAGGAAGGTGTCTCGGCACAAGAAACAGTCTCCAAGAGTGTTAGAGCTCATTCAGTCTGGACAAGAGGTCCAGGCACAGAAGGTGTCTCGAAGAGTGTTAGAGCTGTCTTTAGCCTGGACACAGAGAGGTGTCCTGGCACAAGGAAGCAGTCTCCAAGAGGTTTGAGCTATCTCAGTTTGGGTGCAGGAAGGACCCCGGACATAGGAGTAGTCTCAGTGCGAATCCGTGTGAAGAGCGGCTGAATAGAAGTGGATCTCTCTCAAGTCTGGTCATGGAAGGTGCCTTCAGACACAAGGAGGAGTATCTGTGAAGCTCCATACTGGTAACATATGTGATATGTGTTGTTTTGGGCACAGACTGGTAGAGTCTGGGTCCCGGATAGAGAAGGCCATCTATCTAAGTGTAATTAGAGGCTAGACAAGCCTAGGTTTTCTGTTTATGCTTTGTTTTAATCTGTTTGCTGTGGACTTTAATAAAGCTGGTTGCGGCCAGTTTTGCACCAGAACTGCTGTCTGAATGAACTGTTTTCATGCCATTCTGTCTACCCAGACAGCGATCCTAGAGCTAAACCCCTGGAAAGGCTACAATTGGCGGAGAATGCTGGGGCAGCGCAGTGCCTGATACAGTTAGTGCTGGAGTGTGTATGCAGCACAGTGGCGAGAGACAGCATTAAAGGTGAAGTCTATTGAAATAGCAACAGAAAAAAAAAAAAAAGTGTGTCAGCAGAAACGTCTGTTTGGAGCAGTCTTGGAGAGACAGTAGCCCTGATAGGGTCTGCAGAGAGAAAATGTATGCACAGCATAGCTGAACTTGTTGTGAAAATGACTGTGGAATGTGCAGCAGCAAAAGAAAAGTCTGTGGAGCAGTCTTAAAGAGACAGGAGCCCTAATAGACTTTGCAAAGGAAAAAAAAAAAAAAAGTGTCTGCACAGCAGAGCTGAATTTTTCTATGGAAAAGACTGTAGAGTGTGTATGTCTTGAGTGAAGACTGCCGTTGTTAAGACAGAGAAGTCTGACAGCATGGATGACAGCATGGAGGCGCTGTTTGAACAAATGGCGCAAGTTAATGTGCAACATAAGACTGCCGTGGTTGAGACAGATAAGTCCGGCAGTATGGAGGAGCTCATTGAGTACCTGGCCCAGGCCCAGCGAAGCATGCAGCAGAGCATGGAGCAGCAGCGCCTGCAGCACCAGCAGCGCATGCAGCAGGCCCAGCAGCAATTCCTGCAGCAGCAGCAGGAGAATAACCGGTTATTTGTTGAGCAGATGACAGCACCAAAAAAGGATTTCGGTGCCGCGTCCCGAAGTAATGTTGTGAAGGCACCGGCGTTGTCCGCTATAAAGAAGTCGGTAAGACGGTCCTTGAGAAAAATGACACCTCGTGATGATGTGGAGGTATATCTTACTAGGTTTGAGAGACTGGCAGAGAAGGAGAATCTGCCACTATCTGAATGGGCCATGGCGGTCGTACCCTATCTGATTGGGGAACCCCAAAAAGTCTGGGCTGACCTGAGCAAGCAGGACAGCGAAGACTATGCCAAGTTGAAAGCGGCGATTCTTACCCGGCTGGGTGTTACGGTGACAGCCCGTGCCAGGGGAGTTCATGACTGGAGATGCAGTTGGGAGTCTGCAGTAAGCAAACCTGATTATGGAGTTGAAAAGGTGATAGTGAACCGCTACACCCGAGCACGTCCTCCTGAGGTACAGCCGTCTGAGAGGTCGTCACTTCAGAGTTCCCGGACGCTGAACTCTCGCGGTAAGAGCGTTCCAGCTGTTGGGGACATGGGGTATGCTGATAAGCGGGTTCAGGCCCGAGGGGACATGTGGGTGGGAGAGTGTGATGGACAGTGTTGGAGCTGGCGTGAAATTGCAGCCAACTGTCCAATAGAGGGGGAGCCTATGTGTTGTGATGTTGGCAGATCCCTCTCTCTCTGCGCAGAACCTGTGTGTGTGTCCACCTCAGCCGAAGAGACTGGACCACAGGGGTCCCCGGTGGTTGTAAATGACTGCCCAGCACAGGCCCTCTTGGACTCAGAGAGTCCAGTGACTTCCGTATGTGACAGCCTGATTGATAGGGACTTCATCCCTGATAAGCACCTGAGTATGGTGTGCATCCATGGAGACACCAAAGTCTACCCAGAGACTGCCGTGGACTTGGTCCCCAAACTCGGGGAGGTTTCATGTGAAGTGGGGGTAGTGAAGACCCTGGTGCAACCCGTTATATTGGGTAATGACTTTCCCCGGTCTAAGGATCTCTGGGGGAAAAATGTTTCTGATGGACAGTGTGATGAAGCTCCTATTGAGGGTGCGCAGTCCCGAGGGGCGGAACACAATGCTAGTGGGCCGTTAAACTTATGTGATAATGATGATGATGATCATGATAATGATAATGATATTGATAATAATGATGACTGTGATAGTGATGAAATTCCTTTGCAGGTGATGTTGGGAGACGAGGATGGTGGTTCTCGAGAACCGAGTGTCCCTGACTTACCTGTGTCCTGTGACAATTTTGAGAGTGAGCAGTGGCGAGACCCCTCTCTTAAAACGGCACAGGAAAATATGATTGTTCTAAATGAGGTTTCCCAGGAGCCTGGCTCTGAGGAGAGGTTTCCTCATGCTGCCATGAACAATAGCCTATTGTATAGGGACACTGAAGTCCAGGGAGAGGTCGTGAGTCAGCTCCTGGTACCTGAGCTATATAGAAGTATAGTGCTGGGGTTGTCACATAGTCACATACTTGAGGGACCAGATGGTGAAGTTAATGTTGTGGATGACATGTTAACTAAGGTTCCAGATCAAGATGTGAATGAAAATGAATTGTATAACCCTGACAGTGAGCAGGATGTGAATGAAAATGAATTGTATAACCCTGACAGTGAGCAGGATATGAATGAAAATGAATTGTATAACCCTGACAGTGAGCAGGATGTGAATGAAAATGAAGTGTATAGCCCTGACAGTGAGCCAGATGTGGCTGAGAAAAAGGGGTCAGATAGTGATAGTGAATTATCTGATGACCATAAAGCAACCAGTGCAAATGAGGAAGGCATGGTAGCAGAGGTTGAGAGTCCTGAGAAGAAAGCTGATGCTGACCTTACAGCCAGACAGAAGATGGCATCTGGAGATGTTTTACAGTTGGCCGGTTCCCTGGCGAAGACTAAGGTGAAAGGAGGAGAGCTGAGCTTTAAAGGCAGGACTCTGAAACTGAACACAGCACAAGTGGATGCTGTTGAAGATGAGAAGTTGTCAGTGTGTGGTGTGGATCTGCATCATGCCAAGGACTCTGAAGGTGATGCTGCAGAGGTGGAAAAAGCCATGGAAGTGGTGGTCACCAAGCCAGATGCCTCATCAGAAGCTGAGGTTTCAAGTGAAGCTGTGAGGAGCAAGACTGAAGATATGGGGACTGACTCTGTCCAGGAATCTGTTTCTGCCGAAGACAGCGGCGTGGACGGGTTACGGTCCGGATCAGTAGCTGGCATTGGTGAGCTCAAGCGCACTTTCAGGGAGGCTACATCGGAGCCACGTCCCAACAAATGGGAAAAGCGATGTGTCACTCCGTTGCCGCTGCAGACACACGGGAGCCCAGATGGGATGCAGAACGTGGCTGAAGAGGTAGAGTCTAGGACTGACGGTGGGGCTTCTGGGCATGTCTTGCCAGAAGAGCCTGAAAGTGGGGAACTGGAGAAAAGTGAAAAACCCCCTATACCTTCTGTGATAGTTGGTGACACATGGTCAGTGCACCAGGGACAGGAGGTACGTGAGTTTCTGAGGAAGAGTCAGCAGAGGTGTTCTGATGTGTCGGGTCGTGCTTCTCTGGCCAGGCACTGTGTCGAAGGTGAGCCCGGCCCTAAGGTCAAGATGAAAACCGTGCAGGATACCAAGGCCCGCAGAGAGTATAGGCCTGGGAGGGTACAGGTAGTGCGGATGCTTCAGATAAAGAGAAAGCTGATGTTGGCTATGACTCAGGTGAAGATACAAGTGACAGTGGTGGAGATGAAGCTGGTGAGGGCCATGACTGGTCCGGAGTTCACTGTCTCTGTTGGATTGTTGACCAGCCCTCCGGTCTGGATGACCAGCCCTCCGGTCTGGAGAAGAGGGAGGGGATATGTGAGACAGTGAGTGAATATGTGATGAATGGGGTGTACATTTCACCTAGGTATAAGGGAAATGTGTGGCTTTGTGGACCTAGTGGTGGAGAAAGGTCACTACACCTCACATTCAGCACACACTTGCAGCACAAGCCTGAAACTACTCAGGTCTTAATTAGGAGACCAGAAGTAGGTGTCTGCAAACACAATCTGAGAGCTAGTTTAGCCTGGACACAGGAAGGTGTCTCGGCACAAGAAACAGTCTCCAAGAGTGTTAGAGCTAGTTTAGCCTGGACACAGGAAGGTGTCTCGGCACAAGAAACAGTCTCCAAGAGTGTTAGAGCTAGTTTAGCCTGGACACAGGAAGGTGTCTCGGCACAAGAAACAGTCTCCAAGAGTGTTAGAGCTCATTCAGTTTGGACAAGGGGTCCAGGCACAGAAGGTGTCTCCAAGAGTGTTAGAGCTGTCTTTAGCCTGGACACAGAGAGGTGTCCTGGCACAAGGAAGCAGTCTCCAAGAGTGTTTGAGCTATCTCAGTTTGGGTGCAGGAAGGACCCCGGACATAGGAGTAGTCTCAGTGCGAATCTGTGTGAAGAGCGGCTGAATAGGAGTGGATCTCTCTCAAGTCTGGTCATGGAAGGTGCCTTCAGACACAAGGAGGAGTATCTGTGAAGCTCCATACTGGTAACATATGTGATATGTGTTGATTTGGGCACAGACTGGTAGAGTCTGGGTCCCGGATAGAGAGGGCCATCTATCTAAGAGTAATTAGAGGCTAGACAAGCCTAGGTTTTCTGTTTATGCTTTGTTTTAATCTGTTTGCTGTGGACTTTAATAAAGCTGGTTGCGGCCAGTTTTGCACCAGAACTGCTGTCTGAATGAACTGTTTTCATGCCATTCTGTCTACCCAGACAGCGATCCTAGAGCTAAACCCCCTGGAAAGGCTACACTGCATGTGAAAGACCGCATTGTCCATGCACTCAAACAATCAGTGAGTGGAAAGGTGCACCTCACAACAGATGCATGGGCCAGTAGGCATGGCCAGGGCCGTTACGTGTCCATCACTGTGCACTGGGTTAATGTGGTGGATGCAGGGTCCACAGGGGACAGCGGCAGTGGGACAGTGCTGCCTAGCCCACGGTATAGGCAACAGTTGGCTGTAGGTGTTCGACCTTCCTCCTCTTCCTCCTCCTTCAGAAGCAAAAGCTCTTAACAGAGCGCAGTTGCACGAGCACTCCATCCGCAGCTGCCAGTGTTGCACACGAGGTGTCCCACTATTGAACAGCTAGTGGTAAGCATCAGCAGGCTGTTTTAAAGATGATGTCTTTGGGTGACAACAGACACACCGCGGAGGTACTGGCCGACTACTTGCAGCGAGAAACTGAGTCATGGCTGGGCAGTCTACATCTTGAGCCAGGCAAGGTAGTAAGTGATAAGGGCCGTAATTTTGTGGCAGCCATAGCCCTGGTAAAACTCAGACACATACCTTGCCAGGCTCACACCTTGAACCTGGTGGTGAAGTGCTTCATAAATAATTATCGGGTGTTACCAACCCTGTTCCAAAAGGTGCGAATACTGTGCTTGCACATGCGTCGTTCGCCCGTAGACTCCAGTCGCATGCAGAGGCTGTAGCGATCGCTCCACCTCCCCAAGCACCACCTAATCATAGACATTAAATGAAAAACTAGGTCTGAACTGAAAAAGTAAGTTGATGTGTATGCAAAATGTAAATGCATATTAAACACATGACCATTAAACATGTTTTGCAATATACTTTTTATTTTATTTTATTTTAGGATATTTGTTTATTGTTTTTTGTTTTCTCTGTATAATGGTCATGTGTTTAATATGCATTTACATTTTGCATACACATCAACTTACCTTTTCAGTTCAGACCTAGTTTTTCATTTAGTTCTTAGTGCATCTTGTGCATATAAGGGTGTGACCGCCCTGCTTCTGAGCTGAAAAATCCATCCTGTCAGGCCTATGCATTTATTGGTGGGTTCAGTCTCTCTGTCCTTGTTCACATTTGCCACTTGACAGGTGGAAAGGTTTTTAATACAAGAGTTAGGACTGTCCCACAAAGGGTTGCCTTGACGTGGCGGGATGGCTTGTACATTCTTTTGATCAAAATTATGTTTACCAAATACCCTTATTTGTTGTGAATGTGCTAGAAATGAATTCTGAGCAGAAGCTCCTCTGGTGGTTACAAACAGTACTGAACTATCCAATGAAGATTGTGAAGATTGGCGATCAGGTGTTACTGACTGGTCTTATATAAGGGAGGTTCCTCCAATCAGGGTTGCCGGTGATCAATTGTTCTGGTCTCATCTTTGATTCCTGTTCACTTTACTTTTTCGTTCATTTGCTCCTTTCTTCTTTTTTTGTGTTGCTTCATTTGTCCTTATTTCCCAGTTTTGTTTCAGTGGCTGCTGTTTAGTTTTGTTACACCAGAGAACTCATTTAGGTGGTAGAGGTCGTGTGATCTCAGGTGTTTTTGTAATTAGTAGAGTTGGTACTTTTCAGGGTTTTTTGGGATTGCAGTAAGTGTCCTTCCTATCCTTTTCTATTTAGGAAGTTTGGGCCCAACGTTTGCTCATACTATTTTCTGTCTGTGTCTGTATTTTCCTCTTGTCTAACCGCCATTACATGTTTGGGGGCTTTCTATGTTCTTTGGGGATCTGCTCCGGGGCAGATAGTTTTCCTCTTTCTGTCTTTAGGTGTAGTTAGCTTCTCAGGCTGTGACGAGGCGTCTAGGACCAACGTAGGTACGCTCCATGGCTGCCTTTAGTTGTGGCGGTTAGTCAGGGTACTGCAATCCCATAGATTCCAACCTCTCTGGTGTATTTCCTTTTTTGCCTGCTCTCCTCAGCTACCAAATCATAACAGTATCACTGGACCAACAACTGATATTTGTATGGTACTCACAGAAGGGAAAAATAGAGTTAAAGAAAGAAGATTGTCAGAGTTGTCAGAGATTTTTTTTTTTTTTCCCCTCTGTTTCTCTGAATGCTGAGGAGGATTTTTTTTTTCTCTCAATGGAGTTTGCACAGTTGTCTGGCCGTGTGGATCAGCTTGCCACTGAAGTTCGGAGTATTGCTACCTATCTTGCAGGGTTGCCTGTTGTGGAACCTAGGATTCCCATGCCAGATTTGTTTTTAGGGGATCGAGCTAAATTTCTGAATTTCAAAAATAACTGTAAGTTGTTTTTTGCCTTGAAATCTAAGTCCTCAGGGAACGCAGCACAGCAGGTTCAAATTGTCATCTCTCTCCTGCGCGGCGATCCTCAGGATTGGGCTTTTTCCCTGACACCTTGGGATCCTGTTTTGAGTAATGTTGATGCATTTTTTCAGGCTCTGGGGTTATTGTACGATGAGCCTAATGTCACTGATCAAGCTGAAAAAGCCTTGTTGGCATTAAATCAGGGGCTTGAGGACGCTGAGTTATACTGTCAGAGATTCGAAGGTGGGCAGTCCTGACCAAATGGAATGACGATGCTTTGGCAGCCCTTTTTCGGAAGGGTCTGTCAGAGAATGTAAAGGATGTTATGGTAGGATTCCCTGTCCCTCTGGTCTCAATGATTCTATGTCATTAGCGATTCAAATTGACAGACGTTTGCGTGAGCGTAGAGGTATGCGTGGAACAGTGTTGCCTTGTGAACCAGCTTCTGAACCCATGCAGTGTGATAGAGTTGCTTCTGGGGCACAGAGTCATGAGTTTCGTAAACGCAGTGGGTTATGTTTCTACTGTGGTGATGCCTCTCATGCTATTTCAGTCTGCCCCAAGCGGGGAAGACGTTTTGCACGTTCAGTTGTCTTGGGTAGTGTTCAGACTAAATTTTTGTTGACTGTTACCCTGATTTGCTCCCTGTCCACATTTTCTGCTCAGGCTTTTGTTGATTCGGGAGCAGCTATTAACCTGATGGATTTTGATTTTGCTAAACGTTGTGGGTTTCCCTTGATACCCCTACGGAAGTCTATTCCCCTACTGGGGATTGATTCTACCCCTTTGGCTGAGAATAAACCTCAGTTCTCTACTCAGGTGATAATGAGAGTTGAACCTGATCATCAGGAGAGTTGCAAATTTTTGGTGCTGTATAATCTGCATGACATTATCGTACTGGGTTTCCCTTGGTTACAGTCTCATAATCCTGTTTTGGATTGGAAATCTGTGTCTGTAACCAGTTGGGGCTGCCAATGTGTTAATACCAACACTCCTGTTTTTTCTGCCTCCCCCCAGGCTCAGGATGTTCCTGACTTTTTGACTGATTTTTCTGATGTGTTTAGCGAAAGTAAATCTGCATCCTTGCCCCCCATAGGAGCTATGACTGCGCTATTGAATTAATGCCTGGTAGTAAATTCCCTAAAGGTCGCCTTTTTAACTTGTCTGTACCTTAACATGACGCTATGTTGTCTTATATCAAGGAGTCATTGGAGATGGGTCATATCAGACCATCCTCTTCACCCTTGGGTGCCGGTTTTTTCTTTGTGGCCAAAAAGGATGGTTCATTAAGGCCGTGTATTGATTATCGTCTCTTGAACAATATCACTGTGAAATATCAATATCCGTTACCCTTGATTTCTGACCTGTTTTCCAGGGTGAAAAGTGCTACTTGGTTTACCAAGCTTGACCTCAGGGGGGCATATAACCTTATTCGCATTAAGCACGGGGATGAATGGAAGACGGCATTTAATACCCCAGAGGGGCATTTTGAGTACCTAGTGATGCCCTTTGGGCTCACTAATGCTCCTTCTGTCTTCCAGTCCTTCATGAATGACATTTTCAGGGATTTTGTGGATAAATTTCTGATTGTTTATTTGGATGATATCTTGATTTTTTCCAATGACTGGGACTCTCATGTGAAACATGTTCGGACTGTGTTCCAGATTTTGAGAGAGAATGCCCTGTATGTGAAGGGATCAAAGTGTATTTTTGGCGTACAGAGGATCTCATTTCTGGGATTCATTTTGTCCCCATCTGTTATTGAAATGGACCCGGTCAAGGTTCAGGCCATCTGTGATTGGGTCCAACCTACTTCATTAAAGGCTCTTCAAAGATTCTTGGGTTTTGCCAATTTTTATCGTAAATTTATTGGTAATTTCTCTGTTATTGTTAAACCATTGACTGATTTGACCAAAAAGGGTTCTGATGTGGTGAATTGGCCTCCTGAGGCAGTCTCTGCGTTTCAGGAACTTAAGCAGAGATTCACTTCTGCTCCTGTTCTACGGCAGCCTGATGTTTCTCTGCCATTTCAGGTGGAGGTTGATGCCTCCGAAATTGGGGCAGGTGCCGTTTTGTCCAAAGAGATCCAGAGACCTTTAAAAGTAACCCTTGTGCTTTTTTCTGTCGAAAATTTTCTCCAACTGAACGTAATTATGACGTGGGTAATCGGGAGTTATTGGCCATGAAGTGGGCTTTTGAAGAGTGGAGACATTGGCTGGAGGGAGCCAAACATCAGGTGGTGGTCCTCACGGACCATAAGAATCTGGTTTATCTGGAATCAGCCAAGCGACTTAATCCTAGACAGGCCAGGTGGGCCTTGTTTTTCACACGTTTTAATTTTGTGGTTTCCTTTCTTCCTGGCACTAAGAATGTTAAGGCGGATGCCCTCTCGAGGAGTTTCCTTGCGGACTCTCCTGAGTTATCTGATCCTGCTGTTATTTTGAAAGAGGGTGTAGTTCTTTCCGCCATCTCACCCAATTTGAGACTGGCTCTGGAAGGGTGTCAGGAGGATAAACCCGAACGCTGCCCTATTGGGAAATTGTTTGTCCCAGACCTGTGGAAAAAGAGTGTGATGTCTAAGATTCATTGTTCCGCGTTGGCGGGTCATTCCGGAATTTTTGGTACCAGAGACTTGGTTAGTCGATCCTTTTGGTGGCCTACTTTGTCTCGTGACGTCAGGGAATTTGTGCAGTCCTGCGGGACTTGCTCTCGCTCCAAGCCTTGCTCTCGCTCTAGTGGTTTGTTGATGCCATTGCCTGTGCCCAAGAGACCATGGACCCATATCTCTATGGATTTCATTTCCGACCTCCCTGTTTCTCAGAGAATGACCGTTATCTGGGTGATTTGTGATAGGTTTTCCAAAATGATACATCTTGTGCCATTACCTAAGTTGCCTTCCTCCTCTGAATTGGTGCCTTTGTTCCTTCAGCACGTGGTTCGGTTACACGGCATCCCTGAGAACATTGTGTCTGACAGAGGAGTCCAGTTTGTTTCCAGATTTTGGAGGACTTTTTGTTCTAAACTTGGTGTTCAATTGTCTTTCTCCTCGGCTTTTCATCCTCAGACCAATGGACAAACTGAGAGAACAAACCAGACATTGGAGACTTATCTAAGATGCTTTGTGTCTGCTGATCAGGATGACTGGGTCTCTTTTTTGCCTTTGGCTGAGTTTGCTCTTAATAATAGGGCTAGCTCTGCCACTTTGATGTCTCCATTTTTCTGCAATTTTGGGTTTCACCCTCGATTTTCTTCAGGACAGACGGAGGCTTCTGTCTGTACAGGTGTTGACTCTGTTGTGGAGCGTATGCAGCAGATTTGGGACCAGGTAGTGGAGAGGTTGTCCCTCTCAGGAGAGGGCCCAGCGGTTTGGCAACCGGCATAGGACTGATGGTCCTCGGTTTGAAGTGGGGGACTTGGTCTGGTTGTCCTCAAGAAATATCCCTATGAGAGTTGCATCTCCTAAGTTTAAGCCTAGGTTCATTGGACCTTATAAGATCATGGAGATTCTTAATCCTGTTTCCTTTCCTTTACTTCTTCCAGGGACATTTAAGATCCATAACGTGTTCCACAAGTCCTTATTGAAGAGGTTTGTCGAGCCAGTGGTTCCTATGGCTGTGCCTCCTGACCCTGTTTTGGTTGAGGGCAATCTGGAGTATGTGGTTGAGAAAATATTGAATTCTCGTTTTTCTAGACGGAAACTCCAGTATTTGGTTAAGTGGAGATGTTATGGTCAGGAGGACAATTCTTGGGTGTTTGCTTCGGACATCCATGCTAGGAGACTCATCCGTGCGTGTCACAGAGCTCATCCTGACCGACCTGGTTGCTCAAATGAGGGTTCGGTGACCCCTCCTCAAGGGGGGGGTACTGTTGTGAATGTGCTAGAAATGAATTCTGAGCAGAAGGTCCCTCTGGTGGTTACAAACAGTACTGAACTATCCAATGAAGATTGTGAAGATTGGCGATCAGGTGTTACTGACTGGTCTTATATAAGGGAGGTTACCTCCCATCAGGGTTGCAGGTGATCAATTGTTCTGGTCTCATCTTTGATTCCTGTTCACTTTGTAGCTTGCTGTTTCGTGCCTGTATCTTCTGCTAACAGATAAGACATTTTCTTCTTTTAGTTTTTTGTGCTTGCTTTTTGCATTTTGTCCTGCACTTCTGTGGGGGTCTGCCGGGTCCCCTCCGGGGCTTGTGCTCCTCTCAGTTTAGTTCAGCTACTGTTGTTTGTTCATTTGCCTTTTCCAGTTTTTTCAGTGGCTGCTGTTTAGTTTTGTTACACCAGAGTTCTAATTTAGGTGGTAGAGGTCGTGTGATCTCAGGTGTTTTTGTAATTAGTAGAGTTGGTACTTTTCAGGGTTTTTTGGGATTGCAGTAAGTGTCCTTCCTATCCTTTTCTATTTAGGAAGTTTGGGCCCCAACGTTTGCTCATACTATTTTCTGTCTGTGTCTGTATTTTCCTCTTGTCTAACCGCCATTACATGTTTGGGGGCTTTCTATGTTCTTTGGGGATCTGCTCCGGGGCAGATAGTTTTCCTCTTTCTGTCTTTAGGTGTAGTTAGCTTCTCAGGCTGTGACGAGGCGTCTAGGACCAACGTAGGTACGCTCCACGGCTGCCTTTAGTTGTGGTGGTTAGTCAGGGTACTGCAATCCCATAGATTCCAACCTCTCTGGTGTATTTCCTTTTTTGCCTGCTCTCCTCAGCTACCAAATCACTACACTTATTATTATTATTATTACAACCTCATGCATGTTTTGCAATATACTTTTTATTTTATTTTATTTTAGGATATTTGTTTCTTGTTTTTTGTTTTCTCTGTATAATGGTCATGTGTTTACTATGCATTTACATTTTGCATACACATCAACTTACTTTTTCAGTTCAGACCTAGTTTTTCATTTAGTTCTTAGTGCATCTTGTGCATATAAGGGTGTGACCGCCCTGCTTCTGAGCCGAAAAATTCATCCTGTCTGGCCTATGCTTTTACTGGTGGGTTCAGTCTCTCTGTCCTTGTTCACATTTGTCACTTGACAGGTGGAAAGGTTTTTAATACAAGAGTTAGGACTGTCCCACAAAGGGTTGCATTGACGTGGCGGGATGGCTTGTACATTCTTTTGATCAAAATTATGTTTACCAAATACCCTTATTATTAGTATTATTATTATTATTATTATTCTTATTACAACCTCATGCATGTTTTGCAATATATTTTTTATTTTATTTTATTTTAGGATATTTGTTTCTTGTTTTTTGTTTTCTCTGTATAATGGTCATGTGTTTAATATGCATTTACATTTTGCATACACATCAACTTACTTTTTCAGTTCAGACCTAGTTTTTCATTTAGTTCTTAGTGCATCTTGGGCATATAAGGGTGTGACCGCCCTGCTTCTGAGCTGAAAATTCCATCCTGTCTGGCCTATGCATTTACTGGTGGGTTCAGTCTCTCTGTCCTTGTTCACATTTGTCACTTGACAGGTGGAAAGGTTTTTAAATACAAGAGTTAGGACTGTCCCACAAAGGGTTGCCTTGACGTGGCGGGATGGCTTGTACATTCTTTTGATCAAAATTATGTTTACCAAATACCCTTATTATTATTATTATTATTATTACAACCTCATGCATGTTTTGCAATATATTTTTTATTTTATTTTATTTTAGGATATTTGTTTCTTGTTTTTTGTTTTCTAATCATAGACATTACAATAAGGTGGAACTCCCCCATGCACATGGTTGAGAGGCTGTGCGAACAGAGGCAGGCTGTAATGTATTTGTGGGAGGATCCACAGGAAGGCAGTTTGAGGGCGGACATGGAGTTGTTGGATGTGCAGTGGTCAAAGCTGAAAGACCTCTGTAATGTCCTTCAGTGTTTTGAGGAATGCACATGGCTGGTAAGCGCAGACGACGCCATCATAAGCATGAGCATCCCACTTATGCATCTGCTCATGCAAACTTTGACGCACATTAAGGATCAGGCGTCTACAGCGGAGGAGGAGGTGGAGGGAAGCCATCATAACAGTCAGGCATTGTCTGCTCAGAGAACTGTCCTTGACGATGTGGAGGAAGAAGAGTAAGAAGAGGAGGATGAGGATGAGGGGGATGATTATTTTGGGGAAGATGATGATTCTCAGGGAGCAAGAGAAAATGTTGGCTTGCCAAGGTCAGGTACAGGGTTTGTGCGTGAATGGAGGGATGTGGATTTGGCAGAAAGTGCTCCTCCACCCACCACTGGCAGTGCATCACTGACACCTGGAACATTGGCCCACATGTGTGATTATGTCTTGCGGATCCTAAAAAGGGACCCCCGCATTGCCAAAATTATGAAGGATGACGACTACTGGTTGGCCAGCATCCTTGATCCACGCTATAAAGGCAAATTACAGAACATCATGCCACAGGAGAACCTAGAGCTAATATTGGCGAACAAACTAGCAACTCTGGTAAACCGTTTGTTAGAGGCATTCCCAGCACACAGCAGCGGTGCAGGTTCTACCACGAGCCGTACTGGGCCAAATGGAAGAAGTGTTCATGGTGCACACAGCCGAAGTGGCGTTGGAGACAGGGGTTTCATGACCATGTTGTGGACTGATTTCTCGAGTACCGCTCACACGTCTGGTAATTAGAGTTGAGCGATACTTTCCGATATCCAAAAGTATCGGAATCGGAATGGTATCGCCGATTCCATTAAAATATCGGCGATACCCGATACCGATACCGGAAGTCCCATGTAAGTCTATGGGAACAAAATATCGTAACTAAAAAAACCCCATTCTTTCCTTGTAAACACTAAATATACACACATAGAATACATATATATATATACATGTCATTGTGACATATATATATACATATATGTATAGTTTATACACTTCTACATAGTAAAATATCCTCTGATTCAATTGCCGGGTAAAGCCGGCTTCTGTGAAAAGACAGAAGCACCCGACATGAAATGACACTTGGTGTACATAGGGTTAACCATGTCTTTTCATGTCGTTTGCTATCTGATTTGCACAAACAATTAAATCAGTCTATGTGTGCAAAATTTCACACCTGTAGGGGTTAATTAAAGGTGTAAATTCATAGCAAAAAAGTCCGTTTTTTTTGCTACGAATTTACACCTTTAATTAACCCCTACATGTGTGAAATTTTGCACACATAGACTGATGTAATTGTTTGTGCAAATCAGATAGCAAAGGACATGGTTAACCCTATGTACACCAAGTGTCATTTCATGTCGGGTCACCCGACATGAAATGACACTTGGTGTACATAGGGTTAACCATGTCTTTTCATGTCCTTTGCTATCTAATTTGCACAAACAATTAAATCAGTCTATGTGTGCAAAATTTCACACCTGTAGGGGTTAATTAAAGGTGTAAATTCATAGCAAAAAAGTCCGTTTTTTTTGCTACGAATTTACACCTTTAATTAACCCCTACAGGTGTGAAATTTTGCACACATAGACTGATGTAATTGTTTGTGCAAATCAGATAGCAAAGGACATGGTTAACCCTATGTACACCAAGTGTCATTTCATGTCGGGTTCTGCATTTTCACAAAAGCCGGCAATTGAATTAGCGGCTATTATACTATGTAGAAGTGTATGAACTACAAATATAAATATATATATATGTGTCACAAATTCAATGACATGTATATATATATATATATGAGGTGTAAAATTGCTGAAAAAAAATGCGTGGGCTCCCGCCCTATTTTCGCAATCAGACAGACAAAGCCAGTGAGTGGGGGCAGATAATAATAGCCCAGAGAGGGACCATTATTTTTGGCCCACCCCCGGCTACTAACATCTGCCCCCAGACACCCCAGGAAAGACAAATCTATAATTAGATTCGCCCTTTCTGGCACTTTGCCCGTCTATTCCCATTGCCCTGTAGCGGTGGCGAATGGGTTAATATGGGGTTAAAGCCACCTTGCTATTGAAAGGTGACCTTAAGCCAGGTTAATAATTGAGAGCTGTCAATTAGACAACTATCAATTATTAATCCTATTGCATGAAATAAAAATAAAACACACACACTTTAATTAAAAATCATTTTAATGAAATAAAGACACATGTTTTTGACCATCTTTTATTTTACTGCAAAAACCATTTCCTGTAATAAAAATAAAATAAAAAAGCAAAATTATTCTTACCTATCCCATGCACAGTCAGGTCCCACGGTGTAATCCTTCAGAAAGGGTTAATGTTTACTGCAGGGACCGCAGCTATTGCTGCAGCCTCACAGTAAACCCCCAAATGAATGAGTTCCTCTCCTGGCTGACAGGAGAGTAAAGGCTGGGTGTCACATAACGATACACCAGCGATCCCGACAACGATATGCACTTGTCAGGATCGCTGGTGTATCGCTACATGATCGCTGCTGAGCTGCCAAACAGGCAGCTCAGGCAGCGATCTGGGACAGCGAAACTGCGGGTAACATCGCTTAAGGGCCCGTCTCACATAGCGATATCGCTACCGAGATCGCTGCTGAGTCACTAGTTTTGTGACGCAGCAGCGAGCTCACCAGCGATATCGCTGTGTGTGACATTCAGCGACGATCAGCCCCCCTGCCGGGTATCGCTGATCGTCGCAGAAATGTCAGGACCTTTTTTGATCGCTGGTTTCCCTCTGACAGGCACACATCGCTGCGTGTGACAGGCGGGAGACCAGCGATCCGCTGGTAACCAAGGTACACAGCGGGTTTCCAGGCACCGCGCAGCGCTTGGAAACCCGCTGTGTACCTTGGATACCAGCTCCCTGCATCAGGGCGCTGGTATCCAAGGTACACAGCGGGTATCTAGGCACAGCCCCGCGCCTGGAAACCCGCTGTGTACCTTGGTTACCAGCGGATCGCTGGTCTCCCGCCTGTCACACGCAGCGATGCGTGCCTGTCAGCGGGAAACCAGCGATCAAAAAAAGGTCCTGACATTTCAGCGACGATCAGCGATACCCGGCAGGTGGGCTGATCGTCGCTGAATGTCACACACAGCGATATCGCTGGTGAGCTCGCTGCTGCGTCACAAAACTAGTGACTCAGCAGCGATCTCGGTAGCGATATCGCTATGTGAGACGGGCCCTTAAGTGGAAAGCTTAATTGATTGCTTTCCACTTTCACTTCAGGTCAGCCAGGGACACAAGCAGTGACGTCAGAGGGAACTGATTAACAAAAGGGGTTCCCTTCGAAAAAAAAATGGCGTGGGGTCCCCCCTATTTTTGTTAACCAGCCAGATGAAGCAGACCGCTAAGGCCTGGTTTTTCAGGCTGGTAAGGATCCAATATCCATGGACCTTGCCAGCCTGATAATACCAGGCCACAGCAGTCTGCATAGCTTGGCTGGTTAACAAAAATAGGGGATCCCCTCGAAAAAAAAACGGCGTGGGGATCCCCCCTATTTTTGTTAACCAGCCAAGTAAAATGCAGACTGCTGCGGCCTGGTATTAAAAGACTGTCAAGGCCCATGGATTTTGGCCCTCAACAGCCTGATAATACCAGGCTACAGCAGCCCCACATTTGGCGCATCAAAAGATGTGCCAATTGTGGCACTTTACCCGGCTCTTCCCACTTGCCCTGTAGCGGTGGCAAGCGGGGTAATAAGGGGTTAATGTCACCGTTGATTGCACGGTGACAATAAGCCCGGTTAATAATGGAGAGGTGTCAATAAGACACCGATCCATTATTAATCCCAAAGTTTTTAAATGTTTAAAAAAAAGACACAGCAAGAAAAAAGTCTTTTAATGAAATAAAAGAGACAACACAGTTTTCATTAATTTTATTGTACTCTCATTCCTGCGACGCCATCGATCTCCTGTAAAAAAAGAAAAAAACAAACCAACAGTATACCACCTGTCCGACGCAGTCCATAACGACAGTCCCACGACGATCCAGCTCTGCTACATCGCAATGACAGGCAGAGCCTGTCATCGCAACGCAGCACAGCTGATTACCTGCTTCCCCGGCGGTGACGTCATCGGACTGACTGCTTTACGGCCGGGATTACCCAGCAGTCACTGCAGTTATCGCGAGAAACTGCATGTGACCGCCGGGGAAAGAAGATTGCGGCCATGAAGCAGTCCAGCCCGTGACCGCCGGAGATCTTCTGCCAGGTAAGTGCCGCTGACTCCTGACAGACCCGACCGACGGACACTGACAGTGACAGTGACAATCCCGATTCCGGTATCCGATATGACGAAAATATCGGAACTCCGATACAGCCAATATCGGCCGATACCCGATATTTGCAGTATCGGAATGCTCAACCCTACTGGTAATACTGAATTGATTGCAACAGACAGGAGACAGTAGTTGTCAACTATGGTTCAAAATTACCTCTCCTCCCTTATCGATGTTCTCCCTCACAGTTCATTCCCCTTTGACTACTGGGCCTGTAAACACCTGGCCTGAATTGGCACAATATGCCTTACAGGAGCTCGCTTGCCCTGCTGGTAGTGTGCTATCAGAAAGACTCTTCAGTGCTGCTGGATCAATCCTGACAGAAAGAAGAACACGGCTGTCGACCCAAAATGTAGGTGATCTCACCTTCATTGAAATGAATCATGCTGGGTTTCAAAGGATTTTGTACCACCTTCCCCTGATGACACATAGGTTGCCAGCAAAATGGTTCACTTTGTCCTCCTCTATCCTCTGACTTGTCCAATTCCTCCTTTTGCAGCTGCTGAACGTCCAGCCTACACCTCAACATATGCCTGTTTTTCCACCTCCCTAACTGGGCTGTACCCCCAGGGCTGGGGTCAGCACCTGGCGCACCCGGGCAAGTGCCGGTGCCCTGGGCAAGTGAGGGGGCCCACTCGCCATCAGAGACTCCGGCGTACTATGAGAGGCCCTGTGCCAGTTCCCATCGCCCACAAGTGTGCCCGCCGTGCTAGCTCAGGGCCCCAGCACTTGCAGTACTTACCTCTCCCTGCTCCACCGTTGTGACGTCTTCCGCGTTTCCTGACAGTGACATTCAGGTTAGATAGCGCGATGACTAGGGATGAGCGATATTGCCCGAAATCGTATCGGAATTCCGATTTCCGATATTGGAAAAATATCGGATATCGGAATTTCCGATTTCCGATATCAATGCAAGTCAATGTGAGAGAGAAAAATCGGAATTACAAAATGACCTCTACAGTGCTATATAATGGATAAAATGGAGGAGAAACACCTCAGGATAATGGGGAAGGAGTTTGCAGAGGCAGAGGAGCAAAAAAAATCGCTAGAAAAATGCACAGAGAAAAAACTTTAGCAGGAAAACTGGTCGCCATCTTCTTAACAGCGGTGTTTTTTCTTTGGGTTAGAAATAGTTGGGATAGGTTTAGGGTTTATGGTTAGTAGGGTAAGGGTTAGGGTTAGAGCGAGCGTTGTCGAAACACGGTTTGGAGCAGGAGGTACCCGTGGCTTTGGGCACTCCTGAGAACCAGCTGGCGATGCTGGAACTCGGTTTACCGTTTGGGGGAGGCACCTGTGTCCGCACTTCACTGCCACGAGACAGCCAGCGTGGCTGGATCCCGCCTCTTGTGCTTCTGCCTATAGGTGTTTGGCATCTGTCGTCCTTTTTTTCCACTTTGGTCTAACGAGGTACAGCTGGCGGAACTGTTGCCCAGAAACACAGCATGCTGTGAAAGTGGCAGTCACTGAAATGGGCACTAGCTAGCGGTACTAGAGCCCAGAAACACGGCATGCTTTGAAAGTGGCAGTCACGGAAATGGGCACTAGCTGGCGGTACAAGAGCCCAGAAAACACGTCATGCTGTGAAAGTGGCAGTCACAGAAATGGGCACTAGCTGGCGGTACTAGAGCCAATGGAAAACAGTATGAGGTGAAAGAGTCAGTCACAGAACCAGGTACTAGATGTTGGTAGTAGAGGCCAGAGCATGGGCATAACAGATGACGCTGTGTGCAACATAGGCACATGACAGAGCATGCATACTGCTACCAACCATGCATGTAACCTGTGTACTTTGGCCCTGGGCAGAAAATGTCACCAGAAATCCAGGCCTGGTTCATTTTTAGGAATGTAAGCAGGTCCACATTTGCAGCGGATTGTCTGGTACGATACGATACGATACGATACGATACACTTTATTGATCCCGGGGGGAAATTACAGTATTACAGCAGCAATACAAACAGCAGTACATAAAATACTGCTGTTGGTCGGTTAGTACATTGCCAGCTGCACTAAAGACGCGTTCAGAAATCACACTGGCACAAGGACAAGCCAGGACCTCCAAGGCATACTGGCTAAGCTCGGGCCATGTATCCAACTTGGAGACCCAAAACTTGAAGGGGGCAGATCCATCCTGAAGCCACTGACTGGGGTGAAGAGGTATTGTGCCTCCATGTCACGGTAACGTTGCCTCCTAGTGCGTTGCACTGTCTGTGCTGATGGTGCTCGAACTGTTTGCGGGTTCAGAAACCGTGGGAACAGGTTGGGTATACTGAACCTGTCAGTAGCAGATGTACTGCTTCTGCTACCGGCTTCTGAATGGATTCCGCTGGGCCCAGGACGCACTGAGGTGCCTGCTAGTGCACGCACATCACTGCTATGCGGTGGAAAAGAGTACATGAGTGAATTAACCAGTGCATCTTGGTACTCCTGCATTTTACGCACCGGTTCAACGGTGTAATTAGGCTTTCAAGGCTGTCCGGGTAACGTGGATCTAAGAGAGTGGCCACCCAGTAGTCATTTGTGTGGAGAATACGAGCCACGCGTGGGTCTTTTCTCAGACATTGCAGCATGAAGTCACTCATATGCTGAAGGCTGCCAACTGGCCATGCATCGCTGTCACCAGCTGGAGGAATGTGTTCTGGCTGCTCTGCATCACCCCATCCACTCTCTATCTGGTGACTACTAGTAGAGCGCTGTGTACTTTCCTCCTCTAGCTCATCACCATAGTCCTCCTCATCCTCCTCGCTTGCTGTGTCCTGCCTGGACCTTTGTGAGGCACCCACAGAGCTTTTGCACCAACCGGGCCAATGAAGATTGCCTGGTTGGTGCAAGTGTCTCATCATACTCCTCCTCCTCCTGAGAAACCTCATCCCTTAGTCCTTTAAGTGATGATTCTATAAGGCATATAAGGGGAATAGTCAGGCTGAGTAGGGCAGCATCCGCGCTCACCATCAGAGTGGAGTCCTCGAAGCACTTCAAAATGGTGCATATGTCCTTCATGGATGCCCACTCTGTGGTTGTAAAATGGGAGGGCTGAGATTTGTGTCGCCTAGTTTGCGCCTGCTGCAGCTGCAACTCAATAATTTGCTGCTCACACAACCTCCGCAGCATGTGCAAAGTCGAATTCCACCTGGTGAGGAGGTCAACAATGATGCGGTGCTCGGGCAGGCCAAATCTGCGCTGAATGGCTGAAAGGCGTGATGCAGCAATGCTTGAACGCCGCAAATGAGAGCACTTGTATCTGACTTTGTGCAGCAGCTCCTCTGCACCACCAAGTTAAGGACATGGGCAAGGCATGGAATGTGAGTCAGACAACCTAGGCCCCGAGCTGCGACCAGGTTTCGGCCGTTGTCACACACCACCATACCTGGCTAGAGGTTGAGTGGCGCAAGCCACATGTCGCTCTGCTCCTTGAGCGTGTTCCACAGCTCGGTTGCGTTGTGGCTAACATTACCCAGATAAAGCAATTTCAACACGGCCTGTTGATGTTTGGCCGATGCAGTGCTGAAATCGGTTGTTGTGGTACGTCTGGGAGCAGGCGAGTCTGACGAGGAGTATGAGGAGGAATCAATTTGTACGGAGGAGAGGCCTGCAATCCATGGAGTTGGCAGGAACTGCGCACCTGCACTACGTCTACTTCAGTTCCATGCTCAACTACATTTACCCAATGGGCGGTGATGGAAATGTAGCATTCCTAGCCATGCTGACTGGTCCATGCGTCGGTGGTCAGGTGGACCTTGCTACTAACTGCATTTTGTAGCACATGCTTAATTTTACGCTCCACATGCTGTTGCAGGGTGGGGACGGCTTGCCTGCTGAAGTAGAAGCGGCTGGGAACGCTGTATTGTGGGATTGCAAACCCCAACATATCGATAAAGGCTGGCTTGCTCACCAGCCAGAATGGTAGCATTTCCACTGCAAGCAGTTTGGCAATGCGAGAATTCATGCCCTGTGCTCGTGGGTGGTTTGCCGAGTACGGGCGCCTTTTCCCCAAACCTGTGTGACAGATGGCTGCACACTGGATTGGGAGTGTGAGGATGCTAGCGATTGGGATGCTGATGCTGACGATGTACAGACAGTGTGCCGCCGTACAACACTGCCTGCAGATGCACCCTGGCATTCTGGCGAGGAAGCGGGAGCAGCTGTTTGCGAGCTGGAGGAAGAGGTGGCCGCTGTGGCTGAAGAGATGGAAGGTGGGGGACCAGCTGCAGGTGGCGAATCATCTTGGGTATGATGCTGCCACTCCACAGGGTGCCTCTTCCTGACATGCATCAACATATTGGTGGTATTAAGGTTGCTGACGTTCTTCCCTCTCCGCACAGTTTGTCGACAAAGCTTGCATCTGACTACTGTAACGTCATCTGCAACTTGGTTGAAAAAGGCCCATGCACCACAACTCTTTGGCGCACCCCTTGTGCGCTTTAAAAGAGCCCTGCTCCTAACGGGTGCTGAAGTTGAGGGAGCAGACAACCAATTTTTCCCTCTTCCTCTCCCATGTGGACGGCCACGCTGTGCCACACCTGCAAGCTCTTCCTCTGAGCTATCCCTACTTGCTTGTTGCCCCTCATCATGCCATGATGGGTCAAGGACCTCGTCATCCAATACACTTTCATCAGCAGAAACTGGCAGCTGAATTTCATCATCATCTGCTGACTGGGGTCTGGTCACTGTGGGCACTGGCCCACCCTCCACTTCTTCCTCAGATGCACACAGTGGTTGCGCATCTGTGCACACTATCTCTTCTTCAGCTGCAGGAATGCTGTCTGGCTGGCACACAGATTCCAAGTCAACAGATTCTGAGAAAAGGATTAAGGTTGGCGCCTGGCCCTCTGAATGTATGGGCAATTAAGTGGGCGGTGAAGAAGCAGATGGGTGCTGCTCTTCAGTTGCCTGATCCGATGTGGTGGAGAGTAGTGATGAGCCACCCCCATAGTGTTCGAGTTCGGTTCGGTTCGCCGAACAGCCGTGTGTTCAACGAACTGTTCGTCGAACACCGACGAACACCATTAAAACCAATGGCAGGCAAACAAAAACACATAGAAAAACATAGAAAACACATAGAAAACACTTCAAAGGTGTCCAAAAGCTGACAAATTGCTCACAAGACACAACTAACACATGGAAAAGTGACAAGTACATATAGTCATGTGAAAAGAAAAGAGGTGGAGGAGTAAAAGGAGGGGAAGACGCAGATATAGGCATGTCATGCCCTTCTAAAACCAAAAAAGTGCCAAGCCGACACGGCCAGTCCGTTCCTGCCCGTGCGACCTGCGTGTCACCGGGTTTGTGCCAGAGCTGCGGTGGACCCTGACGGCCAGCCCACCTCTCCCAATACTGGTGCCTGTCCGCTGGTGGGTCGAGCTAGCCCCCCTGCGGTGGAGGCAGATCTAATCTTTTTTATTTAAATTGTCTCTCTAATTTGATTAAGTACACTATAAATCCTTTTACAAGGATCTATTGGAGGGCAAGTCTCATGCCAGCAGCCGCGGTAATTCCAGCTACAGTAACGTCCAGTAAAGCTGCTGCAGTTAAAAAGCTTTTATAAGGATCGAGCTTGGTGGTCCACCGCAAGGCGTCCTACCGCCAGCCACAGCCCCTGTGCCTTGGGGTGCCTCCCCGATGCTCTTCACTGAGTGTGTCGGGGCCCGAAGCATTTCCTTTGAAAAAATTAAGTGTCCAAACGACAGGTGGTGTAGCTTGCTTAACAGCTGGGTTACTCCGCTGACTAGCAGACACTGCTACTAGGCCCAAAATTATTGTCTGGGCTAGATGCAGTTAAAACTTTGTAATTAGATCTACAGCCGGTGGCTACTCGCTGACTAGCAAACACTCAAGCTTTGGAGCAGACCTCTGATTCCCAGGCTATAGTATGAGTAAACAGCCCTTCACACTCAACCATGTGTGTTACCCCAAGCCATAGTGTATGTAGTTTCCTATGGATAAAAGGGGGGTGGGGAAAGACCCAACCCACCTGTAAATGACGATGCCAACGTCACGTAAAACACAGCAAGGGGACTCCAAAAAGAGTCTCCATTTTTTCCAAAAATTTGGGGCACAGACACCACTTAAGTAGCATCAATTGCCCCAGAGTTACTTAAAACGGTTTGTGAGGTTCATCTTTATGAACGTGAGTCTGTCTACATTCTTAGTGGACAGCCGCATGCGCTTATCTGTCAGACTCAGCACACCACAAGCAGCGCTGAACACACGTTCAGAGAGAACAAAAATTATTATTAATTTGAAAGTTGGTGGAGCTTTGTATAGATGGCCTAATAGAATGAGTACCACACACTGCTACAGGCCCAAAATTATTGTCCAGGCAAGATGCAACTAAAAATTATTATTAATTTGAAAGCTGGTGGAGCTTAGTATAGATGGCCTAATAGAATGAGTACCACACACTGCTACAAGCCCAAAGTTATTTTCCAGGCAAGATGCAGCTAAAAATTCGTATTAATTTGAAAACTGGTGGAGCTTAGTATAGATGGCCTAATAGAATGAGTACCACACACTGCTACAGGCCCAAAGTTATTTTCCAGGCAAGATGCAGCTAAAAATTCGTATTAATTTGAAAGCTGGTAGAGCTTAGTATAGATGACCTAATAGAATGAGTACCACACACTGCTACAGGCCCAAAATTATTGTCCAGGAAAGATGCAGATAAAAATTATTATTAATTTGAAAGCTGGTGGAGCTTAGTATAGATGGCCTAATAGAATGAGTACCACACACTGATACAGGCCCAAAGTTATTGTCCAGGCAAGATGCAGCTAAAAATTATTATTAATTTGAAAGCTGGTGGAGCTTAGTATAGATGGCCTAATACATTGAGTACCACATACTGCTACTGGGCCAAAATTATTTTCCGGCCTGGATGCAGCTAAAAATTATTAGTAATTTGAAAGCTTAAAACAGTTGGTGATGTGATTTTAACAAATCCTCAAGCTTTTTCTCTCCTCAGGATGACACAGTGGTAGAAAAGTCCTTGCGGATCCATGAATTGTTCATCTTTATGAACATGAGTCTGGCTACATTCTCAGTGGACAGCCGCGTGCGCTTATCTGTCAGCACACCACAAGCAGTGCTGAACACACGTTCAGAGAGAACGCTGGCTGCGGGGCATGACAAGATCTCCAAGGCGTGAGTGGCGAGCTCCGGCCATTTATCCAGATTGGAAGCCCAAAAAGAGCAAGGGTCCAGTGACACAGTCATGGCTTCGATGTTCAGTTGGAGATACTCCTGTACCATCATCTCTAGGCGTTGACTATGTATCTGACTTCCTGTGGCCTTGTAAAGGATGGGCTAAAAAAGTGGTGAAAGGATTCCGCAAAATTGCTGAGAACACAAGCAGATACCGTGTTTCTGTTACGGTTTGAGTGCCGAAGACTCGACAGTCCCACGGTTGGCAAGTTAGAACTGTGAGATTCACTACGTGCACCACTGGTGTTTTGTGGAAAAGCACATGTAAGATTCTGCAACAGTCTCTGCTGATACTCCTGCATGCATGAATCCCTTTCTATGGCATTATTTCTGCAAATTTACTTTTGTACCGAGGATCTAACAGTGTGGCTAACCAGTAGTCAGGATTATTTCGAATTCTGACAATTCGAGGGTCATGTTGCAGGTAGTGCAGCATGAAGGCACTCATGTGTCTTGCGCATCCAGGAGCACCAAGTCCCTGTTGTGTTGGTGGCGAGGTACGAATCATGCTTCCTTCCTCTGCCCTATCCTCCCAACCTCGCACAACAGAAATGTGATCAAGGTCTCCCTCATCTGATGAGTATTCCATGCCCATCGCCAGTTCGTCCTCTACTTCTTCCTGGGCTCCTGCACCTTCCTCACTAGTTTGGCTGCTACCATGCACCCTGGTTAATCCCTCTCCCCCACCCTCCCATGCCTGCTGCCTTGGTGCTGCTGACCGTCTGGATCTTGTAGATGTTAGCCCTTCCGCATACAGCTCCTCCTCCTCTACTTCCTCCACCTCCTCTTGTCCCACCACCTGACTCCGAATTCTGTTTAACATGTGCTCCAGCATGTAAATCACCGGAATAGTCATGCTGATAATGACATCGTCAGCACTAAACATCTTCGTGGCCATTTCAAAACTGTGCATAGGTCCCTGATCTGAGACCACTCCTCTAGCATGATTTGCCCCACCTTTGGATCTCTTTGGCCCAGACTATAACTCAGAATGTATTGCACCAGGGCTTGTCAGTGCTGCCACAGTCGCTCCAACATGTGCAGAGTTGAATTCCACCGTGTTGGCACATCGCATTTTAGCCGGTGAAGTGGCAGGCTCAACGACTTCTGTAGAGATGTAAGTCGCTGAGCTGCGGGATGCGAACGGCGGAAGTGAGCACACAGCAACTGTGCCCTCTGCAAAAGGCCATGTAGTCCGGGATAGTGGCATACAAGGCACGTGTTTGACATTGCCCCGGCGAAGTGCCGCACCCAGGTTTGCGGCATTGTCGCACACGGCCTTCCCTGGATGCAGGTCCAGTGGAGACAACCATTCATGAAACTGGTTCTCCAGAGCTGACCACAACTCCTCAGCTGTGTGACTCACATTTCCCAGACATTTCAGCGTAAAAAAAGCCTGATTACATTGAGCCCTTCTACCAGCATAGCAAGCAAGTGTGCTGCAGGATCCCTTCTGCGCAGTTAGAAAGCCTGTGGCATGATCAGACAGGCTTTGGGTGCAGGAGGAGTACCGAGAGGAGGTTGAGGAGGCAGAAGCAGTGGAGGAACTTCGAGATAAAGAGGATTGACGAACAACTCGTGGGGACGGCAAGACTTGGACAGCAGCCCCTTGTCCTGCTGTCACCATAGTTACCCAGTGCCCAGTCAGTGACATGTAACGCCCCTGTCCATGCCTACTCGTCCAAGTGTCTGTGGTGAAATGCACCTTGTCACACACTGAGTTTCTCAAAGAAGCAGTGATGTTGTGTGCGACATGCTGGTGGAGCGCAGACACACCTTTCTTTGAGAATTAGTGCCTACTGGGCATCTGGTACTGGGGCACTGCGACAGACATAAGGTCTCGAAAATCCTCTGTGTCCACAAGGCGGAAAGGCAGCATTTCTGTAGCCAAGAGCTTGCAGATGGTGAAATTCAACCTCTTAGCTTTCTCATGGCTAGGAGGAAATGGTCTTTTACTTGTCCACATCTGAGGGACCGAGGACTGGCTGTTTTGCATAGACAGGGTTGAGTAGGGTGTCCCCGGACAACTGACGGTCTGTGAGGAAGATGCAGGCGCAAAACTTAGGTTGCCTTGATCCAAAGGTGGTGCTCTCGATGTCAGAGAGCGCTCAACACCAGCTGGTGTTTCCACTTCCAAATGAACTGATGATGACCTGCCAATCAGACTGGCTGTTGCAGGTAAAGAGGTGCCAGGTCTGAGTCTCAAAAGAGGTCTGACTGCTGTTACCCCAGTCGCAGAGGATGAAGAGGCCGCGGTCACGGATGCACAAGATGGGGCAGACGGTGGTTGGGCCAGCCCGCTAGGCCGCATTGTAGCACAGTGAGCTTGCCACTGCAACTTATGCTTCATATTCATGTGACGGTTCATGCATGAAGTACTCAAACTATGGATTTTTTGGCCTCTACTTAGCTTTTGGTCACAAATGTTACAGATAACACGAGTTGGGTCATCCTTATCGATGTTAAAAAATGCCCAGGCTATGCAAGGCTTAGAACTAGTGTTGAGCGATACTGCTCGATATCTAAAAATATCGGATCGGAATGGTATCGCCGATATCACTAAATATCGTCGATATCCGATTCCGATACCGGAAGTCCCATGTAAGTCTATGGGAACAAAATATCGCAACTAAAAAAACACTTTCTTTCCTTGTAAACACAAAATATACACACTTAGAATACATATATATATATATATATATATATATATATATGTCATGGTGACATATATATGTGTCCTGTGTGCCTTAATTGAACTGTTTTTTTGCTTGAGAATTGCAAAAATCATCATAGACTGTATTTGCCATTTTTCCGTCATATCTGCGCCACGAGGCACAGGTGAAGAATAAAGGGGTGCTCTCGTGGGCGTACACTCACTCCATGGCGCGAAAACGATGTCTGCACACTCTAAATGTTACTGCAATGTAAGATCGTGCCCCACAGCTCTGGAGTTCCGCCTCCTCATCCTCTTCAGTGGGCGTAAACGAACGCGAAGGTCCCGCCTCCCTACAAAAGATGTCGCCTCTCCTGATGCTAATGACACATGTGACTTTGCTGAGATGGCGAATGGACGTGAGCAGAAGTGGGAAGGGATGGAGGAGTCAGAGCTCTCCCCCACGGAAGCGACCCGATCGCCACGGAGCCACCGTTTGGCACCCGGCCTGGAAACCATCCTACGCTGGAAGAAGCGGAGGATACCCTGAGAGACCTGGCCCGGCACCGGGAGGAGGTCGCCAGGATGGAAACGAGCTGGCGGGCCCTAAAACTACAATTGGAGCGGCGCCAATCCCTCTTACCCCCTGAAGTGTCTGTACCGGAAGGTGAGGCACCCGTTTCAGTACAGAAGGCCGTGCGGGCATCCCAGCCCTTGCAATCTGAACCGGTTGCCAGTATCTCAGTGGAGGCACCCGTTCCAGTACAGAAGGCCGTGCGGGCATCCCAGCCCTTGCAATCTAAACCGGTTGCCAGTATCTCAGTGGAGGCACCCGTTCCAGTACAGAAGGCCGTGCGGGCATCCCAGCCCTTGCAATCTAAACCGGTTGCCAGTATCTCAGTGGAGGCACCCGTTCCAGTACAGAAGGCCGTGCGGGCATCCCAGCCCTTGCAATCTGAACCGGTTGCCAGTATCTCAGTGGAGGCACCCGTTCCAGTACAGAAGGCCGTGCGGGCATCCCAGCCCTTGCAATCTGAACCGGTTGCCAGTATCACAGTGGAGGCACCCGTTCCTGCAGAAAACGCCGCACCAGCACCCCAGATCCCGCTGTCTGCCCCCGTCGCTGAGGCAGAAGAAGCGACACCCGTCCTCATGGAGGAGGCCCCGCAGGCACCAGAGCACTACCTGCCTGTACCGGAGCCCCGACCGTCATCTGTTCCAGAGCCGGCTGCTTCCGCCACAGGTGAGCGCCGCCAGGACTGGGGGGCGCCAGGAGAGCTGCCGCAAACCGGACATCATAAGCTGGCATTTGATGGTGGAGACATGGAGCAGCTGGTGGAGGAGAATTACAACCGGCGTCAGGAGGAAGAGTGGAGACGTCGGGAGCGGGAAGCAGAGCGACAAAGGGAGCAGCGAGAATCCCAAAAGCTTCGGCAACGTCACCTGGAGAAGGACCTGGCAGAGAAGGCACGTATGAGAAAGGATAAAAGTACGGTGAGGGAGCCGCGGCGTAAGGGTGCAGTACGGAACTTTAAGTTAAAAGGTGGTTGGGGCTTCATCCAGGAGCCTGGACTTTATTTAGAAGTTTTTGTAACCCGGCGGGACGTGGAGGCTCACCTCCCAGAAGGACACCCGGGGAGGGACCTGTTGCCAGGAGACTTGGTGACTTACACCCGACACTGGGGTTACAATGGATGGTACGCCCTAAATGTTACCAGGTGCGACCCCTACTCCCCAGAGTGTCAGGAAACTGACAGACCCTACGAGCCTTCAGCCTCCCCAACCAGGCCTCTGCACAAGTGCCCACCCCACGCCGTAAATCTCCCCAGCCTCCCTCAGTGGTCTCCTCAGCAGCCCCAGCTATGGACATGATAATGATAGCTGGCCCGTACCCGGCGCCTGTTAGGCCCCCTGGGGTTCGTACAGTCGGGACATAGGGTTCCAGACCCGGAGGGAGACGAAAGAGGTGGCCACACAGACCCAGATAGCGGGTCACGACGTCACTGTACACGCCACACGACGTCATCAGGTCTGGGTGGACCCTCCTGTCATGGATGTTTGGCAAGCTCCACAACAGTACCAGGTGGTACCTGGAAGAGGCCAGCCAAAGAAGTCTAAATAACCCGGACAGGGTCTCTGTATGTAAATAGTTAAATTATTGATGTACCCGGACGGGTGAATGTTCATAAAAAGAAGTTTATTGTTGCCTTAATATACCCATGTTGGGTAATGGTTTGATGTACCCGGACGGGTGAATGTTCAGAAGAACAAGTTTATTTTTGCCTTAATATACCCATGTTGGGTAATGGTTTGATGTACCCGGACGGGTGAATGTTCAGAAGAACAAGTTTATTGTTGCCTTAATATACCCAGGTTGGGTAATGGTGTTTCACTGTAATGAAAATGTTCAACTTTGAAGCCATGAACTGTAGTGGCTCACAAATTTTTCTGTAAATAGTTGGCACTTCGGTGCTCCATTTTGGTTTTACAAAAAACTTTACTGTGCACTATTTTCAACTACCTCAGAAACTAAAAACCCGTTTGGTGTGGCCGAAAGTGAGGTCTGCTCAAGGAAAGTCTTGCAGCCCACCCAAGACCACAGTTGGAGGTTTGGAGCGGGTCCTCCACAAGCACAAGTAAAGGACACTGTGAAGTTACCCCGGTGGGGTTGTAGTCCTAAGAAGTCTCCACGAACTTCGGCACTAATGCTATTTGCACTTTTGTTGAATATGTATTTATTAACACACATGTATAACACATATCAAGGGTATCAACAGTAACAAAACATGTCACATAATATAAGCCATTTGCACTTTTGTAATGTTATTATTAAAAATTTTATTATGCAACGTTTAACTTGAAGTGTTTCCTGCTTTCTTACTACGTCGCATAGTCCACTCTGCTACATCACTTTGCACCATTGCTCTATCTCACATCTATCTGCCCTGGAAGGATAGCGTGTTACCTGTAGAAGACTTTTTACCTACCTGCACTACACCATCCCTTCCAGAGGACCTGCACAGCAGCGCTGGACACCCTGACCAGGTACTACAGGTGGCGTCACGACAAACTACACGAACATTCTATCATCCCCTGGAAATATCCCACATTCCAGTGATCGCCCAGGTCACGGACCGAGCTGTGCTACTCGTGACATCCCCCATAGAAGTCGACGTGATCGGTGCCGAGTACCCCCAAAACCCCTGTCTCTGTGCGACTCAACTTCCCTCACTGTGCTGGCACTTTACATTTACAATGCCTCTGGGTTTTTTTTTGGGGGGGTGGGGAACATTCAGACTTTTGCTATGGGGCCCCATGATTTATATGTACGCCTGCTGCTGAGGAATGGTATTTAAGGCTGTTAAGGAGCCAACATACATGGACCTTGCCAGCCTGATAATACCAGGCCACAGCAGTTTGCTTAGCTTGGTTGGTTAACAAAAATAGGGGATCCCCTCGAAAAAAAAAGGCGTAGGGGTCCCCCTATTTGTGTTAACCAGCCAAGTAAAATGCAGACTGCTGCGGCCTGGTATTAAAAGACTGTCAAGGCCCATGGATTTTGGCCCTCAACAGCCTGATAATACCAGGCTACAGCAGCCCCACATTTGGCGCATCAAAAGATGTGCCAATTGTGGCACTTTACCCGGCTCTTCCCACTGCCCTGTAGCGGTGGCAAGTGGGGTAATAAGGGGTTAATGTCACCGTTGATTGCACGGTGAGAATAAGCCCGGTTAATAATGGAGAGGTGTCAATAAGACACCGATCCATTATTAATCCCAAAGTTTTTAAATGTATAAAAAAAAAGACACAGCAAGAAAAAAGTATTTTAATGAAATAAAAGAGACAACACAGTTTTCATTTCTTTTATTATACTCTCATTCCTGTGACGCCATCGATCTCCTGTAAAAAAAGAAAAAAAAAAAAACAACAGTATACCACCTGTCCGACGCAGTCGATAGTAACGACTGTCCCACGGCAATCCAGCTCTGCTACATCGCAATGACAGGCAGAGCCTGTCATCTCGACGCAGCACAGCTGATTACCTGCTTCCCCGGCGGTGACGTCATCGGACTGACTGCTTTACGGCCGGGATTACCCAGCAGTCACTGCAGTTATCACGAGAAACTGCATGTGACCGCCGGGGAAAGATGATGGCGGCCATGAAGCAGTCCAGCCCGTGACCGCCGGGATCTTCTGCCAGGTAAGTGCCGCTGACTCCTGACAGACCCGACCGACGGACACTGACAGTGACAGTGACAATCCCGATTCCGGTATCCGATAAGACGAAAATATCGGAACTAAGTATCGAAAGGCCGATAGAGCTAATATCGGCCGATACCCGATACTTGCGGTATCGTATCGCTCAACACTACTTAGAACCCATGCGACCTGAAGAGCCACCTTAACTTGTGGTCAGAGGCAGAGTTGTGGTTGTGGATGCAGTTGGTGACGTGCTTCCAGTACTACGTCTCTGTCCAGGAAGGAGCACCCTGACCTCGTCGTCACTCGAATCCTCCTCCACCTCCTCTGCTGACTTCATCGACTGCCTGACTGTGGGTTGACAGTAAGTGGGATCTACAACCTCGTCATCATCACCCTGTGTGTTCTCACCCCCGTCGTCCTCAGAGCCAGCCTCTTCCTGCCCTGACACAAAACTCAAGTTATCGCTCACATCAGGTATTTGAGTCTCATCATCGTCTTCCTCATTGTCTCCACCAACTGGAGTTACAGTTTGGGAACGAGGGTCTACATTATGCTCAGAACCCTCTTCATCAGGTCCTGGATTCGACTCATAAACATTCTGGGCATCAGTGCACATCATTTCCTCGTCTGGATTCACAGAAGCTCTGGAGCCGACCTCTGATTCCCAGGCTATAGTATGAGTAAACAGCTCTGCAGACTCAACCATCTGTTCTACCCCATACTCAGACGGGTAGCTGGATACTTCTTGGGAGCTGTGAGGAAGCAAATGCGATTGGGGTGACACCTCTGAGGACAGGAGTTTTTGTGATGTTGAAGTTGAGGTGGAGGAGAGCCGACTTAAAGGAGCACTTGATATCTGTTGAAGCACCTGCTGTTTTTGTGCCTCTTCTGGAATTTGTAGCGATGGGCTTGCCCGTAAGAAAGGGATCGTACCACATTGTCCACTAAAAGAAGTAGACATCTTAGTTTGGCTGGAAGATGGTCTTTCTTCTGCAGATGTTACTGTTGCTTTAACACCTACCCCACGGACACAACATTTTTTTCCCTTCCCAACACGCCTAGTCCCCTTTCCACCAGCAGCAGGCTTTTTGCCACTTATTTTGATGGTTACCAAATTGACAACTCTGAAGCTGCTTGCACAAAAAACGATGGATGGAAACCAAGCTTAGCTGAGTGGCCAATTTGTGGTACTAGTCCAAAAGGATTGGCTGGGTTAGAAGCAGTAAAACAATTTTATTACATACAAGGTGGTGGAGCTTTGTAGAGATGGCCTAATACAATGAGTAGCACACACTGCTACTATGCCCACAATTATTTTAGAGGCAAGATGCAGCTAAAAATTGGTAGTTATTTCAACGCTGGTGGAGCTTTGTATAGATGGCCTAATACAATGAGTACCACAGACTTCTACTATGCCCACAATTATATTACATGCACGAGGCAGGTAAAAATTAGGAGTTATTTGAACGCTTGTGGAACTTTGTATAGATGGCCTAATAGAATGAGTAGCACACTGCTACTATGCCCACAATATTTTAGAGGCAAGATGCAGCTAAAAATTAGGAGTTATTTCAATGCTGGTGGAGTTAGTGTAGATGGCCTAATACAATGAGTACCACAGACTGCTACTATGCCCACAATTATATTACAGGCTCGATGCTGCTAAAAATTAGGAGTTATTTGAACGCTGGTGGAACTTTGTATAGATGGCCTAATAGAATGAGTAGCACACACTGCTGCTATGCCCACAACTATTTTAGAGGCAAGATGCAGCTAAAAATAGGTAGTTATTTGAATGCTGGTGGAGCTTTGTATAGATAGTCTAACACAATGAGTACCACAGACTGCTACTATGCCCACAATTATATTACAGGCACGATGCAGCTAAAAATTAGGAGTTATTTGAACGCTGGTTGAACTTTGTATAGATGGCCTAATAGAATGACTAGCACACACTGCTACTATGCCCACAATTATTTTAGAGGCAAGATGCAGCTAAAAATTAGGAGTTATTTGAACGCTGGTGAAACTTTGTATAGATGGCCTTATAGAATGACTAGCACACACTGCTACTATGCCCACAATTATTTTAGAGGCAAGATGCAGCTAAAAATTGGTAGTTATTTCAATGCTGGTGGAGCTCTGTAGAGATGGCCTAATACAATGAGTAGCACACACTGCTACTATGCCCAAAATTATATTACAGGCACGATGCAGCAAAAAATTAGAAGTTATTTGAACGCTAGTGGAGCTTTGTATAGATGGCCTAATACAATGAGTATCACAGACTGCTACTATGCCCACAATTATATTACAGGAACGATGCAGCAAAAATTAGGAATTATTTGAACGCTGGTGGAGCTTTGTATACAGGTCCTTCTCAAAAAAATTAGCATATAGTGCTAAATTTCATTATTTTCCATAATGTAATGATTACAATTAAACTTTCATATATTTTAGATTCATTACACACCAACTGAAATTTGTCAGGTCTTTTATTGTTTTAATACTGATGATTTTGGCATACAAATCCTGATAACCCAAAAAACCTGTCTCAAAAAATTAGCATATCAAGAAAAGGTTCTCTAAACGACCTATTACCCTAATCTTCTGAATCAACTAATTAACTCTAAACACATGCAAAAGATTCCTGAGGCTTTTAAAAACTCCCTGCCTGGTTCATTACTCAAAACCCCCATCATGGGTAAGACTAGCGACCTTACTGATGTCAAGAAGGCCATCATTGACACCCTCAAGCAAGAGGGTAAGACCCAGAAAGAAATTTCTCAACAAATAGGCTGTTCCCAGAGTGCTGTATCAAGGCACCTCAATGGGAAGTCTGTTGGAAGGAAACAATGTAGCAGAAAACGCTGTACAACGAGAAGAGGTGACCGGACCCTGAGGAAGATTGTGGAGAAGGACCAATTCCAGACCTTGGGGGACCTGAGGAAGCAGTGGACTGAGTCTGGTGTAGAAACATCCAGAGCCACCGTGCATAGGCGTGTGCAGGAAATGGGCTACAGGTGCCGCATTCCCCAGGTAAAGCCACTTTTGAACCATAAACAGCGGCAGAAGCGTCTGACCTGGGCTACAGAGAAGCAGCACTGGACTGTTGCTAAGTGGTCCCAAGTACTTTTTTCTGATGAAAGCAAATTTTGCATGTCATTCGGAAATCAAGGTGCCAGAGTCTGGAGGAAGACTGGGGAAAAGGAAATGCCAAAATGCCTGAAGTCCAGTGTCAAGTACCCACAGTCAGTGATGGTGTGGGGTGCCATGTCAGCTGCTGGTGTTGGTCCACTGTGTTTCATCAAGGGCAGGGTCAATGCAGCTAGCTATCAGGAGATTTTGGAGCACTTCATGCTTCCATCGGCTGAAATGCTTTATGGAGATGAAGATTTCATTTTTCAGCACAACCTGGCACCTGCTCACAGTGCCAAAACCACTGGTAAATGGTTTACTGACCATGGTATTACTGTGCTCAATTGGCCTGCCAACTTTCCTGACCTGAACCCCATAGAGAATCTGTGGGATATTGTGAAGAGAACGTTGAGAGACGCAAGACCCAACACTCTGGATGAGCTTAAGGCCGCTATCGAAGCATCCTGGGCCTCCATAACACCTCAGCAGTGTCACAGGCTGATTGACTCCATGCCATGCCGCATTGAAGCAGTCTTTTCTGCAAAAGGATTCCCGACCAAGTATTGAGTGCATAACTGAACTTTATTATTTGATGGTTTTTTTGTTTGTTTTTAAAAAACACTTTTATTCTATTGGACGGTTGAAATATGTTTATTTTTTGAGACAGGTTTTTTGGGTTATCAGGAGTTGAATGCCAAAATCATCAGTATTAAAACAATAAAAGACCTGACAAATTTCAGTTGGTGTGTAATGATTCTAAAATATATGAAAGTTTAATTGTAATCATTACATTATGGAAAATAATGAAATTTTGCACTATATGCTAATTTTTTGAGAAGGACCTGTAGATAGCCTAATACAATGAGTACCACAGACTGCTACTATGCCCACAATTATATTACAGGCACGATGCAGCTAAAAATTAGGAGTTATTTGAACGCTGGTTGAACTTTGTATAGATGGCCTAATAGAATGACTAGCACACACTGCTACTATGCCCACAATTATTTTAGAGGCAAGATGCAGCTAATTATTAGGAGTTATTTGAACGCTGGTGGATCTGGCAAAAAGTGATAGGAACTGATGTAACCTAGCCCTCAAAACGGCTGCAATTACAAATAGTCACTACTCCCAAGTTGACCTATCTGTCTTTTTAAGAGCACAGACCTGCCTGCTAAAACTGCTAGGAACTGATGTAACCTTACTAACCTAGCCCTAAAAAGGGTTTGCAATTACAAATAGTCACTACTCTCAAGTTGACCTATCTGTCTATTTAAGAGCACAGACCTGCCTGCTAAAACTGCTAGGAACTGATGTAACCTAGCCCTCAAAAGGGCTGCAATTACGAACTAGTCTCTACTCCCTAAACCTTCCTGTGTATTTCACAGCTATTTCGCTTGCAATTCGCAGTTGCACACACAATATAGCGCTAACAGCAGCAGTGCCGTCTAACACTGAGCTGCAGCAGTGAGAAAATGGTGACGAGGGAGGAAATGGCAGGGTCTTATAGGGCAAGGACATGTGACATACACAGCCAATGACACATGCCCTTGCTTGTGTGAAAAAAAGCACTTCGCTCTGTGTGTGCGCTGCTGATAGGCTGACAGACTGCACCGCCCACTGGAAATGCGGGAAAGAGAAAAAAAATGGAGATCTTCATTATCTCTGCAGAGATCCATCCCATGCCCTCCCCCACCCCTCTGTACACTCAAACTGTGTATTAACAGTGATTCTCAGCATTACTGTGAAAAAATCCAGTGACGATTTAGGTGCACGAACAGTTATCGAACATAACCTCGAACAGTCGGATTTTTTCAAAATCGTTCGGGTTCGTCGAACGACTCGAACACCACACAAAACAGCTCGAATTTGAGATTGGCGAACAGTTCGCTTCGAACACCGCTCATCTCTAGTGGAGAGGTCCTGGGAGGATGCTGTGCTCATTGAGGTGGATGCCTCAGCTGCCATCCAACCAACAATGGTTTCTACTTGATCCTCTCTTATCAGCCTATGGCCCTGTGCTCCTAACAAGCTGTGCATAAATGCCGGGTGAAAGTAGGTGCTGAGTGACTTGGGCCTGCTGCTTGCCCTGGATGTGCACCATGTCTAGCTGCTGATGCACCTCTTCCGCGGCCGCCACGGGGACGTCCCTTACTCCCTGCCTTCATCTCTATTGATGGATTCAGAATGGCAAGAAAGTAATTATTATGGATTAGTGTGCTTATTCCTGTAGGACTACAAACAGGTATAAGAAACATTAATGGCACTGTATGATGGTGTGTCTGCTACACTTTATTTGAATTTAGTGTGGCCTACACAAAGAGTAACGTGTGTTTGTGGTGTTGGTGTACACTTTACGGTCGGATGTCACAGCGCAGTAAATGACACTGCTGTGATACCAAAAAAAAAAAGGATTCTCCGGGACTGAGCCAGGTGCTGTGTGGCACCAGCCACAGAGTTTGTTTGGGCCCTCACAGTACAATCCCTATATAGTGTTTAACTTTAACCTCAACAGATGCTGTGAGGTAAAGTAACACTTATAAGGGCACTGAGAGTGAATTTACTGGTGAAAAATTTGGGGGTGCGTGATAGAACAGGCCGCACTAGGGTCCTGCAGTCTGATGTGACTACAAAGACTGGCCTAGTGGGTGCTGCACTCCCCAAAAAAAAGCACACAGGCGGTCTGCGCAACCGAGGTGACTAAACTGTGCAAAGCGCACCCGAGCACCAGGAAAATTGAGGGATAAATAGGGGTAAGGGATTGGGGGGCAGGTTCAGGGGGAACCCCTCACTTAAAAATCCCTATATAGCGTTCACCAAAATGTACTGGATGGTGAAGCTACACTTTTAGGAAAAAATAGGGGAAGCGGATTTAAGGGATGAAAAGAAAAGGCTGTGAAAAGGCAGTGAGACACACACACCACACACTGCTGCAGCAAGAGGAGCTGCAGCAGCTGCAGTGAATGTACGCTGCACTGTCTCACTAATCACCTCACTGAGAGCCTTCACAGCACATAAAATGAAACTGAGCGGGGTCAGTGAGGAAAAAGACTGCTTCTGTAACACACAGGGGCTGCTACAGTCGGTGAAAAACAATTTTTTTATCGCTACTAGATCCGAGATCTCACCCTATCTCCAACAGCAACCTATCCCTATCTGCTTTCACAGTAGAGGGAGGCTAAAATGGCAGACACAGCCTTTTTTACTGCCTGATCACACCATCCAGCCTGCCAATCACAGTGCAGCCCCTAGCTAGCAAGTTTGGACGCCTCCTAACAAGCTTAGGGAGTTACACAATGTTGTCAGCAATTCTTCAGCTCCTGATGGGCTCCATGGAGCGCTCAGAGGCTGAAGGATTATGGGATTTCCGATTTCCGATATGAAAAAAATATCGGAATCGGAAATCGGAATTCCGATATAGCAAATATTGGGCCGATTTCCGATATTTCAATATCGGAAAGCTCATCCCTAGCGATGACGTCACGTCTGTGTGGCCTCTGCCTGAACAGTCACAGTGCAGAGAGCTGGAAGATGGCGACGCTGAGGAGTCCAGAGTAGAGCAGTGCCCAGCGAGGAGAGGTATTTCATTTTTTTTAATGGTTGGAGCAATATATGGTGAGCATTATACACTGGAGCATCATATATGGGGCCCATCATATACTAGAGCATCATATGGGGTTCATTAATTATGGGGCATCATTTAGGGTATGGAGCATCATATGGAGCACATATGGGGCCTATTCTGTATGGAGCATTATATGGAGCCCATTCTGTATGGAGCAATATATGGGCCTCATTATTCTGTATAGAGCAATATATGGGGCTCATTATTCTGTATGGCGCACTATGTGGTGCCCATAATACTGTGTGGAGGACTATACTGTCTGTTTTTTGAGCTATTGTAGAATTTAAAATAGATATCAGTCATGTAATGTAAGAAGTTAAGTATTTGGCATTGTGCTATACCTATATTTCTCTGCCGTATCGGAGCATCATAAATTGTGGTATGTGTTAAAGGGGCCCACTGAGACTCTTTGGCCCGGGGCCCATGAAAACCTGGAGCGAGCTCTGCCCCCCCCACAACGTTAGCAAAATAACCCCCAGTTTTCAATGCGTTACTATTATTATAAATTAAATTAAGGTTGACAAGCTTAAGTAATAATTGATGTAGTTGCAATTGAAATGGACACTGTAGGTGAGTTTACTGTCCTCCACTCCCTGCTAACTTTTATTCCCCATTGACTTGCATTGGGGTCGGATTTTCGACTCCGACCCGACCATTTCCGTTAGTCGGCCGACTTCGTTTGACTCGACTTTTGAGAAAGTCGTGTTTCACAAAACCCGACTCGACCCGAAAAACAGGAAAGTCGCTCATCTCTAGTGTTATCTCTTGTACTTTCTAAAAATAGGCAGCATGGCTGCCCTTTCTGAGTTAAGTATTTAATCCATATAGCTACTCGGTGGATGGGTGTCTCAGTCGGGTCCTGTACTGCTCTGCCCTTATACACATTGATGTCATTTGAAAGATGGTAAATTTTTATTAATAGAAACATGTTAGGACTGTCCCGAAGGTTACATCTTGTCATGGTGGGTTGGATTTTACACTTTTTTAAATCAAAATAGCTTTAGCTAAGTACCTTGTTATTTACATTTACTATTACAATTTACTTATTTACTTGCTGTAGGTTATAGGATATATGCTCTTTAATTTAATTTTTTTGTGGATCTTGTGTGTGAAATAGCTGCAGAATGAATGTGCTCTAACACTTTGCTCGAATAATAGCTTATAGTCCAGCTCAGTCTTTTGGTTTTACTATTATGTCTTGTACTTTGTACAAAGAGGGGGCATGGCTAAACTTTCTTATCTAAGTATTTCATATGTATTGCTTCCAATAAATGGGTGTCTCAGTCCGGAGCTATGCTTCTCTGCCCTTATTCACATTGTGGTTGTTGGGCACATGGTAAGGTATTAATACTAGAGACAGGTTAGGACCTTCCTAATGGGTACATCTTGTCGTGGTGGGATGTCGTTTATGGTTTATTTGCTCAATATATCATTAGCTATGTACCCTATGTTATTTACATGTACTTTTACTGTTTACTTGCTGTAGGGTTTTTGTTTTTTTTCATGGGTTTTGTATGTGAAATGGCCATGGTGTAATTACACTTTGTACAGTATATATACCAGTTTATAGTTCAGCTCTGTTTTTTGGTTTAGCTTGTGATAGGCTGCAACTTTCAGATCACTTGAACCATGCATCATCACGAAATTAGCTAAAGATGGGCAGTTTAACCCCTTCACCCCGAGCCTGTTTTCACCTTCTTGAACAGGCCAAAATTTTACAATTCTGACCAGTTTCAACTTTATATGATAATAACTCTGGAACACTTCAATGGATTCCACTGATTCTGAGACTGTTTTCTTTTACCTAATTTGGGAAACTAGACCCCTTAAGGAAGTTTATAACATAGAGCTGTATAAATAAGCCGTGAAAATAAAAAAATCTAATTTTTCCCACAAAAATGTGCTTTTAGCCTCAAAGCATTATTACAAGGGTAAAAGGAGAAATTGCACCATACAATTTGTTGTGCAATTTCTCCTGAGCACACCAATACCTCCATATGTGGGGAAAACTAATGCTTGGGCACACGGCAAGTATGGGAAGGAGCACATGTGACTTTATAAATGCAAAATTTGCTGGAATCATTAGCGGATGCCATGTCGCATTTGGAGAGCCCATGGTGTCTATAAAGAATAGACCACCCCATATATGACCCCATTTTGGAAACTAGATCCCTTAAGGAACTTATTTAGATGTGTGATGAGCACCTTTAACTCCCCAGGTGCTTCTCAGAAGTTTATAACGTTGTGCCATGAAAATAAAAAAATCACATTCTTCCAACAAAAATGTTCATTTATCTCCATTTTTTACAAGAGTATCAGAAACAATTGCACAATTTGTTGAGCAATTTCTCATGAGTACACTAATATCCAATTTGTGGAGGAAAACTACTGTTTCTGTACATGGCAGAGCTCGGAAGGAAAGGAGTGCTATTTAACTTTTTGAATGCAAAATTTGCTGGAATAATTGTAATGGATAGCTGGGTTTGCAGGTTAGGTGATTTAAGAGTTAATGTGGATGGCCTCTGTTGTGAATGTGTTAGAAATGAATTCTGAGCAGAAGCTCCCTCTGGTGGTTACAAACAGTAATGAACCATTCAATGATGATTGGCAATCAGGAGTTACAGACTGGTCTTATATAAGGGAGGTTCCCTCCCATCATGGTTGCCGGTGATCAATTGTTCTTGTCTCAACTGTGGTTCTTGGTTCACTTGGAAGCTTGCTGAGTCTTGCCTCTTCTCCTGCTCTCAGATAAGATATTTTCTGTTTTTTGTTTTTGTGCTTACCATTTGCATTTTTCTCTGCATTTCTGTGAGGTTAGCCAGGTTTCCCCCCTTGGGCTCCTCTCAGTTCTTCTGGAGCCACTGTTATTTGTTCATTTGCCTTTTCCAGTTTTTTCAGTGGCTGCGGCTTAGTTTTGTTACACCAGAGAACTAATTTAGGTGGTAGAGGTCGTGTGATCTCAGGTGTTTTTGCAATTAGTAGTGTTGGTATTTTTTAGGGTTTTTTGGATTGCAGTAAGTGTCCTTCCTATCCTTTTCTGTCTAGGAAGATTGGGCCCCAACGTTTGCTCATACTATTTTCTGTCTGTGTCTGTATTTCCTCTTGTCTAACCGCCATTACATGTTTGGGGGCTCCCTATGTTCTTTGGGGATCTGCTCTGGGGCAGATAGCTTTCCTCTTTCTGTCTTTAGGTGTAGTTAACCTCTCAGGCTGTGACGAGGCGTCTAGGACCAACTTAGGAACACTCCACGGCTGCCTTTAGTTGTGGTGGTTAGTCAGGGTACTGCAATCCAGTAGATTCCAACCTCTCTGGTGTATTGCCGTTTTTGCCTGCTCTCCTCAGCTACCAAATCATAACAGTATCACCGGCCAAACTGAAAATTATATGGTACTCAACAGAAGGGAAAAATAGTAAAAGGAAAAAGAAAAAAGGAAGTTGTCAGAAATTTTTATTTTTTTTTCTCTCTGTTTGTTGCATTTTTTCCCTCTTTTTCTCTGGGTGCTGAGGAGGATATTTTTTTTTCTCTCTATGGAGTTTGCATAGTTGTCTGGCCATGTGGATCAGCTTGCGACTGAAGTTCAGAGTATTGCTACCTATCTTGCAGGATTGCCGTTTGTGGAACCTAGGATCCCCATGCCAGATTTATTTTTGGGGGATCGAGCTAAATTTCTGAATTTCAAAAATAACTGTAAGTTGTTTTTTGACTTAAAACCTAAGTCCTCAGGGAACGCAGCACAGCAGGTTCAAATTGTCATCTTTCTCCTGCACGGCGATCCTCAGGATTGGGCTTTTTCCCTGACACCTGGGGACCCTGTTTTCAGTAATGTTGATGCATTTTTTCTGGCTCTGGGGTTATTGTACGATGAACCTAATGTCACTGATCAAGCTGAAAAAACCTTGTTGGCATTAAATTAGGGGCTTGAGGACGCTGAGTTGTACTGTCAGAAATTCCAAAAGTGGGCAGTCCTGACCAAATGGAATGATGATGCTTTGGCAGCCCTTTTTCGGAAGGGTCTGTCAGAGAATGTAAAAGATGTTATTGTGGGTTTCCCTGCTCCCTCTGGTCTCAATGATTCTATGTCATTAGCGATTCAAATTGACAGACGTTTGCGTGAGCGTAGAGGTATGCGTGGAATACTGTTGCCTTGTGAACCAGCTTCCGAACCCATGCAGTGTGATAGAGTGGCTTCTGGGGCACAGCGTCATGAGTTTCGAAAACGCAATGGGTTATGTTTCTACTGTGGTGACGCCTCTCATGCTATTTCAGTCTGCCCTAAGCGGGGAAGACGTTTTGCATGCTCAGTTGTCTTGGGTAGTGTTCAGACTAAATTTCTGTTGACTGTTACCCTGATTTGCTCCCTGTCCACATTTTCTGCTCAGGCTTTTGTTGATTCGGGAGCAGCTATTAACCTGATGGATTTTGATTTTGCTAAACGTTGTGGGTTTCCCTTGATACCCCTACGGAAGTCTATTCCCCTACTGGGGATTGATTCTACCGCTTTGGCTGAGAATAAACCACAGTTCTCTACTCAGGTGATAATGAGGGTTGAACCTGATCATCAGGAGAGTTGCAAATTGTTGGTGCTGTACAGTCATGGCCAAAAGTTTTGAGAATGACACAAATATTAATTTTTACAAAGTCTACTGCTTCACTTTTTCTAATGGCAATTTGCATATACTCCAGAATGTTATAAAGAGTGATCAGCTTAACAGCAATTACTTGCAAAGTCAATATTTGGCTAGAAAATGAACTTTATCTCCCAAAACACATTTCAACATCATTGCAGCCATGCCTTAAAAGGACCAGCTAACCTCTTTTCAGTGATTGCTCCATTAACACAGGTGTGGGTGTTGATGAGGACATGGCTGGAGATCAATCTGTCATGATTAAGTAAGAATGACACAACTGGACACTTTAAAAGGAGGCTGGTGCTTGGCATCATTGTTTCTCTTCTGTTAACCATGGTTATCTCTAAAGAAACATGTGCAGTCATCATTGCAATGCACAAAAATGGCCTAACAGGGAAGAGTATCGCAGCTGGAAAGATTGCACCTCAGTCAACAATCTATCGCATCATCAAGAACTTCAAGGAGAGAGGTTCCATTGTTGCCAAAAAGGCTTCAGGGCGCCCAAGAAAGACCAGCAAGCACCAGGACAGTCTTTTAAAAGTGTTTCAGCTGCGGGATCGGGCTACCAGCAGTGCAGAGCTTGCTCAGGAATGGCAGCAGGCAGGTGTGAGTGCATCTGGACGCACTGTGAGGCGGAGACTCGGAGCAAGGCCTGGTCTCAAGGAGGGCAGCAAAGAAGCCACTTCTCTCCAGAAAAAAACATCATGGACAGACTGATATTCTGCAAAAGGTACAGGCAGTGGACTGCTGAGGACTGGGGTAAAGTTATTTTCTCTGATGAATCCCCTTTTAGATTGTTTGGGACATCAGGAAAACGCCTCATTGGGAGAAGACAAGGTGAGCGCTACCACCAGTCTTGTCTCATGCCAACTGTTAAGCATCCTGAAACCATTCATGTGTGGGGTTGCTTCTCAGCCAAGGGAATCGACTCTCTCACAGTCTTGCCTAAAAACACAGCCATGAATAAAGAATGGTACCAGAATGTCCTCCAAGAGCAACTTCTCCCAACCCTCCAAGAGCAGTTTGGTGATCAACAATGCCTTTTCCAGCATGATGGAGCACCTTGCCATAAAGCAAAGGTGATAACTAAATGGCTCAGGGAACAAAACATAGAGATTTTGGGTCCATGGCCTGGAAACTTCCCTGATCTTAATCCCATTGAGAACTTGTGGTCAATCATCAAGAGACGGATGGACAAAAAAAAACTTAAAAATTCTGACAAAATGAAAGCATTGATTGTGCAAGAATGGACTGCTATCGGTCAGGATTTGGACCAGAAGTTGATTGAGAGCATGCCAGGGAGAATTACAGAGGTCCTGAAGAAGAAGGGTCAACACTGCAAATATTGACTTGCTGCATTAACTCATTCTAACTGTCAATATAAGCTTTTGTTACTCATATGTTTGCAATTATTATATTTCTGTCTGTGATAAAAACATCTGTCAAACACACATAAAAACCAGAGGGCAGCAGATCATGTGAAAATATAATATTTGTGTCATTCTCAAAACTTTTGGCCATGACTGTATAATCTGCATGACATTATTGTACTAGGTTTCCCTTGGGTACAGTCTCATAATCCTGTTTTGGATTGGAAATCTGTGTCTGTAACCAGTTGGGGCTGCCAATGTGTTAATGCCAACACTCCTGTTTTTTTCTGCCTCTCCCCAGGCTCAGGATGTTCCTGACTTTTTGACTGATTTTTCTGATGTGTTTAGCGAAAGTAAATCTGCATCCTTGCCCCCCATAGGAGCTATGACTGCGCTATTGAATTAGTGCCTGGTAGTAAATTCCCTAAAGGTCGCCTTTTTAACTTGTCTGTACCTTAACATGACGCTATGCGGTCTTATATCAAGGAGTCATTGGAGAAGGGTCATATCAGACCATCCTCTTCACCCTTGGGTGCCGGTTTTTTCTTTGTGGCCAAAAAGGATGGTTCATTAAGGCCGTGTATTGATTATCGTCTCTTGAACAATATCACTGTGAAATATCAATATCCGTTACCCTTGATTTCTGACCTGTTTTCCAGGGTGAAAAGTGCTACTTGGTTGGAAGCTTGACCTCAGGGGGGCGTATAACCTTATTCGCATTAAGCACGGGGATGAATGGAAAACGGCATTTAATACCCCAGAGGGGCATTTTGAGTACCTAGTGATGCCCTTTGGGCTCACTAATGCTCCTTCTGTCTTCCAGTCCTTCATGAATGACATTTTCAGGGATTTTGTGGATACATTTCTGATTGTTTATTTGGATGATATCTTGATTTTTTCCAATGACTGGGACTCTCATGTGAAACATGTTCGGACTGTGTTCCAGATTTTGAGAGAGAATGCTCTGTATGTGAAGGGATCAAAGTGTCTTTTTGGCGTACAGAGGATCTCATTTCTGGGATTCATTTTGTCCCCATCTGTTATTGAAATGGACCCGGTCAAGGTTCAGGCCATCTGTGATTGGGTTCAACCTACTTCATTAAAGGCTCTTCAGAGATTCTTGGGTTTTGCCAATTTTTATCGTAAAATTTATTGGTAATTTCTCTGTTATTGTTAAACCATTGACTGATTTGACCAAAAAGGGTTCTGATGTGGTGAATTGGCCTCCTGAGGCAGTCTCTGCGTTTCAGGAACTTAAGCAGAGATTCACTTCTGCTCCTGTTCTACGGCAGCCTGATGTTTCTCTGCCATTTCAGGTGGAGGTTGATGCCTCTGAAATTGGGGCAGGTGCCGTTTTGTCCCAAAGAGATCCAGAGACCTCTAAAAGTAACCCTTGTGCCTTTTTCTCTCGAAAATTTTCTCCAACTGAACGCAATTATGACGTGGGTAATCGGGAGTTATTGGCCATGAAGTGGGCTTTTGAAGAGTGGAGACATTGGCTGGAGGGAGCCAAACATCAGGTGGTGGTCCTCATGGACCATAAGAATCTGGTTTATCTGGAATCAGCCAAGCGACTTAATCCTAGACAGGCTAGGTGGGCCTTGTTTTTCACACGTTTTAATTTTGTCGTTTCCTTTCTTCCTGGCACTAAGAATGTTAAGGCGGTTGCCCTCTCGAGGAGTTTCCTTGCGGACTCTCCTGAGTTATCTGATCCTGCTGTTATTTTGAAAGAGGGTGTAGTTCTTTCCGCCATCTCACCCAATTTGAGACTGGCTCTGGAAGGGTGTCAGGAGGATAAACCACTAGCGCTGCCCTATTGGGAAATTGTTTGTCCCAGACCGGTGGAAAAAGAGTGTGATGTCTGAGATTCATTGTTCCGCGTTGTCATCCCGGAATTTTTGGTACCAGAGACTTGGTTAGTCGGTCCTTTTGGTGGCCTACTTTGTCTCGTGATGTCAGGGAATTTGTGCAGTCCTGAGGGACTTGCTCTCGCTCCAAGCCTTGCTCTCGCTCTAGTGGTTTGTTGATGCCATTGCCTGTGCCCAAGAGACCATGGACCCATATCTCTATGGATTTCATTTCCGATCGCCCTTTTTCTCAGAGAATGACCGTTATCTGGGTGATTTGTGATAGGTTTTCCAAAATGATACATCTTGTGCCATTACCTAAGTTGCCTTCCTCCTCCGAATTGGTGCCTTTGTTCCTTCAGCACGTGGTTCGGTTACACGGCATTCCTGAGAACATTGTGTCTGACAGAGGAGTCCAGTTTGTTTCCAGATTTTGGAGGACTTTTCGTTCTAAACTTGGTGTTCAATTGTCTTTCTCCTCGGCTTTTCATCCTCAGACCAATGGACAAACTGAGAGAACAAACCAGACATTGGAGACTTATCTGAGATGCTTTGTGTCTGCTGATCAAGATGACTGGGTCTCTTTTTTGCCTTTGGCTGAGTTTGCTCTTAATAATAGGGCTAGCTCTGCCACTTTGATGTCTCCATTTTTCTGCAATTTTGGGTTTCACCCTCGATTTCTTCGGGACAGACGGAGGCTTCTGTCTGTACAGGTGTTGACTCTGTTGTGGAGCGTATGCAGCAGATTTGGGACCAGGTAGGGGAGAGGTTGTCCCTCTCCCAGGAGAGGGCCCAGCGGTTTGGCAACCGGCATAGGACTGATGGTCCTCGGTTTGAAGTGGGGGACTTGGTCTGGTTGTCCTCAAGAAATATCCCTATGAGAGTTGCATCTCCTAGGTTTAAGCCTTATAAGATCATGGAGATTCTTAATCCTGTTTCCTTTCGTTTACTTCTTCCAGGGACATTTAAGATCCATAATGTGTTCCACAAGTCCTTATTGAAGAGGTTTGTCGAGCCAGTGGTTCCTATGGCTTCGCCTCCTGACCCTGTTTTGGTTGAGGTCAATCTGGAGTATGTGGTTGAGAAAATATTGGATTATCGTTTTTCTAGACGGAAACTCCAGTATTTGGTTAAATGGAGAGGTTATGGTCAGGAGGACAAATCTTGGGTGTTTGCTTTGGACATCCATGCTAGGAGACTGATCCGTGCATATCACAGAGCTCATCCTGACCGACCTGGTTGCCCAAATGAGGGTTCGGTGACCCCTCCTCAAGGGGGGGTACTGTTGTGAATGTGTTAGAAATGAATTCTGAGCAGAAGCACCCTCTGGTGGTTACAAACAGTACTGAACCATTCAATGAAGATTGGCAATCAGGAGTTACAGACTGGTCTTATATAAGGGAGGTTCCCTCCCATCATGGTTGCCGGTGATCAATTGTTCTTGTCTCAACTGTGGTTCCTGGTTCACTTGGAAGCTTGCTGAGTTTTGCCTCTTCTCCTGCTCTCAGATATGATATTTTCTGTTTTTTGTTTTTGTGCTTAAAATTTGCATTTTTCTCTGCATTTCTGTGAGGTTAGCCAGGTTCCCCCCCCCCCCACGGGGGGCTTGGGCTCCTCTCAGTTCTTCTGGAGCCACTGTTATTTGTTCATTTGCCTTTTCCAGTTTTGTCAGTGGCTGCAGCTTAGTTTTGTTACACCAGAGAACTAATTTAGGTGGTAGAGGTCGTGTGATCTCAGGTGTTTTTGCAATTAGTAGTGTTGGTATTTTTTAGGATTTTTTTGGATTGCAGTAAGTGTCCTTCCTATCCTTTTCTGTCTAGGAAGATTGGGCCCCAACGTTTGCTCATACTATTTTCTGTCTGTGTCTGTATTTCCTCTTGTCTAACCGCCATTACATGTTTGGGGGCTTCCTATGTTCTTTGGGGATCTGCTCCGGGGCAGATAGCTTTCCTCTTTCTGTCTTTAGGTGTAGTTAACCTCTCAGGCTGTGACGAGGCGTCTAGGACCAACTTAGGAACGCTCCACGGCTGCCTTTAGTTGTGGTGGTTAGTCAGGGTACTGCAATCCAGTAGATTCCAACCTCTCTGGTGTATTGCCGTTTTTGCCTGCTCTCCTCAGCTACCAAATCATAACAGGCCTATGTTTGGGATCTTGGGAGGGTTCTTATAGCCTCATTGTGGGCCATTCTCTGTCATTTATACTCTGAGCTGAGTGTGTCTGACCCTGTTCTGCCTGTGCTTCATGCCTATCTTTGTATGTCTGCTTGGTTTTTGATCTGGTCCCGTCCCTGTTAAAGTCTTCCATCTGCTGATTCTGTACCTCGCCACCCTCTCTGTGTATGACCTTTAGGCTATGTCTTGATCTCCCTTTGTTTGTACCTGCTGTACCTCGCCACCCTCTCTGTGTAGGACCTTTGGCTACGTCCTGACCTCCCTCCAGCTGTCCCTCCTGTACCTCACCGCCCTCTCTGTGTATGACAATATTTCTTTGCTGACCTGACTACTGTTTCTTCCTCTTCACCGCTGCATTTCTGCACTGCTGTCGGCTCCCAGTGGGGCTTTGCAGTTGCTCTGCCCCTTTCTCTGACACACGGTCACATGACCGCAGGTCCTGCTGTGCTAATTATTACACAGCACCTTCGCTCTCCTCAGGTCCCAGCTCCTGGCTGCTCATACCCATGCCAGACACCGGACCCTCGACCCCTTGTAGCTGCGGGTAAGAGTCCTCAGTATTTCCCTGTCTGCGTCCTCTGTATCCAGGGTAGTGGTTACGGAAGGTCCACACCTTACATTATAAAGACCTTTACAGTTTTTTTTGTTGTTGTTGCTTAGGGGGGAGGAGAGTGTTTGTTTAAAAAAAAGTAAAACTTGTGTCATGGATCCCATGCCGTCGTTGTCAGATCAAGTAAAACATCTGACACAAATGTTTTAGAAACTAAACGTAGAACAGCGCACGATAGCCCATATCCAGCAGCAGCTGGTGGACACTGTGCATGGGACTGTCTCTGCGGGAGCTCTTGGTTCTGGGGGTAGGGATGTATCACTTATGTCCCCCGAGTCTCTGGTTAAACTGCCTGACCCCTTCACTGGGGATAAAAAGGAATTCAGGGCTTTCAGGGAGGGATGTAAGCTGTTTTTCTCCCTGAGGTCCAGGTTCATCTGGGGATGAATTTCCGAGTTTGGGGGTCATTATTTCCCTTATTCGGGATGCCCCACAAGCTTTTTCTCTTGCTTCCTCTGCTCCTGAACGGATGACTGTTGATGCTTTTTTGAGGCCCTGGGTCACATCTATGATGAACCAGACAGGGTCCGGTTAGCTGAGGATATGGTAATGAATGCACGTTAGGGTCGACACTCAGCTGAGTGGTTTTGTTCAGAATTCTGACGGTGGGCAGAGGAGGTCTCCTGAAATGATGCCGCCCTTCGGGGGCTATTCCGTAGAAGCCTATCCGAATGCCTCCAGAATGCTCTGGCCCTACATCTGCCACCAGACACTCTGGAAGATACAATGACTCAGGCCGTGCGAATGGATCACCGGCTACTGGCTAGAGGAGTCATGCACTCAGAATCATCACTGTTTTCTGGCAGTAAAGATACTGATATCCCTCCCGTGCCCATGGAAATTGGTGTTACCTTGTTCAAGGAAAAGGAGAGAAAATGTCGCGAGAAGCAACTCTGTTTCTATTGCGGAGAGTATGGACATTGGAGAAGGGATTGCCCATCATGTCCATCATCCTCTAAGGCAACGGGAAATGACTAGGTATAAGTAGTTTTCGAGGAGGCTGCCCAGACCTTCAGGTACTTCTTTCCTCTTGCCCTAAAATCTTGCTTAAGGTTGAACTGTTGGTAGACAATTGTCATTTTTTTTACAGCACTGATGGACTATGGTTCATTTCTCAATCTGGTCAGCTCCTGTATCGTCTCCCAACACAAGATAGGGACAGTCAGGCTAGAGACTCCACTAAAAATTGCGGCCATCGACTCTTCCCCCCTCAACCATACAGGGATCCTTTATGTTTCTGAAAGTTTTTTTCTGCAAATCGGTTCTTTTCATCAGGAAGAGATAAAATGTTTCTTATGGACAAATTGCCTGCGGGGCTAGTGCTGGGCAGGCCATGGCTTCAACGGCACAATCCGGTGATTGACTGGGAAAAAGTTGAGATTGTTAAATGGGGGTCCAAATGTATTGACTGTTGCTATAAATATTTTCTTTGTGTGACACCTGTAAAATATGTCTCAGAGTCTTCTGTCGGTCTGGAGGGTAATCCAGAGTACCTTAAAGACTTTGTGGACGTGTTTTCAGAAAGTGAGGCCGAGGCATTACCCTTGCATAGGCCGTTTGATTGTACTATTGATCTTATTCCTGGGACCAAATTGCCCAAAGCTCGTTTATTTAATTTGTCAGGCACATAGCGCCTTGCCATGAAAGAATATATCACTGAGAGTCTTCATAAAGGGCATATACGATCTTCCGTTTCCCCGGTAGCAGCAGGATTTTTCTTTGTTAAAAAGAAAGATGGCGGCCTACATCCCTGCCTCGACTTTCAAGAACTTAATAAAATTACTATCAGGAACACATACCCCTGCCCTTGATTACAGATCTTTGTAACCAGCTCTCTGGGGCTAAGTGGTTTTCCAAATAGGACCTTAGCGGGGTCTATAACTTGATAAGAATAAGGGAAGGGGACGAATGGAAAACAGCTTTTCTTACGTCAGAGGGTTTATTTGAGAATTTAGTGATGCCGTTTGGTCTCACCAATGCACCAGCTGTTTTCCAAAATTTCATCAATGTTGTATTTGCGGACCTCACTGGTCGCTTTGTGGTTATCTACTTAGATGATGTCCTAATATATTCTGCTGACAGAGATTCTCATTTTTTGCATGTTAAAACTGTGCTTCAAAGACTCAGAGAAAATCAATTATTTGTCAAGCTTGAGAAATGTACATTTTTTGATCAGGAATTGACATTTTTGGGGCTCGTATGTTAGGGGTCGAGTTCCCGCTTATGCACAAGGGGAATCTCGAGCCATTCCGGCTGGGGTCTCCCGTTCGTCTCCGGCCGCAGTGGACTCTGCTCAGCTTAGACGTCGGTCCCAGCATCTTGCCCAGTCTGGCAGTGTGCAGAGGATTACTGCTGCTCCTCCAGACTCTGCTATTGTGGCCAGTACTGGTTAGCGGCGAGCAGACGTCTTTAGGACAAAGTCCTTGTTTTTCCCTTCTGAGCATGCCCAGTGTGAGATCTCTCATTGGAGATCAGGGGTCACATGCTCAGGTACTTCAGCAGCTCCTATTGGTCTGCCAGGAAGGTCCTGTGACTACTGGTGTTCTGGAACAAGTTTCATTGGTCCTTGTTTCTGGCAGGTCCTGTAGCTGTTATTATAAAAGGGTGGCAATGCTGAGCCGCCATGCGCTAGTATCAACCATTATATGCTTTGCGCCAGTGTGGTCATGCGTGTGTGTGGTTAGGGCCCGGCTGAAATAAGCCCCTAGAATACCGACTTAATCGGTGAGGAGTTTGGTATGCTAGCTGGTCAGGGTCGGTGTCCTAGATGCCCTAGATTACCGGCATAACCGGTGAGGAGTTTGATTGCTGTATTCAAGATCTGGCGTTCAGACGCCATTGATTGCGGGTGACTCCCGCGAGGACATTAGCGCATGATCATGTTCTATGTTCGTTTACACTTAACTGTGTACCTGGGTGCCTGACAGGACACAGTACTTTTTCTCAGTGGCTCTGTGACGTAACAGGGTTCGCTTTCAATGCTAGTCAGCGCCCTAGCGTGTTTATTTTGTGACTCAGTTGTGTTGAGTGAGTTCGCACACATCGCCATATAGCGCTGCGGCACTCCTTCTAGCGGCTCTGTGAAATAACAGAGTTCGCACATATTGCCACAGCGCATTGCGGTGTTTATTTTGGCGACTCTGCGGGATAACAGAGTTTGCGTCTTGCGCCATTTTACTAGCAGCAGGTTCCGCCTGCACGGAGGACCCCGGGCTGCGAACGCACCTCTCTACCTCATATATTTGGTGCGTTCTGCAGACCCTAACATAATACTAGTGCCAGGGTCTGGCTAGTAAAATGGCGGCCGACCAGCGTCTACAGCAGTACATCCAGCAGCTGGAGGGTAGGTTGGCGGCTCTAGAGCGCACAACCTCAGCTGTGGATGTTACAGCTGTCGCTGTTCAGGCTGCTAGCATGGCTGCAGCCAGTTTGTCCTCTGCCACCCCTGCTCCAACTTTATCCCGTCTCCCGCTTCCAGACAAGTTTGCTGGTGACAGCAAGCAATGTCGGTGATTTGTGAGTCAGTGCTCCATTCATCTTGAGCTTCTGGCTGCACGTTTTCCCACGGAACGGGCGAAGGTGGATTTTGTCTTATCCCTCCTGTCGGGCAGGGCGTTGGAGTGGGCAATGCCGCTGTGGGAGCGCGACGATCGTGTGGTACAGAGTGCTTCTCTCTTCCTGGAGGCTCTGAAACAGGTCTTCTTAGGACCTCGTGTCACCCACGATACGGCGCTCCAACTGCTGGCAATATCACAGGGTTCATCCATGGTCAGCCAGTTCGCCGTCCAATTTCGGACTCTGGTCTCTGAGCTAGAGTGGCCGGATAAAGTCCTCATTCTGGTGTACTGGAGAGGACTGGCGGATCATGTGAAGGATGCTTTGGCCACCAGGGAGATTCCCGCCACACTGGAGGAACTAATTTCCCTATCCACCCGCATTGATCTCCGTTTTAACGAGCGGAGGTTAGAGCGGACCCAGTGCAGGCAGAGGTTTCGGTTGGCTCCCACCTTCGAATAACCTCTGGAATCTTCCGTTCAGGCGTCCAATTCCTCCGGACCTAAGTCCCGGACCGCTCGAGCAACGGTGGTCTGCAATTTTTGCCAGCAGGCAGGACACTATACTAACAGATGTCCACAGCGATTGCAGAGGCGATCGCGTCTTGTGACCCTGGGAGGAGGCTCACTAGAGACAGCGGCATTTTCCTCCAAGATGACACTTAAAGGGACAATCACTGTAGGCACTTCCACTCTCACCGCCGACCTTTGCGTGGACTCAGGAGCAGAGGGGAACTTCATGTCCTCTAACTTTGCTCGCCGTCACGCAATACCACTGGTGGCGCTTGACAAATCAGTGACTGTCCGGGTAGTGAATGGGTCGACATTGCCCTCACAAATTACACACCAGACTGTTCCACTTACATTGTTTGTATCTCCTTCCCATCAGGAACTTATTTCCCTACTCGTCCTTCCCGAGGGAATAGACGAGATCCTACTAGGTATACCTTGGCTCCGTTTCCACTCCCCACATAAAGAGTGGACTTCGGATAGGATACTGGTTGGAGTGATGCATGTAGAGGCAGATGTGCCAGGAGTTGCGTTCAGGTTACCACTACTGAGTTACCCGCAGATCTTACTCCACTTCCCAAGTGCTACTGGTCATATGCAGACGTGTTCTCCAAGAAGGCTGCGGAGACTCTTCCGCCTCATCGCCCCTATGACTGTCCTATCGACCTCTTGCCTGGCGCAGAACCTCCTCGGGGAAGGGTCTATCCCCTCTCTCTTCCTGAGACGGAGGCCATGTCGCAATATATTCAGGAGAACCTGGCAAGAGGGTTTATTAGGAAGTCGGTGTCACCGGCAGGGGCGGGATTCTTCTTCGTGCAGAAGAAGAACGAAGAATTACGTCCGTGAATTGATTACAGGGGTCTTAACACCAACACCGTTAAAAACAAGTACCCGTTGCCCCTGATTTCTGAGCTCTTTGATAGGCTTCGGGGAGCAAGGGTATTCACTAAACTAGATCTGCGCGGTGCTTATAACCTGATTCGCATCCGTGAGGGGGATGAATGGCAGACGGCTTTAATACCAGGGATGAGCATTACGAATATCTGGTGATGCCCTTTGGGCTCTGTAATGCCCCAGCCGTTTTCCAAGACTCTGTCAATGACATCTTCCGGAATATGCTCTCCATCTCGGTCGTAGTCTATCTGGATGATATACTCATCTTCTCTCCAGATATTGACTCCCACCGGAGAGATGTCTGCAGAGTCTTCGACCTCTTACGGGCTAATTCCCTTTATGCTAAGTTAGAGAAATGTATGTTTGAGCTGGAGTCTTTACCTTTCCTTGGTTATATCATCTCAACCCAGGGATTGGCTATGGATCCGGCCAAACTACAGGCTGTGATGGACTGGCAGGAACCCCACTCTCTTAAAGCGGTGCAGCGCTTTATGGGGTTCATTAATTACTATCGCCAGTTCATTCCCCATTTCTCTACCTTAGTAGCTCCCTTGGTAGCCCTCACCAAGAAGGGAGCAAATCCCAAATTGTGGTCGGAAGAGGTCTCCAAGGTTTTCACTTCCATTAAGTCTCATTTTGCTAGCATCGCCCCGATGTTGATAAGCCATTTTTATTGGAGGTGGATGCCTCATCCGTTGGTGCTGGAGCAGTCCTCTTCCAAAAGGATGCTCAAGGTCGGAAGCATCCTTGTTTCTTCTTCTCTAAGACCTTCACATCAGCGGAGAGGAATTATTCCATCGGGGATAGGGAGTTGCTAGCCATGAAGTTGGCCTTCTCTGAGTGGAGACATCTGTTGGAGGGGGCCCGCTTTCCCTTCCAAGTCTTCACCGACCACAAAAATTTGGTGTATCTGCAGAGAGCCCAGCGGCTTAACTCTCGCCAGGCCAGATGGTCCTTGTTCTTCTCCCGGTATAATTTTACACTCCATTTCCTCTCGGGAGAGAAGAACATTCGTGCCGACGCTCTCTCTCGCTCTGTGGTGTCCTCTGAGGAGGAGGTGGAGGAGCCTCGGTTTATTGTTCCCACAGAGAGCCTGAGAACAGTGGCCCCAGTTTCGCTAGAGTCTGTGCCCCCGGGCAAGACTTTTGTGCCTACCAATTTGCGACCGGAGGTACTTTCTTGGGCACATTCGTCCAGGGTGGGTGGACACTTTGGGGCAAAGAGGACATCTGAATTGCTGGCGAGGACATACTGGTGGCCACATATGGTCCGTGATGTTGGGGACTATGTTCGGGCGTGTGTATCCTGCGCCAAGAATAAGTCTCCACGACAACGGCCAGCTCGGTTACTTTACCCTTTGCCAGTGGCAGACAGGCCCTGGGAGATGGTTGGGATGGACTTTGTGGTAGGCTTACCCAAGTCTTGGGGTTGCACCATCATTTGGGTAATCACCAACCATTTCTCCAAAATGGTGCATCTGGTGCCGCTACCATGGTTACCTTCTGCACGGGCTCTGGCAGCGTTGTTCGTTAGGCACATCTTCCGTTTACACAGCATGCCGGACAAAATTGTCAGGGACCGAGGTCCCCAGTTTGCGTCTCGGTTCTGGAGAGAGCTTTGTCATCTACTCAGTATTGAGTTAAATCTCTCTTCAGCGTACCATCCTGAGACGAATGGGTTGGTAGAGAGGGCCAACCAGACCTTGGTCACCTATCTACGACATTTTGTCTCAGCCAGGCAGGATGACTGGGCATCCTTGCTACCATGGGCTGAGTTTGCACTAAACAATGCTGTGGCTGACTCTACTGGACAGACTCCATTCCTCCTGAACTACGGTCAGCATCCGCGGGTTCCGGTGCCCATGCCCGTGTCTTCCGCCGACTCCAGGGTGGCAGACTGGGCTGTGGAGGCACGGGACATTTGGGACCATACCCAGGATGCCATTCAGGCGTCCAAGGAGAGGATGAGGTCCTCCGCCGACGCACATTGGCGCCCCGCTCCAACATTTGCTCCTGGGGACTTGGTGTGGCTCTCCGCCCGTAACATTAGGCTGCGAGTCTAGTCCACTAAGTTGGCTCCCCCGCTACCTGGGTCCTGGTGGTATACCGTTTGGCTCTTCCACCACGCCTGGGTATCTCCGATACCTTTCACGTATCCCTCTTGAAACCCGTGCTCATGTCCCGGTTTTCCGAGTCATCTGCCGGGACATCGGGTTCGTCTACGGATGACCATGAGGTGAACGCCATCGTAGGGTGTAAGGTGGTATGGGGCAAAAGATTTTATTTGGTGGATTGGAGAAGTTATGGGCCTGAGGATAGGTCCTGGGAGCCTGCCGAGCACACTCTCGCTCCGCAGCTCATCGCTGCTTTTGAACGCAGCGAGGCCCAGAGAAGGGAGGGCCCTAGGAGGGGGGGTAATGTTAGGGGTCAAGTTCCCGCTTCTGCACAAGGGGAATCTCGAGCCATTCCGGCTGCGGTATCCCATTCGTCTCTGGCCGCAGTGGACTCTGCTCAGCTTAGACGTCGGTCCCAGTGTCTCGCCCAATCTGGCAGTGTGCAGAGGATTACTGCTGCTCCTCCAGACTCTGCTATTGTGGCCAGTACTGGTTAGCGGCGAGCAGACGTCTTTAGGACAAAGTCCTTGTTTTTCCCTTCTGAGCATGCCCAGTGTGAGATCTCTCATTGGAGATCAGGGGTCACATGCTCAGGTACTTCAGCAGCTCCTATTGGTCTGCCAGGAAGGTCCTGTGACTACTGGTGTTCTGGAACAAGTTTCATTGGTCCTTGTTTCTGGCATGTCCTGTAGCTGTTATTATAAAAGGGTGGCAATGCTGAGCCACCATGCGCTAGTATCAACCATTATATGCTTTGCGCCAGTGTGGTCATGCGTGTGTGTGGTTAGGGCCCGGCTGAAATAAGCCCCTAGAATACCGACTTAATCGGTGAGGAGTTTGGTATGCTAGCTGGTCAGGGTCGGTGCCCTAGATGCCCTAGATTACCGGCATAACCGGTGAGGAGTTTGATTGCCGTATTCAGGGTCTGGCGTTCAGACGCCATTGATTGCGGGTGACTCCCGCGAGGACATCAGCGCATGATCACGTTCTATGTTCGCTTAGCACTTAACTGTGTACCTGGGTGCCTGACAGGACACAGTACTTTTTCTCAGCGGTTCTGTGACGTAACAGGGTTCGCTTTCAACACTAGACAGCGCCCTAGCGTGTTTATTTTGCGACTCAGTTGTGTTGAGTGAGTTTTCACACATCGCCATATAGCGCTGCGGCACTCCTTCTAGCGGCTCTGTGAAATAACAGAGTTTGCACATATTGCCACAGCGCATTGCGGTGTTTATTTTGGCGACTCTGCGGGATAACAGAGTTTGCGTCTTGCGCCATTTTACTAGCAGCAGGTTCCGCCTGCACGGAGGACCCCAGGCTGCGAACGCACCTCTCTACCTCATATATTTGGTGCGTTCCGCAGACCCTAATGTTGTAATTTCACCACAGGGGTTTCGAATGGATCCCAAGAAGGTGCAAGCCATTGTGGAGTGGATCCAACCTCAGGACCTTAAAGGACTCTAACGCTTCTTGGGATTCGCAAACTACTAACGCAGGTTTATCAAAGGTTTCTTGCAGATAATAAAGCCCCTCACTGATCTCACTTGTAAAGGGGCTGATATCTGGATTTGGTCCCCTCTAGCTAGACAATTTTTTTTAATTCTGAAAAATTGTTTCATGACTGCTCCGGTCTTGGTTCAACCGGACTAATCCACGCCCTTTGTGGTTGAAGTTGATGCTTCAGAGGTGGGTGTTGGGTGTTGTGTTGTCACAGGGTTCAGCTACTCTGACTAACCTTAGTCCTTGTGCCTATTTTTCAAAAAAATTCTCTTCAGCGGATGGAAACTATGACGTAGGTAATAGAAAACTTCTGGCAAGCAAATTAGCGTTCGAAGAGTGGAGGCATTTTTTGGAGGGGCGGCTCACCCTATCACGGTCATCACTGACCACAAAAGTTTAGAGTATATTAAATCAGCTGAAAAACTGACTCCCAGGCAGGCCCGCTGGTCACTTTTTTTTTCCAGATTCCAATTCTCTATTACTTTTCGTCCAGGGTCTAAAAACGTGAAGGCAGATGCTTTATCACGTAGTTTTGAGACTGTCTGCTCCCAACCCGCCGTCCTCCATTCTTCAACCCGTGGTGGTTATAGCCGAACTGTCATTGAAATTGGAGCAGAAGATTATGGAGGCTCAATCTTTAGCTCCATTGTCTAAACCTGAAGACAAATTGTTTGTTCCACAGCATCTGCGCACCAAACTCTAGTGGGAGTTCCATGACTTGAAATTGGGTGCTCACCCAGGTATAACAGCCACGCGTGAAGCAGTAATGAGGGTCTTTTAGTGGCCGTTAATGTCTTCAGAGATTAAGAAATACATCGCTGCGTGTGGGGTATGTGCCCGTTCCAAGAGCTCTCATTGTCGGCCGGGGAATTGGTGCCCTTACCAATTCCGAGGAGACCTTGTACTCATTTGTCCTTGGACTTCATTACCAATCTTCCTTCATCCTGGGGTAATACCGTAATTTGGGTAAATGTAGACAGATTTTCCAAGTTAGCGCATTTTGTACCCATGGCTAGTTTACCATCAGCAGAAACCCTTTCTAGGAATTTCCTCTCTCAGGTTGTTCCTCTACATAGGGTGCCTATGAACATTGTATCTGATAGGGGAGCACAATTCGTAGGTAAGTTTCGGCGGGCTTTTTGCAAAAAGTTGGGGATATCTCTGTCTTTTTCCTCAGCAATGGACAAACTGAGAGCACCAGCCAGTCACTTGAACAGATCCTCCGATGTTTGACTTCTGCCTTGCAGAATGACTGGTGTGATGCCTTGCCAATGGCGGAATTCGCCTTCAACAATCGAATAAATCGATCAACTGGTAGGTCACCATTTTTTATTAATTATGGATTAAACCCTCATTTTGGCGAATTCACGCGATCAGTGGTCAAAGGTTCGTTTAAATATTTCCAGAGCTCAAGGGAAATATAAGCATTTCGCGGACAGTAAGAGGGTCTCTGTTCAGTGTGGAGATAAGGTGTGGCTTTCTACGAGAAACAAAAGTCTTTGATTACCCTCCGCCAAACTGGGGCCTAAATTCATTGGTCCTTATGAAATAATCGAAGTGGTTAACATGTTAGCATATCACCTGCGTCTTCCTCCCTCTTTAAAACTCCATAATGTATTCCATATATCCTTGCTTAAACCCTTGGGTTCGGTGGTGGAGGATCCAGGTTCCCTTCCACCTCCAGTTTTGGTTGATTGACACATGTAATTTGAAGTACAACACATTGTACATTATTGGTGGGTTTGTGGGTCTTTACAATACCTGGTACATTGGAAGGGTACGATCCGGAAGACCTGTCTTGGTGCCAGCCAGATTGGTGCACGCTAATCGCCAGCAAAATTTGCTGGAATAATTGCAATGGTTAGCTGGGTTTGCAGGTTAGGTGGTTTAAGAGTTAATGTGGATGGCCTCTCTTTGGGATCTTGGGAGGGTTCTTAAAGCCTCTTTGTGGGGCCATTCTCTGTCATTTATACTCTGAGCTGAGTGTGTCTGACACTGTTCTACCTGTGCTTCGTGCCCATCTTTGTATGTCTGCTTGGTTTTTGATCTGGTCACGTCCCTGTTAAAGTCTTCTGTCTGCTGATTCTGTACCTCGCTACCCTTTCTGTGTATGACCTTTTGGCTACGTCTTGATCTCCCTTTGTTTGTCCCTGCTGTACCTCACTGCCCTCTCTGTGTATGATCTTTGGCTACGTCCTGACCTCCCTCCAGCTTTCCCTGCTGTACCTCACCACCCTCTCTGTGTATGACGATATTGCTTTGCTGACCGGACTACTGTTTCATCTTCTTCACCGTTGCATTTGTGCGCTGCTGACAACTCCCAGCGGGACTTTGCAGTTGCTCCGCCCCTTTATCTGACTGCCGGTCACGTGACCGCAGGACTTATTGGTGCTAAGTATTTCACAGCACCTCCGCTCTCCTCAGGTCCCGGATCCTGGCTGCTCATACCCACGCTAGACACCGGACCCTCGACCCCTTGCAGCTGTGGGTAAGAGTCCTCAGTATTTCCCTGTCTGCGTCCTCTGTATCCAGGGTAGTGGTTACCAAAAGTCCACACCTTTCAATAATTAGAGGACACCATGTCACGTTTGGAGAGCCCCTAATGTGATAAAACAGTGGAAACTCCCCATAAGTGAACCCATTTTGAAAACTAGACCCCTAAAGGTACTTATCTAGATGTGTGGTGAGCACCTTGAAGCCACAGGTGCTTCACAGAAGTTTACAACGTTGAGCCATAAAAATAAACAAATCACATTTTACCCTCAAAAATGTTTTTTTAGCCCCAAATTTTTATTTTCACAAGGGTAACAGGGAAAATGTACCCCATTTGTACACGGATACCACATATGTGGTTGAAAACTACTTTTGAATCACAGTGCAAAGCTCAGAAGGAAAGAATCACCATATTTGAGTACAGCTTTTGCTGGACTGATTTGAGAGTGCCATGTCACGTTGGCAGAGTCCCTCTCAATGAATTCATCAAGGGGGGCAGTGACTATATTGACAGCACAGATATATATAGGCAGTAAAAGAATGGTAGCAGCTAATTTCGTGGGAACAACCATTAACTTCCGAGGCCTACGGCCAGGTAAGGGATTGAAGAGCCATCCTTCAACTTCAACTTCAAGAGGGAAGCGGGCAGGGATCTCCTGAATTGAGTATCTGACTGTTATTGTGTGATGACGAAAGAAAAGGAGCCCTGGCAGTGTGGAGTGGACCCTGACTTATAAGTGAGTGAACTACAATGTGTTCATGAATATGGGCCCTCCCAGCCTAAAAACAGTAGCCTGCAGCTGCCCAAAAAGGAGCATCTATTAAATGCGCCTAATATGGAGCTTTGTGGGGTTCTTCCCACTTGCCCTGTAGTGGTGGCAAGTGGGGTTAATAAGGGGTTAATGTCACCGTCAGAGACACCGGCGTACTATGAGAGGCCCTGTGCCAGTGCCGTCACCCACGAGTGGGCCCCCCTGCTTGCTCAGGGCCCCAGCACTTGCAATACTTACCTCTCCCTGCTCCACCGCTGTGACGTCTTCCGCGTTTCCTGACAGTGACATTCAGGTCAGAGAGCGTGATGACGTCACATCTGTGCGCCCTCTGCCTGAACAGTCACAGTGCAGAGAGCTCGAAGATGGCGACGATGAGGAGTCCAGAGTAGAGCAGTGCCCAGCAAGGAGAGGTATTTCAGTTTTTTTTAATGTTTGGAGCAATATATGAGGAGCATTATACACTGGAGAATTATATCTGGGGCCCATAATACACTGGAGCATCATATACGGGGCCCATTATACACTGGAGCATCATATGGGGCCCATTATATATGGAGCATTATATAGGCCCATCATACACTGGAGTATCATCCTTGGGGCCCATCATATACTGGAGCATCATATGGGGCCCATTATATATGAAGCATTATATATGGGGACCATTATATATAGAGCATTATATGGGGCTCATCATACACTGGAGCATCATATATGGGGCCCATCATATACTAGAGTATCATATGGGGTTCATTATTTATGGAGCATCATATGGAGCACATATGGGGCTTTTTCTGTATGGAGCAATATATGGGGCTCATTATTCTGTATGGCGCACTATGTGGTGCCCATAATACTGTATGGAGGACTATACTGTCCTGGTTTTGAGCTATTGTAGAATTTACAATAGATATCAGTCATGTAATGTAAGAAGTGAAGTATTTGGCATTGTACTATACCTATATTTCTCTGCCGTATCGGAGCATCATGAATTGTGGTATGTGTTAAAGGGGCCCACTGAGACTCTTTTGCTCGGGGCCCACGAAAACCTGAAGCCAGCCCTGCGCCCCCCCCACAACTTTAGCCAAATAACCCCCAGTTTTCAATGCGTTACTATTATTATAAAGTAAATAAAGGTTGACAAGCTTAAGTTCAGCATTTAAGTGAAGGTACCCCTTCGAGGGGTACCCCATTGTAAATACTTGGGACAAAGCCACAAAACTGGATGCGGCAGTGGCCAAGGCATCAAAGAAGTCATCTTTAACCTTTGAGGACCTGGGGACCCTAAAGGACACTCTAGATAGGAAGGCTGACACGTTTCTTAAAGGGACGTGGAAGATGCTGGCAGGATCCCTGAGGCCAGCAGTGGCGTCCACTTGTATGGCCAGGTCAATTATGGTCTGGCTGGACCAACTTGAGACTCAGTTGAAGGAGGCAGCCTCTTGTTAAACTATCTTGGGCGACTTACCACTGATTCAGGGTGCCGCAGCGTTTTTATCCGATGCCTCAGCATATTCACTCAGGATGGCTGCTAGAACAGCGGGTCTTTCTAACGCAGCACGGTGGGCTTTGTTGCTACAGTGCTGGCCAGGGATATACAGGCCAGGTCCAGGCTTTGTTCCATCCCATGTGAGGGAGAGTACCTCTTTGGTTCGGTCCTGAATGAGCTTCTTGAGAAGGCAGGGGACAATAAAAGTAAATTCCCCAGATTGTCGACCCCTTCCTACCGGCGTGCCTTCAGCAGAAGTTTGAGTTGTAGGAGGCCTTCCAGGGACCGAACCAAGTGGGATGAGAAGAAGAAAAGAGGTATGAGGTTCATGTTTAGAGTCTCATCACTAGAATGTAAGAAGCCATCACAATGACTGGTCACGAATTACCAACAGATGCTGGGTGCATAGTCTAATTTTGTCAGGACAAAGATTGGAATTTTCTTCTGTTCCATGGGATAAATTCATGTTAACCTGTTCCCGGTCTTCTCTCTCAGAGCAGGCGAACCTAGAGGCAGAGGTTCTGGAACTATGCCATAAGGAGGTCCTGATGGAGGTTCCAGGGTCAGAGAAGGGTAGAGGATTCTACTATCCCCTATTTTTGGTTCGTAAACTGGATGGCTCCTTCAGGGCTGTCATTAATCGTAGAGCCCTGAATAAGTTTTTGATGGAATCAATTGGCTCAACAATGAAACTAATATTTTAAAACTGTTTTATGGCAGTGTTAGATCTAAAAGATGCATAATACCATGTGCCTATCCACGTAGATCATCAGCGGTTCATCAGGGTGGCAGTAAGCATGGGGGGGCGCAGTCCGACACTTCCAGTTTAGAGCTTTCCCTTTTGACCTTGCGGTTGCCCATCGTGTGTTTACAAAGGTAGTTGCCGGGGTCATGGCCCACCTATGTGAGACCGATATCCTAATTACACTATGTAGCAAATTTTTATTTATTTTTTGTTCCTGGGTCCAAAGTGTGTTTTCCTAACCCGTTATGCCTAAAACAAATAGAAAATAGTTGTTGTTCCACAAAAACTTTGCTTTTGTGATCAGGACAATGAAATTTTAAAATATGTCTGTTTTCGGGAAAATTCTCGATTCTTATTCAATACGAAGTAGTCTTCTAGATTATTGTTTAACTGCTAGAATTGTGCAGAAGTTTCTACAATTTTCCAGAATTATCTGGAAGTGTCTAGAAACTTTTAGAACTTTCAAGAACGTTCTCGGACTGTTCAATAGTAGTCATGCAAGTATGAAAGCACAGGTGACTCGATCCAACATTTCGGTTTATGTTATTGCTGAGTAAGAGAATAACGAATCATAGTTAAAGAGCAATTATTTGTTTAAGATGCATCAGATGTTGTTGCGCCAGAAGACACATTTTGCAACGTGTGTGGAAATTTCTAAAGACGAGTGAGAAAGTATTCAGTGAAAGCATGTCGTATGATGTGCGAGGCCTACAAGGCATATTTCGGCATGCCTGTCAGGGATCAAAACAAGTCCTGGGCACCTCATTTCACATGCGAATATTGCAAGAAAACTCTTGAAGGTAAGGTGAATAATTGCTGCTCGTTTACATGGCAGTGCTTTATTTTGTAGAATTTCAATGATTTAGATTGAGTACAGTTTAACCCCTTACTGCCCTCGGACGGAATAGTACGTCCGTAGCCAGTATCCCCCCGATTTGATGAGGGCTCCGGCAGTGAGGTCTCCCTCTATGGCTGTTATGCCGGATTGCTATGAGCACAACCCTGTTGTCTGCGCTCATAGCAATGCAGTAATTCTGCTACATAAAGGTGATCTGAGCATCACCTCTATGTAGCAGAGGCGATCGAGCTATGGCATCTTCTAGACTCCCATGGGGACTATTGAAGCATGCTAAAAGTAAAAACAAATGTTTTAAAAAAAAAAAAGTTCAAATCACCCCATTTTCGCCCATTCAAAATAAAACAATAAAAAAAATCAAACATACACATATTTGATATCACCGCGTTCAGAATAGGCTGATCTATCAATAAAAAAAAGGATTAACCTAATTGCTAAACGGCGTTGCGACAAAAAAAGTCAAAACGCCAGAATTACTTTTTTTGGTCGCTGCGACATTGCATTAAAATGCAATAATGGGCAATCAAAAGAACGTATCTGCACAAAAGTCGTGTCATTAAAAACGTCAGCTGGGCACGGAAAAAAATAAGCTCTCACCTAACCGGAGATCACGCAATTTTTTTTAGCAAACTTAGATAAAGGAGAACCTAGACATGTTTGGTGTCTATGAACTTATAATGACCTGGAGAATCATAATGGCAGGTCAGTTTTAGCACTTAGTGAACTTAGCAAAAAAGCCAAACAAAAAAACAAGTGTAGGATTGCACTTTTTTTGAAATTTCACTGCACTTGAAATTTTTTTCCTGTTTTCGAGTACAAGACATGCTAAAACTAATTGAGTCTTTCAAAATTACAACTCGTCCCGCAAAAAGTAAGCCCTCACATGGCCATATTGATGGAAAAACCTCTGAAGGTGCTGATGCCACCACTGCATATCAAGTTAGGCCTCATCAAGCAATTTGTCACGGCTCCTGACAAGGAGTCAGCTGCTTTCAAGTACGTTCAAGATCTCTTTCCAAAGCTGTTCGAGGCAAAGGTCAAGGCTGGTATCATCGTCGGACTACAGATCAAGAAGATCATAGAATGTGACGAGTTCGCCAGGCTGCTGAACAGGACCGAGAAAACAGCTTGGAATAGTTTCGTTGCAGTGGTTCATGGCTTCCTGGGTAATCATTAGGCTGAAAACTATGAGCAGTTGGTTCAGACTCTCATAAAGAATTACGCCATAATGGGATGCAGAATGTCTCTCAAAGTCCATATCCTTGACGCTCATCTTGACAAGTTCAAGGAGAACATGGGCTCTTACTCAGAGGAGCAAGGCGAGCGCTTTCATCAAGATATATTGGACTTTGAACGTCATTACCAAGGACAGTATAACGAAAACATGATGGGGGACTACATTTGGGGCTTCTTCGATTAAGCGATTTGCTGTACACTCACAAATCTAGAAAAACTACTCATTTCTGAACCTTTTTGAGTGAGTTTTGATTGTCTTTATCTATTTACCATGCAAGTGTTGTTTTTTATTAGACCGCATGAACGAAAATATAATAATTTCCTTTTTTTGACACAATAAATACAAAATGTTCTGGCCTGTGGTCATAAAATCAAAGTTTGTGCTGAATGTAGTAGTTTTTCCATAGTCTTTAAACATAAGCAGTTGAAATATTACACTTGGAAGCCAGGAACAAAAATTGTGTTACATAGTGTTATCATTGTCTATTTCAGGTAGAAAGGACAATGTCCACTATGGAGCACTTGGGGTGCTACTAAACACTAAAAAATCATGGCTACAACCCTTAAAAGTGCAGCAGTTTTTGGGTCTCATTTTGGATTCAAAAAGGCAGGAATGTTCTATACCATCTGACAAGCTAATTTGCCTTTGTCACCAGGTTTTGAGAGCATCACACAATCCCACCATGTCCCTTAGGCAGGCAATGTCCCTGTTGGGTTCCCTAACTTCATGCATCCCAGCGGTCAGATGGGCGCAATTTCATACAAGGACCCTACAAAAAGACATCTCAGTTAATGATAGGGTCCTTGGTGGGTTCCTGCAGAGAAGGCTGACCTTTTCCCCATTCCCTTGGGTGGTGGCTAGACTGGGGTAACCTGTCCAGGGGGGTTTCTTGGGAGAATCGCATATCCCGTGTAATTACCACAGACGCTAGCCCTACTGGTGGGGGGTCACATATGGGAGAGATCATAGCCCAGGGCCTAGGGGATCAACAGGTAGTGAGTTCATCTAACCTAAAGGAGCTAACAGTGGTATAACTGGCATCATGTAAGGACCCTCGCTGAAAATCAGATGGCATTGGCCTACATTAACCACCAAGGTGGAACTCAATCCAAGTCTCTAATGGAAGTAACAGAGCGCCTGTTTCAGATAGCAGAGGAACACTTTCTATCTTTGACAGCTCTGCACATAAAGGGAAAGGACAATATGAAAGGTGCTGTCTTCGATTGTGCTGATGTGGAGTCAGCAGGACGTAGACCTCTTTTGCCACCAGGAAGAACAGGAAAGTAAAACAGACCAGAGCCCTCTGGTAGTAGATGCCTTCCTGATAAAGTGAGACTTCAACCTGGGTTATGCCTTTCCTCCCTTAGCTCTCTTGCCTCTAGTAGTGAGGAAAATAAGGGAAGACAGGGTAAAGATTATAGTAATTGTCCCATTTTGGCCCAGAAAGGCGTGGTTCTCATGGATAAGCACCATGTCACTCTCCGATCAATGGGTACTACCGGAACATCCGAATCTCCTCTCCCAGGGTCCAGTCTACCATCCATAAGTGGCAGGGCTCCACCTGACAGTGTGGAATTTGAAAGATCATTACTGAGGGTTAGAGGATTCTCACTCAATTTAATAGCCGCCCTTCTAAAAAGTGGAAAGGTAATTATGACCAGGATCTACGCCAGGACCTGGAGGAAATTTCTAGCTACTTCAGAATTTAGAGCCGGGGAGGGGTGCCAATAGGACAATTTCTGGAGTTTCTTTGGAGGGGTCTGGAAATGGGTCTTTCTACTAGTACCCGTAAGGTGCACGTGTCAGCCCTGGGGGGCCTTATTTAGCTGTGACATCGCTAGTAATTACTGGATCTCCAGGTTTATTAACGTGGCAGGCCGATCTAGACCCATACATAAAGGTTTGTGCCATGGGACTTGAACTTGGTGCTCACGGCCATGACTGAGGCCACGTTTGAGCCCATGGTATTTGCCTTAGCAAAAGTGCTCTCCCTCAAGGTAGCCTTCTTAGTCGCACTAATATTGGCACAGAGGGTGAGTGATATTCAGGCTCTTTCTAGACTTCCTCCTTATATGCAGTTCTTGGATGACAGGGTGGGCATAGGCTGGATCCAGCTTACTTGCCCAAGGTTGACTCAAGATTCCATAGGTCGCAGGGGATAGTTCTTCCTTCTTTTATCCCCAAACCTACTAGCTAGAAGGAAAGGAAGCTTCACACTTTAGACGTTAGCAGATGCCTGCTAGAGTACCTATCGGTCACTAATCCTTGGAAGAAGGACAATGTCTTGTTTGTATCCTTCCAGGGCGCCAGGAAAGGTCTTAGAGTGTCAAAGAGCACTTTAGCGAGGTGGATTAGGGAGGCTATTTCTCTAGCATATACATCGAGTGGTAGGTCGGCACTGGAGGGGCTAAGGGCGCATTCCACATGAGCCATGGCAACATCATGGGCAGAGAGATCGGAAGCTTCCATCGACCAGATATATAAGGCAGTTACATAGTCTTCTCCTTCCACCTTTTATAATCATTATAGATTGGATATGGGTGCTTCCTCAGATCCACCTTCGGTATAAGTGTGCTGCAGGCTATAGTCCCTCCCTAAGGCAGTTATTACATATCTGTAATTCTTTCAGGGTGCTGTCATGGGAGACCTAATAAAGTCTTAGTTACTTACCCGTAACAGTATTTTTCAGAGGCCATGACAGCACCCTTAGATTCCCTCCCTTCACCTGTGGGTGCGCACTTCTTCCTCTTATAAGTATTTACGTGTGTGAAATTGTTTGGTTTTACAGTATTGTACATATTTTTGCCATTAACCATGGTGGTCCTCTCGAGCTCTGTAATCCAACTGATATGTGTAAGAGGTACCGCCCTTTTTGTATCTGTAGGTTTCCTGTACCTGAAGGGCGGATCCCCTCTCTCATGGTGCTATCATGGGCTCCGAAAAATACCAGTACCGATAAGTAACTAAGACTTTTTTTCAACAGCCCAAAAATTCCTGTGAAGCACATGAAGGGTTAATAAACTTCTTGAATGTGTTTTTGAGCACCTTGAGGGTGAAGTTTTTAGAATGGTGACACTTTTAGGTATTCTATATCATATAGACCCTCAAAGTGACTTCAAATGTGAGGTATATATAAAAAAAACTGACCGGCACATCCAAACTTAGATTCAGTGTGAACAGGTGCTAAACCTAGAGTCACCAACTCATATACATACAAGAAGAAAAGGTAGCACACTGTAGCGCTATAGCTTGCAAACACGAAATATGAAAAATATGAAAAATGAATTACATCATTACCTTAGAAATATGAAAAATTGAGAAGTCTTAGCGCATAAGATGGCCAAATTATGTGAGCCTGATAGCCACGTCAAGGCTCTTCTCGTATATCAGGTCCCTAACTAATGCCTATCCTCGCTTTAGAAAAGTCTGTCTGCATGGGAACCTATGAATCCTCTTTTCAGACTAAAATCTACATCTCTGTGGAGGGGTGATGAACCTGCTGTAATTAAAAGGCCTGTGACCACCAGGTGGAGTGCTCAGGCAGAAGGTAAATGAACACATATCAAAAAACTGACCGGCACATCCAAACTTAGATTCAGTGTGAAAAGGTGCTAAACCTAGAGTCACCAACTCATATACATACAAGAAGAAAAGGTAGCACACTGTAGCGCTATAGCTTGCAAACACGAAATATGAAAAATATGAAAAATGAATTACATCATTACCTTAGAAATATGAAAAATTGAGAAGTCTTAGCGCATAAGATGGCCAAATTATGTGAGCCTGATAGCCACGTCAAGGCTCTTCTCGTATATCAGGTCCCTAACTAATGCCTATCCTCGCTTTAGAAAAGTCTGTCTGCATGGGAACCTATGAATCCTCTTTTCAGACTAAAATCTACATCTCTGTGGAGGGTGATGAACCTGCTGTAATTAAAAGGCCTGTGACCACCAGGTGGAGTGCTCAGGCAGAAGGTAAATGAATACATATCAAAAAACTGACCGGCACATCCAAACTTAGATTCAGTGTGAACAGGTGCTAAACCTAGAGTCACCAACTCATATACATACAAGAAGAAAAGGTAGCACACTGTAGCGCTATAGCTTGCAAACACGAAATATGAAAAATATGAAAAATGAATTACATCATTACCTTAGAAATATGAAAAATTGAGAAGTCTTAGTGCATAAGATGGCCAAATTATGTGAGCCTGATAGCCACGTCAAGGCTCTTCTCGTATATCAGGTCCCTAACTAATGCCTATCCTCGCTTTAGAAAAGTCTGTCTGCATGGGAACCTATGAATCCTCTTTTCAGACTAAAATCTACATCTCTGTGGAGGGGTGATGAACCTGCTGTAATTAAAAGGCCTGTGACCACCAGGTGGAGTGCTCAGGCAGAAGGTAAATGAATACATATCAAAAAACTGACCGGCACATCCAAACTTAGATTCAGTGTGAACAGGTGCTAAACCTAGAGTCACCAACTCATATACATACAAGAAGAAAAGGTAGCACACTGTAGCGCTATAGCTTGCAAACACGAAATATGAAAAATATGAAAAATGAATTACATCATTACCTTAGAAATATGAAAAATTGAGAAGTCTTAGCGCATAAGATGGCCAAATTATGTGAGCCTGATAGCCACGTCAAGGCTCTTCTCGTATATCAGGTCCCTAACTAATGCCTATCCTCGCTTTAGAAAAGTCTGTCTGCATGGGAACCTATGAATCCTCTTTTCAGACTAAAATCTACATCTCTGTGGAGGGGTGATGAACCTGCTGTAATTAAAAGGCCTGTGACCACCAGGTGGAGTGCTCAGGCAGAAGGTAAATGAATACATATCAAAAAACTGACCGGCACATCCAAACTTAGATTCAGTGTGAACAGGTGCTAAACCTAGAGTCACCAACTCATATACATACAAGAAGAAAAGGTAGCACACTGTAGCGCTATAGCTTGCAAACACGAAATATGAAAAATATGAAAAATGAATTACATCATTACCTTAGAAATATGAAAAATTGAGAAGTCTTAGCGCATAAGATGGCCAAATTATGTGAGCCTGATAGCCACGTCAAGGCTCTTCTCGTATATCAGGTCCCTAACTAATGCCTATCCTCGCTTTAGAAAAGTCTGTCTGCATGGGAACCTATGAATCCTCTTTTCAGACTAAAATCTACATCTCTGTGGAGGGGTGATGAACCTGCTGTAATTAAAAGGCCTGTGACCACCAGGTCGAGTGCTCAGGCAGAAGGTAAATGAATACATATCAAAAAACTGACCGGCACATCCAAACTTAGATTCAGTGTGAACAGGTGCTAAACCTAGAGTCACCAAATCATATACATACAAGAAGAAAAGGTAGCACACTGTAGCGCTATAGCTTGCAAACACGAAATATGAAAAATATGAAAAATTAATTACATCATTACCTTAGAAATATGAAAAATTGAGAAGTCTTAGTGCATAAGATGGCCAAATTATGTGAGCCTGATAGCCACGTCAAGGCTCTTCTCGTATATCAGGTCCCTAACTAATGCCTATCCTCGCTTTAGAAAAGTCTGTCTGCATGGGAACCTATGAATCCTCTTTTCAGACTAAAATCTACATCTCTGTGGAGGGGTGATGAACCTGCTGTAATTAAAAGGCCTGTGAACACCAGGTGGAGTGCTCAGGCAGAAGGTAAATGAATACATATCAAAAAACTGACCGGCACATCCAAACTTAGATTCAGTGTGAACAGGTGCTAAACCTAGAGTCACCAACTCATATACATACAAGAAGAAAAGGTAGCACACTGTAGCGCTATAGCTTGCAAACACGAAATATGAAAAATATGAAAAATGAATTACATCATTACCTTAGAAATATGAAAAATTGAGAAGTCTTAGCGCATAAGATGGCCAAATTATGTGAGCCTGATAGCCACGTCAAGGCTCTTCTCGTATATCAGGTCCCTAACTAATGCCTATCCTCGCTTTAGAAAAGTCTGTCTGCATGGGAACCTATGAATCCTCTTTTCAGACTAAAATCTACATCTCTGTGGAGGGGTGATGAACCTGCTGTAATTAAAAGGCCTGTGACCACCAGGTGGAGTGCTCAGGCAGAAGGTAAATGAATACATATCAAAAAACTGACCGGCACATCCAAACTTAGATTCAGTGTGAACAGGTGCTAAACCTAGAGTCACCTAGAGTTTTTTGATATGTATTCATTTACCTTCTGCCTGAGCACTCCACCTGGTGGTCACAGGCCTTTTAATTACAGCAGGTTCATCACCCCTCCACAGAGATGTAGATTTTAGTCTGAAAAGAGGATTCATAGGTTCCCATGCAGACAGACTTTTCTAAAGCGAGGATAGGCATTAGTTAGGGACCTGATATACGAGAAGAGCCTTGACGTGGCTATCAGGCTCACATAATTTGGCCATCTTATGCGCTAAGACTTCTAAATTTTTCATATTTCTAAGGTAATGATGTAATTCATTTTTCATATTTTTCATATTTCGTGTTTGCAAGCTATAGCGCTACAGTGTGCTACCTTTTCTTCTTGTATGTATATGAGTTGGTGACTCTAGGTTTAGCACCTGTTCACACTGAATCTAAGTTTGAATGTGCCGGTCAGTTTTTTGATATGTATTCATTTACCTTCTGCCTGAGCACTCCACCTGGTGGTCACAGGCCTTTTAATTACAGCAGGTTCATCACCCCTCCACAGAGATGTAGATTTTTAGTCTGAAAAGAGGATTCATAGGTTCCCATGCAGACAGACTTTTCTAAAGCGAGGATAGGCATTAGTTAGGGACCTGATATACGAGAAGAGCCTTGACGTGGCTATCAGGCTCACATAATTTGGCCATCTTATGCGCTAAGACTTCTCAATTTTTCATATTTCTAAGGTAATGATGTAATTCATTTTTCATATTTTTCATATTTCGTGTTTGCAAGCTATAGCGCTACAGTGTGCTACCTTTTCTTCTTGTTTGTTCAAATGTGAGGTAGTCCCCCCAAAAAATGGTTTTCTAAATTTTGTTGGAAAAATGAGAAATTGCTGGTCAACTTTTAACCCTTTTAACTTCCTAACAAAAGAAAAATTATGTTTCAAAATTATGCTGATGTAAAGTAGACATGTGGGAAATGTTACTTATTAACTAGTTTGTGTGACATATCTCTGTGATTTAAGGGCATGGAAATTAAAAAATTGAAAAGTGAAAATTTTTCGCCAAATTTCTATTTTTTTCACAAATAAATGTAAGTCATATATAATAATTTTTACCACTATCATGAAGTACAATATGTCACAAAACACTATCTCAGAATAACCGGGATCAGTTGAAGAGTTCCAGAGTTATTACCTTATAAAGTGACAGTGGTCAGAATTGTAAAAATTGGCCTGGTCATTAATGTGCAAACCACCTTAGGGGTTAAAGGGGTTAAGATGCAAAATATTTTGTTATGCCAAATTTCTGTTATTTATTTAGCGCTATTGCGAATTTTAAATAGTTAAAGAAATTGCACTACAACATTTTGTCCTCATTCAGTGATAACTCTTTTTTGCTTGTCTCTTGTACAGTACGCCTGTGTTATGATTTGGTAGCCGAGGAGGACAGCAGCCAAAATAGCTAAGGCAACCAGACACCCAGAGAGGTTGGTAACTAGCGGATTGCTGACCCCTAAACTGACCACACAACTAGAAGCCGCCGTGGGACGTACCTACGGTGCCCTAGATGCCTCGACACAGCCAGAGAATTAACTAAGCCTAAGAGAGAAAAGGGGAATGCTAACTGCCCCGGAGTAGAGCCCACAAAGAATGGGTTGCCCCCAGATATATATTTGCGGTGAGACAAGATGAAACACAGACACAGGCAGAAAATAGAGCAAGCAAATGCTTGAGCCCAAACTGTCTAGATAGAACAAAACAGGAAAGAATACTGCTGCAATCCAGCAAAAACTCCAACTCATCTGATATACAAAAATACTGAGATCACACGATCTCTCCCCCGCTAGATCAGAACTCTGGTGTGAACTGGTAGCAAATCAGAAGATACTGAAATAACAGGAACTGAAAATATATAAACTGTTTCTGGTGTGTACTGGTAGCAAATCAGAAAATACTGAAATAACAAGGAACTGAAAATACATAAACAGTGGCAAAAGAGAAACAGAGTCCAGCGCAGGCCTCCGCAGGGGAACCTGGCTGTATTAAAGGGAATCTGTCACCCCAAAATAGCCATATCAGATAAAGATATGGCTGAATAGTGCGTCCCATAACTAAGCTAACGGTGGGTATCATATATCATGATACCCCCGTTTTCATATCAAAATACCTTTTTAAAGTTGGTGATTGTATGTGTCAGTCACGGCAGTCAGGTCAGGAGGGCAGCGGTTATCATGTCCTCCCCCACCCCCGCTCCTCGTCATCTGTTACGTATCGCCGTCTGTAAATACCACAGACAGCGTTAGGTTCCCGCAATTGCGCAATTCAAAATCCGGCCCAGCGCATGCGCAGTATGCTTTGCCCAACAGTGGGCAATGCATAAAATGACTACAGCGCTTGCGCTAGTCTTTCCTTGCCCCGGAAGTCGTCCAAGGCAAGCAGTAATTTCCGGGGCAAGGAAAGACTAGCGCATGCGCTGTAGTCATTTTATGCTTTGCCCACTGTTGGGCAAAGCATACTGCGCATGCGCCAGGCCGGATTTTGAATTGCGCAATTGCGGGAACCTAACGCCGTTTGTGGTATTCACAGACGGCGATACGTAACAGATGACGAGGAGCGGGGGCGGGGGAACACATGAAAAACGCTTCCCTCCTGACCTGACTGCAGTGATTGACATATGCAATCACCAACTTTAAAAAGGTATTTTGATATGAAAACGGGGGTATCATGATATATGATACCCACCGTTAGCTTAGTTATGGGACGCACTATTCAGCCATATCTTTATCTGATATGGCTATTTTGGGGTGACAGATTCCCTTTAACTCCAGAAGGGCAGAAAACTGAGATAGACAAAAACAAATGCCACAGAAATAAACAGCAAATAACTTATCTGAAAGTTGCAGGACAAAACAGGAAGCAAGCAAATGTCCAACAGGGACCAGGAAGAAACAAATCACCGGCAAGGATCATGGGAAGGTTGCTCACTTATATCTCCCCAGTCAGTCACACCTGACCACTCATCGCCCCCAGGTCATAGACTTTTGTTAGTCAACGCAGCTTCATTACTATCAGCAGCCACCAGATGGAGCCCAAACTCAGAAGTCAGATTCAGAGTGTTCACAACAGTACCCCCCCTTGAGGAGGGATCACCGAACCCTCACCTGCGCCACCAGGCCGATCAGGATGAGCCCAGTGAAAGGCACAAACCAATCTCTCAGCATGAATGTCAGAAGCAAACACCCAAGAATTGTCCTCCTGACCATAACCTTTCCACTTGACCAAGTACTGGAGTCTCCGTCTAGCCATACGGGAATCCAAAACCTTCTCCACTTCATACTCCAGATTGCCCTCAACCAAAACAGGCTCATTGGGTGCAGCCATAGGAAACACTGGCTCAACAAACCTTTTCAATAAAGATTTATGGAAGACATTGTGGATCTTAAACGTCCCTGGAAGAGTCAAACGGAAAGAAACGGGATTAAGGATTTCCAAAATCTTATAAGGTCCAATGAACCTTGGCTTAAATTTTGGAGACGCAACCTTCATAGGGATATTTTTTGAGGACAACCACACCATGTCCCATACTTTAAACTGGGGACCATCAGTCCTATGCTGATTGGCAAAACGTTGGGCCCTCTCCTGAGAGAGAGACAACTTATCCACTACTTGATTCCAAATCTGCTGCATTCTCTCCACCATAGAGTCAACACTTAGACAGACAGAAGCCTCCACCTGCCCTGAAGAAAACCGAGGATGAAACCCAAAATTTCAGAAAAAAGGGGACATCAAAGTGGCAGAACTAGGCCTCTTATTTAGAGCGAATTCAGCCAAGGGCAAAAAGAGACCCAGTCATCTTAATCAGCAGATACAAAACATCTCAAATACGTTTCCAAAGTCTGGTTTGTTCTCTCAGTCTGCCCATTGGTCTGAGGGTGAAACGGAGAGGAGAAAGACAACTGAATTCCCAGTTTAGATCAAACGGCTCTCCAAAAGCTGGAAACAAATTGGACTCCTCTGTCAGACACAATGTTCTCTGGAATGCCGTGCAAACGCACCATCTGCTGAAAAAACAAGGGCACCAACTCAGAAGAGGATAGCAACTTCGGCAGTGGCACAAGATGGACCTTCTTGGAAAATCTATCACAGATCACCCAGATAACAGTCATTCTCTGAGAGACAGGGAGGTCGGAAATAAAATCCATAGAGATATGGGTCCATGGCCTCCTGGGCACAGGCAGTGGCATTAACAATCCACTAGAGCGAGAGCAATGTTTGGACCGAGAACAAGTCCCACAGGACTACACAAAATTCCTGGAAAAAAAGGTAGCACACTGTAGCGCTATAGCTTACAGACACAAAATATGAAAAATGAATTGCATCACTGCCTTAGAAATATGAAAAATTTAGAAGTCTTAGCGCATAAAATGGCCAATTTATGTGTACCTGTAAGCCACGTTAAGGCTCTTCTTGTATTCCAGGTCCTAACTAATGGCCAATCCTCACTTAGAAAGGTCTATCTGTATGGGAACATATGAATCCTCTCTCTAGACTAAAATCTACATCTCTGTGGAGGGGAAATGGACCTGGTATAATTAAAACGCCTGTGACCAACAAGTGGAGTGCTCAGGCAGAAGGTAAATGAATACATATCAAAAAACTGACTGGCACATCCAAAACTAGACCTAATGTGAACAGGTGCTAATCCTAGAGTCACCAACTCATGCACATTCAAGAAAAAAAGGTAGCACACTGTAGCGCTATAGCTTACCGACACAAAATATGAAAAATGAATTGCATCACTGCCTTAGAAATATGAAAAATTGAGAAGTCTTAGCGCATAAAATGGCCAATTTATGTGTATCTGGAAGCCACATTAAGGCTCTTCTCGTATTCCAGGTCATAACTAATGCCAATCCTCACTTAGAAAAGTCTATCTGTATGGGAACATAAGAATCCTCTCTCTGTCTGTAAGCTATAGCGCTACAGTGTGCTACCTTTTTTTCTTAAATGTGTATGAGTTGGTGACTCTAGGTTTAGCACCTGTTCACATTAGGTCTATTTTTGGATGTGTCGGTCAGTTATTTGATATGCACAAAATTCCTGAAATCACGAGATAAAGTAGGCCACCAAAAGGACCGACTCACCAAATCTCTGGTACAAAAATACCGGGATGACCAGCCAACGCAGAGCAATGAATTTCAGACATTACTTTCTTCCTCCATTGGTCGGGGACATACAATTTCCCCACAGGGAAATGTTCCGGTTTATCCCCTTGAAATTCCTCCAGGGCCCGTCTCAAATCGTGTGAGATAGCGGAAAGATTAGGAATTAGGTTTCAAGGCAAAAAACAATTTGCAATTATTCTTAAAATTCGAAAATTTAGACCGATTCTCAAAAAATAGATCAGGAATAGGGATCTTAGGTTCTGCAGTAGAAAACTGAGTGAGATGGAAAATTTTCAGAACTGCAGCAGAGAGCTGCTCAACAAGATCAGACAACTGCTTAATTTCCATTGAAGAAAAAAATCCTCCTACGGCCCCCAAACTCAGAAGTCAGATTCAGAGTGTTCACAACACTCCTGCATCAGATCATCTCTTGCAATTGTCAAAAAGGAATCTGCAACTATTGATGGATTCCATTTTCCTTAATATCTTTTCTCTATACGTGCAATATCTTGGTGAAATCTCTCACTGTGTTCATCGCTCACTTGGCGCAAAAAGTCTAGGTGCGAAAGTAAGAAATTAATCTTTAAAGGTCATGTTACACCCAAGGTCTTTGAATGATTTGAGGAGATTTTCCACCAACTCTTCATAGATATCTGTTCTATAGCTTCCTCAAAAATTTGTTACCACTAATGCGGAGTGGTAGAACCACTGTGCCATGGTCCGAAGAGAGCCTGGAATTGGTGTGACTAGGTTAGCAACTGATTCTTCACTAGAGCCCCTGATGATGGGGTTAGGCTTGGCTCCCGATGTACACCAGGTACTACTCCAGGACAGACCACAGAAATACCACAGCTGACCACCAAGGGAACTGTAGCTGGAACGGCTCATTAGGAGAGAACGGCTGAAATACAGAATTACACGGCATGTGTAGGCGTGTCCGGTTGATATACAGATTGAAATATAATAGAATGGTGTGCACTCAGGGTATATGAGATTAGGTGCTGGTGAATTGGACCAGAGCGGTACCAATAAGCATAAATAAAGTTAGATTCACCGCACACAAAGACTGATAGTCATGCAAAAAAGGTTTGTTTTATTGAACAATATCCAATCCAAAAAAGAGAAAAGTGTCGGTGCCGTATGGAACAAATGTACAATATACAGATACCCAATGTTTCGGCCCCTCCCGGGCCTTACTCATGGGTAACTAAAAGAAACAAAGAATACAGTATGAGACATATATACAGTGACAAAATATAGTTATATACAGTATGTACAATATAGTAAAGACGGATTGAATAGCATATAGGTGTTAACTAGTAAATTAGTATTTATATATAATTTGACCAGATAAATGAGTCTAGGTACGGGTATAATTCCGTTTAGATATAGCTTAAAGGCATGGAGATAATTGTTATAAATATCAAACTATATAAGGCACAATCCTTAATGAACAAAGAGACTATATGTCGATTTACCTTAATAGTATAGGTACACAAGAAAACTGGCACAAAAGGACAATATAGGATTCCTGGTAACTTCCCTTGTGACACAATAGAAACTGTAGATAATATTGAAATCAGACGTTTAGTAATAATAGAAAGAGAGATCCTATTGATAGGCATAATATCATCAATTCAGTTTTTACCTGTATGTGACAGAGGGGAAAATAAGATGTATCCTGAATGTAGACAAGGATTACCCTGGATGGGATGTCAATAGCCTATATGTGAGATGTACTGTGTTATAATAGTAACCATCCGACACAGGAAGTATAGGAGAAAAGGGTGCATCATACCTTGACACTTAGTCAATTTGAGATGGCGGCATTCCAGCATCCTATATAGTGAAATAGCTTAACGTATGTAGCCTGTTTAGGTAATATAGGAAGCTTATTTAGTGTCAAACTTGAATTTAAAAATGCGCTGACATAAGAATATACAAAGACCTCATGAAACATACCCAGGAAAATTGCTTCGGTCGTTTACAGGTGGCGCTCCCGCGCCCTGCCTTGTGCTTGGTGTCCAGACTGCTGTGTGAAGTTGTGGGAGATTTTATAAGCGGCGCCGTGCGACGCCGGACCGGATGTGCGTCATCCGGACCGGAAGTGACGCGGCGCTCGCTGTCTGTAGGTGGAGACACAGAATTAGACGCTGAAAATGATCACACTTGTGCATTGGCGATAGTAGAAACATTACAAATGAGAGAAATAAGGAGGCTATGGGGGAAAGAGACATAGATATACATTTTTTTTTAAAATAATGAAGATATATGGAGACTGGAGACTGACAGAGGAAACGGGAGATATGATGTTGTATATATGGTATAGATGAGGAGAAAATTCATAGAAAATGAAAAATAAAAAATGAAAAATAGAAGATGAAAAATAAAAGGAAAAAATAAAATAAAAATAAAAAATAAAAATTAATAAATAATAGAAAATAATAATGGAAAATAGTCCAATTGATGAAAAAAATTTTTTGACATACAGACTCCATATAAAATAATAAAATGAAAAAATGAAAATAAAATAAAATTAAAAATAATGTAAGATGAATGATAGAACTCGTTTGGAAAAACGGAAAATAATTTTTTTAAAAAGATGAAGATAAAAATTAAAAAAATTAAAAAAGTAAAAATAAAAATAGAAAATAAGAATGGAAAATTGAAAAATAAAGAATGAGAATAAAAAAAAAAATTAAAAACAAAAATAAAAATAAAAATAAAAATAAGAAGCGGGGAAGGAAAAATGACTTACCAATAATAGAAAGAAGTCAGCGTGTCTGCAAGAGAATGGTAAATTAATTAGAAAAATTATAAGAGCCAATCCATCTCCCTATTAAGACCTCGTGGTGATAATGTATCCAATTTGTGGATCCAGTAACTTTCCCGTAATTTCAAACGTCTCACATGGTTACCTCCTCTTCGGGACTTAGGTACATGTTCAATTATTTGAAACTTTAATTGAGCCACGGTATGTTTAAATTTGGAAAAATGATCCGGTAATGGTAGCCAATTCTTGCCACATCGAATCGTCAATTTATGACTTGCAATTCTATCTTTCACATGTTGAGTTGTCTCACCCACGTACAGGAGGCCACAGGGACATTTAATTATATATACGACAAAGTTCGAATTGCAGGTATGGTATCCATGAATCGGAAATTACTTACCCGTATGTGGGTGAGTGACTGCATCTGATTTGATAATATTGGAACAGCATGCACAGTTCAAACATGGGAAGGTGCCTTGACGGCGTGTGATAAGTTGGCTCTGTATTGGAGTATGGCGAGAGCTCCCAATGTCAGCACGTACTAGTTTATCTTTTATGTTAGGAGCTCGTCTATTGCACATCAAAGTAGGTGCCTTGAATGCCTCGATAGAGGGATATGCCCTAGATAGCAAAGACCAATGTTTACGTATGACAAAATGTATCTTGGACATTAGTGGATGGTACGTGTGTACGAAGGGTACTCTCTCAGTCTTAACTAAAGAAAGATTGCTTGGTGGTGGTTTCAGGGTACGAATTTTCTCGAGTTCTAAAAGTCTAGTAGGGTAGTCTCTTTCCCTAAATTTCTGAACTGTTTCATCAAGGCGTATCGGGAGTAAGTCTGGGTTAGTGACAATCCTAGAGATACGTGTGAACTGAGACCGGGGTAGACTGTCCTTAGTTGATCTAGGATGGCTACTGGAATAATGTAGCAGGCTGTTGCAGTCAGTTGGTTTACTATATAGGTCCGTTGTTAGGTTGCCCACCGAATCTTTTTGTACAAGAGTATCGAGGAAGGGGATACTATTGACGTCATGTTGCATAGTGAATTGTAGGTCCGCATCAAGAGAATTTAAATATGAATGAAATGATCTTAATGACTCAGGAGTACCTGACCAGATAAAAAAGATATCGTCAATATATCTGTGATAACATTGTATTGATTCCTTGTATGGTGTGGTTGGATATATGAAACTAGATTCAAATGCATGCATACATGCATTTGCATAGGCTGGCGCCACGTTACTACCCATGGCAGTCCCACGTAATTGTAAATAGTAAGTGTCTTCAAATAAAATGTAGTTTTCATGTAATACCATAGTGAGAAGATCTAGACAGAATTGAATAGAACCCTGGGACATAGTGGAAGTCTCCAGCAGTGTTTTGGTAGCCTGTATGCCTTTGGCATGAGAAATAGAAGTATAGAGGCTATTGATGTCCATAGTTACCAATATACTGTCTGGTGAAGAAATTCACCTACGGACCTACAATTCACTATTCAACATGACGTCATTTTTCCAAATTTAAACATACCGTAGCTCAATTAAAGTTTCAAATAATTGAACATGTACCTAAGTCCCGAAGAGGAGGTAACCGTGTGAGACGTTTGAAATTACGGGAAAGTTACTGGATCCACAAGTTGGATACATTATCACCACGAGGTCTTAATAGGGAGATGGATTGGCTCTTATAATTTTTCTAATTAATTTACCATTCTCTTGCAGACACGCTGACTTCTTTCTATTATTGGTAAGTCATTTTTCCTTCCCTGCTTCTTATTTTTATTTTTATTTTTGTTTTTAATTTTTTTTTTTTATTCTCATTCTTTATTTTTCAATTTTCCATTCTTATTTTCTATTTTATTTTTACTTTTTTAATTTTTTTAATTTTTATCTTCATCTTTTTAAAAAATTATTTTCCGTTTTTCCAAACGAGTTCTATCATTCATCTTACATTATTTTTAATTTTATTTTATTTTCATTTTCATTTTTTCATTTTATTATTTTATATGGAGTCTGTATGTCAAAAAAATTTTTTTCATCAATTGGACTATTTTCCATTATTATTTTCTATTATTTATTAATTTTTATTTTTTATTTTTATTTTATTTTTTATTTTTTCCTTTTATTTTTCATCTTCTATTTTTCATTTTTTATTTTTCATTTTCTATGAATTTTCTCCTCATCTATACCATATATACAACATCATATCTCCCGTTTCCTCTGTCAGTCTCCAGTTACCTCCATATATCTTCATTATTTTTAAAAAAATGTATATCTATGTCTCTTTCCCCCATAGCCTCCTTATTTCTCCCATTTGTAATGTTTCTACTATCGCCAATGCACAAGTGTGATCATTTTCAGCGTCTAATTCTGTGTCTCCACCTACAAGATGGCGGTTGCCTGTGCCATTGCGCATGCTCAGGCCTTATCATTTACACTCAGTGAGTCATTTTATTCCCACCAACAAAATGGCGATTGCCATCACTACTGCGCATGACAGACAGCGAGCGCCGCGTCACTTCCGGTCCGGATGACGCACATCCGGTCCGGAGTCGCACGGCGCCGCTTATAAAATCTCCCACAACTTCACACAGCGGTCTGGACACTCAGCACAAGGCAGGGCGCGGGAGCGCCACCTGTAAACGACCGAAGCAATTTTCCTGGGTATGTTTCATGAGGTCTTTGTATATTCTTATGTCAGCGCATTTTTAAATTCAAGTTTGACACTAAATAAGCTTCCTATATTACCTAAACAGGCTACATACGTTAAGCTATTTCACTGTATAGGATGCTGGAACGCCGCCATCTCAAATTGACTAAGTGTCAAGGTATGATGCACCCTTTTCTCCTATACTTCCTGTGTCGGATGGTTACTATTATAACACAGTACATCTCACATATAGGCTATTGACATCCCATCCAGGGTAATCCTTGTCTACATTCAGGATACATCTTATTTTCCCCTCTGTCACATACAGGTAAAAACTGAATTGATGATATTATGCCTATCAATAGGATCTCTCTTTCTATTATTACTAAACGTCTGATTTCAATATTATCTACAGTTTCTATTGTGTCACAAGGGAAGTTACCAGGAATCCTATATTGTCCTTTTGTGCCAGTTTCTCTTGTGTACCTATACTATTAAGGTAAATCGACATATAGTCTCTTTGTTCATTAAGGATTGTGCCTTATATAGTTTGATATTTATAACAATTATCTCCATGCCTTTAAGCTATATCTAAACGGAATTATACCCGTACCTAGACTCATTTATCTGGTCAAATTATATATAAATACTAATTTACTAGTTAACACCTATATGCTATTCAATCCGTCTTTACTATATTGTACATACTGTATATAACTATATTTTGTCACTGTATATATGTCTCATACTGTATTCTTTGTTTCTTTTAGTGACCCATGAGTAAGGCCCGGGAGGGGCCGAAACATTGGGTATCTGTATATTGTACATTTGTTCCATACGGCACCGACACTTTTCTCTTTTTTGGATTGGATATTGTTCAATAAAACAAACCTTTTTTGCATGACTATCAGTCTTTGTGTGCGGTGAATCTAACTTTAGATATACAGATTGACACGGCAGGTGCAGGTGGGTCCAGCTGATATATACGTAGGCATGGCAGGTGCAGGATGGTCCTGCTCATATAGAGACTGGCACGGCAGGTGCAGCGGGTCCAGTTGATATACAGACTGGTACGGCATGTACAGGCGAGTCCAGCTGATATACAGACTGGCATGGCATGTGCAGGTGGGTCCAGCTGATATACAGATTGGCATAGCAGGTGCAGGCAGGTTCCAGATGAAATACAGACTGACAAGGCAGCTACTAGCAAGGAGCTTAGGGATGGACAGAAGCTAGCATATCTAGCAGGTATTAGAGGATAGGGACCTGAGAGAACTAGCAAGTGTTTAGAGAACAAACTAACACAGGCACCTGCAAGCAAGTGGAGGTGCTTTAAATAATAAGTGTCTCCCATACATTGGCTGTGGACATTTTAGGATGACGCGCATGGCCCATTTATGAAGGAAGGAGCACGCATGCACCCTAAGCACAGTGCTCAGGGATCTGCGAGCAGTGCGCGGACCCCCGCAGCAGTTGGAGAGGAAGTTCGGAGCGGGGTCCACAGTGGTGAGCGAGTCGGCATCCCTGCCAGTGGAGAGGGGCAGAATGTAGAGACACTGACGCTACAGTTTCCCCCCCTTTATGCCTTCTCTTTTTCAGTCCTGCAAGAAATCTCTTCAGGAGGAGAGAGGCATAGACGTTCTCCATGGGCTCCCAAGACCTCTCCTCTGGCCCGAACCCCTTCTAATCCACAAGAAAAAAGGTTTTTCATCTTACTCTCTTGGTAACCAGAATGTTCTCTGCCTTGAAAGCATCCTCAGTGCTGACTGGAGCAGGAGTGGTACCAGGATCTTTGAAGAAAGGACTGAGGACAACAGGCTTGAGGAGAGACATATGAAATGAATTGTTAATCTGTAAAGAGGACAGGAGTTTGAGCCTGTAGGTGTTAAGCGCCGAGATTCTCCCGCTGCACAAGGTAGATCCTAAGCCTTGTCTGCCTCGGTCCCAGCGTCTTGTCCAGGCTCGTACAGTTCATTTAGTTACTGCTGGCTTTCCAGCCAAGTCTATGGTAACCAGTGTTAGGCAGCGGTGAGCGGACAGTCTGAAGGCTACATGCAGAAACCACCTTACTGAGCATGTCTGTGATGTGGCGGCGTCTCATTGGTGGTCGGTAGTGATGGGCGAACGCGCTCGCCACTACTCGTTACTAGGCGAGCACCGAGCATTTCCGAGATTACTCAGTGGGAACTCGGGTCTCCCCCAGCTTTTTTGGCAGACTTTACAGACCCAATCACAATGCAGAGGTTGTCTGTCAGGCAATGAAATGCCGCAGCCATCTTTGTTGTGGTCATGTAGTGATTGGCTGGCTGCACAACATCATCAGGGGTATAAGAGACCGAAAGCCGCCCTGCTCGCCGCATTCAGCTCCGGATTTAGATAGTGTAGAGAGAGCTGCTGCCGAGATAGGGTCAGAATTGGGGATTTATTAGTTAGTGTGTGGTCTACCATCGTAAACTACTCAAATCCAGCTAAAGCAACAGTCCTTCTAAGGACAAATACCGAAGTATATAGGTTCCAGTGTTAGGTAGGTAGAGTAGTGTAAGTCGCTCTATTCACATCAGTGCAAGGCCTGCAGGCACTGTATGTGTGTATATAGATTATTGCATACATCAAGAGTGTCCATTCCGTTCCTGTGTTCTGGTGCTGCTGGTGCTACCTGTATGATATATTGGCCGTATATAGCTAGCCCCAGGTGTAATTGGAATACAGCCACACATTTTTTGGTGTGGTATCTGCGTTCCAGCTCATATCTGTGCGTGCTCAAACTTTGGCCAGTTTACGCCAGTTTTCTTTTTCTGACCTGGGTGTACTTATATACACCAGTATTTAGTCCAAAAAAAACAAACAAATAGGCTACACATGTTTCAGTGTGGTATCTCCGTGCCAGCTCATGTCTGTGCATGTTGAAAGTTTGGCCAGTTTACGCCAGTTTTCTTTTCATGGCCTGGGTGTCACTGTACTTATATACACCAGTATTTAGCTAAAAAAAAAACAGGCCACACATGTTTTGATGTGATATTTCCATGCCAGCTCATATCTGTGCGTGCTCAAAGTTTGTGCCTTTTAGGCCAGTATTCAATTTTTCCTGCTGTCTGTCACTCTAGTTATATACAGCACTATGTTGCTTTGTTAAAAAAGACAGGGAAGATATTTTACAGTGTGGTATATCTGTGACACGTCTCATACATACGTGTGCTCCAAATTGGTGCATTTTAGGCCTGCAGTCCTGTTATTTCCTGTCTTTTACTCAGGTTATATACAGCACAATAGAACCAAAAAAACATATATAAATACGATAGAGTAATAATATGATATATATAAAATATATAGATAATAAATCCAACAAAAACAGGGAGTATATAATGTATAATAATTTATTACAAAATTTAGTATAAACAAAAAGATGACGACTGTCCTCCCTTCCGTCCTCTCGCGATGCATCCTGGCTCACATCATCGCGAGACGATGCATCACGCGGGAGGAGCGCGTTGATTCACAGTTTACTCACCTAGATATTACGTTATTCACATGCGCGTTACATGCTGTGTTTACACGTTATCATGGTGATCGGAGGAAATGATGTATTCATCCCTCCCGTCATCCATGGTGTGTCGCGGCCTGCGGCGCCGCGATATGACACATCGCGTAGAGCGTGCAGGCCTATTGGTGGATCTACTCGTACTTTCACCTGCTGATTGATCAGACACACTCATGGATAGATATCACTTTAGTACTACACGGTATCCGCATCTGTCTCCACTTAATTATTAAGTATTTCCAGTGGGTGGGATTTACCTGTCTAAACGAGCACCGATTTGTTCATGGCTTCACTTCTTCCTATTTATACCCCGTATAACACACGTCTCACCAAGCCTCCTGAAGAAACCGAGGAAGGTGAAACGCGCGTCGGGGCTTCTTTTCTGTCCTACTGCCGCTGCTCTACTCACTGCAATATGTCTCAAGGTAATTAGCTTTGTATAACTGTCCATATATGGTACATGGGAACTTGGTATATCCTTCTTTAACCATTGTGTCAGCACAATTTTGTACTACCTCATGAATCTTACTTTGACATATGATATTTATATGTTGGGTATATCCATGGCATTATCTTGCCCCATGTTATAACGGCCAGATCTTTTAATAGTCTGGCGATCATTACCTGTTTATTTCGTTATATTTTCATTTATTTTTATTTATTTTGATTTATTGTAATCTGTTGGTAGCCTCTAGCGACGGTATTTTTTGGCTATATATTTAACATCTTTTATTATTTTTTGCCTAATTTAGCTGTTTTCTTTCTGTCTCACTTTGTACTTTTTTGTTTATACTAAATTTTGTAATAAATTATTATACATTATATACTCCCTGTTTTTGTTGGATTTATTATCTATATATTTTATATATATCATATATTACTCTATCGTATTTATATATGTTTTTTTGGTTCTATGGTTATTGGCCGGGGAGTTTTTTTGATCCGACTGGCCACGGATCTAGTTTTTGGTTTTTATATACAGCACAATGTTGCTTTTCTAAATAAAACAGCCCACATATTTTACAGTGTAATATAACTGTGACACGAATCATACATCTGTGTTCTACAAATTGGGGCATTGTAGGCCTACCTATTCTAGTGGTTTTGCTGTGTGTTAAGGTACTTTGTGGCAACAATTAGCTAAGCAAAAAAAACATTTGTAACTAAAGTCCACATATTTTAAAGTGTGGTTTTCCCGCACACTTATCACATACAAGTTTGCTCCCAATTCAGCCTTTTGTAGTGAACGTGTATAATATTCGAGTCCATTTACAATGGGCAAGGCACATGGCAAGGAACTGGGAAGTGGCCGTGATGGTCTTGGTGCATGCCGAGGCAGAGGCTGTGGTCAAGCTGAAATTGGGCCAGCAAAAACACCCACATCTTCTCGCTGGACCTTAGTTTTCGAAGTCCTAGGGGACCACAGCAAGACAGCACTAATGAAGCCAGAGCAGTGAGAAAAGGTTGTTGGTTGCATAGCGGATAATAATTCCAGTTACATGGCCACCACCAGCAGCACCCTGTCTTACACATGGTCAAGTCTGAGTATCCATGAATCTGGCCTGCATATTCCTTACCCTGATCCTCCTTCATCCCACCATGCTAAGTGCCCTAAGACAATTGATCTTGGACACTTGGACACTCCAAAGAGCTGTTCACTTTTCCATTTATATATTCGGGCCTCTCGCCCGGTCCATTTCAAGAGGGGCAAGGTGAGATTCCATGTAGCGATGCCCAAATATTTGCGCAGCCATGGTCCAAAGAATGGACGATGATGTGACACATTTGACGTAAAGGACCAGAGTGAGGAAATGGAAGATGAGGTGGTAGATGATATAGTAACTGATCCAACCTGGCTGGAGGACATGCAGAACGAGGACAGCAGCACACAGGAGGAGGGAGGCATAGCACCCCTTCAGGCAGGAAGAAGCCGTGTGGTGGACATAAACAGAAGGAGGGCAACCGTTCCCCATAACACCACATGATGGAAGTTGTCAGTCCAACTGTTAGATCTTCCTGATTCTGTTTTTTTTTTAAAGACTTTTTCAAAAATTTTAAAATTCAGGCCACATATTGAGCAGGATGGTTTTGCTGTAAGACGTCTGATGTATTTGTGGACCCTAAATTGTGGCTATTCAGGCCTACATTCCACTGTATTTGCTGTCTGTTACCCTAGTTCTCTATACTATTTTTGGGTTAAAATACAGCCCAAATATTGAACAGTGTAGTTTCTCGGTAAAAATACTTCTGTTTCAAGTTGTTATGGCTGCTTCATGACTGTCTTAAATGCTCCAACTACTACCACCATCATCATCTTCTGCCTGGTCTGTCACCGCGCAGATAGAAAGTCTGAGGAGAAGAGGGTGAACGCTTGAGTGGTGTTGTACTCTATCTCTGGATTATGAAGGCAAAATGTCCTAGATGAAATCATGAATGGAAGAGCTGGAGGAAGAGAACCTGGAAGAGCATGGGGCCAGGACTCGCAACTACTGAAGCCTGGTGTTCCTGGGCTGGATTCTGACAAGCCATCACCTACTAATACTGAACTTGTTGGAAGATTATGTCAAAAAGGAGCCCCTGCATTTTCTCTAACAGAAGCTAGAGATTGTGACATTTTTGCTGCATTTCAAGAGGTGTCAATTGGAGAGCGTGGTGGTCATAGATGTGACATGTACACCACCTCCCGAGATGCCGCCTCTCCACAACCGAGGTGCCGCACCCCCGAACTTCTGTCTCTTCCCCATTATCCCACAGAATGTAAGTCCACAAGGACAAGGTCTTCCCCCCTCTGTACCTGTCTGTCATTTTAAATTTGTTAACTGTAAACGATATCTATTACTTTGTATGTAACCCCCTTCTCATGTACAGCACCATGGAATAAATGGCGCTATATAACTAAATAATAATTATAATAATACTATATGGGTGTTTCAAATTGACAATCCATCCAACATGTTATTGAATCAAAATGTTGTTTTACTGACAACTCTGTTCTGCAGTGCACAAAGTATGTGAAATTGTTAGCTAAACCCCAGTGGGTCTGCCACAGTGACATGTTGCCTACAGTCCCGAGATGTTATCTAGATCAGTAATCTCACCTCTACTTTACTAGCATGATGAACTAATTGGAAAAGCATGTGGTATTGATGGAGCTGTGGTTTCTTGCCAATAAGATCAATGAGGTTGATTAGCCTCACACGGAACGGAGAAATATTAAAGATGACAATTGTTTTAACATTTGAGTTTAAACACACTTCCCCAACTTGTTTTCACTTTTACAACATTATATTTGGAAGCCTTAAAAAAAAGATGAACATATTGTGAAGCAAATAGGTATGAATAATTATTATCACCCAAATGATGTTACATAAGTCAGAACATACACAACCTATCACTAGGGAAATGAATTCCCACCGAAAATTAGAAGTAGGAGACTACTAGTGTCATGTTGTGGATTGATATGAGCCACAAAGTCCTTCAAAATGACACAATTCTGGATGTAATATACAATTTTCTCTGGAAAATTGCAAGAACATGCATTCTATGATGCTTGCATTAAAGAACTGATTGGCAAGATATGAATGCATTCAGGATGACCGGGCTGCGGGTACCTGTGCTGTGCCGGGTCCGGAACTGTCAAGGCTGCGTCCCCTGTTTCCCGGGGGAAGGAAAAGGGGAATGGACAGGTCCCATTACCCATGAACAGGGAACATGTGCCGAAGGTGTGGGAAAAAAACGAAAAGCATGAGTGAGTCCTCAGCTGTGAGCGCGTGAGCATGAAGGGGGGCAGTGCACTACGCATTCGAAGAGCCGACACTGCTGCGAACTGCAGCAGATTGACAGATCCAGTGACCTACAGGCAGGGGGCCAGCTTAATACAAAGTGGGCATGACAGCATAGATTTTTGGTGTGGAGAAGTAGCATATAGGAGGCTGAGCAGCGTGCTTCGTGCTTAGAGCATTGGCACTGCAAAGGACTGTTCCCATTGGCTCCCGCCACTAAAAGTGGTACTGCCATTTAGCGAGACACAGTGTGCCCAGTGACTACCAGAGAGCGAGGCGCTGTGCGTGCCTTGACCGTGAGTACAGCGCACATGCGCAGTACAGAGAGCCAGGTCCTGCCACGTGTTCAGTGTGGATAACCAATGATTATAAGGCACCGAGGAATGACAGAGGACGTTGGTAAAGTCAGCAAGTTACTCCCTTAGCATTTTCACAAAGTTTTCACTCCTTGTGAGAGTCCACCGCTCCTCAGGGCCAGGGCGATGGGAGGGTCTGATAAAACTCTCCCCGAACTTTTGCCAGTGTTCTACTGCCTCTGCTGAATTGGAGTTGTTTTTCTCTCACCTGTTCTTCTTGCTTTGCCAACAAACTGCCAGAGTTTTCATATGGGAATTTTTTAATAATTCCGCAAGAAAGGCCCTCTGGTCCTCCTAAATTTTAGTACACCTGTCTGCCTCTGGAATAAGAGATAGAAAGTTCTCCTGGTAGCGTGGGTCTAGAAGTGTCACAAATCAGTATTGCCCGTCACCCAAAATTTTGAGAACGTGAGGGTGAACGGGAAAGGCAGCGGAACATAAACTCAGCCATGCGTGAAAGACTGCTAACAGTCAATACTACCGTGTCCTCACCAAGAGGACGACTGACCATGCTCTCCTCCTCCTACTTGTCCTCAAGCCTCCTCGACTTTCGACTAACCTTAGTAATATAATTATTATTATTTATTATTATAGCGCCATTTATTCCATGGAGCTTTACATGTGAGGTGGGGAATACATAATAAATACAAGTACAGTAATCTTAAACAATACAAGTCACGACTGGTACAGGATGAGAGAGGACCCTGCCGCGAGGGCTCACAATCTACAAGGGATGGTTGACGATACAGTAGGCGAGGGTAGAGCTGGTCATGCAGCGGTTTGGTGGATCGGTGGTTACTGCAAGTTGTAGGCTTGTCAGAAGAGGTAGGTATTCAGGTTCTTTTTGAAGGTTTCTATGGTAGGCAAGAGTCTGATATGTTGTGGTAGAGAGTTCCAGAATAGGGGGATGCGCGGGAGAAATCTTGTATGCGATTCTGGGAAAAGGAGATAAGAGGGGAGGAGAGAAGGAGATATTGTGAGGATCGGAGGTTGAGTGCAGGTAAGTACCGGGAGACGAGGTCACAGATGTATGGAGGACTCAGGTTGTGGATGGCTTTGTATGTCATGATTAGGGTTTTGAATTGGAGTCTTTGGGTAATGGGGAGCCAGTGCAGGGATTGACAGATGGGAGAGGCCAGGGAATAGCGGGGGGACAGGTGGATTAGTCAGGCAGCAGAGTTTAGCATAGATTGGAGGGGTGTGAGAGTGTTAGAGGGGAGGCCACAGAGCAGGAGGCTGCAGTATTCAAGGCGGGAGATGATGAGGGCATGGACTAGGGTTTTTGCAGATTCTTGGTTGAGGAATGTACGGATCCATGAAATATTTTTGAGTTGAAGTCGGCAGGAAGTGGAAAGGGCTTGGATATGTGGTTTAAAAGAGAGATCAGTGTCAAGGATAACCCTGAGGCAGCGAGCTTGTGGGACTGGAGAGAGTGGGCAGTTGTTTACTTTACTGGATAGGTCCATTGGGGAGGTTGAGTAAGATGGGGGAAAGATGATGAATTCGGTTTTGTCCATATTAAGTTTTAGAAATCTAGCGGAGAAGAAGTGTGAAATAGCAGACAGACATTGAGGGATTCTGTTTAGTAGGAAGGTGATATCTGGTCCAGAGATGTAGATCTGTGTGTCATCAGCATAGAGGTGATATTCAAAGCCATGAGATTCTATGAGCTGTCCGAGGCCGAAGGTGTAAATGGAGAAGAGCAGGGGCCCTAGGACTGAACCTTGCGGGACTCCGACGGATATGGGACGTGGTGTGTGACTGGGAGATGCTGAATGTCCGGTCTGTTAGGTATGATGCAATCCAAGATAGGGCCAAGTCTGTGATACCAAGAAATGAGAGGGTCTGTAGTAATAGGGAATGGTCCACTGGGTCAAAGGCAGAGGACAGGTCCAAGAAGAGGAAGACAGAGTAGTGTCGATTGGTCTTGGCGGTTAATAGGTCATTGGTGATCTTAGTTAGGGCAGTTTCAGTGGAGTGGTGTGGCTGGAAGCCAGATTGTAAGTGGTCAAAGAGAGGTGGGAGGACAGTTCAAGATGGACGTGCTGTTCAAGTAGTTATGAGGCATAGGGGAGAAGTGATATAGGGCGATAGCTAGATACAGAGGATTGGTCAAGAGAGGTCTTTTTGAGGATAGGTGTGATTGAGGCATGTTTAAAGCTTGAGGGAAAAACACCAGTTGTTAGTGATAGGTTGAGGAGATGGATTAGGGTTGGGATGAAGACTGGGGTGAGGTTTGTGATGAAGTGGGATGGCATCGGTTCAAGTGCACAGGTAATGAGATGTAATCTTGAGAGTAGAGTGGAGAGTCGATCTTCTGTAATGGTGGAGAATTTGGTTTTGGAGGAGGAGGGCAGGGCAGTTAGGAGGAGGTGCTCTGGGGGTTGTTGACCAAAACTGTGTCTGATGTTATCAATCTTCTCCTTGAAAAATGAGGCAAAGTCTTCAGCTAGATGAGGGGGGAGGGAATAGGTGCTGAGGGGCGGAGGATAGAATTGAAGGTGTTGAATAACTGTTTAGGGTTGTGAGACAGGGAAGATATAAGAGATGAGAAGTAGGTTTGTTTTGCTGCAGCGAATGTGGCCTTGAAACTAGTGAGGGACTGTTTGAATGTGATGAAGTCTTCATTGGAGAGGGATCTTTTCCATCTCCGCTCAGCAGCCCTGGAAGCTCGCCTCAGTTCTTTGGTCAGGCTGGTGTGCCAGGGCTGTCTGTTGATTTTGCGAGCTTTTGTATGTGTGAGAGGCTCGACCGATTCCAGAGCTGCAGCTATTGTGGTGTTATATAGAGCGGCAGCGGCATCCGCATTGTATAGGGAACTTATGTCTGTAAGAGGGAGGAGGGATTCAGACAGTGAGTGTATATCGAGATGTTTAATATTTCTGCAAGGGTGTGCAAGTTTGTGGAGTTGGGATTGTGGACCTGGAGAGGGAAGAGAATATAAGTAGGTTGTGGTCAGAAAGAGGAAGAGGTGAGTTAGAGAGGTTAGATAGGGAGCAGAGGCGGGTGAAGATGAGGTCTAGTGTGTGGCCATCATTGTGAGTGGCTGCAGAAGACCATTGAGTGAGGCTGAAGTAGGAAGTGAGGGATAGAAGTTAAGTGTCAGCTGAGAGGGAAGTGTCAATGGGGATGTTGAAGTCGCCCAAGATGATAGTGGGGATGTCAGTGGAAAGGAAATGAAGTAGCGAGGTGGTGAAGTGGTCGAAGAAGGTGGTGGCTGGCCCTGGGGGGTGATAAATGACAGCTAGTTGAAGGTTGGAGGGGAAGTAGATGCGCACTGAGGGTAAGAAAGGGTGGCATGTTGTGAACACTCTGAATCTGACTTCTGAGTTTGGGCTCCCTCTGGTGGCTGCTGATAGTAATGAAGCTGCTTTGGCTAACAGAAGTCTATCACCTGGGGGCGATGAGTGGCAATCAGGTGGGACTGACTGGGGAGATATAAGTGAGCAACCTTCCCATGATCCTTGCCGGTGATTTGTTTCTTCCTGGTCCCTTTTGGAAGTCTGCTTGCTTCCTGCTTTGTCCTGCAACCTTCAGATAAGTTATTTGCTGTTTATTTCTGTGGCATTTGTTTTTGTCTATCTCAGTTCTCTGCCCTGCTGGAGCTGGTACAGCCTGGTTCCCCTGTGGGGACCTGCGCTGGACTCTGTTCCTCTTTTGCCACTGTTTATGTATTTTCAGTTCTCTGCTATTTTAGTATTTGCTGATTTGCTGCCAGTTCATACCAGAGTTCTAATCTAGTGGGGGAGAGATCGTGTGGTCTCAGTATTTTTTGTATATCAGACTGTTGGAGTTTTTCTTAGCGTTTTTGCTGGATTGCAGACAGTATTTTTTCCTGTCCTGTTCTATCTAGACAGTTTGGGCCCCAGAATTTGCTTGCTTTCTTTTCTGCCTGTGTTTGTATTTCATCTTGTCTCACCGCCAATATATGTCTGGGGCTACCTTTTCCTTTGGGGGCTCGACTCCGGGGCAGTTAGCTTTCCCCTCTCTCTCTTTAGGCTTAGTTAACTCTCCGGCTGTGTCGAGGCGTCTAGGGCACAGTAGGTACGTCCCACGGATGCTTCTAGTTGTGCTGTCAGTTTAGGGGTCTGCAATCCGCTAGTTACCAACCATTCTAGGTGTCTGGTTGCTTAGTCTATTTTTGCTCCTGTCCTCCTCGGCTACCAAATCATAACAGTGGCAGTGGGATTGGGGTGAAGGAGCAGTTATCTGACGGGAGAAAACCAACTCCTCCACCATGCCTGCTGCTGGGGTGGGGGATGTGGGAAAGGTGGAATCCACCATGCGAGAGTGCAGCAGGAGAGACTGTGTCAGAGGGGGTGAGCCAGGTTTCAGTGATGGCGAGGAAGGAAAGTTTGTTAGTAATAAAAAGATCATGGATGAAAGAAAGTTTGTTGCAGACGGAGCGAGCGTCCCACAGAGCTCCTGTTAGTGGGACTGGGGAAGCGGGACTGGGGAAGCAGGGGCCGGGCGAATGGGTATAAGGTTGGAGAGGTTACGGAAAGTTGTGTTAGAGCGTGGATGGGAGGTAGTAATGACTGTGGGAATGTGGTGAGGAGGTCCAGGATTTAGAGAGATATCGCTGACAGTGAGGAGAAGCAGAGAGAGTGATAGCAGGTGGGAGCAGGAGAGGGCATGAGGGGGCTGTCTGTGTTTTGAGACAGAGGATTGTATGTTGAGAAACAGATCTGAGGAAGAGGTGAGATGGATGGGAAGGATTGAAGAAAAGATGAACAGTTCCTTGCTTGGTGTAGGAATTAGGGGGTTAGCAGAAAATGAAGAATTATAGGGGTGAGAGTGAAAACAACAGAAACATTGTTTACAGTGACTATATCCAGTTACCTTCAGTTCCCTTCTGGTTCTATTCTGTATTAATTCATATCTCACACTTGTAAAATACACACTTATGGAATACACACTGCAGACTAAAGTCTTGGCAGACTTGTGCTATGCAATATATGTGCTACAAAGTGTAATCAGGTGTGAAGTAGAGAGGAGTGGTCTGTGCACATCTTGGTCAGACAATTAAGAGTGGACCAGATGCATATGATCAATCCAAAGTAATCAAGCTCATAAATAACACTGGGGTAAAGCAGGGGGTTAGTTGAAAGACATACCATGTGGATACTAGGAGCAGAGGTAAGAACAGTCTGTGTAGAAAGCTGTGTAGAAAGCTGGGTGACGTACCATGTGGATGCTAGGAGCAGAGGTAAGAACAGTCTGTGTAGAAAGCGGTGTAGAAAGCTGGGTGACGTACCATGTGGATACTAGGAGCAGAGGTAAGAACAGTCTGTGTAGAAAGCTGTGTAGAAAGCTGGGTGACGTACCATGTGGATACTAGGAGCAGAGGTAAGAACAGTCTGTGTAGAAAGCTGTGTAGAAAGCTGGGTGATGTACCTGTAGGGAGAATGGATAAATAGACATGCTGGTTAGAGTGCGATGGTGGCAGATGGCAGGGCACAGTCTGTATACATTATTGTAAATACATTATTGTAAATACAACCCTGTCGTTGTTATCTCCCCCATCTCATTGTAGATATGAAATTGTCAAGAGCACGATTGTTTTTTTGGGTTTAATTATTGTTATCATTGTTACTTAGTGCAGTTTGTTAGCTGTCACGAGCAGGGTCATTTTAATTTGGGTTAATTATTGTATTATTGCTATCATTGTTGCTTAGGACTGTTGTTTTTCGAAATGTTAAACTGTTAATATGTTTGTGCTATATAAATAACTATAAATATTCAGATTAACATACAGAGATGGAGGATGGAGACGTTAATGATGACGTTATTTACGCTCACCATCTTGTTGGATTCCTTAAAGTTTTGGAGGATGGTACAAATGTCTGACATCCATGTCCACTCCTGAGATCTTATGTGTGAAGTCAGAACTGAATACCGACAACCTTGTTGATGCTGGTAGACTAGTCACCAAATGTCTTGTCCTGCTCACAAATCCTTTCCAACATCTGCAGTGTAGAGTTCCAACGCCTGAGGACATCACACACCAGTCAGTGAGCCAGAATCTGCAAATGCTGCTGAAGCACGGCAAGGGCAGATGAAGCTGTATCTGACTTTCCAAATTGGGTGCGCAGAGTGTTGTACTTTTCCGAGCAGATCTGGCAGCTCCGTGTCGCTTTTCAGAAAATGTTGACCAATAAGGTTAAGCGCATTTGCCAGGCATGGCACGTGTCTGAGCTATCAGCCACAGATCTGCCTGCTCTTTCAGAGCTGTCCACAACTCTTCATCATTGTACGCTTTGTCACCTAAGCATATTAGCTTCAGCACAGCCTTTTGCCGCTTTGATGAGGCAGTGCTGCAGTGATTCCAGTTTTGACTGATGTGCTACTTTTGGAGATAGAGGCTGAAGAGGAGGCGAAGTACGAGGAGTAGGTGCAGGATCTTTAGACTGTGGGGGCAACTCAGATTTACCTAGGGCCGGCAATACTAGGGGCTGGGAGGACATGCACCATACCAAGGTCGGAGTGGGTCCCGGCTTCCAATATGTTAACCCATTGTGCTCTCAGTGAGCTGCACCGTCCCTGATCACAAACACTTGTCCACGTGTTTGTGGTTAGGTTGAGTTTCCAAGTAACAGCATTGTGGAGGGCACGGGTAATGTTGTGGGACATGTGCATGTGTAATGCCAGGACGGCACACAGTGAAAAATAGTCCCACTTGTTTGTGGCCTTTGGGGTGATCCTCGACTCTGCCCTCTCTTTCAAGCTACATATCCAAGCCCTTGCCTCCTCCGGCCCACTACAACGCAAAAACATTTCCCGGATCTGTACATTCCAAGAAACTTCAAAAATATTTGTGCAGGCCCTCATGATCTCCCGCCTCGACTAGTGCAACCTTATACTCTCTGGACTCCCCTCTAGCACTCTTGCACCACTAAATTCTATCCTAAACTCTGCTGCCAGAGTAATCCAACTGTCCTTCCGTTATTCCCCAACCTCTCCTCTCTGCCAGGCCCTTCACTGACTTCCTATTGCCCATAGGCTACAGTTCAAAAGCCTAACTATGACATACAAAGCCTTCCAGAAACTGTCTCCTTCATACATCTGTGACATCGTCTCCCAATGTCAGACTGGCTCATGACTTAGTCAACGCTAACCCAGTGTGCCGTCAGCGAGATGTACCGTCCCTGCCCACAGGCACTTGTCCACGTGTCCGTTGTTAGGTGTACTTTCCCTGTAACAGCATTGTTGAGGGCCTGGGTAATGTTGTGGGACATGTGCTTGCTTGTGTAATGTCGTTACAGCAGATCGGGAGAAATAGTGGCGGGTGGGGACCGAGTACCTTGTTAAGGTCATCACCATCAGGTTGCGGAATTATTCCGTCTTCCACGAGCCTAAAATGCAACATTTCCATTGCAAACAGATGAGAAATGTGTGAATTTAGTACTGTGGCGTTGGTAGCGTATTTCCGCTTACATTCCAAGGACTGGGGTATGGACAACTGAACTCTGCATAGGGACAAGGACGTGGACTTGAATTTTAATGGTGCTAGTTGAGTTTGTGTGCAACTACAGATGCAGGGCAAGAGGCATCTTTGCATGCACAAAGGACAGGGCATTGGCTTGCACGCACAATAGCGGAAGACGCAGTGGAATCACCCACAGACACTGTACGTGGAGCCTGGTGTTCAACCAACAAAGTCCTGTGCTTCGCTGCCATGTGCCTGATCATGCTGGTGGTGGTAAGGCTTGTAGTTTTGCTACCCCTGCTGATGCGGGCATGGACGGTGGTGCAAATGGCCTTTTTTGGGGTTATCGGCAGAGTCTTTAAAAAACAACAAGACTGTTAGGGGACATTCATTGTCTTCCTCTCCCACACCACCTCCTACCTCGACACCTGTCTTTCAGTGTTTCCCAAGGCTCTGTTATAGGACCACTACTCTTCTCCATCTACAACTTCGGTGTGGGACAGCTGATGTAATGTTACGGTTTGCAATATCATCACTGCGCCGATAACATGCAGATCTACTTATCTGTACCTGACATCACCTCCTTACTGACCATAATCACATTACTTCCCACTAGATCATCCTTCTTTACTGCTCGCTTTCAAAAAGTGGACATGGACAAAACAAAATACATCATCTTTCAAGCATCTCACGCTGAGTAGACATGCGAGCTGTGTATGCATCATTCGGTACCACTTTAGTAAGAGGGTAACTTAGCCCTAGAAAAAATAATTTTCCAGACGTTCATGTCCTTTTTGCACATTTTTTTGCAGCTATGATCTTCATCTACTTGGTGTGGATGTGTTAATTTCAAAGTCGTCATCAATACCATCATCGTCCATATCTTTTAAAGGGGAAATCTGGTGTTTCCAGGAGTCGTGGTTATGTACGTTTAGTGGCATTCCTTTAACAGTGCTAGTTACACTATGAAAAATAATTTTCGACTTGGACATTTGGATCTTATTGGTAATATGTATGGGTGAAGATGAAGAATCTTGTGCCACGGTTGTGTTTATAGTTACGGACGGTGCAATCCTCTTTAAACTTAGTTTTTCACGAGCATCCATCAGTTTCTTTGGTTTTCCTCTGACACTGATCTGTTTTGTCTAATTCAGCATCTCATGAACATGTTGCACTTTGCCCTTTATACAGACACGTGCGTGTTTGGCAGCATATTTTGGACTGGCGTTTCTTAGGCCGAGTCTCACATGCGCATCTGTTACACCGATCTTCTGACGGGCATGAAACCGATTCAGGTAATTGATAGTGGCTAAATGACAAATCATTGTAGGTTGTATCCTGGATATCATACCTCCCATAGCCACTGCTGTTATTAATCATGTACTTTCCCATTCTTGTTATCACCATGCCCCTTTTCCTATTCACTTCATCCAACGATTCTTCTGCCATATTTTTACTAAAAATCTGCACCTTCCCAGCAGCAACTGTGTAGGAAACCAAGTTACAGTTTTGCAAGATGTTTATGATGCCCCTAAAATAAATATTTACAAACTTTGTTGATATCTACCCCCAGGGGAAATGTTTGACAGCCAGTGTATGGGCATTCCAAGTCTAGAAGACCAGCTCCTTTTAATTGGCAAAGAAAATACTCCAAAGATTCATAATGCTGAAAAGTGCATGGTAAGTACCAAAAAACTGAAAAATGCCTCAAAAAGTTGGAATAGTGACGACTCACCTAAACATATAAAAAACAAAAGAACAAGGAGTCTTAACTATTATGTAGAGAATTTTTATTAGTACCAAAAAGACACAAAAGGAGAAACAAGATCAGTAAAAAAGTTGCTAGTTGACAACGAACAATAAGTCTAGGACAATGAGAGTAGGCAGAAAAACAATCCTCCCCATAAGTATAAATTGCCTATGGATGGTTGAGGTCTATGAGGTCAAAAGTGCCAATCTTCACAATCAAAAAGGTCACCTGATCAGCAAAGATGACAGGTAATTTACCATGCTAAGTAAAATCAGTTATATTACTTATCAAAAGTAACCCTAGTGTTATGTAGAAGAAATATAACTGTATATATTCAAGGGAAAAGTGCAATAGTGCCAAAGTGCAATAGTGCAGATAAACATTCCACAATAGATATACTACTACAGTCAAATAGTCTATATATATTAGACATATATTAGGAATGGAATAAGACTTTGCCACTGAATATATAAGTTAGCCATATATATCATGGTCCCACAGGAGACACATAGCTGGACAGAAAAGACCTTTCACCAAGAAAGAAAGAGAGTCCTGCCAACAGCAGATAATCTGCATATATGAGACAAGTGTCAAGAGAAGTGGCAGGATCTTCGCCATGGCTCCAATTGGCTAAAAGTACATACCCATCATGGCACGGAGAAGAGGGAGGGCTGAGTGCTGCCAGACCCCAACGCACGTTTTGCTGTATGGAAACACCGCTTCCCGGGGGGCGTGTTTAAAGACATGTCATGGTACTTATTTAAATCCATAGGCAATTTATACTAATTGGGAGGATTGTTTTTCTGCCTACTCTCTTTGTCCTAGACTTATTGTTCATTGTCAACTAGCAACTTTTTTACTGATCTTGTTTCTCCCTTTGTGTCTTTTCGGTACTAATAAAAATACTCTACATAATAGTTAGGACTCCTTGTTCTTTTGTTTTTTGCTCCTTTGCATTGGGCCTTTTTTTTAAGCAGGTCTTCCTCCACGTCTCTTCATCTGCCGACACTAGATCAGCAGGGTTAACATGTTCCGTGCTGCTACAGCCAGTGTCGTATTCCTAACAGGGGTGGGTGGTTATGCTGGCGTAAAATACTTGTTATGGAAAAGGTTGAGGTGTACCCCACAGGGGAAAATGTATGCCAGCCCACACACTTAGTGTATGGGCATTACAAGTCTAGGAGACCCGCTCCTTTAAATTGGGCATAGTTTTTAATCAGGCCTCTCTCCATGTCTCATCATCCTCCGTCAGTCGATCACCAGGATTAACGTGTTCCGTGCTGATACAGCCAGTGTCGTATTCCTAACAAGGGTGGGTGGTTATGTTGGGCGTAAAATACTTGTTATGGAAAAGGTTGAGGTGTACCCCACAGGGGAAAATGTATGCCAGCCCACACACTTAGTGTATGGGCATTACAAGTCTAGGAGACCCGCTCCTTTAAATTGGGCATAGTTTTTAATCAGGCCTCTCTCCATGTCTCATCATCCTCCGTCAGTCGATCACCAGGATTAACGTGTTCCGTGCTGCTACAGCCAGTGTCGTATTCCTAACAAGGGTGGGTGGTTATGTTGGGCGTAAAATACTTTTTATGGAAAAGGTTGAGGTGTACCCACAGGGGAAAATGTTTGCCAGTCCATACGCTAAGTGTATAGGCATTCCAAGTCTAGGAGACATGCTACTAGAAATTGAGCCTATTTTTTAATCAGGCCTTCCTCCTCGTGTCATCATCCACTGCCACTAGATCAACAGGGTTAACGTTTTTCGTGCTGCTACAGCCAGTGTCAAAACCATAAAAAGGGTGGGTGTTTTTGCAGGATGTTAAATACAGTTATGGACAAAAGTTTTGAGAATGACACAAATATTAATTTTTACAAAGTCTACTGCTTCACTTTTTCTAATGGCAATTTGCATATGCTCCAGAATGTTAAAAAGAGTGATCAGCTTAACAGCAATTACTTGCAAAGTCAATATTTGGCTAGAAAATGAACTTTATCCCCCAAAACACATTTCAACATCATTGCAGCCCTGCCTTAAAAGGACCAGCTAACCTCTTTTCAGTGATTGCTCCATTAACACAGGTGTGGGTGTTGATGAGGACATGGCTGGAGATCAATCTGTCATGATTAAGTAAGAATGACACCACTGGATGTTACGCTTCCCCACGGCTGCGGGGCGTCGGGACATGGCATAGCTTGCCTAGCTAGCCAATGCTCCCACGCCGCCAGTCCACGACGACGTGAGGCATACGTCCCAGATGGTAAGAGAATGTGGACCCACTGGACCACGGAGGGAGACCCGGGCCTGCCCGGACTAGGGAAGGGCAGCGACCGGGATTCATGGCAGCTGAGCATGTGGGCAAGATGGCGACCTGCAGGACTAGACAACACCGCACAACTTCAGGTATGAAGAAACATAAAGTTTACTTAAAGAAACACACAGTACATAACAGAACATAAGACCGGGCTCCCGATTCCGCACATCAGAGAAGGTACACGACTCAGGATCACAGACGAGTGCAGGAGGACATCACGGGTAGATGCAGTCCAGGGTTATCTGGCACGGGCATACTTGGGCGGCCTCTCTCTCAGGCCTCAGGCGTAGCACAGGCTCAGCAGGAGAACATCAGACACCGACCTCAGACAGACTTCAGACGATGGCGGGGTCATCACGGGTAGATGCAGTCCAGGATCATCTGCCACAGGCATACTAGCATGGCCTCACTCTCAGGCCTCAGGCGTAGCACAGGCTCAGCAGGAGAACATCAGACACCGGCCCAGGACGAACGTCAGACGATGGCGGGGTCATCACAGGTTGATGCAGTCCAGGGTCATCTGGCACGGGCATACTAGGACGGCCTCTCGCTCAGGCCTCAGGCATAGCACAGGCTCAGCAGGAGAACATCAGACACTGACCCAGGACAGACGTCATCACAGGGTAGACCACGGAGGAACCGGCAGGACATCGGGACATCAGGAACACGGACTGGATCTCAGGTACTCAGGAACACAGACAGGATATCAGGAACACGGATTGGATCTCAGGGACACAGGAACACGGACAGGATATCAGGAACACGGATTGGATCTCAGGGAGTCAGGAACACGGACTGGACATCAGGAACACGGATTGGAACTCAGGGACACAGGAACACGGACTGGATCTCAGGTACTCAGGAACACAGACAGGATATCAGGAACACGGATTGGATCTCAGGGACACAGGAACACGGACAGGATATCAGGAACACGGATTGGATCTCAGGGAGTCAGGAACACGGACACGACATCAGGAACACGGATTGGAACACAGGAACACGGACTGGAACACAGGAACATCAGAACACTGGCATCGGACTCCAGACATCTGGCACCGATCGGCAGGCTCCGGACATCTGGCAACGATCGGCAGGATCCGGACACCAGGCAGGAAGGATAGGATCCGGACACCAGGCAGGAAGGATAGGATCCGGACATCTGGAAGTGGTCATCGGACATCGGATATCAGGCCATGGTCATCAGGGAGGACACGGTCCTCGGACTCCGGACATCTAGTATCGATCTGAAAAGGAACCCCAGCGGTCTGGTGCAAGCCCCGCCAGGCTCAACGGGAGCTGGCCGGGGATTGCACAGAAGCTGAGCACAGAGTAACAGAAACTCAGCACGCACACCGAACTCCTCCTTCCACGATGAACTCAGGTTATATAGCAAGGAATCACAGTCACTGGTACAGGGTTCTGGACACAGAAGGACTTCAGGAACATAACACAGAGGACACAGTTCAGACAGTCAGGTACAGGATCAGATCCAGGATCAGGGATTCGGGTAATAAGACACAGCAGGAACAGGCCTGGATATGCAGGCTCCAGGAAGGGTGATCTGGGTAGTCAGCCCCCAGCATAGGCGAAAACACAAGACACAGTTCAGACATTCAGGTACCGGGATAGATCCAGGATCAGGGATTCAGGGAACAAGATACAACAGGAACAGGCCTGGATATACAGCCTCCAGGAGGGGCGATCTGGGTACTCAGCCCCAGCATAAGCAGAAACACAAGACAGGACAAGGGGAATCAGCTCTACAGAGCTGATCGCACTCAGAGCAGGAGCTGAACACACAAACACACACGGCTAGGTTCAGGAACTCAATGCAGACTCAATGCAAAGTCAGTGCAAAGCTCTGGCAACGCCCCACAGGGCTGGGGAACTTTATATATGAACTGCTTCACAGGCTGGAGCAGTAATTCTAGTACACACCCATTCCTCATAAAAGCAGGACAGGTGTGGGCCGCACCCCCTATGTAGAGCCAGACAACTCATCACAGAGGGACACCTGACAGTGGCTGCCGCCACACACGTAGTAAGTCATGCACCACTGCAGAGGACTTGCAACCTACGGATGGCTTCTACAGCAGGTCAGGGACCGCACATGCGAGTGGTCATGCAACGCAGCGGAGACACTCACGCAAGTACGGCTACGCAGCAGAGCTGGGAACTGAGCAGCATCCATACAGGTAACAGACAACAGTATCCCAGCTGGTTAGGGGAAAGGAGCAAAAGGGTTAAAGCAAAGACATGCAGAGTAACGCTGGAAAACAAAGTACAGACAATACCAGCGTTACACTGGACACTTTAAAAGGAGGCTGGTGCTTGGCATCATTGTTTCTCTTCTGTTAACCATGGTTATCTCTAAAGAAACACGTGCAGTCATCATTGCAATGCACAAAAATGGCCTAACAGGTAGTGTTGAGCATTCCGATACTGCAAATATTGGGTATCGGCCGATATTAGCTGTATCGGACTTCCGATTCCGAGTACCGATATTTTCGTCATATCGGATACGGAATCGGAATGTCACTGTCACTGTCAGTGTCCGTCGGTCGGGTCTGTCAGGAGTCAGCGGCACTTACCAGGCAGAAGATCTCCGGTGGTCTCGTCCTGGACTGCTTGATGGCCGCCATCCTCTTCTCCCTGGCGGTCACATGCAGTTTCTCGCGATAACTGCAGTGACTGCTGGGTAATCGCGGCCGTAAAGCAATCCGATGACGTCACCGCCAGGGAGCAGGTAATCAGCTGTGCTGCGCCGGGATGTCGGCTCTGCTTGGCATTCCGATGTAGCAGAGCTGGATCGTCGTGGGACCCTCGTTACTATGGACTGCGTCGGACAGGTGGTATACTGTTGGTTTGTTTTTTTCCTTTTTTACAGGAGATCGATGGCGTCGCAGGAATGAGAGAGTAATAAAATTAATGAAAACTGTGTTGTCTCTTTTATTTCATTAAAATACTTTTTTCTGGCTGTGTCTTTTTTTAAACATTTAAAAACTTTGGGATTAATAATGGATCGGTGTCTTATTGACGCCTCTCCATTATTAACCGGGCTTATTGTCACCGTGCAATCAACGGTGACATTAACCCCTTATTACCCCGCTTGCCACCGCTACAGGGCAAGTGGGAAGAGCCGGGTAAAGTGCCACAATTGGCACATCTTTTGATGCGCCAAATGTGGGGCTGCTGTAGCCTGGTATTATCAGGCTGTTGAGGGCCAAAATCCATGGGCCTTGACAGTATTTTAATACCAGGCCGCAGCAGTCTGCATTTTACTTGGCTGGTTAACAAAAATAGGGGGACCCCTACGCCATTTTTTTTTTTCGAGGGGATCCCCTATTTTTGTTAACCAGCCAAGCTAAACAGACTGCTGTGGCCTGGTATTATCAGGCTGGCAAGGTCCATGGATATTGGATCCTTACCACCTGAAAAAACAGGCCTCAGCAGTCTGTTCATCTGGCTGGTTAACAAAAATAGGGGGGACCCAAGCCAATTTTTTTTTCGAGGGGATCCCCTATTTTTGTTAACAGCCAAGATATGCAGACTGCTGTGGCCTGGTATTATCAGGCTGGCAAGTCCATGGATCTTGGCTCCTTAACAGCCTGAAAAACCAGGCCTCAGCAGTCTGCTTCATCTGGCTGGTTAACAAAAATAGGGGGGAACCCACGCCAATTTTTTTCGACGGGATCCCCCATTTTTGTTAACCAGCCAAGATATGCAGAACGCTGTGGCCTGGTATTATCAGGCTGGCAAGCAGGGTCGGACTGAGCCCCGGGACACCGGAGAAACCTCCAGTGGGCCCCAGCTCCTGCGTGGTGGGCCCTGATTTGAAAGGATAGGTCGCACAGCACGCCGATACAGTTACATTCTGCGGCAGAGCAGGGAGAATCACTCTCCCTGCTCTGCCGCCCGAAAGCTATGGGGCCTGAACAGGCGGTGGGGGGGCCCGGTGCCAGCAGTGGGCCCCCCACCCGTCATCGGAGGGTCAGCTGTATCGGCATCCAGCCGATACAGCTGACCGCATAGAGAGAGAAGGAGCGAGTGCTCCTTCTCTCCCATAATCCCCCTCTCAGCGTCTGACAGCGGGCGCGATGACATCACCTGCCGGCGCCCGCTGTCAGACGCTGAGAGGGAGAACAGTGAGCAGCACAGGAGCCGGGAGGTGAGTATTGTTTTTTTTTTTTATTTAATGGGGGTGCATTATACTACAGAGGCTGTATATGGGGGGTGCATTATACTACAGAGGCTGTATATGGGGCTGCATTATACTACAGAGGCTCCATATTGGGGTGCATCATACTACAGAGACTCCCTATGGGGATGCATTATACTACAGAGGCTGCCTATGGGGGTGCATTATAATATAGCGGCCGCCTATGGTGGTGCATTATATTATAGACTCTGCCTATGGGGGTTTATTATAATATAGAGGCTGCCTATGGGGGTGCATTATACTATATTGAGGACTATCTGGTGTATTATGCTGTATGGATGCTATCTAGGGGCCATCATACAGTGTTGGACCCATTAAATAGTTTGGGGACATTAAGGGGTCAGTATATTTCCAGTGAGGGGCATTATTCTGTGTATAGGGGAGATGTACAGGGGGAGACTTGGGACATTATTAAATGTAAGTGGACACTTATTGTTATAGGGGAACTCGGGTTACTGTGACTGTCAAAGGGGCACACAGGGCATTATTACAGTCTAGGGGACAAAATGTGGGCACTGTTTTCTAGGGCACTTGCACCCGGCATTACTATATTCTAGAGGGGTGCTTTAAAATTTAGAGGTCACACAGAACTACACAGCAGGTGCAGTAATAGGGACACATACGCAGCAGCAGCTCAGTATTGGGGTATCAGGTGCAGTAATAGGGACACATACGGCAGCAGCGGCTCAGTATTGGGGTATCAGGTGCAGAAATAGGGACACATATGGCAGCAGCGGCTCAGTATTGGGTATCAGCAGGATGAGAGTTTGTGCAGGTTGAGAATAGTCCAACTGGTGACCGTGACAGTGCTAAAAATATGAGAAGTGAAATGTGTCTTTGTTGTAATCTCTGCAGTCGAGTCCTGCTGGAGAAGTCGTCATGTCGGTCTGGGCCAGATGGAAAAGACATGAAAAGTGAACATTCCATTAGAAAGAACATCAGCGGTAAGTCATTATCTGTACCTGTGCTGTAATCTATTATATGTTCTGTAGGACTGGTATTATTTACCACAGACCATATGGCGGTAATATCAATATTGGTCTTTTTATATATAGATTATTTTTGGCAACAGCGCGGTCATTTGCTGAGGTTCTCTGATTAGGGGCCCACTCAGAAGTTTCGCCCCCACTAAACCAAAACCCTAGCTACGCCTCTGGCTCTCTCTCTAGTCTTTCTTTCTCTCTCTAGTCTTTCTCGCTCTCTGTTCTTTCTTTCTCGCTCTCTGTTCTTTTTTCTTCTCTTCTTTCTTTCTCTCCTCTTTTCTTTCTTTCCTCTCTTTCTTTCTCTGTTTGTTCTTTCTCTCTCGCTGCTCATTCTTTCTTTTCCTCAGTACCAGCCACTGTGCCCTCATTACCAGTCAGTGTGATCAGCAGTGCTAAATGGGTACGCTTGGGGCGAGGATATGGGTGTGATTAGCTGTGAAATGGGTGTGGACGGGGCGTGGCCTAAAATTTGCAGCTGTGTGCTATGCGCGCCGCAGCCTCTAACCCTCTTTCCTGTCTTCAAAACTTGGGAGGTATGCTGTATGACCGCCCTACAACTTCTGGGCATGCTCCTGATGAGCGCGACGGATGGGCTCCTGAGGGATCTCCTCCCACACCTGGACTAAAGCATCCACCAACTCCTGACAGTCTGTGGTGCAACGTGGCATGGCCTAAA
>JARQOD010000002.1:378410305-378434433 GCA_033576555.1 Oophaga sylvatica
GTAGTCAGTATGTAGAGCGAGGGTGGGGTGATGCAGAGGAGACAGAGATGACGCCTCTTCCAGAGGACAGCCTTTGTTGGCCAGTTGGGAGTCTGCAGCACATGGTTGATTTCATGCTTCAGTGCCTGAGAAACGACCGCCGCATCGCCCACATTCTCAGCACGTCAGATTATTGGGTGTACACCCTCCTAGACCCTCGCTACCGGGACAACTTACAAACCCTCATCACACCGGTGAACCGGGACCGTAAAATGCAGGAGTACCAAGACACACTGGTGCAATCCATACTGTTGTACATTCCAGCCGAGAGAGCTGCTGCTGCTGCTGCTACTGCTTTACAAAGCAGCTCTGTGCGTCGAGGCAATGTAGACACCTCTACAACAAGAGGGAGCAGAATCAGCGCCTCTGCACAGGGCAAGAACTGTATGTTACAAATGTGGCAAAGTTTTGTGACAGCACCAGCAAGGTCTACACCATCCGAGACGGCTCCAGTCACCAGGAAGAAACGTTTCCGTAAGATGGTGACAGACTACTTGGCTTTCCCTCTAAGTGTACTCCCAGATGCCTCTTCCCCTTTCAAATTTTGGGTCTCTAAGTTGGATACATGGCCAGAGCTTAGCCAGTATGCATTGGAGGTGCTGGCTTGCCCTGCTGCCAGTGTATTTGTAAGGTTCTATGTATATATTCCTGAAACTCAGTTTGTTCGTCAGCCATTTTACTTTCTGTCTTGCTGCAGCTATCTTGCCCTCAGTCAAAATGGAGTTTCCAGCTTGCATGTTCCCGCCCTGATTCTCTCCTTTGCTTCTTAAGCAGCCACAGCTGAGCAATCAGTGCTTCAGAATCTAGCCTGCAGTGAACCTGTGACTTGACTCCTGTAAGCCTTGGATCTTGTACTCCAGCTATTCCTACTGAGGAACTCTGAAGCACTTGTGGACTCTGAACCCTGCTCTTTGAAAGACCCACGTTTGCATGGACTTACGGTAACAGAGAAGAAGATCCTGAATCTGTATTGGAGAGTGATTGCTGAGCTTGGATTACTCTGGCCTGGTGTGTCTCCTGTTTCTGTGTCTGCAAACTGTGTGACTATTTCTGCCAACTTGTATGAAGTAATACAGGACTTTTCTATATCAAACCTGTGACTCCTGTGTTTTCATCGCACCCAAGCACAAGACGCTATATGAACTGTACTACATACATTACAAGATTCTGAAGCCAAAACGTTAGTGTCTGCTGGGTCTGGAAGGCTGTGTCTGCTGTACTGTGGATATCAGACGTCCGGTTGTACTTTCTGTGATGACAGTGGTTGTGACTTCTCACAACCATTCCAGGTGAGCAATTCCTTAAGTTTTTTCTTTTGCAGTGTTACCACAGGTAAACACTATTGTTTTTTTTTTTTTCCTTTCTTTTCTCTTTTTTGTCTGCTGTAACTCTGGATATCAGATGTCTGGTTGAAACTTTCTGTGATGATAGTGGTTGTGACTTCTCACAACCATTCCAGGTGAGCAGTTCCCTTAATTTTTTTTTCTCTCTGCAGTGTTGCCACAGGTGAACACTATTGTTTTTTTTTTTCTCCTCTTCTTCCAGTAATCCTGTCTTAAAAGATCTGGAAAATGGAGGCCCGCATAAAGGAACTTTGCGGAGTGACTGATAATATCCTTGCAGATTTACAGAATATAAAGACCCGTTTTACAAATCTACAGGACCTCAATAATCACAATTTGCAAGTGGTTGGACAGACTACCCAGGATTTGCGAGCCAGGATTGAGGTTCTAGAGGGGCGAGTCCAGGCTCCTGCCGTAGCCCCGAGTGCTGGGATTCCCAAGTTGCCCCCTTTTCGTTTTGGCGGTGAACGTGAGAAATTCAGGGGATTTATTAATCAATGCAATCTTTTTTTTTCTGCACATGCTTCACAATTTCCCACTGAACGATCTAAGGTGCTTACTTAATAGTGCTTACACAAGGCTTTAATGTGGGCAAACCCTCTGATTGAGACTGAGGATGATTGTTTGAATCACCTTGATGATTTTATTTCAGCCATGGGGCAGGTGTTTGATGACCCCAATCGAGGTGCAACAGCTGAAGCAGCCATGTTAGCTTTGCGCCAAGGTAAGCACTCGGTAGCTGAATATGCCTTGGATTTCAGGAGATGGGCCCTTGATACCACCTGGGACAGTTCCGCCAAAAAATCTATTTTTCGAAAGGGGTTATCTCCACTGATTAAGGATGAACTTGCTCGTGCCGACCCTCCCACTGCGTTAGGTGACTTTATTAACTACTGCATCCGTATTGATACTCGTCTGACTGAACGCAGGCAAGAGAGATGGTTCGAAAGCAATCGTACTAACCTTTTCCTACCTTCCTCTCCAGCTAAGGAACCTTTGAGTAGGATTACACGGGAACCTGAACCTGAACCCATGCAGGTAGACTCTTTACAACGACGGGTTAGTGATGCACGCAAGGAACATCGTTTTAAGGAGAATCTATGTTTCTATTGTGGTAAGTCAGGGCACTTCATTATAAACTGCCCCAGCCGTTCTCGTAAGACTACTGCAGCACTCATTCATTGTGAGTGTTGCGAGAGGGGATCTGTCAGGTCCGAGCCTCAGGCTCCAGAGAGATCTGCAGCAACAGATCTTGATTTCTCGGACTTAAACTCCGTTACCTCTGAGGACGTTGACTGTGTAAACGCTGCCATTTTTCAAGTTTCCTCAGCGGTGTCCCAGCTGAGTTGTAAGAAAAACAATTCTCATTGCTTTCTTTCCATCAAACTTTGGGTTGACTCAGCTTGGGTGTCTAGCTCTGCTATGATCGACTCAGGGGCAAGTGGAAATTTTATGGATGTCTCCTTTGCTCTGAAACAGGGAATACGTTCAGTGAAGAAGGCTACTCCAGTACAGATGGAAACTGTGGATGGCTCCCTGCTGACCTCTGGACCAGTGGATCAGGAAACAGAGCCTTTGAGGGTTCTTATGGGTAAAGATCATCAAGAGAAACTGTCCTTTATGCTTATCTCTTCTCCCCACTTTCCCATTATTCTAGGGCTACCATGGCTGCAGGCTCAGAATCCTACCATTAACTGGGAGACCAAGGAATTACACTTTCCAGAGAAACAGATGAGTCCAAAAGTTTCAGCTTGCTCTGTTCCTAAAGGAATCATGTCAGTCCCTGAACTACCAGCTGTATACCAGGACTATGTGGATTTATGTGACAAGAAGAACGCTGACCAGCTTCCTCCTCACCGTCCATATGATTGTCCAATTGAATTATTGCCTGGAGCAGAGATACCTTTTGGTAAGATCTACCCCCTGGCGGGGCCCGAGCTAAAGGCTTTAAAGGATTACATAGATGAAAATCTAGCCAAGGGCTTCATACGCCCCTCTTCATCTCCTGCAGGTGCACCCATCTTCTTTGTAAAGAAGAAAGATGGATCTCTGAGACCATGCGTAGACTATAGGAAACTCAATAAGGTTACTATTAGAAAACCGTTATCCATTGCCTTTAATCCCTGAGTTATTGGAGAGAGTGCGACATGCCAAAATTTTTTCTAAACTAGATCTTCGTGGGGCCTATAACTTAGTCCGTATTAGACCTGGGGATGAATGGAAGACTGCATTCAGGTCACGCTATGGACACTTTGAATATCTAGTTATGCCTTTTGGTCTGAGTACCGCCCCAGCCACTTTCCAACACTTGGTGAATGACATCTTCAGGGATCTCCTAGATACATTCGTGGTAATTTATTTGGATGATATTCTAATTTTTTCTAACTCCACAGAGGAACATCATGGACATGTGAGAATGGTCTTGGAACGTCTAAGACAAAATCATCTTTACATCAAACTTGAAAAGTGTGAATTCCATAGGACCGAAATTCAATTTCTGGGGTATGTACTGTCTACACAAGGAATTAGTATGGATGGAAGCAAAACCCAAGCCATCAAGGATTGGCCAAGTCCTAGAAATGTGAAGGAGGTACAGCGCTTCATCGGGTTTGCCAACTTCTATAGACGTTTCATTAGAAATTTCTCTGAGGTAGTGTCACCTATCACTCAACTTACCCGGAAAGAGTCTAGGTTTTCCTGGACTCCCCAAGCCCAGGAAGCATTTTCCCGTCTAAAAGATAAATTTACCACTGCACCTATCCTAGTACATCCCAACCCCGAGCTTGCCTTCATAATAGAGGTGGATGCTTCAGACTGTGCCGTTGGAGCTATACTCTCTCAGAGAACAGGTGAGAAGAATGTCTTGCATCCCTGTGCCTTCTTTTCCCAGCAGTTGTCTTCGGCTGAGAGGAACTACGATGTGGGCAATAGAGAGTTGTTGGCCATTATTGCCGCCTTCAAAGAATGGAGACACCTTCTTCAGGGAGCTGCACAGCAAATAGTCGTCCTGACAGACCATCGTAACCTTGAGTTTATCAGGTCGGCTAAGTGCCTGACTTCCTCGCCAGGCTTGCTGGAATCTTTTCTTAAACCAATTTAATTTTATCATCTCTTATAGACCAGGATCGCGCAATGGAAAGGCTGATGCACTCTCTAGGATTTACTCAGCAGAGACACGTCCAATTACTCCTCCTAAGACTATTCTTCCTGACTCTAGATTCCTAGGAGTAATTCATAATCAAGACCTACTTAAGGACATCAAGGAAGCATACCATGCGGATTCCTTTTTGGCACAACCCCCAAGGGACGTAAGTCTTGTCTTTAAGAATGGTGTGTGGATTCAGGGACAACGTCTGTATATTCCTGAAACAGTCAGATTAAGAGTATTGCAACTCATTCACGATTCCAAGATAGCTGGGCATAGAGGAATTCTAAAGACACAGGAATTTCTTTCTCGTTTCTTTTGGTGGCCCACTTGCAGGAAGGATGTTTTGAATTATGTCACTTCATGTGAGGTCTGTGCAAGATGCAAAACACCTCGCTCCTCACCAACTGGTCTGTTACAGCCTCTTCCCACCCCGTCCCGCCCGTGGGGATCCATTTCTATGGACTTCATTGTGGAGTTACCAACCTCTCAGGGGAAGAACACCATTCTAGTGGTGGTTGACCGTCTAACAAAGGCAGCTCATTTTATCCCTTGTGTCGGCTTACCCACTGCAAAACAGACATCAGATTTGATGATTAAAGATGTGTTTCGCTTACATGGAGTACCGGATGAGGTTATTTCGGATCGAGGGGTGCAATTCACTTCTAGGTTTTGGCAAAATTTCTGTGCAGCATTGGACATTAAAGTAAACCTTTCTTCTGCTTTTCATCCCCAGACTAATGGACAGACCGAACGAACCAATCAAACCCTGGAGCAGTATCTCCGCTGCTTTATCTGCCACCTACAGGATGATTGGGTGGATCTACTTCCATTAGCTGAGTTCTCGTATAACAACTCTCAGAGTGCCTCCACTAAACAGTCTCCTTTTTACTCTAATCTAGGTTATCATCCTAACATTCTACCACGATTTCCCATAGAAACGCCTTTACCAGCAGTGGCTGAAAGAATCACGTCTTTACAGAAGAATATGGATCTTCTAAAGGAAAATCTGGAATCGGCTCAAGAAAGGTACAAGAAAGCAGCAGATAAATTTCGTAAACCTGCACCAGCTTTCAAGGTAGGAGACTTGGTCTGGCTGTCAACCAGAAATCTTAAGTTAAGGATTCCATCGTCTAAGTTGGGACATAAGTACATTGGACCCTATAAAATCAGTAAAATTATAAGTGCCGTTGCTTGTCGTCTTCAACTGCCCAGAACTATGAGAATCCACCCTGTCTTTCATGTATCCCTACTAAAGGCTGCGACACCCAATACGTTTCCTGGACGTTCCTCTCCTTGCCCTGACCCAGTGCTAGTCGATGGTCAGGAAGAATTTGTGGTGGAAAGGATTTTAGATTCCAGGTTGTATAGAAATCAGTTACAATATCTGATTAAATGGCAGGGCTACCCAGTGGAGGACAACTCATGGGAACCGGTCAATAACGTTAATGCTCCTCGCTTGCTCCGTCAGTTTCATCAGAGGTACCCACACAAGCCTGGTCTGAGGTCATCCGGAGGTTGTCCTTAAGGGGGGAGTAATGTAAGGTTCTATGTATATATTCCTGAAACTCAGTTTGTTCGTCAGCCATTTTACTTTCTGTCTTGCTGCAGCTATCTTGCCCTCAGTCAAAATGGAGTTTCCAGCTTGCATGTTCCCGCCCTGATTCTCTCCTTTGCTTCTTAAGCAGCCACAGCTGAGCAATCAGTGCTTCAGAATCTAGCCTGCAGTGAACCTGTGACTTGACTCCTGTAAGCCTTGGATCTTGTACTCCAGCTATTCCTACTGAGGAACTCTGAAGCACTTGTGGACTCTGAACCCTGCTCTTTGAAAGACCCACGTTTGCATGGACTTACGGTAACAGAGAAGAAGATCCTGAATCTGTATTGGAGAGTGATTGCTGAGCTTGGATTACTCTGGCCTGCTGTGTCTCCTGTTTCTGTGTCTGCAAACTGTGTGACTATTTCTGCCAACTTGTATGAAGTAATACAGGACTTTTCTATATCAAACCTGTGACTCCTGTGTTTTCATCGCACCCAAGCACAAGACGCTATATGAACTGTACTACATACATTACAGTATTATCTGAGCGTGTCTTTAGTGCTGCAGGTGGTGTAGTAACAGACCGTCGCATGCGACTATCCTCAGAGAATGTAGACCGGCTTACTTTTCTGAAAATGAACAAGGCATGGATCTCACCTGAATTTGCCTGTCCGTTTTCAGATTAAATAACTGTTTGGCAACGTTTTCCATGTCTCCTGTTATGTTCATCTTTCTACCACCTGAACTCTACTCCCTGGGCTACAACACCGCCATTTGTTGCTCGTAAGTAATTGGCAGGGGTACTGACTCCTGGCCAGCCTGGTTACAGCACGACAGCTGTTTCCTGGCAGTGTGAACGTCAATTATCCTCCAATAAGTTGTGCTGTCGTGTTGCATTCGGGTTAGCCGACTCTATGGTGCCTGCAGTTTAGGTGATTCCTATGTGTGCTGTGGGATATGTAAATAAAGGCGGTTTCCATTGTGACAATAGGATAAGCACCCACTGTAGGACTGTGTGATTCGGTAACTGCGGACGGCTTGCGTCCTGTCAACTTACATTTTCATGGGTGCGTTCTTCTACCCGTCCGGGGTCCAGTACCGTCAAGTGGTTCTCCCCAGTGCCTTTGGCCTAGGTGCCTCCATCTCCGTATCCGAGTTCCAGCAACGTCTGCTGGTCCTTGGTAGTGCTTTGGAGCACAGGTACCTCCTACTTAGTAACCGTGTCACAGTAACGTCAGCTGGTACTCGGTTGTGACATTGCCTCTTTTCCTTCTGCTACCCGTCCGGGGTCCAGTACCGTCAAGTGGTTCTCCCCAGTGCCTTTGGCCTAGGTGCCTCCATCTCCGTATCCGAGTTCCAGCAACGTCTGCTGGTCCTTGGTAGTGCTTTGGAGCACAGGTACCTCCTGCTTAGTAACCGTGTCACAGTAACGTCAGCTGGTACTCGGTTGTGACATTGCCTCTTTTCCTTCTGCTACCCGTCCGGGGTTCAGTACCGTCAAGTGGTTCTCCCCAGTGCCTTTGGCCTAGGTGCCTCCATCTCCGTATCCGAGTTCCAGCAACGTCTGCTGGTCCTTGGTAGTGCTTTGGAGCACAGGTACCTCCTGCTTAGTAACCGTGTCACAGTAACGTCAGCTGGTACTCGGTTGTGACATTGCCTCTTTTCCTTCTGCTACCCGTCCGGGGTCCAGTACCGTCAAGTGGTTCTCCCCAGTGCCTTTGGCCTAGGTGCCTCCATCTCCGTATCCGAGTTCCAGCAACGTCTGCTGGTCCTTGGTAGTGCTTTGGAGCACAGGTACCTCCTGCTTAGTAACCGTGTCACAGTAACGTCAGCTGGTACTCGGTTGTGACATTGCCTCTTTTCCTTCTGCTACCCGTCCGGGGTTCAGTACCGTCAAGTGGTTCTCCCCAGTGCCTTTGGCCTAGGTGCCTCCATCTCCGTATCCGAGTTCCAGCAACGTCTGCTGGTCCTTGGTAGTGCTTTGGAGCACAGGTACCTCCTGCTTAGTAACCGTGTCACAGTAACGTCAGCTGGTACTCGGTTGTGACATTGCCTCTTTTCCTTCTGCTACCCGTCCGGGGTCCAGCACAGTCAGCTGGTCCTCGTTACTTCCATTGTCTCTTGCTCCATCTGATACCCGTCAGGGTTCCAGTAACGTCAGCTGTTTCTCGGAAATTAGACCACCTTAAAGACCACCCAGAAGAAGATGACGACAACAAGGACGATGAGCATGAAGCCAACCAGCCTGAACACCATCACAAAGAAAAATAAAAGATTACCCAGAAGAAGATCACCAACAGGACAAAGAAGGTTAAGACAAACTACAAGATACAGAACAAGAGACAGAAGAACAATAAGCAAAATATCAAAAAGCAGAAGAACATGAAGTATAAGACCAAAATGAAGAGCAAAATATATGCTCTAAATTCTAAGCAGAAGAAGACTAAGCAGTGTATGGGGGTGAGTCCGTTCCTCCTCGTGGTGCCCCTGGAAAATGCCTGCTGCTGCTGCAGGCTAAACTGAACACGGACAAATACTGTTGTAATTTAAATCTTTTGTGACAGCAAGAACGGAAGGATGAACAATTCATACTTTTACAGATTACAAGTACAGGAATCTCTGTCACAAATAAGAATATGATGAAGAAGATGAAGAGGAAGAAGATGAAGAATTTGAATATGAAGAAGATTAATTAGTTTAATAATAACAATATGAGTAATGTAAACAAAAACATGAATAGCAAGAAGTTTAAGAAGAAGATTAAGAAGGTGAAGATGAAGAATAATTTGATGAGAAAGATGATGCTGCTGCTGAAGATTATGAAGGAGAAAGTGTGGCACTGGCAAAAGTTAAAAAGGTGAAGAGCATGGAAGTTGTGAAACATACATATTTGCCAAAATAGAAAAAAGGTTAACAACATTGTCAATTTGTTAGTCAATCCAAACGTATTTCCAAAAAAAAATATATTAATGCTATTCCAATGCATTGGGTTAAACATGTATGCCTTTATTGTCTCCTCAACCTCCCCCAATACATTCTACATTAGTCTTTGTTGTTTTCCTTCATGTACAATTAACCAACAAGGCAAGAATGTTTTTTTTTAATGTCGATATTTGGTTCCCATAGACTTACATTGGACTTCCGGAATCGGAATCGGATATCGACGATATTTAGTGATATCGGCGATACCATTTCGATACGATATTTTTAGATATCGTGCAGTATCGCTCAACACTAGTGACCACATTTGAAGTGATTTTGGGGTGCCTATATGATATTAAATACGCAAAAGTGACACCATTCTAAAAATTGCAGCCATCAAGTGCTCAAAAACAAAAGAAGTTTATTAACCCTTCAGGTGCTTCACAGGAACTGAAGCAAGTGGAAGGAAAAAATAAACATTTAACTTTTAAAATTTTAATTTATCTCCAAATTTGTTATTTTCACTAGGGAAACAGGAGAAAATGAACTATAAGATTTGCTGTGAAACTTCTCCTGAGTATATCGATACCCAATATGAGGGAGAAATCCATTGTTTGGGTGTCCGCAGAGCTCAAAAGGGAAATTGCACAGTTTGACCACTTGAACACAAAAATGGCTGGAATCGAGAGCGGATGCTATGTCGCATTTAGTGAGCCCCTGATGTGTCGAAACAGTGGAAACTCCCGGCAAGTTACCTCATCTTGGAAATTAGACCCCTTAAGGGGGTCTAATGCTGTAGATAATGCTGTAGATAAGCCCCTGATGGCGGTGGCAGCATCTCATAGGGCAAAAATGGGGTGACAGATTCCCTTTAAGTAATGTATCTAGATGTGTGGTGAACATCTTAAACCCCAGTTGCTTCACCGAAGTTTACAACTTAGAGCTATGAAAATAATACATCACATTTTAATCACAAAAATGTAATTTTAACCCCAATTTTTTTTAACTTTCACAAGGGTAACAGGAGAAAATGGACCCCAAAATTTGTTGTGCCATTTCTCCTGAGTACACAGATATCCCATATGTGGAGGAAAACTACTGCTTGGGTGCTCGGCAGGACTCGAAAAGGAAGGAGTGACGTTTTAGAATGCAGAGTTTGATGGAATGGTCTGTTGGCGTCATGTCGCGTTTGGAGAGTTCCTGATGTGCTTAAACAGTCAAAAACTCCCATAACTTACTCCATTTTGGAAATAACATCCCTCAAGGATTTTATACAGGGGTATAGTGAGCATTTATAATCCACAGGTACTACACAGAGTATGATAACAATAGGTTGTCTGTTATGAATGTGCTAGAGATGGTTTCTGAGCAGAGGCTCCCTCTGGTGGTTACAGACAGTACTGAGCCTTTCAGCGAGGAATGGCAATCTGGTATCGCTGACTGGTCTGCAATAAGGGAGGTTCCCTCCCATGATGGTTGCCGGTGATCAATTGTTCTTGTCTCAATTGTGGTTCCTGTTATGATTTGGTAGCTGAGGAGAGCAGGCAAAAAGGAAATACACCAGAGAGGTTGGAATCTATGGGATTGCAGTACCCTGACTAACCACCACAACTAAAGGCAGCCGTGGAGCTTACCTACGTTGGTCCTAGACGCCTCGTCACAGCCTGAGAAGCTAACTACACCTAAAGACAGAAAGAGGAAAACTATCTGCCCTGGAGCAGATCCCCAAAGAACATAGAAAGCCCCCAAACATGTAATGGCGGTTAGACAAGAAGAAATACAGACACAGAAAGAAAATAGTATGAGCAAACGTTGGGGCCCAAACTTCCTAAATAGAAAAGGATAGGAAGGACACTTACTGCAATCCCAAAAAACCCTGAAAAGCTCCAACACTACTAATTACAAAAACACCTGAGATCACACGACCTCTACCACCTAAATTAGTTCTCTGGTGTAACAAAACTAAACAGCAGCCACTGAAAAAACTGGAAAAGGCAAATGAACAAACAACAGTGGCTGAACTAAACTGAGAGGAGCACAAGGCCCCGGAGGGGACCCGGCAGACCCCCACAGAAGTGCAGGACAAAATGCAAAAAGCAAGCACAAAAAACTAAAAGAAGAAAATGTCTTATCTGTTAGCAGAAGATGCACGCACAAAACAGCAAGCTACAAAGTGAACAGGAATCAAAGATGAGACCAGAACAATTGATCACCGGCAACCCTGATGGGAGGGAACCTCCCTTATATAAGACCAGTCAGTAACACCTGATCGCCAATCTTCACAATCTTCATTGGATAGTTCAGTACTGTTTGTAACCACCAGAGGGAGCTTCTGCTCAGAATTCATTTCTAGCACATTCACAACAGGTTCCTGGTTCATTTGGAAGTTTGCTGAGTCTTGCCTGCATCTTCTGCTATCAGATAAGATATTTTCTGCTTTTATTTTTGTGCTTGCTTTTTGCATTGTTCCCTGCACTTCTGTGGAGGTCAGCCAGGTCCCTCCGCGGGCTTGTGCTCCTCTCAGTTTATCTGAAGCCACTGTTATTTGTTCATTTGCTTTTTCCTGTTTTTTCAGTGGCTGCGGCTTAGTTTTGTTACACCAGAGATCTGATTTTAGGTGGTAGATATCGTGTGATCTCAGGTGTTTTTGCAATCAGAAGAGTTGGTATTTTTTAGGGTTTTTTTTGGATTGCAGTGATTATCCTTTCCTGTACTTTTCTGTCTATACAGATTGGGCCCCAGCGTTTGCTCATTCTATTTTCTGTCTGTGTCCATGCTTCTTCTTGTCTAACCGCCATTACATGTTTGGGGGCTTCCTATTTTCTTTGGGGATCTGCTCCGGGGCAGATAGCTTTCATCTTTCTGCCTTTAAGTGTAGTTATCTCTCAGGCTGTGAAGAGGCGTCTAGGATCAACATAGGAACGCTCCACGGCTACCTCTAGTTGTGTGGTTAGTTCAGGGTACTGCAATCCAATAGGTTCCAGCCTCTCTGGTGTATTGCCGTTTTTGCTTACTCTCCTCAGATACCAAAACACAACAGTTGTCATATTGAAAAATTTAATTTTTTCATGAAAATGTTGTTCTTACCCCAAATTTGTAATTTTCAAAATGAATAATAGGAGAAAAAAGACCCCATAATTTGTTGTGCAATTTGTCCCGAACTCGATTAAACCCAATATGTGATCAAAACTTCTGCTTGGGCACAAGGCAGGGCTAGGAAAGGAAAGAGTGTTATTTGCCTGGGATAGATTGTGAATGCCATGTCGTATTTGAAGAGCCCCTGACATGTGAAAACAGCAGAAACTCCCCACAAGTGATCCCATTTTGGAAATTTAAGGAATTCATCTAGGGGTGTAGTGAGTATTTTGAGCCTCAGTATTTTACAACATTGAGAAGTGGAAATATGACATTTGGTAAAAATGTAATTTTTGTACTTGCTGCAAATTTGTCAGGTGCACAAGGGTTAGTAGGTGAAAGTAGACCCCACACTTTATTGCACAATTTCTTCTGAAAGCAATGCTGCCCCATATGTTGTCAGAAATAACTGTTATGCCACACGTTAGGGCTGAGAAGGAAGGAGCAGTTTTCGGCTTTTGGAGCACAGATTTTGCTACAATAGTTTGTGAGCGACATTTGCGGAGCCCCAAAGGAGCCCGAACAGCAGAAAAACTCCAAAAGTGACCCCATTATAGAAACTGCACCTCTCAATGAATTCATCTATGACTGCAGTGACTATTTTGTAACATCCATGCCAGGATTTTTTATTGGAGAATTGCAAATCTGCCTATACATTATGTCCCCATGCAGTGTAGAGCTCCTATATATTGTAGCATGCCAATACATTGTGCCCTGCTTGTGTTTCTGGCGATATGAACCTGTAAATTAAGTGCCTTCTATGTATTACAATAATGCAAAATATGTAGCCGCTTACTGTGGGGCTCAGAAGGAGGGGTGTATTCGGACATAATTCACTCAATTTTATTTATAAGGGTGGGAGCCATGTCACTTTGCCAGAGTCTTTGTTCTGCCAGTAACTTGGAAATCCCTTATAGTTCCAGTGGATCTGAGTGGGGGCTGGGTTTGTGCAGGATAAATTAGGGTTTTTATTGGTAACATTTTTGAATACATAACATTTTTTGAACACTTCCAGTATAAGGCTGGATCACAATCTTGTGTTCTACACTGAGCACTTACAATCCCACAAAAATGTGATTCAGACAAAACCCCCAACAGAACTACCCACCATGAGGCAGATGGAGACTCTTTAATGTCCGTTTGGTGCCTGCTCAGGTGGTATCCATCTTTTTAGGTGTGCACAGATCTGTGATTGCCCACTCTTGAGCTCAAAAAATACACCTAAAATAATGGGACACTGCCAGAACACAGACCAATCGAAAGTTATTCCATCTGCCTCATAAGTGAGTGGCTCCATCTGGGGTTTTGCATGAATCATGGTTTTGGAGAATTTACAGGGCAGTAGTATCACTTGAATGTCACAATTGCCCTAATACACCACTGCATCTGACAATTACAATTTGGGAGTTGAAAAAAGGACCTGCAACACCACCAGTGGTTACAACCAAGGCAGTAGTACAACTAAACACAGATCAAATTTGCCCTCTTTTGCCTCCAGCAAGCCTAAAAATGGGGAAAAAATTGAGGACTATATGACATATCACTCATCTCAGTCCCAGCAGGTTAATGGTAATTGTAACAGTGACGTCAGATTGGGTCACTTTTCTGCAAGTTCCTCCTTTGTTACCACTATAACAGTTAATCTTTTTGATTGCTCACTTTCAATTCTGCTAAGAAGATATCTGTGTTTTCTTTTCCCTAATTCCCTAAACTACAGCAATCCAGATGCTAATGAAGATATTACAAATCAACTTCTTCTAGTTGATATGTTAGATGAGAACAGACAGCATTTGGGTTAGGATGACTCAAAGCAAAAACTTTAAAGCCAATACCAGATTCAAAAAATCCCCAAAATCTTTATTAGAACATCATTAAAAATGTAATCAAAGTACACCGCTTACGATCTCGCTTAGTGTGGCATACCCTTTTGATGCATTTTTAGTCTGACTCTTAGTCATAGATTAATGTCAACATATAGGTAATGTGTCAGAATAGACTACTTTACAATGGGATAGCTTCTGTGTATCTGTAGCCTCGATAGCTGGAGTGGGAGGAGGCTGCAGACGGACTTCAGCCCTTACAGAGACGATCTTCCGGTTGCAGTCCATGGCTGCGTTCCACTCTGCTCAAAATTGACTCTTCCGATCCAGGCGACACTTCCGGTGCGCCTGTTAGCGTGAGTACTAGCACCCTGCTCTTTTCCGAATTTGTTCTTCCAGATACATGGCCATTGAGTGGTGTTAATCAATTCTCCTGCAGCCTGCGCATATATAATCCTACTCTTATCACAGCACACTAGCGCTCTTCTCCAGCGATTTTCTTTCCCCCAGCCATTATTGCGCTGTCTTCCCTGTGTCCTATGACTGTTTAACAATCTGGTAAGCAACTTATTTTTGGTTAGGTAAAATATTGCCCTTATCTGTGCCTCTCTTTAATCCATAATTATACAATTACTTTTTGTTTTAGCACCTCCATACCTCTCCAAAAAATTATTTAAATACTTGTTCAAATTTATATGGAGGCCTCTCACCAGGTCCATGACATGGATTTGAAATCCTTTTGACTATTGATGTTGTTTAAAGACCAAACAATCCTTTCACTTTATTTCTATTTACCCATGTTATGCCACTCAATGTACCATGTATTGCATTTATGATCATGACTATTTTTCTATTGAATCTAGTTTTTTGTTTCTGTTTCCCATATCCCAGTCTGAGGAAGGTCTGAGTCAAAGACCAAAATTTATTCTATTGGGATTGTTCTACTACAAATAAATATCTTTTGAAGCCTACTAAGAGTGCCAATTTTTTATTCTAATAAAAAGATCCCTTAGTCTGTTTCAGTAGGCTCCACAATCATGGGTAAGACTGCTGACTTGACAGATATCCATTGACACAGTCCACAAGTAGAGTAAGCCACAAAAGGTCATTGCTAAAGAAGCTGACTGTTCTCAGAGTGCTGTATCCAAGCATATTAATGGAATGTTGAGTGGAAGGAAAATGTGAGTAGAAAAATATGCATAAGCAACTGTGATAACTGCAGCCTTGGAAGGATTGTTAAGAAAAGGCCAATCAAAAATTTGGGGGAGATTCACAAGGAGAGGACTACTGCTGGAGTCATTGCTTCAAGAGCCACCACACACAGACGTATCAAGGACATAAGATACACGTGTCGCATTCCTTGTGTCAAGCCACTCATGACCAATAGACAATGCCAGAAACGTCTTACCTGGGCCAAAGAGTAAAAGAACTGGACTGTTTCTCAGTGGTCCAAGGTGTTGTTCTCAGATGAAAGTAAATGTTTCATTTCATTTGGAAATCAAGTCCCAGAGTCTGGAGGAAGAAATGGAGAAACACTCAATCCAAGCTGCTTGAAGTTTAGTGTGAAATTTCCAAAATCAGTTTTGGGGAGCCATGTCATCTGCTGGTGTAGGTCCACTGTGTTTTATCAAGACCAAAGTCACAGCCACTGTCTACAAGGAAATTTTAGAGCACTTCATTCTTCCCTCTGCCAACAAGTTTTTTGGAGATGGAAATTTCATTCTCCAGCATTACTTGGCACCTGTCCACACAGCCAAAAGTACCACTACCTCTTTTAAAAAACACGGTATCACTGGGATTGATTGGCCAGCAAATCATCTGACCTTAAACATATAGAGAATTAAAGAATCTATATGGTATTGTCCAGAAGATGAGAGACACCAGACCCAACAATGCAACGAGCTGAAGGCTACTATCAAAGCAACTAGGGCTTCCATATCACCTCCTTGCTACACCACATTGATGCAGTAATTGATGCAAAAGGAGACCCGACCAAGTATTGAGTGCATTTCCTGAACATACATTTCAGTAGGTCAACATTTCGGATTTTAAAATAATTTTTCAAGCTGGTGTTATAAAGTATTCTAATTTACTGAGATAATGACTTTTGGGTTTTCATTGGCTGTAAGCCATAATTGCCAACATTAACAGAAATAAACACTTGAAATAGATCACTTTCTTTGTAACGATTCTATATAATATATGACTTTCACTTTTTGTATTGAGGAACTTAAGTTAACTTTTTGATGATATTCTAATTTTGTGAGAAGCACCGGTCCTCATCACATCTTCTTAACACCACTGCAAGAATGAAATCCCTAGGCCTCTTAATGGCAAGTCAGGACTTCCTGCTTTGATGAGACCCGAGATCATTCTACACATGTGCATGCAAGGTTACAGTGCACCTTGTGAAGTTTGACCTGGTGACTTTATGCACATTTGTGCAGAACCCTCCTGACCCTCATCAGAGTCAGAAGTCTCAGCCTAGCATGAGGACTCCCAGGACTTTCACGGCAATAAGAAGATGCGAAGAGGATCATATGGATGATGATGAAGGACGAAATGGCCAAAGAGATGAGCAGTGAGGTGAGTATACATTTTTTTTGGTACATACAGTATAATGTTTATTATGCTTTAGGGTTTTGAGAGACACCTGAGCAAAATACGAGACAAATTTGCAGAGAATAGCTTCACTGCAAATCAAATTTCATAACTGTTCATAACTCTTAAGCTATCATGCAGTATTTGTATTTCTTCAAAGTCTAATGGCTTTCTCACCATAACTCTATGAGCTGTGATATCATCTCACTATCCAAAAACACCATAAATGTTTGCATTCTGTGACTCAGATTTCAACATGATAGTCCCTTCTGATTGGCTATTCTAAATGGTGAATGCTTTTGGTGATTCTTGATAATTCCTCAGCAAATTGGTAAAATATGTTGGGATTACTGTTATGTTAGGTAGCTGAGGAGGACAGGAACAATAGCCGGGCAGCCGAACACCTGAGATGTTGGTAACTAATGGGTTGCAGATTCCTAAACTAACCACACAACTAGAGGTAGCCGTGGAGCGTTCCTACGTTGATCCTAGCCGCCTCCTCACAGCCTGAGAGATAACTACACCTAAAGGCAGAAAGATGAAAGCTATCTGCCCCAGAACAGATCCCCAAAGAAAATAGGAAGCCCCCAAACATGTAATGGCGGTTAGACAAGAAGAAAGCACGGACACAGACAGAAAATAGAATGAGCAAACGCTGGGGCCACAAGCTGACTAAATAGGATAGGACAGGAGAGATTACTTTCTGCAACTCAGAAAACCCTACAAAAATCCAACAATTCTGATTACAAAAATATTGAGATCACACGATCTCGCCACCCACTAAATCAGATCTCAGTGTGAACAAAACCAAGCTGCAGCCGCTGAAAAAGCAGGAAAAAGCAAATGAAAAAACAAGCGTGGCTACAGACAAACTGTGAGGTGCACATGCCCCAGGAGGGGACCCGGCTGTCCTCCACAAATGTGCAGAAAACTATGCAAATAGCAAGCACAAAAAGAAAAGCAGAAAATATCTTATCTGAAGCAGCAGACGCAGGCAAGGAACCAGCAAACTTCCAAATGAACCAGGAACCACAATTGAGACCAGAACAATTGATCACCGGCGACCATCATGGGAGGGAACCTCCCTTATATCAGTCCAGTCAGTGATCCCAGATTGCCATTCATCGCTGGAAGGTTCAGTACTGTCTGTAACCACCAGAGGAAGCCTCTGCTCATTCACAACAGTACACCCCCTTGAGGAGGGGTCACCGAACCCTCACTTGTGCAACCAGGCCGATCAGGATGAGCTCGGTGATAGGCACGGATCAGACTCCTAGCATGGATGTCCGAAGCAAACACCCAAGTATTGTCCTCCTGACCATAACCTCTCCACTTAACCAAATACTGGAGTTTCCGTCTAGAAAAATGAGAATCCAATATTTTCTCAACCACATAATCCAGATTGCCCTCAACCAAAACAGGGTCAGGAGGCGCAGCCATAGGAACCACTGGCTCGACAAACCTCTTCAATAAGGACTTATGGAACACGTTATGGATCTTAAATGTCTCTGGAAGAAGCAAATGGAAGGAAACCGAATTAAGAATCTCCATGATCTTATAAGGTCCAATGAAGCTAGGCTTAAACTTTGGAGATGCAACCCTCATAGGGATATTTCTTGAGGACAACCAAACCAAGTCCCCACTTTAAACCGAGGACCATCAGTCCTATGCCGGTTGGCAAACCGCTGGGCTTTCTCTTGAGAGAGAGACAACCTCTCCACTACCTTGTCCCAAATCTGCTGCATTCGCTCCACAACAGAGTCAACACCCGGACAGGCAGAAGCCTCCGCCTGTCCTGAAGAAAATCGAGGGTGAAACCCAGAATTGCAGAAAAATGGAGACATCAAGGTGGCAGAGCTAGCCCTATTATTAAGAGCAAACTCAGCCAAAGGCAAAAAAGAGACCCAGTCATCTTGATCAGCAGACACAAAACATCTCAAATAAGTCTTCAAGGTCTGGTTTGTTCTCTCGGTTTGTCCATTGGTCTGAGGATGAAATGCAGAGGAGAAAGATAATTGAACACCAAGTTTAGAACAAAATGTCCTCCAAAATCTGGAAACAAACTGGACTCCTCTGTCAGACACAAAGTTCTCCGGAATGGCATTCAACCGAACCACGTGCTGAAGGAACAAAGGCACCAACTCGGAGGTGGAAGGCAACTTAGGTAATGGCACAAGATGTATCATCTTGGAAAACCTATCACAGATTACCCAGATAACGGTCATTCTCTGAGAGACAGGGAAGTCAGAAATAAAATCCATAGAGATATGGGTCCATGGCCTCTTGGGCACAGGTAATGGCATCAACAAACCACTAGAGCGAGAGCAAGGCTTGGAACGAGAGCAAGTCCCACAGGATTGCACAAAGTCCCTGACGTCACGAGACAATGTAGGCCACCAAAAGGACCGACTCACCAAGTCTCTGGTTCCAAAAATCCAGGGATGACCAGCCAATGCGGAACAATGAATCTCAGACATCACACTCTTCTTCACTGGTCTGGGACAAACAATTTCCCAACAGGGCAGCGCTCAGGTTTATCATCCTGACACCCCTCTAGGGCCAGTCTCAAATTGGGCGAGATGGCGGAAAGTACTACACCCTCTTTCAAAATAACAGCAGGATCAGATAACTCAGAAGAATCCGCAAAGAAAGTCCTTGAGAGGGCATCCGCCTTAACATTCTTAGTGCCAGGAAGAAAAAAACCACAAAATTAAAATGTGTGAAAAACAAGGCCCACCTGGCCTGTCTAGGATTAAGTCGCTTGGCTGATTCGAGATAAACCAGGTTCTTATGGTCTGTGAGGACCACCACCTGATGTTTGGCTCCTTCCAGCCAATGTCTCCACTCTTCAAAGGCCCACTTCATGGCCAATAACTCCCGATTACCAACGTCACAATTATGTTCAGTTGGAGAAAACTTTCAAGAGAAAAAGGCACAAGGGTTACTCTTAGAGGTCTCTGGATCCCTTTGGGACAAAACGGCACCTGCCCCAATTTCAGAGGCATCAACCTCCACCTGAAAAGGCTGCCGTAGAACAGGAGCAGAAGTGAATCTCTGCTTAAGTTCTGAAACGCAGAAACTGCCTCAGGAGGCAAATTCACCACATCAGAACCCTTTTTGGTCAAATCAGTCAATGGTTTAAAAATACCGGAGAAATTACCAATAAATTTACGATAAAAATTGGCAAAACCCAAAAATCTCTGAAGAGCCTTTAATGAAGTAGGTTGAACCTAATCACAGATGGCCTGAACCTTACCGAGTCCATTTCAATAACAGACGGAGACAAAATGAGTCCCAGAAATGAGACCTTCTGTACGCCAAAAAGACACTTTGATCCATTCACATACAGTGCATTCTCTCTCAAAATCTGGAACACAGTCCGAACATGTTTCACATGAGAGTCCCAGTCGTTGGAAAAAATCAAGATATCATCCAAATAAACAATCAGAAATTTATCCACAAAATTCCTGAAAATATCATTCATGAAGGATTGGAAGACGGAAGGAGCATCATTGAGCCCAAAAGGCATCACTAGGTACTCAAAATTCCCCTCTGGGGTATTAAACGCCGTCTTCCATTAATCCCCTTGCTTAATGCGAATAAGGTTATACGCCCCCCTGAGGTCAAGCTTGGTAAACCAACTAGCACTTTTCACTCTGGAAAACAGGTCAGAAATCAAGGGTAATGGATATTGATACTTCACAGTGATCTTATTCTAGAGACGATAATCAATACACGGCCTCAATGAACCATCCTTTTTGGCCACAAAGAAAAAACCGGCGCCCAAGGGTGAAGAGGATGGTCTGATATGACCCTTCTCCAATGACTCCTTGATATAAGATCGCATAGCATCGTGTTCAGGTACAGATAAGTTAAAAAGGCGACCCTTAGGAAATTTACCACCTGGCACTAACTCAAATAGCTCAATCGTAGCTTCTGTGAGGAAGTAAGGACGCAGACTTACTTTCACTTAACACATCAGAAAATCAGTCAAAAAGTCAGGGACATCCTGAGACTGGGGAGAGGCAGAAAAAACAGGAGTGTCAGTATTAACACATTTGCAACCCCAACTGGTCACATACACAGATTTCCAATCCAAAAGAGGATTATGAATCTGTAACCAAGGAAACCCAGTACAATAATGTCATGCAGATTATGCAACACCAGAAATTTGCAACTCTCCTGATGATCTGGTTCAACCCTCATTATAACCTGAGTAGAAAATTGGGGTTTAATCTCCGCCAAAGGGGTAGAATCAATGCCCAGTAAAGGAATAGACTTCCGCAGGGGTATCATGGGAAAGCCACAACATTTGGCAAAGTCAAAATCCATCAGGATAATAGCTGCTCCTGAATCAACAAAACCCTGAGACGAAAATGTGGACATGGAGCAAATGAGGGTAACAGTCAACAGAAATTTTGTCTGAACACTACCTGTTATGATTTGGTAGCTGAGGAGAGCAGGCAAAAACGGCAATACACCAGAGTGTTTGGAATCTACTGGATTACAGTACCCTGACTAACCACCACAACTAAAGGCAGCCGTGGAGCGTTCCTACGTTGGTCCTAGACGCCTCGTCACAGCCTGAGAGGTTAACTACACCTAAAGATACAAAGAGGAAAGCTATCTGCCCCGGAGCAGATCCCCAAAGAACATAGGAAGCCCCCAAACATGTAATGGCGGTTAGACAAGAGGAAATACAGGCACAGACAGAAAATAGAATGAGCAAACGTTGGGGCCCAATCTTCCTAGACAGAAAAGGATAGGAAGGACACTTACTGCAATCCAAAAAAACCCCTAAAAAATACCAACTCTACTTATTGCAAAAACAGCTGAGATCACACGACCTCTACCACCTAAATTAGTTATCTGGTGTAACAAACTAAGCCGCAGCCACTGAAAAAACTGGAAAAGGCAAATGAACAAATAACAGAGGATCCAGAAGAACTGAGAGGAGCCCAAGCCCCCCCCGGGGGGGAGACCTGGCAAACCTCACAGAAATGCAGAGAAATATGAAAATGGCAAGCACAAGAACAAAAAACAGAAAATATCTTATCTGAGAGCAGGAGAAGAGGCAAGACTCAGCAAGCTTCCAAGTGAACCAGGAACCACAGTTGAGACAAGAACAATTGATCACCAGCAACCATGATGGGAGGGAACCTCCCTTATATAAGACCAGTCTGTAACTCCTGATTGCCAATCTTCATTGAATGGTTCAGTACTGTTTGTAACCACCAGAGGGAGCTTCTGCTCAGAATTCATTTCTAACACATTCACAACAGTACCCACCCTTGAGGAGGGGTCACCGAACCCTCATTTGGGCAACCAGGTCGGTCAGGATGAGCTCTGTGATATGCACGGATCAGTCTCCTAGCATGGATGTCCGAAGCAAACACCAAAGAATTGTCCTCCTGACCATAACCTCTCCACTTAACCAAATACTGGAGTTTCCGTCTAGAAAAACGAGAATCCAATATTTTCTCAACCACATACTCCAGATTGCCCTCAACCAAAACAGGGTCAGGAGTCGCAGCCATAGGAACCACTGGGTCGACAAACCTCTTCAATAAGGACTTGTGGAACATGTTATGGATCTTATGTGTCCCTGGAAGAAGTAAACGAAAGGAAACAGGATTAAGAATCTCCATGATCTTATAAGGTCCAATGAACCTAGGCTTAAACTTAGGAGATGCAACTGTCATAGGGATATTTCTTGAGGACAACCAGACCAAGTCCCCCACTTCAAACCGAGGACCATCAGTCCTATGCCGGTTGGCAAACCGCTGGGCCTTCTCTTGCGAGAGAGACAACCTCTCCACTATCTTGTCCCAAATCTGCTGCATTCGCTCCACAACAGAGTCAACACCCGGACAGGCAGAAGCCTCCGCCTGTCCTGAAGAAAATCGAGGGTGAAACCCAGAATTGCAGAAAAATGGAGCCATCAAGGTGGCAGAGCTAGCCCTATTATTAAGAGCAAACTCAGTCAAAGGCAAAAAAGAGACCCAGTCATCCTGATCAGCAGACACAAAGCATCTCAGAGAAGTCTCCAATGTCTGGTTTGTTCTCTCAGTTTGTCCATTGGTCTGAGGATAAAAAGCCGAGGAGAAAGACAATTGAACACCAAGTTTAGAACAAAAAGTCCTCCAAAATCTGGAAACAAACTGGACTCCTCTGTCAGACACAATGTTCTCAGGAATGCCGTGTAACCGAACCAAGTGCTGAAGAAACAAAGGCACCAATTCGGAGGAGGAAGGCAACTTAGGTAATGGCACAAGATGTATCATTTTGGAAAACCTATCACAAATCACCCAGATAACGGTCATTCTCTGAGAAACAGGGAGGTCGGAAATGAAATCCATAGAGATATGGGTCCATGGTCTCTTGGGCACAGGCAATGGCATCAACAAACCACTAGAGCGAGAGCACGGCTTGGAGCGAGAGCAAGTCCCGCAGGACTGCACAAATTCCCTGACGTCACGAGACAAAGTAGGCCACCAAAAGGACCGACTAACCAAGTCTCTGGTACCAAAAATTCCGGGATGACCGGCCAACGCAGAACAATGAATCTCAGACATCACACTCTTTTTCCACTGGTCTGGGACAAACAATTTCCCAATAGGGCAGCGCTCGGGTTTATCCTCCTGACACCCTTCCAGAGCCAGTCTCAAATTGGGCGAGATGGCGGAAAGAACTACACTCTCTTTCAAATAACAGCAGGATCAGATAACTCAGGAGAGTCCGCAAGGAAACTCCTCGAGAGAGGGCATCCGCCTTAACATTCTTAGTGCCAGGAAGAAAGGAAACCACAAAATTAAAACGTGTGAAAAACAAGGCCCACCTGGCCTGTCTAGGATTAAGTCGCTTGGCTGATTCCAGATAAACCAGATTCTTATGGTCTGTGAGGACCACCACCTGATGTTTGGCTCCCTCCAGCCAATGTCTCCACTCTTCAAAAGCCCACTTCATGGCCAATAACTCCCGATTACCCACGTCATAATTACGTTCAGTTGGAGAAAATTTTTGAGAGAAAAAGGCACAAGGGTTACTTTTAGAGGTCTCTGGATCTCTTTGGGACAAAACGGCACCTGCCCCAATTTCAGAGGCATCAACCTCCACCTGAAATGGCAGAGAAACATCAGGCTGCCGTAGAACAGGAGCAGAAGTGAATCTCTGCTTAAGTTCCTGAAACACAGAGACTGCCTCAGGAGGCCAATTCACCACATAAGAACCCTTTTTGGTCAAATCAGTCAATGGTTTAAAAATACCGGAGAAATTACCAATAAATTTACGATAAAAATTGGCAAAACCCAAAAATCTCTGAAGAGCCTTTAATGAAGTAGGTTGAACCTAATCACAGATGGCCTGAACCTTGACCGAGTCCATTTCAATAACAGACGGAGACAAAATGAGTCCCAGAAATGAGACCTTCTGTACGCCAAAAAGACACTTTGATCCATTCACATACAGTGCATTCTCTCTCAAAATCTGGAACACAGTCCGAACATGTTTCACATGAGAGTCCCAGTCGTTGGAAAAAATCAAGATATCATCCAAATAAACAATCAGAAATTTATCCACAAAAT
>JARQOD010000002.1:378434533-378556365 GCA_033576555.1 Oophaga sylvatica
AAAAAAAACTTAAGGGAATTGCTCACCTGGAATGGTTGTGAGAAGTCACAACCACTGTCATCACAGAAAGTACAACTGGACGTCTGATATCCACAGTTACAGCAGACACAGCCTTCCCAGACCCAGCAGACACTAACGTTTTGGCTTCAGAATCTTGTAATGTATGTAGTACAGTTCATATAGCGTCTTGTGCTTGGGTGTGATGAAAATACATGAGACACAGGTTTGATATAGAAGGTCTTGTATTACTTCATACAAGTGGCAAAAATAGTCACACAGTTTGCAGATACAGAAGCAGGAGACACAGCAGGCCAGAGTAATTTAAGCTCAGCAATCACTCTCCACAACAGGTTCAGGATCTTCTTCTCTGTTACCGTAAGTCCATGTAAACGTGGATCTTTCAAAGAGCAGGGTTCCAGAGTCCACAAGTGTTCAGAGTTCCTCAGTAGGAATAGCTGGAGTACATAGTCCAAGGCTTCCAGGAGTCAGGTCACAGGTTCACTGCAGGCTAGATTCTGAAGCACTGATTGCTCAGCTGTGGCTGCTTAAGAAGCAAGAGGGAGAGAATCAGGGCGGGAACATGAAAGCTGAAAACTCCATATTGACTGAGGGCAAGATAGCGGCAGCAAGACAGAAAGCAAAATGGCAGACGGAAAACTGAGTTTCAAGAACATGTACAAAGAACCTTACAGAAATAGCATGAGAGGCATCACCACAGTAGAAACATAACCCATTGCGCTTTCGAAACTCATGACGCTGTGCCCCAGAAGTCACTCCATCACACTGCATGGGCCAGGAGCAGGCTCACAAGGCAACACCATCTCACGCATTGGATTCATTATTCGGTATGAATATTAGAAATTATTTGTAACGATTTTCCCGGATCCGAATATTTCACTTTCCGCTCATCACTATTTTTATTGTGTAAAAGTCCCAAAACATAAAAAAATAAATGTGCTATCGCTGTAATCATACTGACCTGAAGAATAAAGATACCACATAAAAAAATGCAATTCCTGAATCTCTGGATTTTGTTTTTCTGCCTCCCAAAAATCATAATAGAGAGCGATCAAAAAATGTCATGTGCTCGAAAATGATTCTAACAAAAACGACAACTCGTCCCACAAAAAACAAGCCGTCACATGACTGTGTCAGCTCAAATATGAAAAAACTATAGCTTTCAAAAATGGAGATACAAAAATTAGTTTTTGCAAAAAAAAGTCTTTTAATGAGTAACAGCAGCCAAACATAAAAACCTGATATAAATCTGGTTTCGCTGTAATTGCACTAACCTGAAGAATAAAGTCATCTAATCACTAATACTGCATGAGGAATGGCATAAAAAATAAATAAAACCAATTCGTCACCTTCTGTTGTTTTTTTCATTTTTCCCCTAAAGATCACAGTAAGGCTCGGCGCACATTTATTCTGCGCCCTGCGATGAACACTTTCCACTAGTTTTCAGTGTAAAGCTCAGAAATATGTGATTCAGATGGACCCCCTGGAAGATTCCCTATAATGAGGCAGATGGAGACACTGTGGACGCTTTCTGGCCTATGATCCAGCGGTGTCCATCTTTTTAGTCATGCTTAAAAATGCTGTCTTGTCACTATAACCACAGTTTTCAATTTTCTATCAGCAACATGCACTGCTGCATGTTTCTGGAATACACCATAGAGTCAAAATCGTCACGACACCGGTGGATAAATTCCCAGAGGGGTATAATTTCCAAAATGGGGTCACTTGAGTGGGGATTCTGCTCTTCTAGCACTTAGGGTAAATGCAGTCCACAAACTATTCTAGGAAAATCTGGGCTCCAGGAAGCCAATAGCGCTTCATCCCTCCCGTGTCTCACTGTCTGGCTAAGAATTACTGTACAGCCATATATAGGGTATTTCTACATTCAGCAAAAATTGTGTAACATATTTTGGTGCTATTTTAACACATTTTCCAGTGTGACAATGTACAATCTAGGACAAAAACAGAAAATTTTGGTGATAAAAATGTAATTATTTTTTTCTTCCCTGACCAATGGTATAAACTTCTGTGACCCACTTGTGGTGTCAATATGATCACTGTACCCCTCTTATGGTGGGTTCTGCTGTTCTGGCACCTCAAAGGCTCTGCTAATGCGACATGGCACCCTCATACCAGTCCAGCAAAATCTGAACTCCAATATGGTGCTTCTTCCCTTCTGAGCTTTGCACTGTGCCACAAAAGTAGTTTTCAACCACATATGGGGTATTGGCATACTCAGGAGAAATTGCACAACAAATTTTGTGGTCCATTATATCCTGTTACCTTGTGAAAACAAAAAAATGGGACTAAAAGAAAATTTTGTGGGAAAAATGTGATATTTTTATTTTCACTGCTCCACGTTATAAACTTCTGTAAAGCACCTGGGGTTCAAGGTCCTCAGCACACATTTAGATAAGTTCCCTGAGGGATCTAGTTTTTCTAAAATAGTGATACTTTTGGGGGTTTCCACCGTTAGGCACATCAGGGGCGTTCCAAAATTGACATGACATCTGCTAATTATTCCAACAAATTTTGCATTTAAAAAGTCAAGTGGCGCTCCTTCTCTTCTGAACCTTACCTTGCACTCAAATAGTAGTTTTCCCCACATATGGGGTATCAGCGTAATGAGAAGAAATTGCACAACAAGCTGTGTGGTGTAATTTCTCCGTTTACTATTGTGACTATGCAAAATTTAGGGCTAAAACATTTTTGTGGGAAAAATTAGACTTCTTTTCTATTTTCACAGTTCAATTTTATAAACTTCTGAGAAGCTTCTGGGGGTTCAAGATGCTCACCACACATTTATATACATTCTGTGAGGTGTGTAGTTTACAAAATATGGTCACTTTTGGGCAGTTTCCACAGTTAATACACATCAGGAGCTCTTCAAATGTGACATGGCATCCGCTAATTATTTCAGCAAATTTTGTATTCAAAAATTCAAATGTCGCTCCTTCACTTCCAAGCACTGCCGTGCACCCATAAAGTGGTTTTCCCACATATATGGGGTATTGGCATCCTCAGCACAAATTGAACAACAAATTATGGGTCATATTTTTTCCTGTTATCCTTTTGAAAATAAATAATATTGGGTCTAAAATAATATTTTTGTGAAAAAAGTTAAATGTTTAGTTTTTCCTTCCACATTCTAATTCCTACGAAGCACCTGAATGTGCTTCTTGAATGTGGTTTGAGAATATTGAGGGGTACCATTTTTAGAATAGTGTCATTTTGTTTTTTTTTCTTTCATATACACCCCTCAAAGTCACTCCAAATGTAATGTGGTCCCTAAAAATGGTTTTGAAAATTTTCTTGAAAAAATTAGAAATTAATGGTCAAATATTAGCCTTACAACTTACTAACAAAACAAGTTATGATTCAAAAATTGTGCTGATGTAAAGTAGACATGTGGGAAAAGTTATTTATTAACTATTTTGTGTGACATAACTCTCTGATTTAAGTGCATAAAAATTAAGAGTTTGAAAATTGTTAAATATTCTAAATTGTCACAAAATTTATATTTTAACAAATAAATGCAAGTCATATTGAAGAAATTTTACCACTATCATGAAGTATAATATGTCATGAAAAAGCATTCCAGAGTTATTACCTCATAAATTGACACTAAATTGAATTGTAAAATTTGGCCTGGTCATGAAGGTGAAAACAGGCTTGGGGGCTGAAGGGGTTAAATAGATTTCATTGTATGGGTTATGGTACAGTTTTATAGCTTGGGATAATAGGGATAATCAGGTACTTTCAGCTGCATCACCTCTAATGTGGTGTACCTAATTATTTATATTTAATGTCCAACTGGGGGTCTTTATGTGGGGGAGACTGGGCAAAAACTGAGAACAAGGATGAATTCTCATCGCCACACAATAAGAGAAAAGAGAATGGATCTACCTGTGGCCATCCATTTTTGTATCCCCGGTAATAGCATGATGAATAGCGTTGAGCATTCCGATACTGCAAATATCGGGTATCGGCCGATATTCGCTGTATCGGAATTCCGATTCTGAGATCCGATATTTTTGTCATATCGGATACCGGAATCAGAGATTTCCTCTAAAGTCTATGGGGAGTTCCTGTGTCACAGAACGAAGTACGTGACACAGGGACTTCCCGAAAGTGTCACTGTCAGTGTCGGTCGGGTCTGTCAGGTGTCAGCAGCACTTACCTGGCAGAAGATCCCCGGCAGTCACGTCCATCCATCCATCCAGGCCGGCCATTACCCTTTGCCTGGCGGTCACGTGCAGCTTCTCGCGATAACTGCAGTGACTGCCGGGTACTGGGAAATCTCGGCCAGCTGTATTATTGCGACAGCTGGCCGTAAACCAGTCCGATCACGTCACCGCCGGGGAACCTCCTCAGGTAAGCAGCTCTGCTCTATGTGGATGTCAGGCTCAGCATGGCATGCAGATGTAGCATAGCTGGACAGGGAGTATTTGTGTTGGTTTGTTATTTTTGTTTTTTTTACAGGAGAACGATGGCGTCGCAGGATGAGCGTACAATAAAAATAATGAAAACTTTGTGGTGTTTTATTTCATTAAAATACTTTTTTCTGGCTGTGTATTTTTAAAAAAAATTTACAAACTATGATTAATAATGGATCAGTGTCTTATTGACGCCTCTCCATTATTAACCGGACTTATTGTCACCGTTCAAAGGTGACATTAACCCCTTATTACCCCGCTTGTCACCGCTACAGGGCAAGTGGGAAGAGCCGGGTAAAGTGCCACAATTGGCGCATCTTTGGATGTGGGGCTGCTGCAGCCTGGTATTTTTAGGCTGTTGAGGGCCAAAATCCATGGGCCTTGACAGTCTTTTAATACCATGCCACAGCAGTCTGCTTTTTACTTGGCTGGTTAACAAAAATAGAGGGACACAACGCCATTATTTTTAGAGGAGATCCCCTATTTTTGTTAATCAGCCAAGATAAGCAGACTGCTGTGGCCTGGTATTATCAGGCTTGCAAGGTCCATGGATATTGGCTCCTTAACAGCCTGAAAAACCAGGCATCAGTAGTCTGCTTTATCAGGCTGGTTAACAAAAATAGGGGGGACCCCATGCCATTTTTTTTTTCGAGGGGATCCCCTATTTTTGTTAATCAGTTCATTTCAAGTCAGCCGGGATTCCCTCTGACGTCACTGATGCTGTGCGGTGTCCCTGGCTGACCTGAAGTGAAAGTGGGAAGCAATCAATTATGCTAACCACTTCCTCTCCTGTCAGCCAGGAGAGGAGATGATTCAGTCGGAGGTTTACTGCGAGGCTGTCAGCATTAGCTGCCCACGCATTTTTTTTCAACAATTTTACACCTCATATATATGTATATATATATATATATATATATATACATGTCATTGAATTTGTGACACATATATATATATATATATATATATATATATATATTTATGGTACATACATTTCTACATAGTATAATAGCCGCTAATTCAATTGCTGGCTTTTTTTTACAACAAATTTACACCTTTAATTAACCCCTACATGTGTCAAATTTTGCACACATACACTCATGTAATTGTTAGTGAAAACCATATATCAAACTACATGAAAAGACACATGGTTAACTCTATGTAAACCATGTGTCATTTCATGTCGGGTGCTTCTGTAATTTCACAAAAGCCGGCATTGCCCGGCAATTGAATCAGAGGCTATTTTACTATGTAGAAGTGTATGAACTATAAATATATGTATATATATATGTCACAATGACATGTATATATATATATATATATGTATTCTATGTGTGTATATCTAGTGTTTACAAGGAAAGAAAGAGGTTTTTTTAATTACGATATTTCTGTCCCATTGACTTGCATTGGGTTTCCGGTATCAGATCGGTGATACCCGATTCTTTCTGAGTATTGGGCCGATCCAATCTGATCCGATATTTTGGGATATCGGGCAGTATCGCTCAACACTAATGATGAACATTAAATTACTTGTTTTAAAAGGTAACTTTAAGTCTCAGAGAGACAGGAGAGTCTGGGAGAATAAACTGATGACAACCTTTGACTCACTCAGTGCAGGAATGAATGTGTCGCATGGATTTATGTCTTTTTACATCAATTAAGGAAGATACTGTCATACAAAGCAAGATCGCTAACGAGATCCCTACTGTGTCACCGATTTATGACGCAGTAGCGATCTTGTTAGCGACTTAGCTGTGTGTGACATGTAGCAGCGATGTGGCCCCCCCTGCGATGTCGCTGATCGCTCAAGAACGTTCTGAGCCGTTTTTTGGTCGTTGGTGTCCCGCTGGTGAGCCTGAATCGCTGAGTGTGACACCCTTTATGAACGACTTTACCAGCGTCGCAGGTGGGACTAGGTTTTCCCAACGACCGCAGAGGTCGTTATACAGATCGCTGATGAGTAGGGTTGAGCATTCCGATACTGCAAATATCGGGTATCGGCCGATATTGGCTGTATCGGAATTCCGATTCCGAGTTCCGATATTTTTGTCATATCGGATACCGGAATCGGGATTGTCACTGTCACTGTCAGTGTCCGTCGGTCGGGTCTTCAGGAGTCAGCGGCACTTACCTGGCAGAAGATCTCCGGCGGTCACGTCCTGGACTGCTTCATGGCCGCAATCTTCTTTCCCCGGCGGTCACATGCAGTTTCTCGCGATAACTGCAGTGACTGCTGGGTAATCCCGGCCGTAAAGCAGTCAGTCCGATGACGTCACCGCCGGGGAAGCAGGTAATCAGCTGTGCTGCGTCGTGATGACAGGCTCTGCCTGTCATTGCGATGTAGCAGAGCTGGATCGTCGTGGGACTGTCGTTATGGACTGCGTCGGACAGGTGGTATACTGTTGGTTTGTTTTTTTTCTTTTTTTACAGGAGATCGATGGCGTCGCAGGAATGAGAGAGTAATAAAAAAAATGAAAACTGTGTTGTCTCTTTTATTTCATTAAAAGACTTTTTTCTTGCTTTGTCTTTTTTTTAAACATTTAATAACTTTGGGATTAATAATGGATCGGTGTCTTATTGACACCTCTCCATTATTAACCGGGCTTATTGTCACCGTGCAATCAACGGTGACATTAACCCCTTATTACCCCGCTTGCCACCGCTACAGGGCAAGTGGGAAGAGCCGGGTAAAGTGCCACAATTGGCACATCTTTTGATGCGCCAAATGTGGGGCTGCTGTAGCCTGGTATTATCAGGCTGTTGAGGGCCAAAATCCATGGGCCTTGACAGTCTTTTAATACCAGGCCGCAGCAGTCTGCATTTTACTTGGCTGGTTAACAAAAATAGGGGGGATCCCCACGCCGTTTTTTTTTCGAGGGGATCCCCTATTTTTGTTAACCAGCCAAGCTAAGCAGACTGCTGTGGCCTGGTATTATCAGGCTGGCAAGGTCCATGAATATTGGATCCTTACCAGCCTGAAAAACCAGGCCTCAGCGGTCTGCTTCATCTGGCTGGTTAACAAAAATAGGGGGGACCCCACGCCAATTTTTTTCGAGGGGATCCCCTATTTTTGTTAATCAGCCAAGATATGCAGACTGCTGTGGCCTGGTATTATCAGGCTGGCAAGGTCCATGGATCTTGGCTCCTTAACAGCCTGAAAATCCAGGCCTCAGCGGTCTGCTTCATCTGGCTGGTTAACAAAAATAGGGGGGACCCCACGCCACTTTTTTTTCGAAGGGAACCCCTATTTTTGTTAATCAGTTCCCTCTGACGTCACTGATTGTGTCCCTGGCTGACCTGAAGTGAAAGTGGAAAGCAATCAATTAAGCTTTCCACTTAAGGGCCCGTCTCACATAGCGATATCGCTACCGAGATCGCTGCTGAGTCACTAGTTTTGTGACGCAGCAGCGAGCTCACCAGCGATATCGCTGTGTGTGACATTCAGCGACGATCAGCCCCCCTGCCGGGTATCGCTGATCGTCGCTGAAATGTCAGGACCTTTTTTTGATCGCTGGTTTCCCGCTGACAGGCACACATCGCTGCGTGTGACAGGCGGGAGACCAGCGATCCGCTGGTAACCAAGGTACACAGCGGGTTTCCAGGCGCGGGGCTGTGCCTAGAAACCCGCTGTGTACCTTGGATACCAGTGCCCTGATGCAGGGAGCTGGTATCCAAGGTACACAGCGGGTTTCCAAGCGCTGCGCGGTGCCTGGAAACCCGCTGTGTACCTTGGTTACCAGCGGATCGCTGGTCTCCCGCCTGTCACACGCAGCGATGCGTGCCTGTCAGAGGGAAACCAGCGATCAAAAAAGGTCCTGACATTTCTGCGATGATCAGCGATACCCGGCAGGGGGGCTGATCATCGCTGAATGTCACACACAGCGATATCGCTGGTGAGCTCGCTGCTGCGTCACAAAACTAGTGACTCAGCAGCGATCTCGGTAGCGATATCGCTATGTGAGACGGGCCCTTAAGCGATGTTACCCGCAGTGTCGCTGTCCCAGATCGCTGCCTGAGCTGCCTGTTTGGCAGCTCAGCAGCGATCATGTAGCGATACACCAGCGATCCTGACAAGTGCATATCGTTGTCGGGATCGCTGGTGTATCGTTATGTGACACCCAGCCTTTACTCTCCTGTCAGGCAGGAGAGGAACTCATTCATTTGGGGTTTACTGTGAGGCTGCAGCATTAGCTGCGGTCCCTTCAGTAAACATTAACCCTTTCTGAAGGATTACACCGTGGGACCTGACTGTGCATGGGATAGGTAAGAATAATTTTGCTTTTTTATTTTATTTTTATTACAGGAAATGGTTTTTGCAGTAAAATAAAAGATGGTCAAAAACATGTGTCTTTATTTCATTAAAATGATTTTTAATTAAAGTGTGTGTGTTTTATTTTTATTTCATGCAATAGGATTAATAATTGATAGTTGTCTAATTGACAGCTCTCAATTATTAACCTGGCTTAAGGTCACCTTTCAATAGCAAGGTGGCTTTAACCCCATATTAACCCATTCGCCACCGCTACAGGGCAATGGGAATAGACGGGCAAAGTGCCAGAAAGGGCGAATCTAATTATAGATTTGTCTTTCCTGGGGTGTCTGGGGGCAGATGTTAGTAGCCGGGGGGGGCCAAAAATAATGGTCCCTCTCTGGGCTATTATTATCTGCCCCCCCTCACTGGCTTTGTCTGTCTGGTTGCGAAAATAGGGCGGGAGCCCACGCATTTTTTTTCAGCAATTTTACACCTCATATATATATATATACATGTCATTGAATTTGTGACACATATATATATATATATTTATATTGTAGTTCATACACTTCTACATAGTATAATAGGGTGACCCGACATGAAATGACACTTGGTGTACATAGGGTTAACCATGTCTTTTCATGTCCTTTGCTATCTAATTTGCACAAACAATTAAATCAGTCTATGTGTGCAAAATTTCACACCTGTAGGGGTTAATTAAAGGTGTAAATTCGTTGCAAAAAAGTCCGTTTTTTTACAACGAATTTACACCTTTAATCAGATATCAAACGACATGAAAAGACATGGTTAACCCTATGTACACCAAGTGTCATTTCATGTCGGGTGCTTCTGTCTTTTCACTGAAGCCGGCTTTACCCGGCAATTGAATCAGAGGATATTTTACTATGTAGAAGTGTATAAACTATACATATATGTATATATATATGTCACAATGACATGTATATATATATATATATATGTATTCTATGTGTGTATATTTAGTGTTTACAAGGAAAGAATGGGGTTTTTTTAGTTACGATATTTTGTTCCCATAGACTTACATGGGACTTCCGGTATCGGTATCGGGTATCGCCAATATTTTAATGATATCGGCGATACCATTCCGATTCCGATACTTTTGGATATCGGAAAGTATCGCTCAACTCTACTGATGAGATGTGTTTGGAAGCTAACTAGCGACCACATAGCGATCGCACTAGCGATCACGCCAGGTCGTGTTGTTGTCGTGATCGCTAGTGCGATCGCCAAGTGTGACAGTGCCTTTACTCAGACCTTCTAGGGGCATCACAACACAATACCAGACCCCAATCAGAGGACAATAAAACTTTCACACTCCTTATCTGTGAACTGTTCCAATATTTATGTTTATCCCTCTCCCATAATGACAATTCTGCTTCACGTCACTTGTCTTATTTATTGCGTTATTTCTGTGCTGCTCTGTGCATAAATATGTGACTCTTCAGATTGTATATTGTATATTAAGGCACTGTCACACTTAGCGATCGCACCAGTGATCACGACAACGACACAACCTGGCGAGATCGCTGGTGCGATCGCAATGTGATCGCTAGTTAGATTCCAAACACAACTCATCAGCGATCTGTATAACGACCTCTGCGGTCGTTGGTAAAACCTAGTCCCACCTGTGACGCTGGTAAAGTCGTTCATAAAGGGTGTCACACTCAGCGATTCAGGCTCACCAGCGGGACACCAACGACCAAAAAACGGCTCAGAACGTTCATAAGCGATCAGCGACATCTCAGCAGGGGCCACATCGCTGCTACGTCACACACAGCTAAGTCGCTAACGAGATCGCTACTGCGTCATAAATGGTGACGCAGTAGCGATCTCGTTAGCGATCTCGTTAGCGATCTCGCTTAGTGTGACAGTACCTTTAGTCTTTGCCTGATGAAGAGACCTGAGTAGTCTCGAAAGCTTGCAATTTGTTACCATCTTTTCAGTTAGCCATTAAAAGGTGATCAACCACTGAGAACTCTCAACTCTAAATATTTTTCTATCTACTGGCTAACACGGTACAAAGATATATATCTTTCCCATGTCTCATTCTGGTCTGCATCTTGTAGTAATGTGCCTATCCTGTTCAGCATCTTGTAGTAATGTGCCCATTCTGGTTAGAATCTTGTAGTAAAGTACCATCCTGGTCCCTATCTTTTAGTGATGTGCAGAGAAAATAATTCTTTAATGAACATTGGTAAAGTAGAAAGGCACGAGTACAACACTGGTTTTCCTGCTTTCTACCTGTCACCCTCTCCAACCGCACCCACAGCAGCTACAGCAGCCAAAGATTAGAGGAATTCCACATGCTGGAGTCTGTGTGCTCACAACCCTCCAGCGGGGGCACTTCCGGAGTCCTGGGGCCCATATTGCAGTGCTTAGCCTTTTTGCTCAGTCCTTGGTCCGGGGCAACAGACCTCTCCCGTCCAGGGGTCTGGCAGTGCCCCATCTGACAATCTCGTCTGCCTTGGCCAGAGTATCCGGCAGTTCTGAGGAAGCAGCAGCTTCTTCTCTCTTCGTGGCTGCTATTTCAGCCCCCCAACATTAACTATTTCTGTCCCTAACTATGTACAGTATTAAAGGCAAACATATACAATACAATAGATTACAATAGGAGCAATACAGACATTACATTACATGACAAATACAGGGATACACAGTACAATTAGGGCAGTCTACACATAAGACACGGAAGGAAGAGAGGGTGCAAGTGAGGGGACCTGCCACTCCCTTACACCGGCAAGCCACATGAAACAACCTCATGGGCTGCATGCGGCCCACATCTGACCTATACCATTGCCTATGATCAATAACTCTAGAGTTAATCATATTGTATGCAAATTCACACTTTTCTGAACTACTCACACACTTCACAAAGGAGAGCTTACCTCAGCCTGGACTACTTTACGGGCATTAAGCAATGACTATTATTCAAGCATTATCCCCAGACAAACAGTTTATTTTTGCATCAGCTTGTAAGACTGCACTGTATATTTGGCTGGAACCTGAGAAAACAAACACTTTTTTTGTGTAATTAACTGTCTGACTGAGATTATATCAGAATAATGTCTTCTTTAAAAAAGAAATGAGAAGCTGGGCTCAACCCCCTCAACTCTTTGGCCCTTAGGGTACTGTCACACTCAACTACGCAGCAGCAATCCCGACAATGATATGACCTGGCAGGGATCGTTGCTGCGTCGCTATGTGGTCACTGGTGAGATGCCAGACAGTCAGATCTTCCCAACGACGCAGCAACAATCGGCGACCCGTAGCGACCTGTGTAACGATGTGTCTCCCATGTGTCTCAGTGCAGAGTCGCTAGTGAGACCGTTGTTCAAAGGTGTCAAACACACCGATGCATGCTACCCAGCGGGATCTCAACGACCAAAGAAAGGTCCAGGCATTTCTGACACTACCAGCGATCTCACAGCAGGGGCCTGATCGCTGGTAAGTGTCAAACATAGCGAGATCGCTGCTGAGATAGCTGTTGCGTCACAAAACTTGTGACTCAGCAGTGATCTCGCTAGCGATCTCGCTTAGTGTGACGGGGGCTTTATTCTTGTCAATATGGTAGCTGAAAAGGTTTTGCCACCAACAAAAGCTCATTTTAAACAATAGATCCTGGGATAATAATAACTTACACAATTGGATTTTTTAAATAAAATGTCCCTGTGATGAGATAACCTTATAAATGTCCCCTGCTGTGTACTGTGTAATGGCTGTGTCTGACTGTGCAGTAACATGGTCTATCATACTACATCTCCTGGGCAGGGGAGGAAGAAAAAGAGAGTATGCAGACATTACAGAATGGGGATCACAGCTGATTCTTTCTTTGAAGCAAAACATTGTTTAAAAACAAGGAGGAAAATATTTTACCTCGCAAAAAATATCAACTGTGACCTCATGCTGTCCTGTCTGTAAACTCTTTTATGTCCTCCCCTGCCCGGGAGATGTGGTATGATCAGACCATGTCCCTGAATGATCAGACACAGACATTACACAGTACACAGCAGGGGCACATTTATAAGATTATCTCAGCCCAAGAACATTTTATTTAAACGCATCCAATTGTGGAATTTATTATTATTCCAAGATGTATTCATTAAAATTTACTTTTTTAGGTGGGAAAACCACTTTATACACTTGACTACCTTGCTTTTTCACACTTAGGAAAATGTCAAATATTTACAAATATGATAAATCTAACTATCAAAACACCATTAATCTATTTTAAAAGACCTGACAATTAACAAACCATATAATGAGACTAGCTCATTGTGATGTAATGCACGATGAACCAGGAAATAACCACAACTATTTATTTTCATATAAAAGAATATTTTAACTCTGTGATGCCTTGGACTTGGGAATTTGGGACTAGGAGAGCCATGGTAAAATTCATAATCTATGATGTTCAAGCTTCAACTACAGCATGAAGGTTAACTTGATTGCAATATGATTATTAACTGTTCTTAGCAGCAATTTTGTTCCGTAACTTCTGGGTCCCTATATGTTAACAAAAATGCATCTGCCTGGAAACAATGCAGGAGATTTATCAAGCTAAATGTGCCCAAATAGTGTCTGCCATGACTTGCTCCATTATTATTATAGGTTTTAGTCACTTTCTGCGCCTTGTCAAACAAGGAGATGAGGCTTTACTGGAAGCTAGGTGTGACTTTACATACAACACTGGAAAAAGGGGTTGTGATTTAATGGCCATTACATGCAGAATGGTGTGGCAAAAATGTGCCAGTATTGTGGTGAAAATTTCTGGCATAATGTAAGTCAACTAATTGGTGGCATAACCTTATTCTGAGTTTTCACTGCCTAAAAGTTAGATCTCCTTCCTTATCTGTGTTTTCTTGATATCTACAGTATTTGCTTCACGGACACTACACGTAAGCATTATAATCTTTTTCTAGTTTGCACATATCCGTGTTTTTACATGGACCATATGTTCATGCAAAACACAGAGAGACATATCCATTTTTTTCTGGTAACATGGATGACAGGGGCCAATACAAGTCTATGAGTCCATGAAACACACATACAGTACACGGATGGCATCCATATGCCATCTGTGTTTAACATTGCAAAGGATAGAAGACGCTTTGTGATTTCTTTCTTTCTTTATCCAAACCAGATAAATACTGATGACTAATGGTAAAATTATCCAAACCACTGATGACACCGATACCATTTTTTCACATACAGTACGTGAACCAAGGAATGTATGAAGAAGGCCTTACAAATAAAAAAGCCAAGAAGCCAGCGCTGCCTATGGTTATTACGCAATACATAGAGTGCATATGCACATATTGAATTCTAACTGTACTTTAAACTGAGACATTTAGCAAATAATTGATCAATTCTTTGAGCCACTCGGCCATGTCAAGGCATTCTCAGATGGGTCAGTCCTACTCTTCATTTTTATATACGCTGTGCCATTACGACCTCCTAAATGTATTAAAAGCAAGACTGTCATGATTCTTTCCAGGGTTTAATCCTGTCTACCCTTTTTCCGGGCGGATCATGTCAAGGGATAACTTTGCTCTGCCTCATTCTGGGTTCAGGTTTGCTATTTAGCTCCTATGCATCCTGCTGGCAGTGTGAGGTATAGTTCTGCCTTCGGTATGTGAACCTGACTCTAGTAACCCTTGATTTGTCCTGCTGTGATCACTGACTTGCCCAGTGTTAGTTGACTTCCTCTGTCTGCCCTTATCCCAGCATTTCTCTTTTTGTCGATTTGATTCTCTGGTTTCTGGCTTGGCCTGTATTCGGACTCGCTTCTGCTTTCTGTCTTTGTCTTATCCACTTCTGACCTATGCTGAACCTCCTGGCTTTCTCCTGATCACGTGTACTGCTTATTCCTTTTTGTACTTCTGCCTCTGAACGTTTTTTGACTCGGCTTATCTGACCACTCTCCCGCCACTTGGTGGCGCCTGTGCTTCTGCTCTGTGGAGCTACTCTGTGTACGCAGTCTCACTTCACTCCCGAAGGGGGAGGTTGCGCTACACTGCACTGCAGTAGCCTGACATTATACCTCACCGATAAATTTAAAGGGATTTCTACATTTTTTTTTCTGCTCTGTTTGCTATGGATCTGCTCCATACCTTGGCGGATCAAATGAACAGCTTGACAGTGATGATACAAGACCTGTTTGTGGAACAGAGGGCCTTGGCCTTGTCTCATAACCACCTGCAAAGGGAGCTTTCTAGCACAGTAATTTCACTGCAGACTGACTGTAAGCACTCTAACACTGTTGATGTTTCATTGCACTCTCCTGAACCTACTGTCAAGCTCCTAGATACCTTCTCCGGTGAGAGGGAGAAATTCCATACTTTTAGGGAGAGTTGCAAGCTATTGTTTTCTCTTAGACCCCTATCTTCTGGTGATGAGAGTCAGCGGGTGGGGATAATCATTTCCTTACTGAGGGAGGGACCTCAGTCGTGGGCTTCCTCTCTACCTGCTTCTTCCCCTGAACGTGTGCCTGTGAACAGATTCTTTGAGACTTTGGGACTGATTTATGATGAACCAGACCGGGTCAGGGTAGCAGAGGACATGATCATGGGTCTCTCCCAGAATGAACTCACTGCTGAACAGTATTGTTCTGAGTTTAGGTGGTGGTCTGTTGAGGTGTCTTGGGATGACTCTGTTCTGAGATGCCTGTTTGAGAGAGGACTATCTGTTCATCTCAAGGACGCGCTGACCCTTCATAAGTCACCCTGTTCCCTAGAGGAGGCCATGAACCAGGCCATTCGTATGGACCAGGGGTTACGGGAGGGAGGAATTATCCAGCGTGAGATTCCTATACTGCCTGCCAAGTCTGAGGCGGTGTCATTCAAGGAGACTATGGAAGTTGGTGCCACCAACTTCAAGGAGAAAGAGAAGAGACGACGACAAGATGGGAAATTATGATTTTATTATGGAGATCTGGGACATTGGAAGAAGGACTGCCCCTCTTGTCCATCGATTAACAAGCTGCCTAGTCTGGTGATGGTCTAGGAGGTCATCCAGACTCTCAGGTACCATTTTCATCATTTCAAAAAGTTTTGTTAGAGGTGGAACTGTGTTATGAAGGTGGTTTTGCATCAACTTCAGCGTTTGTGGACTGTGGATCTTCCATGAACTTCATTGACTCTAGTATGGTGTCCAAGTTAAAGTTAGGGACAGTTAGGCTAGAGACTCCCATCCATATCGTTGCCATAGATAAGACACCGTTGGTTCAAAATGTCCTTAAGTTTGTCTCTGAGGAGTTCCTCCTCAAGGTGGGTTCCTTGCACCAGGAATGAATTTCATGTTATGTTATGAATAATCTTCCTGCAGGACTGGTTGCAGGGGCACAAGCCAGTTATAGACTGGGAATCTTGTGATATTGTTAAATGGGGTCATAATTGTTCCAATGGTTGTCTTTTCGCTGTTTTTGTGTCTGCCATTAGTCCGGAGGGTATTCCGGAGTGCCTAAAGGACTTTGGGGATGTGTTCTCCGAAAAAGAGGCTGACGTCTTGCCATCCCATCGTCCTTATGAATATACCATTAATCTTATTCCGGGTTCTAAATTGCCCAAAGCCCGTTTGTACAATCTTTCTGGACCAGAACGTACTGCTATGAAAAACTATATCTCTGATGGTCTACTCAAAGGTCACATCCGTCCCTCTGTCTCACCTGTGGCCGCGGGATTCTTTTTTGTTAAGAAAAAAGATGGTGGTTTACGCCCATGCCTCGATTTCCGAGAAACAAAGAAAATTACGGTGAGAAATACCTACCCTCACCCACTCATTCCTGATCTTTATAACCAATTGTCTGGGGCTAAGTGGTTTTCCAAACTTGATCTCAGGGGAGCATATAACCTTATCTGTATTCAGGAAGGGGATGAGTGGAAAACGGCATTTCTCACCTCCGAGGGTCTGCTTGAAAATTTGGTCATGCCCTTTGGTCTCACGAACGCGCCCTCGGTATTTCAGAACTTCATGAATGATGTTTTCTCTGATTTTATCAGACACTTTATGGTTGTATACTTGGATAATATTCTTGTTTTCGCGCCTGACAAGGAATCCCACATTGGTCATTTACGTGCTGTTCTTCACAGGTTACGGGGTAATTCTCTGTTTGCTAAACCCGAGAAATGTTTGTTTTGTGTCCAGGAGCTTTTCTTTCTGGGGATCATCCTTTCTGCCAATGGGTTTCGGATGGATCCCGGAAAGGTACAGGTCATTGTTGATTGGGTGCAACCCAGAGACCTCAAGGGGTTGCAGCATTTTCTGGGTTTCGCCAATAATTATCAAAAATTCATCAAGTGGTTTTCTCAGGTGGTCAAGCCACTCACCGATCTTACTTGTAAGGGGGCTGATCTCAAAGTTTGGTCAACCTTGGCAGTTGAAGCATTTTTTACATTAAAGAAGTGTTTTATGTCTGCTCCTGTATTGGTTCAGCCCGATCCATCTGAACCGCTCATTGTAGAGGTGGATACATCTGAGGTGGAAGTGGGGGAGGTGTTGTCTCAGGGACCCTTTACTTTGACTAATTTAACCCCTTAACCCCCAAGGGTGGTTTGCACTTTAATGACCAGGCCAATTTTTACAATTCTGACCACTGTCTCTTTATGAGGTTATAACTCTGGAACGCTTCAACGGATCTTCGCGATTCTGAGAAAGTTTTATCATGACATATTGTACTTCACGTTAGTGGTAAAATTTCTTCGATATACCTTGCGATTATTTTTGAAAAAAACGCAAATATGGCGAAAATTTTGAATATTTTGCAATTTTCAAACTTTGATTTTTTTTTCCTTAAAACAGAGAAATATGTCACACAAAATAGTTAAGAAATAACATTTCCCACATGTCTACTTTACAACAGCACAATTTTGGAATCAAAATTTTTTTTTCTTAGGAAATTATAAGGGTTAAAATTTGACCAGCGATTTCTCATTTTACAACAAAATTTGCAAAGCCATTTTTTTTAGGGACCACCTCACATTTGAAGTCACTTTGAGGGGTCTATGTAGCAGAAAATACCCAAAAGTGACACCATTCTAAAAACTGTACCCCACAAGGTACTCAAAACCACATTCAAGAAGTTTATTAACCCTTCAGGTGCTTCACAGGAGCTAAAGCAACGTGGAAGGAAAAAATTAATATTTAACTTTTTAGCCACAAAAATGATCTTTTACAAACTTTTTTTATTTTCACAAGGGTAAAAGGAGAAAATGGGCAGATAAAGTTGTTGTGCAATTTCTCCTGAGTACGCCAATACCCCATATGTGGGGGAAAACCACTGTTTGGGCACACGGCAGAGCTCGTAAGGGAAGGAGCGCCGTTTGACTTTTCCAAACTAAAATTGGCTGGAGTTGAGATTGGACGCCATGTTGTGTTGGAGAGCCCCTGATGCGCCTAAACAGTGGAAACCCCCCACATGTGACACCATTTTGGAAACTAGACCCCCTAAGGAACTTATTTAGATCTGTTGTGAGCACTTTGAACCCCCAAGTGTTTCACAAAAGTTTATAATGCCTGGGTGTGGAAAAAAAAAAACAATTTTCCACAAAAATGATTTTTTAGTCCCAAATTTTTGATTTTTCCCAAGGAAATTGGATCCCCAAAAGTTGTTGTCCAATTTGTCCTGAGTACACTGATACCCCATATGTGGGGGGGGGGGAACAGTTTGGGCACATGGCAGGGCTTGGAAAGGAAGCAGTAACGTTTTGGCATGCAAACGTTGATGGGGTCATGTTCCGTTTGTAGTGCTCTAGATGAGCCTAAACAGTGGAAAACCCCCACAAGTGACCCCATTTGGGAAACTAGACCCCCTAAGGAACTTATCTAGATCTTTGGTGAGCAATTTGAACCCCCAAGTGCTTCACACAAGTTTATAACGTAGAGCCGTAAAATTAAAAAATCATATTTTTTCCACAAAATTGATCTTCTCACCCCAATTTTTATTTTCCCAAGGGTAACAAGACTCCAAAATTTATTGAGCAATTTGTCCTGAGTACGCTGATACCCCATATGTGGGGGTAAACCACTGTTTGGGTGCATGGCAGAGTTTGGAAGGGAAGGAGCGCCGTTTGACTTTTTCAACTTAGAATTGGCTGGATGCCATGTTGTGTTTGGAGAGCTCCTGATCTGCCTAAACAGTGGAAATCCCCAACAAATGGCACCATTTTGGAAACTAGACCCCTCAAGGAACTCATCTAGATGTGTGGTGACTAGAGTTGAGCATTCCGATACCGCAAGTATCGGGTATCGGCCGATATTAGCTGTATCGGAATTCCGATACTTAGTTCCGACATTTTTCATATATCGTATACCGGAATCGGAAGTTCCCATAATTCTTTGAGAGGCAATGTGATTTTAGACAGCCAATGAGGAATCCTACGAAGTGTGGGCACATCCTGTAATGCTGCGGTCATGTTAACTAATGGCATGGCTGTGATTGGATGCTGAAATGATGTGAGAATGCACTATAAAAGGCGCCGCCGCCATTTTACCGTCATTGTGCTGTGAATTAAGTTAGGGACAGGACGCTGCTCTGCTGACTTTGAGGGACAGTTAGAGATAGCGTTTTTGTGAATTGTTCTGTAGGCAGGCTATTTGAGAAACCGCTCTGTAAATCATCCTTTTTCCTTGCAGTGTTGTTTTCACAGCTCTGTGCAAGGTGTGTGTGTGAGTGCAGGTGACGCTGCAGTTTGCTCTGCATACAACGCTGTTTGTAGTCATCTGCACGTGTCACTCACTGACTCTTTTTTTTTTATTTTGGAAATTGGTGCTGCTCCATTCAATTGAAATTAACAGTGATCTATTAGTGTGACGTGCTTCCATCCGTATCCAATACATTGGTTGCAAACACTATAGAAGTACACAAAGGGGCCTTTCACAGTTAGTGAACAGTTGTGTGCAGTGTTCACTGTAGTCTGAGGTTTTCATTTTTGGAGTGCAGATCACGCTCCAGTTAGTTCTTCAACACTGCTGGTTGTAGTCTGTTGAGCGTGTGCCACTGCCTCATCCTTGACATTTTTCTCTAATTGGTGCTGCTCCATTCTATTTCAAATAACTCAAATCTATTAGTGTGACGCGCTTCCATCCGTATACAATACATTGGTTGCAAACAGTCTAGAAGTACACAAAGGGGCCTTTCACAGCTAGTGAACAGTTGTGTGCAGTGTTCACTGTAGTCTGAGGTTTTCATTTTTGGAGTGCAGATCATGCTCCAGTTAGTTCTTCAACTACTGCTGGTTGTAGTCTGCTGAGCGTGTGCCACTGTCTCATCCTTGACATTTTTCTCAAATTGGTGCTGCTCCATTGTATTTCAAATAACTCAAATCTATTAGTGTGACGCGCTTCCATCCGTATCCAATACATTGGTTGCAAACAGTCTAGAAGTACACAAAGGGGCCTTTCACAGCTAGTGAACAGTTGTGTGCAGTGTTCACTGTAGTCTGAGGTTTTCATTTTTGGAGTGCAGATCACGCTCCAGTTAGTTCTTCAACCACTGCTGGTTGTAGTCTGCTGAGCGTGTGCCACTGCCTCATCCTTGACATTTTTCTCAAATTGGTGCTGCTCCATTCTATTTCAAATATCTCAAATCTATTAGTGTGACGCGCTTCCATCCGTATACAATACATTGGTTGCAAACAGTCTATAAGTACACAAAGGGGCCTTTCACAGCTAGTGAACACTTGTGTGCAGTGTTCACTGTAGTCTGAGGTTTTCATTTTTGGAGTGCAGATCACGCTCCAGTTAGTTCTTCAAACAATGCTGGTTGTAGTCTGTTGAGCGTGTGCCACTGCCTCATCCTTGACATTTTTCTCTAATTGGTGCTGCTCCATTCTATTTCAAATAACTCAAATCTATTAGTGTGACGCGCTTCCATCCGTATACAATACACTGGTTTCAAACAGTCTAGAAGTACACAAAGGGGCCTTTCACAGCTAGTGAACAGTTGTGTGCAGTGTTCACTGTAGTCTGAGGTTTTCGTTTTTGGAGTGCAGACCACGCTCCAGTTAGTTCTTCAACCACTGCTGGTTGTAGTCTGCTGAGTGTGTGTCACTGCCTCATCCTTGACATTTTTCTCAAATTGGTGCTGCTCCATTCTATTTCAAATAACTCAAATCTATTAGTGTGACGCGCTTCCATCCGTATACAATACATTGGTTGCAAACAGTCTAGAAGTACACAAAGTGGCCTTTCACAGCTAGTGAACAGTTGTGTGCAGTGTTCACTGTAGTCTGAGGTTTTCATTTTTGGAGTGCAGATCACGCTCCAGTTAGTTCTTCAACTACTGCTGGTTGTAGTCTGCTGAGCGTGTGCCACTGCCTCATCCTTGACATTTTTCTCAAATTGGTGCTGCTCCATTGTATTTCAAATAACTCAAATCTATTAGTGTGACACGCTTCCATCCGTATCCAATACATTGGTTGCAAACAGTCTAGAAGTACACAAAGGGGCCTTTCACAGCTAGTGAACAGTTGTGTGCAGTGTTCACTGTAGTCTGAGGTTTTCATTTTTGGAGTGCAGATCACGCTCCAGTTAGTTCTTCAACCACTGCTGGTTGTAGTCTGCTGAGCGTGTGCCACTGCCTCATCCTTGACATTTTTCTCAAATTGGTGCTGCTCCATTCTATTTCAAATATCTCAAATCTATTAGTGTGACGCGCTTCCATCCGTATACAATACATTGGTTGCAAACAGTCTATAAGTACACAAAGGGGCCTTTCACAGCTAGTGAACACTTGTGTGCAGTGTTCACTGTAGTCTGAGGTTTTCATTTTTGGAGTGCAGATCACGCTCCAGTTAGTTCTTCAAACAATGCTGGTTGTAGTCTGTTGAGCGTGTGCCACTGCCTCATCCTTGACATTTTTCTCTAATTAATGCTGCTACATTCTATTTCAAATAACTCAAATCTATTAGTGTGACGCGCTTCCATCCGTATACAATACATTGGTTGCAAACAGTCTAGAAGTACACAAAGGGGCCTTTCACAGCTAGTGAACAGTTGTGTGCAGTGTTCACTGTAGTCTGAGGTTTTCATTTTTGGAGTGCAGATCACGCTCCAGTTAGTTCTTCAAACAATGCTGGTTGTAGTCTGTTGAGCGTGTGCCACTGCCTCATCCTTGACATTTTTCTCTAATTGGTGCTGCTCCATTCTATTTCAAATAACTCAAATCTATTAGTGTGACGCGCTTCCATCCGTATACAATACATTGGTTGCAAACAGTCTAGAAGCACACAAAGGGGCCTTTCACAGCTAGTGAACAGTTGTGTGCAGTGTTCACTGTAGTCTGAGGTTTTCATTTTTGGAGTGCAGATCACGCTCCAGTTAGTTCTTCAAACAATGCTGGTTGTAGTCTGTTGAGCGTGTGCCACTGCCTCATCCTTGACATTTTTCTCTAATTGGTGCTGCTCCATTCTATTTAAATAACTCAAATCTATTAGTGTGACGCGCTTCCATCCGTATACAATACATTGGTTGCAAACAGTCTAGAAGCACACAAAGGGGCCTTTCACAGCTAGTGAACACTTGTGTGCAGTGTTCACTGTAGTCTGAGGTTTCATTTTTGGAGTGCAGATCACGCTCCAGTTAGTTCTTCAACCACTGCTGGTTGTAGTCTGCTGAGCGTGTGCCACTGCCTCATCCTTGACATTTTTCTCAAATTGGTGCTGCTCCATTCTATTTCAAATAACTCAAATCTATTAGTGTGACGTTCTTTCATCCGTATACAACACATTGGTTGCAAACAGCCTTTTTGTTAAGGTACAGTATTATATCGACATTGTACAGGTGTCGCTATTCAGTCTGATAACTAGATATCATTCACCTTTTCTATCAGTTGTCGTTGTTTCAGCACCACTTGCAGGTATATATTTTGCTATTGTGACTATGCACTATTGACTTTAACAAGGTAATGCATGATTTTTGTTACCGATTCTCATGTTTACATGATGGACCTTTATGATATGGGTTGTTAAATTTTTAATTAAATATGTATTTTTTCAAATGACACAAATATAAGTAATGTTGAAGAGGACTAGTCCTACATCCATTGTTTGCACAATATTACAGGTGTACATCACGTCCCTTAATCAACAATGGATTATTATATTTACTTGTATGCTTTTATTTAAAAGCCAAGAAGACTGAAGGCTAACCTTCGCACTGCAGCTGTTGTCAAAGTTCAACCCACATTATGCACTTCCAACATTGCAGCATTTGAGGCATGATGTGAGTTGGATTTGTCTAAGTTATGGAGTGACAAGGTTCACCATCAGTACCCTATAGCATAAGTAGTAGTGTTGAGCGATATTGCTCGATATCTAAAAATATCGTATCGAAATTGTATCGCCGATAGCACTAAATATCGTCGATATCCGATTCCGATTGCGGAAGTCCAATGTAAGTCTATGGGAACAAAATATCGCAACTAAAAAAAACCTTTATTTCCTTGTAAACACTAAATATACACACATAGAATACATATATATATATATATATATATATATATATATATATACATGTCATTGTGACATATATATATACATATATGTATAGTTTATACACTTCTACATAGTAAAATATCCTCTGATTCAATTTCCGGTAGTGTTGAGCGATACGATAATGCAAATATCGGCTATCGGCCTTTCGATAATTCGTTTCGATATTTTCGTCTTATCGAATACCGGAATCGGATTTGTCACTGTCACTGTGAGTGTCCGTCGGTCGGGTCTGTCAGGAGGCACTTACCTGGCAGAAGATCTCCGGCGGTCACGTCCTGGACTGCTTGATGGCCGCCATTATCTTCTCCCTGGCGGTCACATGCAGTTTTTCGCGATAACTGCAGTGACTGCAGGGTAATCCCGGCCGTAAACCAGTCCGATGACGTCACCGCCGGGGAAGCAGGTAATCAGCTGTGCTGCGCCGGGATTCTGATTTAGCAGAGCTGGATCGTCGTGGGACACTCGTTACTATGGACTGCGTCGGTCAGGTGGTATACTTTTTTTTTTCATTTTTTTACAGGAGATCGATGGCGTCGCAGGATGAGACTGTAATAAAAGTAATGAAAACTGTGTTTTTTTTTTTTTTTTATTAAATTAAAAAACTTTTTTATAAACATTCACCCGTCCGGGTACATAAACAATTTAACTATTTATCAACAATTTAACTATTTACATACAGGGACCCTGTCCGGGTTATTTATACTTCTTTGGCAGGGGTGTTCCAGGTACCACCTGGTACTCTTCTGATGCTTGCCAAACATCCGAGGCACCAAGGACCACCAGGACCTGATGACGTCGTGTGGCCTGTACAGTGAAGTCGTGACCCGCTATCTGGGTCTGTGTGGCCACCTCTTTCATCTCCCTCCGGGTCTGGAACCCTATGTCCCGGACTGAACGAACCCCAGGGGGCCTAACAGGCGCCGGGTACGGGCCAGCTATACTTATCATGTCCATAGCTGGGGCTGCTGAGGAGACCACTGAGGGAGGCTTGGGAGATTTACGGCGTGGGGTGGGCACTTTTGCAGAGGCCTGGATGTGGGAGGCTGAAGGCTCCGAGTGTCTCACAGGTTCCTGACACACTGGGGAGTAGGGGTCGCACCTGGTAACATTTAGGGCGTACCATCCATTGTAACCCCAGTGTCGGGTGTAAGTCACCAAGTCTCCTGGCAACAGGTCCTCTCCCGGGTGTCCTTCTGGGAGGTGAGCCTCCACGTCCCGCCGGTTCACAAAGACTTCTAAATAAAGTCCAGGCTCCTTGATGAAGCCCCAACCACCTTTCAATTTAAAGCTCCGTACTGCACCCTTACGCCGCGGCTCACACAGGGTTCCTTTATCCTTTCTCATCCGCTCCTTATCTGCCCGGTCCTTCTCCAGGTTACGTTGCCGAAGTTTTTGGGATTCTCGCTGCTCCCTTTGTCGCTCTGCTTCCCGCTCCCAACGACTCCACTCTTCCTCCTGACGCCGGTTGAAATTCTCCTCCACCAGCTGCTCCATGTCTCCACCACTCCACTGCAGCTTACAGTGTCCGGTTTGCGGCAGCTCTCCTGTCGCCCCCCAGTCCTGGCGGCGCTCCCCTGTGGAGGAAGCAGACGGCTCTAAATCAGATGACAGTCGGGGCTCCGGTACAGGCAGGTAGTGCTCTGGTGCCTGCGCGGCCTCCTCCATGAGGACGGGTGTCGCTTCTTCTGTCTCAGCGACGGGGGCAGACAGCGGGATCTGGGGTGCTGACGGTGCTGCGGTTTTTGCAGGAACGGGTGCCTCCACTGCGACAACGTCAACCGGATCACATTGCAAGGACTCCTCTACTAGAACGGGTGCCTCACCTTCCGGTACAGACACTTCAGGTAAGATGGATTGGTGCCGCTCCAAGTTTAGTTTTAGGGCACGCCAGCTCGCTTCCATCCTGGCGACCTCCTCCCGGTGCCGGGCCAGGCCGCTTCTTGCAGCGTAGGAGGGTTTCCAGGCCGGGTGCCCAACGGTGGTTCCGTGGCGATCGGGTCGCTTCCGTGGGGGGAGAGCTCTGACTGCTCCATCCCTTCACACTTCTGCTCGTGTCCATTAGCCATCTCTGCCAAGTCACATGTGTCATCATTAGCATCTGGAGAGGGCCCCTCTTTTGTAGGGAGGCGGAACCTTCGTGTTAGTTTCCACACACTGAGGAGGATGAGGAGGCGGAACTGAAGAGCTGTGGGGCACGATCTTACATTGCAGTACCATTTAGAGCCATCGTTTTTGCGTCACTGAGTGAGTGTACAGTACACCCATGAAGAGCACGCCCTTCTTCTTCACCAGTGCCTCGTCGTGACGCAGATATGGCGGAAAAATGGCAAATACATTCTCTGATGATTTTAGCAATTCTCAAGCACAAAACCAGTTCAATTCAGGCACACAGGACTCGCTTATAGCGAGCTACAGAATCCTGTTCGTGACGCCCAGGTTGAGTCGCACAGAGCCAGAGGTTTTGGGGGTACTCGGCACCGAGCCCGTCGACTTCTATGGGGTATGTCACGGCTTTACCTGGCAATTGAATCAGAGTCTATTTTACTATGTAGAAGTGTATAAACTATAAATATATGTATATATATGTCACAATGACATGTATATATATATATATATAATGTATTCTATGTGTGTATATTTTGTGTTTACAACGTAAGAAAGGGTTTTTTTTGTTGCGATATTTTGTTCCCATAGACTTACATGGGACTTCCGCTATCGAAATCGGATATCGACGATATTTAGTGCTATCGGCGATACAATTTCGATACGATATTTTTAGATATCGAGCAATATCGCTCAACACTAATTGCCGGGTAAAGCCGGCTTCTGTGAAAAGACAGAAGCACCCGACATGAAATGACACTTGGTGTACATAGGGTTAACCATGTCTTTTCATGTCGTTTGCAATCTGATTTGCACAAACAATTACATCAGTCTATGTGTGCAAAATTTCACACCTGTAGGGGTTAATTAAAGGTGTAAATTCGTTGTAAAAAAAACAGACTTTTTTGCTACGAATTTACACCTTTAATTAACCCCTACAGGTGTGAAATTTTGCACACATAGACTGATGTAATTGTTTGTGCAAATCAGATATCAAACTACATGAAAAGACATGGTTAACTCTATGTAAACCAAGTGTCATTTCATGTCGGGTTCTGCATTTTCACAAAAGCCGTCAATTGAATTAGCGGCTATTATACTATGTAGAAGTGTATGAACTATAAATATAAATATATATATATATATATATATGTGTCACAAATTTAATGACATGTATATATATATATGAGGTGTAAAATTGCTGAAAAAAAATGCGTGGGCTCCCGCCCTATTTTCGCAACCAGACAGACAAAGCCAGTGAGTGGGGGCAGATAATAATAGCCCAGAGAGGGACCATTATTTTTGCCCCCCCCCCCGGCTACTAACATCTGCCCCCAGACACCCCAGAAAGGGCAAATCTCTAATTAGATTTGCCCTTTCTGGCACTTTGCCCGTCTATTCCCATTGCCCTGTAGCGGTGGCGAATGGGTTAATAAGGGGTTAAAATGACCTTGCAATTGAAAGGTCACTTTAAGCCAGGTTAATAATTGAGAGCTGTCAATTAGACAACTATCAATTATTAATCCTATTGTATGAAAGAAAAATCAAACACACACACTTTAATAAAAAAGAAGTTTAATGAAATAATCACAGTTTTTGACCATATTTTATTTTCCTGCTAAAACCATTTCCTGTAATAAAAATAAAATAATAAAGCAAAATTATTCTTACCAATCCGATGTACAGTCAGGTCCCACGGTGAAATCCTTCAGAAAGGGTTAATGTTTACTGCAGGGACCGCAGCTAATGCTGCAGCCTCACAGTAAACCCCCAAATGAATGAGTTCCTCTCCTGGCTGACAGGAGAGGAAGTGGAAAGCTTAATTGATTGCTTTCCACTTTCACTTCAGGTCAGCCAGGGACACAATCAGTGACGTCAGAGGGAACTGGTTAACAAAAATAGGGGATCCCCTCGAAAAAAATTGGCGTGGGGTCCCCCCTATTTTTGTTAACCAGCCAGATGAAGCAGACCGCTGAGGCCTGGTTTTTCAGGCTGGTAAGGATCCAATATCCATGGACCTTGCAAGCCTGATAATACCAGGCCACAGCAGTCTGCTTAGCTTGGCTGGTTAACAAAAATAGGGGATCCCCTCGAAAAAAAAACGGCGTAGGGGTCCCCCTATTTTTGTTAACCAGCCAAGTAAAATGCAGACTGCTGCGGCCTGGTATTAAAAGACTGTCAAGGCCCATGGATTTTGGCCCTCAACAGCCTGATAATACCAGGCTACAGCAGCCCCACATTTGGCGCATCAAAAGATGTGCCAATTGTGGCACTTTACCCGGCTCTTCCCACTTGCCCTGTAGCGGTGGCAAGCGGGGTAATAAGGGGTTAATGTCACCGTTGATTGCACGGTGACAATAAGCCCGGTTAATAATGGAGAGGTGTCAATAAGACACCGATCCATTATTAATCCCAAAGTTTTTAAATGCATTAAAAAAAGACAAAGCAAGAAAAAAGTCTTTCAATGAAATAAAAGAGACAACACAGTTTTCATTTCTTTTATTGCACTCTCATTCCTGCGACGCCATCGATCTCCTGTAAAAAAAGAAAAAAAACAAACCAACAGTATACCACCTGTCCGACGCAGTCCATAGTAACGACAGTCCCACGACGATCCAGCTCTGCTACATCGCAATGACAGGCAGAGCCTGACATCCCGGCGCAGCACAGCTGCTTACCTGCTTCCCCGGCGGTGACGTCATCGGACTGACTGCTTTACGGCCGGGATTACACAGCAGTCACTGCAGTTATCGCGAGAAACTGCATGTGACCGCCGGGGAGAAGAGGATGGCGGCCATGAAGCAGTCCAGGACGTGACCGCCGGAGATCTTCTGCCAGGTAAGTGCCGCTGACTCCTGACAGACCCGACCGACGGACACTGACAGTGACAGACCCGACCGACGGACACAGACAGTGACAGTGACAAATCCGATTCCGGTATTCGATATGACGAAAATATCGAAACGAATTATCGAAAGGCCGATAGAGCTAATATCGGCCGATAGCCGATATTTGCATTATCGTATCGCTCAACACTAGTTAGCATTTGTGTTCGACATGTGGATATCTGCAGTAATATGTCACAATTATTTAGTTACAGATTTGTGACAAAGACTAATAATTTTATGGTTTTAAAGGTGACGTTTCACTTGTTTACAGCTTAGAAATAAGGGTGTAGCCTCTTATCTATGTGTAGCAGTAGCCACTTTAACATGTCATGTTTTTTTCAACATGTGTAGCTAGCTAGCAGTAATTTTTGCCGGACACACAGCAGGGGAACAGCAGGCATTACTGAACCCCACAAACACATCAGCGATTGTTTTGATCTGTGCATCCAACACTTCTGAGCAGCAACTGGCGGTGTTGAAGCCCAGGGTCAAGGAGGGTGTAGGCAGAGGCCTAGTATGAGATGTTAGAAGTTTAATTTGGAGTTAGCAGCAGGGGAACAGCAGGCGTTACTGAACCCCACTAACACTATAGCTTGTGTATTGGTCTGTGGACACGACACTTCTGAGCAGCAACTGGCAGTGTTGTAGCCCAGGGAGTAGAGTTCAGGTGGTAGAAAGATGAACATAACAGGAGACATGGATAACGTTGCCAAGCAGTTATTTAATCTGAAACCGGACAGGCAAATTCATGCGAGATCCATGCCTTGTTCATTTTCTGAAAAGTAACCCGGTCTACATTATCGGAGGATAGTCGCATGCGACGGTCTGTTAGTACACCACCTGCAGGACTAAAGAAGCGCTCCGATAATACACTGGCAGCAGGGCAAGCCAGCACCTCCAATGCATACTGGCTAAGCTCTGGCCATGTATCCAATTTAGAGACCCAAAACTTGAATGGGGAAGAGCCATCTGGGAGTACACTGAGAGGGCAAGACATGTAGTCTGTCACCATCTTACGGAAACGTTGCCTCAAGCTGACTGGAGCCGTCTTGGATGGTGTAGACATTGGTGGCGCTGCCACAAAACTTCGCCACATTTGGAACATACTGGTCTTGCTGTTGTGAATGTGCTAGAAATGAATTCTGAGCAGAATCTCCCTCTGGTGGTTACAAACAGTACTGAACTATCCAATGAAGATTGTGAAGATTGGAGATCAGGTGTTACTGACTGGTCTTATATAAGGGAGGTCCCTCCCATCAGGGTTGCCGGTGATCAATTGTTCTGGTCTCATCTTTGATTCCTGTACACTTTGTAGCTTGCTGTTTCATGCCTGCATCTTTTGCTAACAGATAAGACATTTTCTTCTTTTATTTTTTTGTGCTTGTTTTTTGCATTTTGTCCTGCACTTCTGTGGGGGTCTGCCGGGTCCCCTTGGGGGACTTGAGCTCCTCTCAGTTTAGTTCAGCCACTGTTGTTTGTTCATTTGCCTTTTCAAGTTTTTTCAGTGGCTGCTGTTTAGTTTTTGTTACACCAGAGAACTAATTTAGGTGGTAGAGGTCGTGTGATCTCAGGTGTTTTTGTAATTAGTAGAGTTGGTACTTTTCAGGGTTTTTTGGGAATGCAGTAAGTGCCCTTCCTATCCTTTTCTATTTAGGAAGTTTGGGCCCCAACGTTTGCTCATACTATTTTCTGTCTGTGTCAGTATTCCTTCTTGTCTAACTGCCATTACATGTTTGGGGACTTTCTATGTTCTTTGGGGATCTGCTCCGGGCAGATAGCTTTCCTCTTTCTATCTTTAGGTGTAGTTAGCTTCTCAGGCTGTGACGAGGCGTCTAGGACCAACGTAGGTACGCTCCACGGCTGCCTTTAGTTGTGGTGGTTAGTCAGGGTACTGCAATCCCATAGATTCCAACCTCTCTGGTGTATTGCCTTTTTTGCCTGCTCTCCTCAGCTACCAAATCATAACATCTTGCCCTGTACAGAGGTGCTGCTTGTGCTCCCTCTTGTTGCAGAGCTGTCTCCACTGCCTCGACGCACACAGCTGCTTTGTAAAGCAGTAGCAGCATCAGTGCTCTCGGCTGGAATGGAGAACATTATAGACTGCACCAGTGTGTCTTGGTACTCCCGCATTTTACGCTCCCGGTTCAACGGTGTGATGAGGCTTTCTAAGTTGTCACGGTAGCGAGGGTCTAGGAGGGTGGACACCCAATAATCAGACGTGGTGAGAATGTGGGCGATGCGGCGGTCGTTTCTCAGGCACTGCAGCATGAAATCAACCATGTGCTGCAGACTCCCAACTGGCCAAGAAACGCTGTCCCCTGCAAGAGGCGTCATCTCTGCCTGCTCTGCATCACCCCACCCTCGCAATACATACTGACTAAAGCGTTGTGTACCTCCCTCTGGAGCAATGTCTTCCTCCTCCATTGACTCCTCCTCATCCTCCTCACAAAGTGAGCCCTGCCCAGCCCTTTGTGAGGAACCACGTTGCGCTGACTGTCCAGAAGGTGATGGAATTTGTGACTCCTCATCCTCCACTTCTTCCAAAACCTCATCCCTTAGTGCTTGCAGTGTTTTTTGAAGCAGGCAGATAAGGGGGACAGTCAGGCTGACTAGTGCATCATCTGCACTCGCCATCCGCGTTGACTCATCAAACGCACGCAAAACGTGGCAGATGTCCTTCATAGAGTCCTTCGCCAGTCCTTACACTGGCTGCCCATTCATTATAGTATCCAATTCAAAGTACTGGTTGTCACCCACAAAGCTCTCCACAGTGCAGCACCCCCCTACATCTCCTCCCTCATTTCTATCTATCGGCCTAACCGACTGCTGCGCTCTGCAAACGACCTTCAACTAACCTCTGCACTAATCCGTACCTCCCACTCCCGACTCCAAGACTTCTCCCGTGCTGCGCCAATCCTCTGGAATGCTCTACCCCAAGAAATTAGGACTATCCGCAATTAGCATTGTTTCAGGCGCTCCCTCAAAACACATTTGTTCAGAGCGGCCTATCACATTCACTAATTAAAGTCATTCTATGTGTAAGTCTGTGTGTGTAGCCCATTCACTATCTCCATCCATCCATCACTCCCTCAAAATGGCTGGACCATCATTGTAAATACACCATTGTATATAAACACCTGGACTTTGTATGTCCCCCACCTCATTGTAGATTGTAAGCTCTCACGAGCAGGGGCGGCTTATATTGCTTTAATTATTGTATTGTTAACGTTCTTACTTATGACTTGTGTTCTGAAACTGTTAAACTGTAAAGCGCTGCGGAATATGTTGGCGCTATATAAATAAAGATTATTATTATTATTATTATTATTATAGAGGCCCACTCAGTAGTGGTGAAGTGTGAACGGCTCAAATTGCGAGTTGATTGCGCCTGATGCAGCTGATACTCCATTACTGTTGGCTGCTGCTCACACAACCGCTCAAACATATGTAAAGTGGAATTCCACCTGGTGGGTACGTCACATATGATGCGATGTTCAGGAAGGCGAAATCTGCGTTGCAGAGCTGCAATCAGCGATCTGGCCATGCTGGAACGTCGCAAGTGAGCGCACTCTAGGCGGACCTTGTGCAGCAGTGCATCAAGATCTGGATAGCCCCTCAAAAAACTCTGCAAGACCAAGTTGAGCACATGTGCCAGACATGGTATGTGAGTGAGGTTGCCAAGGCCCAGAGCTGCCACCAGATTTCGGCCATTGTCACACACTACCAAGCCTGGCTGGAGATTCGCTGGCAAAAACCACACGTCGCTCTCCTGCTTGATGGCATTCCAGAGCTCCTGCGCTGTGTGGCTTCGATCCCCCATGGAAATTAATTTCATGACGGCCTGTTGACGTTTGGCCACGGCTGTGCTCATATCGGTCGCAACAGGTAAGCGTTCACGGGTCCATGTGGAGTTAGACCGTGACGGCTCCTGCAGCGATGATTCTGAGGAACTGGAGTAGGAGGATGAGTCAATGTGTACAGACTTGATTCCTGCAATCCTTGGAGTTGGCAGAACACGTACAGCGCCACTCGCAAGATCAGTACCCGGCTCCACAACATTGACCCAATGGGCAGTGAGGGAAAGGTATCATCCCTGGCCATGGGTACTGGTCCACGCATCGGTGGTCAGTTGGACCTTGCTACTGACGGCGTTTAGTAGCGCATGTTTAATTTTTCCCTCAACATGCTTTTGCAGACCAGGGACGGCTTGCCTGCTGAAATGAAATCGGCTTGGCACATTGTATTGTGGGACTGCCAATGATATTAAGTTACGTAAACTGTCAGTCTCCACCAGCCTGAATGACAGCATTTCAAGGGACAGGAGTTTTGCAATGCCAGCATTCAGAGCCTGTGCTCTTGGATGGTTTGCCGAGTATGGCCGTCTTTTATCCCATGCCTGTGCTACCAATGGCTGTTTTGTGGCCTGGGAGTGTGAGGATGACATTGAACTTGCTGCTGTGGGTGGAATAACACTTTGTCTCTGGACAACAGTGACCGAGTTTCTTCCATGGCGATCCTGTGAGGAAGCCGAACCAGCTGTGTGTGAGCTCGATGAAGAGGCTTCAACACGACCTGAAGATGTAGGTGCTGCTATAGGTTGGCCTACATCTCCAGTGTGTCTTTGTAACTCAACTACGTGCTTTGTCCGCACATGTTTCCACATATTAGTGGTATTGAGGTTACTGACACTTTTACCTGTTTTTACTTTTTGATTACACAGCTTGCATTTGACATAGCAAATATCATCTGCAAGTGTGTCAAAAAAGTACCACGCAGTGCAAGTCCTGGGAGCGCACGTTTTGACTTTTGGAAGACAACTGCTCCGAACAGGTGCCAAACTGGAGGCTACAGGCAACCGAGTCTGCAGCCTAACTCTCCCTCCTGTTTGTACCGTTGGGGCAATGTCTTCCTCTGTCTTCCTTCTATCACTAACCACTTCTCTAGGCCTCTCACAGCTTTCAACCTCTGAGACACACAAGGATGGTAACACCCTTGACCTGGTCTTTGTCCGCCTCTGTTCAATCTACAACCTAAATAACTCACCGCTTCCACTGTCTGACCACAACATTCTCTCCTTCACGCTCACAAATCCTCCACCATCCCAGCGCACTCCTACCTACCACACATTCAGAAATCTACAAGCCATTAACCCTCAGACACTTTCAGATTCCCTACACTCATCACTGTCCCCAATCTCCTCTTTTTCCTGTCCTGATCTGGCTGTTCATCACTACAATGACACTCTTAGAAGCACCCTTGACCAAGTAGTGCCGCTCACCCTCAGAACTTCCAAACACACAGTAAAACAGCCCTGGCTCACATTGCAAACTCAACATCTTCAGCGATGCTCTAGGAGTGCTGAACGCCTTTGGAGAAAAACACGCACACCACAAGACTTCATCCACTTTAAATTCATGTTAAGAACTTATAATGCTGCCCTTCACCTCGCCAAACAGACCTACTTCACCACCCTGATCTCCTCACTACCCAACAACCCCAAGAAACTTTTTGACACTTTTCACTCCCTCCTCAGGCCAAAAGCACAAGCCCCTATCACAGACATTTGTGCTGACGACCTGGCCTCCCATTTTATATAAAAAATAGATACTATCCGTCAGGAAATCTGCTCTCAGGCACCAAGGGCTGTGACTCCCATCCCACCCTGCTGTTCCCCTGGCTAACTTTCCACATTTGATCCCATCACAGAAGAAGTCTCCAGAGTCCAGACTCCTCTCTTCCTCTCGTCCGACTACATGCACTACCGACCCAATTCCCTCACATCTCCTCCAGTCTCTCTCTCCAGTTGTCACAACTCACCTAACTAAAATCTTTAATCTCTCACTCTCCTCTGGCATTTTCCCATCTGCCTTCAAACACTCCATCATTACTCCACTACTAAAGAAACCCACTCTCGACCCTTCCTGCACAAACATCTACAGACCGGTCTCCAATCTCCCCTTCATCTCTAAACTTTTGGAGCGCCTAGTCTTCTCCCGCCTCACCCGTTACCTCTCCAATCACTCCCTCCTAGACCCTTCACAGTCCGGCTTCCGCACCCTACATTCGACCGAAACTGCACTCATCAAAGTGAGCAATGACCTTCTTACAGCAAAACGTAACGGTGACCACTCTTTGCTCATTCTTCTCGACCTTTCTGCAGCTTTCGACACGGTTGACCACCGTCTCCTACTGTCTAGGCTCCACTCACTAGGTATTAAGGACACTGTTCTCTCCTGGTTCTCCTCCTATCTTTCTGACCGCTCCTTCAGTGTTTTGTTCTCTGGCTCCACGTCATCTTCTCTTCCTCTCACTGTCGGTGTACCCCAGGGCTCAGTCCTTGGCCCCCTTCTCTTCTCTCTCTACACAGCCACAATTGGAAAGACCATCAGCAGATTTTGCTTTCAGTACCATCTTTATGCTGATGACACACAACTATACACGTCATCCGCCGACCTCACCCCCGCTGTACTACAGAAAGCCACCGACTGTCTGTCCGCAGTCTCCAACATCATGTCCAAACTGTATCTGAAACTCAACCTCTCCAAAACTGAACTTCTTCTGCTCCCGCCGTCTACTAACCTCCCTAAATTTGACATATCCCTCTCCATGGGCGGCACCATAATAACACCCCGGCAGCAGGCTCGCTGTCTGGGTGTTATGTTTGACACCAATCTCTCCTTCACCTCCCATATACAATCTCTTGCCCGCTCTTGCCGCCTACACCTAAAGAACATCTCTAGAATTCGCCCTTTTCTCACCATGGAAACAACAAAAACCCTCACTGCAGCATTGATCCACTCCCGCCTGGACTACTGCAACGCTCTATTACTTGGCCTCCCCATTACTCGACTATCCCCTCTCCAGTCCATCCTTAATGCAGCAGCCAGGGTAATCCATCTGGCTAATCGGTACTCGGACGCGTCCGCTCTTCGCCAGTCCTTACACTGGCTGCCCATTCATTATAGGATACAATTCAAAGTACTGGTTCTCACCCACAAAGCTCTCCACAGTGCAGCACCCCCCTACATCTCCTCCCTCATTTCTATCTATCGGCCTAACCGACTGCTGCGCTCTGCAAACGACTTTCGACTAACCTCTGCACTAATCCGTACCTCCCACTCCCGACTACAAGACTTCTCCCGCGCTGCGCCAATCCTCTGGAATGCTCTACCCCAAGAAATTAGGACTATCCACAATTTGCATGGTTTCAGGCGCTCCCTCAAAACACATTTGTGCAGAGCGGCCTATCACATTCACTAATCTAAGTCATTCTATGTATTCTGTGTAAGTGTGTGTGTGTGTCTAGCCCATTCACTATCTCCATCCCTCACTCCCTTAAGATGGCTGGACCATCATTGTAAATGCACCATTGTATATAAACACCTATACTTTGTATCTTCCCCACCTCATTGTAGATTGTAAGCTGACACGAGCAGGGGCGACTTATTTTGCTTTAATTATTGTATTGTTAACGTTGTTACTTATGACTTGTGTTCTGAAACTGCTAAACTGTAAAGCGCTGCGGAATATGATGGCGCTATATAAATATTATTATTATTATTCCTCTGAGCTGCTCCCACCACCTTCCTGTTCCTCACACCATGTTGGGTCTTGGACCTCATCATCTCCACTACCCTCTTCCAACACCTGCTGCTGTTGGGTGGTCTGGCCAGCACCATGCTCAACAGAAACTGGCACCTGAGTCTCATCATCATCAGATGCGTTCTGCGGTGTGCTGACCATCGGCACTGTCTCACCCGCCTCTTCAGATTCAGAGAGACACAGCTGTTGCGCATCACTGCATACTCCCTCTTCTTCACATTCCAGAATGCTGCTTGGCTGGGCCCCTGTTTGCAAGCCAACAGATTCTGAGAACAGAAGCTGACACTCAGCTGGCTCCTGTACAGAACTCTCTGACTGCCTGGGCAATTTGGCAGGCGGTGAAGAGACAGATGGTTGCTCAACAGTGCTGTGGTCCTGAGAGGAGGTGGAAGCAATTGAAGTCGATGCATTGGCTGACATCCAACCAACAATGGCTTCAATTTGTTCTTCCCGCAGCAGGGGGGTACGCCGACCTCCTACAAAAGTGCGCATAAAGGAACGCTCACGGGGAAAACTGGTGGATGCTGTGTCACTGGGGGCGGCAGCAGCCACAGAATCCCCACGTCCTCTCCCTGCTGAAACTCCACGGCCACGACCACGTGCCTTACTCCCTGCCTTCTTCATCTTGGTAGATTGATAAAGAAAGTCTGAAAAGTTATAAGGCCTAAGTGTGGTTATTCCGCAGAGACTGCAGTGAACACTGCACACAACTGTTCACTAGGTGTGAAAGGCCCCTTTGTGTACTTCTATAGTGTTTGCAACCAATGTATTGTATACGGATGGAAGCGCGTCACACTAATAGATTTTAGTTATTTGAAATAGAATGGAGCAGCACCAATTAGAGAAAAATTTCAAGGATGTGCCAGTGACACACGCTCAGCAGACTACAACCAGCAGTGGTTGAAGAACTAACTGGAGCGTGATCTGCACTCCAAAAATGTAAACCTCAGACTACAGTGAACACTGCACATAACTGTTCACTACCCAACGCGTCACAGCAGGAAGGCAGTCTGTGCGTCCAAACAAAGGCGCAAGCATACATGCACGTACCCTGTTTATAAAGCTATATAAAAAAATTATGTAGTAGTGACGCACACTTTATTGAGGTACAGTATTACATCGCCATTTACCATCTGTGGCTATGCAGTCTCATCTATATATACCTTATCTATCCGTTGTCATGCTTGCAAGTCCACAGTCAGACATAAATAGCAATTTTCACTATGCACTATGCACTTTTTAAAGTTTATGTTTGTTAATAAAAATGATTATTGGCACATATTATGAGTATTACATGATGGAAATTGTATAATTTTTATAAACTGTTTAGTGACATTATTCAGCAAATGTAACATTTTATTAATGTCACAGATAACTTGCAATGCTGATGATGTTTTGAAGTCAGACATTCATTGTCTATACAATAAAAATGGTGTACATACTGTTACTTATCCATCATTAATGGATTCAGATATGTACTTGTATGCTTTTATGTACAACCGTATAGCAGATTCCTTAACTAATTTATTTTGTGGTTTGCATTGCTGTTCAACATGTTAATGTATGTGTTTATGTTTGTCAATTCTTTATTTATCTAGATATTTTTTTAAATGAAATCATCATCTTATGGTAGTAAAGGTTATCTTTCTCTTGTTTGAAGTATAGACATTTAAAATTGACATGTAACAAGGAAAATACTTGATCTAGTATTTAAACATCCTCCTTGACCCTGGGCTCCAACACCGCCAGTTGTTGCTCGGAAGTGCTGTTAGCACAGTCAACACTTGATCCTGTGTTACTGGGGTTCAGTAATGTCAGCTGTTCCCCTGCTGTGTGTACGTCAAAAAGTCCTGCTGCCTCCACCCTGTTCTCTTCTCATCCCTGGGCTCCAACACCGCCAGTTGTTGCCTGGAAGTGCTGTTAGCACAGTCAACACTTGCTCCTGTGTTACTGGTGTTCAGTAATGTCAGCTGTTCCCCTGCTGTGTGTACGTCAAAAAGTCCTGCTGCCTCCACCCTGTCCTCCTCTCATCCCTGGGCTCCAACATCGCCAGTTGTTGCCTGTAAGTGCTGTTAGCACAGTCAACACTTGCTCCTGTGCTTACTGGGGTTCAGTAATGTCAGTTGTTCCCCTGCTGTGTGTACGTCAAAAAGTCCTGCTGCCTCCACCCTGTCCTCCTCTCATCCCTGGGCTCCAACACTGCCAGTTGTTGCCTGGAAGTGCTGTTAGCACAGTCAACACTTGCTCCTGTGTTACTGGGGTTCAGTAATGTCAGCTGTTCCCCTGCTGTGTGTACGTCAAAAAGTCCTGCTGCCTCCACCCTGTCCTCCTCTCATCCCTGGGCTCAAACACCGCCAGTTGTTGCCTGTAAGTGCTGTTAGCACAGTAAACACTTGCTCCTGTGTTACTGGGGTTCAGTAATGTCAGCTGTTCCCCTGCTGTGTGTACGTCAAAAAGTCCTGCTGCCTCCACCCTGTCCTCCTCTCATCCCTGGGCTCCAACACTGCCAGTTGTTGCCTAGAAGTGCTGTTAGCACAGTCAACACGTGCTCCTGTGTTACTGGGGTTCAGTAATGTCAGCTGTTCCCCTGCTGTGTGTACAGCAAAAAGTCCTGCTGCCTCCACCCTGTTCTCTTCTCATCCCTGGGCTCCAACACCACAAGTTGTTGCTCGGAAGTACTTGGCACGGGTACTGACTCCTGCCCAGCCTGGTTACAGCACGACAGCTGTTTCCTGGCAGTGTCAACGTCAATTAGCCTCCAATAAGTTGTCCTGTCGTGTTGCATTCTGGTTAGCCGACTCTATGGTGCCTGCAGTTTAGGTCATTCCTATGTGTGCTGTGGGATATGTAAATAAAGGCTGTTTCCATTGTGACAATAGGACAAGCACCCACTGTAGGACTGTGTGATTCGGTAACTGCGGACGGCTTGCGGCCTGTTCAACTTACATTTTCATGGGTGCCTTATGGTACCCGTCCGGGTTCCAGTACCGTCAGCTGGTTCTCCACAGTGCCTTTGGCCTAGGTGCCTCCATCTCGGTATCTGAGTTCCAGCAACGTCTGCTGATCCTTGGTAGTGCTTTGGAGCACAGGTACCTCCTGCTTAGTAACCGTGTCCCAGTAACGTCAGCTGGTCCTCGGTTGTGCCATTGGCTCTTTTCCTTCTGCTGCCCCTCCGGGTTCCAGCACAGTCAGCTAGTCCTTGTTACTTGCATTGGCTCTTGTACCATCTGATACCCGTCCGGGTTCCAGTAACGTCAGCTGGTTCGCGGGAAGTTAGTCAGCCTTCTTGTACCTTCAGCTACTTTTACAAATTGAAGATTTTTTAAATGTTTTTTTGGGTAATCACTCTGGATCTCCAACAATGAAGACGACGACCCTGATGACCACCCCGAAGAAGATGACGACCACAAGGACGACGAGCATCAAGCCAACCAGCCTGAACACCATCACAAAGAAGAAATAAAAGATTACCCAGAAGGAGATCACCAACAGGACAAAGAAGGTTAAGACAAACTACAAGATACAGAACAAGAGACAGAAGAACAATAAGCAGATCAAAAAGCAGAAGAACATGAAGTATAAGACCAAAATGAAGAGCTAAATATATGCTCTAAATTATAAGCAGAAGAAGACTAAGCAGTGTATGGTGGTGAGTCCGTTCCTCCTCGTGGTGCCCCTGGAAAATGCCTGCTGCTGCAGGCTAAACTGAACACGGACAAATACTGTTGTAATTTAAATAATAATAATCTTTATTTTTTATATAGCGCTAACATATTCCGCAGCACTTTACAGTTTGCACACATTATCGTCGCTGTCCCCGATGAGGCTCACAATCTAGATTCCCTATCTGTATGTTTTTGGAATGTGGGAGGAAACCAGAGTACCTGGAGGAAACCCACGCAAACACGGGGAGAACATACAAACTCCTTGCAGATGTTGTCCTAGGTGGGATTCAAACCCAGGACTCCAGCGCTGCAAAGCTGTAGTGCTATCCACTGAGCCACCGTGCTGCCCATTTAAATCTTTTGAGACAGCAAGAACGGAAGGAAGAAAAATTCATACTTTTACAGATTACAAGTACAGGAATCTATGTCACAAATAAGAATATGATGAAGAAGATGAAGATGAAGTAGAATATGAAGAAGAATAATAGTTTAATAAGAACAATATGAGTAATGTTAACAAAAAGATGAATAGCAAGAAGTTTAAGAAGAAGATAAAGAAGGTGAAGATGAAGAATAATTGGATGAAAAAGATGATGCTGCTGAAGATTATGAAGGAGAAAGTGTGGCAAAAGTTAAATAGGTGAAGAGCATGGAAGTTGTGAAACATACATATTTGCCAAAATAGAAAAAAGATTAACAACATTGTCAATTTCTTCGTCAATCCGAACATCTTTAAAAAAAAAAATATTTATGCTATTCCATTTGATTGGGTTAAACATCTATGCCTTTAATGTCTCCTCAAACTCCCCCAATACTTTCTACATTACGCTTTGTTGTTTTCCTTCATGTACAATTAACCAACAACGCAAGAATGGGTTTTTTTTAATTTCGATATTTTGTTCCCATAGACTTACATTGGATTTCCGGTATCGGTATTTGGTATCGCCGATACTTTTTGGGTATCGGCGATACCAATTCCGATCCGATACTTATTGGTATCGGAAAGTATCGCTCAACTCTAGTGGTGAGCACTTTGAACCCCGAAGTGCTTCACAGAAGTTTATAACGTACAGCTGTAAAATAAAAAATCTTTTTTTTTTTTTACAAAAATGATTTTTTCGCCCCCAATATTTATTTTTACAAGGGTAACAGGAGAAATTGGACCCCAAAAGTTGTTGTCCAATTTGTCCTGAGTACGCTGATACCCAATATGTGGGAGAAAACTACTATATGGGCGCACGACGGGGCTCGGAAGGGAAGTAGTGACGTTTTGGATTGCAGACTTTGATGGAATGGTCTGGGGTCGTCATGTCGCATTTGGAGAGCCCCTGATGCGCCTAAACAGTGGAAACCCACCACAAGTGATCCCATTTTGGAAAATAGACCCCACAAGGAACTTATCTAGATGTGTGGTGAGCACTTTGAACCCCGAAGTGCTTCACAGAAGTTTATAACGTACAGCCGTAAAAATAAAAAATCATTTTTTTTTACAAAAATGATTTTTTCGCCCCCCGTTTTTTATTTTCCCAAGGGTAACAGAAGAAACAGGACAAATTACACAATAACTCTTGTGGTCCTGAGTATGCTGATACCCCATATTTGGGGGTAAACTACTGTTTGGGCGTATGGCAGAGCTCAGAAGTGAAGGAGCACCGTTTGACTTTTTCAACGCAGAATTGGCTGGAATTGAGATCAGACGCCATGTCACATTTGGAGAGCCCCTGATGTGCCTAAACAGCGGAAACCCCCCAATTCTAACTCCAACCCTAACCCCAACACACCCCTAACCCTAGTCCCAACCTTAACCACAAACCTAACTTTAGCGCCAACCCTAACCCTAACTTTAGCCGCAACCCTAACCCTAACCCTAATGGGAAAATGGAAATAAATACATTTTTTTAATTTTATTATTTTTCCCTAACTAAGGGGTGATAAAGGGGGGTTTGATTTACTATTTATATCGGGTTTTTATGATTGGCAGCTGTCACGCTAAAAGATGCTTTTTATTGCAAAAAATAGTTTTTTGCATCACCACATTTTGAGAGCTATAATTTTTGCATAGTTTGGCCCACAGAGTCATGTGAGGTCTTATTTTTTGCGGGACGAGGTGACATTTGTATTGGTACCATTTTTGAGCACGTGACATTTTTTGATCGCTTTTTATTTTGATTTTTGGGAGGTTAGAATGAACAAAAATCAGCAATTCATGAATTTCTTTTGGGGGGGTGTTTATACCGTCCCGCATGTGGTAAAATTGATAAAACAGTTTTATTCTTCGGGTCAGTACGATTACGGCGATACCTCATTTATATCATTTTTTTATGTTTTGGCGCTTTTATAGAATAAAAACAATTTTATATAAAAAATTATTATTTTTGCAGCGCTTTATTCTGCGGGCTATAACTTTTTTATTTTTTCGCTGATGATGCGATATGGTGGCTTGTTTTTTGCGGGACAAGATGACGTTTTCAGCTGTACCATGTTTATTTATATTGGTCTTTTTGATCGCGTGTTATTCCACTTTTTGTTTGGCGGTATGATGATAAAGCATTGATTTTTTTCTTTGTTTTTTTTTTCTTTTTTTAGGGGTTCACTAAAGGGGTTAAGTAGTGGGATATTTTTATAGGGGGTTGTCGTTACGGATGCGGCGATACCAAATATGTGCACTTTTATTGTTTTGTTTATTTTATTTACAGGAAGAAATGAATTTATTGGGGAATATTTATTTTTTTTTTATGATTTTTTTAACACTTTTTATTTTTATTTTTTTAACTTTTTTACTTTGTCCCAGGGTGGGACATCACTGTGTTTTATCAGATCGCTGGTCTCACAGTGTGCACAGCACTCTGTGAGACCAGCGATCGCTCTGGCATCGCTGCAGGCTTCCTCATCTTGGATCCGGGTCCTGGGAGGGAGGAAGCCCTCAGAACAGCGCGATCACATCGCCCTGTCCTGAGGGTCTCAGGGGAGCGCGCAGGGAGCCTCCTCCCTGCGCAATTCTCCCCTGTGCCCCCGGTACACCGCGATCATGTTTGATCGCGATGTGCCAGGGGTTAATGTGTCGGGAGCGGTCCGTGACCGCTCCTGACTCATAGTGCCGGGTGTCAGCTGTGATAAACAGGTGACACCCGGCCGCGATCAGCTGCGCTCCCCCCGGGAGCGCAGCTGATCGCATATGACTTTCTATTCCGTCCATGGGAATTAAGTACCAAGTCACATGGACGGAATAGTACGTCTGATGGAATAAAGGGGTTAAGACCATGTGCCTTCTTTTTCTCCCGGAAGTTTTCTTCTGCAGAGAGGAACTATGATGTTGGTAACCCGGAGTTATTGGCCATAAAATTGGCTTTTAAAGAATGGAGGCATTTTTTGGAGGGGGCGGTTCATCGGATCACTGTGATCACGGACCACAAGAACTTGTCTTATCTTGAATCTGCCAAATGGTTGACTCCTAGACAGGCTAGGTGGTGGCTTTTTTTCCTCGTTTTCATTTTTCAATCACTTTTCGGCCTGGTTCCAAGAAATTGGAACAGGAGATTCGGAAGGCTCACTCTTTTGCTCCTCCCTCTTTGCCCGATAATAAGCTCTTTGTCCCAGTTCAGTACCGGTTGAGGGTTCTCCGGGAATTCCACGATTCTGCTCTCATTGGACACCCACGGATCTCAGCCAATCGGAAAGCCATTACTAGGCTGTTTTAGTGGTCCTCCATGAACTCTGATATCACTGTATTTGTGTCTGCTTGTGATACCTGTGCCCGTGCTAAGAGCTCCCATAACCGGCCGGCCGGGGAATTGGTGCCATTGCCAATTCCAGATAGACCTTGGACTCATTTGTCCATGGATTTTATCACTGATCTCCCTCCTTCTAATGGCAAAACTGTGATCTGGGTAGTGGTTGATAGATTCAGTAAACAGGCACATTTTGTACCTCTGGCAGGATTGCCTAATGCTGAGACACTATCTAGGTTGTTTGTTGAGCACGTTGTACCGGTGCATGGCGCGCCTTTGAGTGTGGTTTCTGACAGAGACGTACAATTTGTGCCCAAATTTTGGAGGGCATTTTGTAAAAGATTGGGTATTTGCTTGACCTTCTCCTCTGCTTACCATCCTGAGACCAACGGCCAGACGGAGAGGACCAATCAGTCACTTGAACAGATTTTGAGGTATCTTGCTACATCTCAGCAGTATTAATGGTGTTCTTTGTTGCCCGTGGCTGAATTTGCATTTAATTATCAGATTAACCAGTCCACGGGCACCTCTCCATTCCTCTTCAACTACCCCTATTTTGGTGAATTTTCTAGGCTGGATTCAGGATGTCCAGGGACTGATACGGCAATGCAATGATTGGGGGAGGTGTAGAGGGAGGTCCAGAAGAACATTGGGGAGGCTCAGGGCAAACATAAACTTTTTGCGGATAAGCGACGGTCTATAGGACCTATGTTCCTGGTAGGAGATAAAGTATGGTTGTCTACCAAGAACATTCATCTAAAGGTTCCTTCTGCTAAGCTAGGTCCCAGGTTTATTGGTCCTTATGAGATAATTGAGGTGGTCAATCCAGTTGCGTTTCGTTTACTACTTCCTCCGTCGCTTCGGATCCCCAATGTGTTCCATAAATCCCTTCTTAAATCATTTGTACCATATTCCACTGGGCCTCCATCCCCTCTGCCTCCTGTCTCTGTGGATGGTCAGACCGAGTTTGTAGTGGAACGGATTGTGGATTCTCGTATCATCTGTAATTCACTTCAGTATTTGATCCATTGGAGGGGTTATGGTCCTGAGAATCGACCTTGGGTCCCGGCGTGATCTGTTCATGCTGATGGATTGGTTCGGGCATTTTATGCATGTTATCCTGGGAAACCTGGGGGTCCGGTGGCCCCCACTTGAGAGGAGGGTACTGTCATGATCCGTTCCAGGGTGTAATCCTGTCTGCCCTTTTTCCGGGTGGATCATGTCAAGGGTTAACTTTGCTCTGCCTCATTCTGGGTTCAGGTTTGCTGTATAGCTCCTATCCATCCTGCTGGCGATGTGAGCTATAGTTCTGCCTTTGGTGTGTAAACCTGACTCTGGTAACCCTTGATTTGTCCTGCTGTGATCCCTGACTTGCCTCGTGTCTTTTTGTCTTCCTCTGTCTGTCTTTTTCCCAGCATTTCTCTGTTTGTTGGCTGATTCTCTAGTTTATGACATGGCCTGTATTCAGACTCGCTTCTACTTTCTGTCTTTGTCTTATCCGCTTCTGACCATTGCTGAATCTCCTGGCTTTCTCCTGACCACGAGTACTGCTTATTCCTTTTTGTACTTCTGCCTCTGAACGTTTTTTGACTCGGCTTGTCTGACCACTTTCCCCCCAGTTGGTGGTGCCTGTGCTTCTGCTCTGTGGAGCTCCTCAGTGTATGCAGTCCAACTTCACTCGCGCTACAGTGCACTGCATGAGCCTGAGAAAGACTATATTAAATGCAAACATACCTGAGGTATTTCTGAAAAACTCCCATGGCTTCAAAAGGGCAAGCGCAAATAAAGGCCGACCAGGTCCGTCACCATGGGAGTATTTCAGAAATGCTTTAGGTACGTTTGCATTTAATATAGTCTTGCTTTTAATGTTAATTTAAATTTAGGATGCCATAATGGCACAGCGTATATAAAAAATGTAGAGTAGGACTGCCCCATCTGAGAATGCAGTGAGGTGGCGGGGTAGCTCAAATTGATCAATTATTTGCTAAATGTCTCAGTTTAAAGTACAGTTAGAAATCAATATATGTGTGTGCCCTTTATGTGTTGTGTGCTAACCATGGGCAGCGCTGGCTTCTTGGCTTTTTTATTTGAAGAAGGCCTTACAGTATTAATAAATTTTCTTTTTTGAATGAATTTAGAGTCTTCACGCCTCAACAATGAAAATGGCACCAGTCATATTGCTCAATCCTGGTATATTCACAAATGGGACACTTAATGCCTCTTATTTTTTAGTATTATATACAAATTACTTTACACACTAAAGAGAATACAAAACATGTCATCAACATTTTCCTTTTTATTCAGCTGTCAGTTTCGAAATGTTAGTTTGTTGCTAGCCATTTTACATGAACTGGTCTGCAAGATTGGTAAGAAATCCCCTTAAATGAGTGGTCTCATTATCATAAATGGATAAAGTTGAAAAGTACATATAAGTAAAAACAATCTACTTTGGAATGTACCTGTTATTAAAGATCCTCTATGTTCTCAAGAAAGGGGAGATTTTTAATTTACTGTTGCTAGTAATTGTCCACTATTGAATTCTATCTGTTGTGGCAGGCCTAGGCAAGGATTTCAGCACTTACAAGCTCTTTTCCATTCATCTTGTAAGCAATGCTATTAAGCTGGCCAAGAAACTAATCATTCAAGAATGTGCTTTTCCTGGCAAGCAGAAAATTGAGACTCTGGGGATTGGTGCACTCCAACTGATGAGGAATACCCATTAATATAAAATCATGACAATTGTATTCGGCTCATTTACAGACAAGAAAATGATGGCCAGGTATATCTATATATCATGATGTACCAATATCTAATTACATATGCTGTGTGTATAAATGCCCTACCATACACGGCTCTGTATTTCTCATGCCACTGTCCCTCTGGCTACATCTATCTTCTGAGCATTAGGAAATGTGCATGTTATCCTACAACAGGCCTGATCTGCTGATCACACAAAGAATCATTAAGACATTTCCCTTTCTGAATTAGAAACATGTTCCCTTCTGCTGCCTCACACAAATGAGCTTTCCCCAGGTGGCTCTCTTTTACAGGCAAATCTGATACCCTGTTTCATTTGCATATCTGAATTATTAAAAAGCTTCTTATAAATAATTAAACCCAAGCATGTTTTGCTGGCTCTTTTCTTGTTTTTCCTACTCCTTAATGACACCAGAGAGAGACAGAATATTAACTCTTCATATTTCTAAAACTATATGGAAAGATAAACAAAAGTTTTACTGACAAAATAATTTTACACCCATGTATGTCTCCTTAACCCAGGCATGATTATAAGCAACTGAGCTAAAGAACCACTGTTTTAGTTTCAGCAACAAAAGGTTATTATTGCATAATGAAAATTTATGCACTTTCACTTGAGGGTATGTGCACACAAAGTATCTTTTCAGGTGGGTACGCTCCTGTAACCCACCTGAAAAGCATGAAATAAACATTAAACATAATATATTTTAGCAAATATTTTATTTGGCTCAGTTGCAAATAATCCTGCCTACACCATAGCTTTCTGTGTACATTGTATAGCGCTAGATAGATGCAATCATGGGCGGACATGCCGCATGTGCCGCCAGTGCGTCTGCACTAGGGCACGGAGGTGGAGGGGGGCCCCATGCAGAGCTGCTAATAAGGAGGGCAATCTGGCCTGTTTATCCGGCCCCGAGGTTCCAGGAGGCCACTGGCCAGATTGCCCTCATGTGTAGAGGCAGAGATCTGTCTTGCTCCCTGCCAACGCTTCCTCTCACACAGACAGCAACGCCGCTGGATGACGTGATCATTCAGCAGCCGGCTGTGCCAGAGAGAGAAAGCAGACGGTGATGCTGCGGGAGAGCGTGCGGACAGGTGAGAAGTGCTGTGTTTGTTTTTTTGTATGTTTGTGTTGTGTGTATGTAAAGATGAGTGGTGGTGTGAGTGTGCACGCTTGCGTAGCGCTACGGGGGAATGTAGAGAGAGGTGAATGATGCTGTGTGTGTCTGTGTGTTGGTGGAGGGCAATGATGGAGATTAAGGGGAGAAGGCAATGATGGGGTGATGGGGAGAAGGCAATGATGGGGGTGCTGGGGAGAAGTCAATGATGAAGTGATGGAGAGGGCAATGATGGAGATGTGGGGGAGGAGGAAATGATGGAAGTGGTGGAATGGGCAAGGATGGGGATGGTGGGGGAAGAGGAAATGATGGAGGTGGTGGAATGGGCAATGATGGTGGTGGGGGAGAAGGCAATGATGGAGATGGTGGAAAGGGCAATAATGGGGGTGGGGAGGAAATTATGGAGGTGGTGAAATGGGCAATAATGGGGTGGTGGGGAAAAAGCAATGATAGTGGTGGGGGAGAAGGCAATGATGGAGGTGGTGAAGAGGCCAATGATGGGGTGGGGGAGAACACAATAATGGGATGCAGGGGGGAAGAGGACAATGAGGGGTATGGGTGATTGGGATAGGAGGAAGGTGGACTTATAATGGACTTAGGAACAGGGGGAGGTGGAGGAAGACATTATTATCTCTTATTATGTTTAACACAGTCCCTTAGAATATAATATACTCACTTATTATGTCTAACACAGTCCCTTAGTATACAGGGTGGGCCACTTATATGGATACACCTAAATAAAATGGGAATAGTTGGTGATATCAACTTTCTGTTTGTGGCACATTAGTATTTGGGAGGGGGAAAACTTTTCAAGATGGGTGATGACTATGGTGGCCATTTTGAAGTTGGCCATTTTGGATCCAACTTTATTTTTTTCAAATGGAAGAGGGTCATGTGATGCATCAAACTTATTGAGAATTTCACAAGAAAAACAATGGTGTGCTTGGTTTTAACATAAATTTATTCTTTCATGAGTTATTTACAAGTTTCTCTTTGTTTGCAGCCATTGACATGTCACAGAGGTTAACACGTGAGGAGCGGATAGAAATTGTGTTGATGTCTGGTGAACGCAGTACCCGGGTCATTGCAGGATTACGAGACCACACATCTCCCATGCTACAGTTAGCAAACTGCTTGCCAAATTTATTGAACCAGGTTCTGTGTTGGATTTTCCAAAATGTGGACGCAAAAAAACTGTCACTAATAAAGAAACATCAGTGGCTGTCTTAGCTTCATTCAGCAAGAGCCCACAGCGTAGCACTCGCCGCATGTCACTGGAGAGTGGCATCAGTTGAACATCCCTTCTGCGGATATTAGCTACTCACAAATGGTACCCTTACAAAATCCAGCTGCTGCAGCATCTGAACAAGGATGATCCAGATCAGCGCGCTGAATTTGTCAAATGGGCAAAACAAAAATTGGAACAGGACCCTCAGTTTACACAGAACATTATGTTCAGTGATGAGGCAAACTTTTTTGTGAATGGTGAAGTTAACATCAAAACCAACGCTATTGGTCTGACACTAACCCACAGTGGAGAGATCCCTCCAAGACTGTTGGAGCACAAAAATTGATGGTATGTTGTGGTGTATAGAGTACAAAGATAGTGGGGCCATTCTTCATCAATGGAAACCTCAATGCCACTGGATATCTGAAATTGCTACATGATGATGTGTGGCCCTTTTTATGCACTGAAGATGGCACGTTCCCTGAGTTTTTCCAGCAAGATGGTGCACCACCACATTATGGGTGTCAGGTCCGAGCATTCCTACATGAACAGTTTCCTGGAAATTGGATTGGTTGTCGTGGGCCAGTTGAATGGCCAACAAGGTCATCCGATCTGACCCCATTAGACTTTTATCTTTGGGGTCATCTAAAGGCTATTGTCTATGCTGTAAAGATACTAGAGGTGCAGCATCTGAAACAACGGATATTGGAAGCCTGTGCTAGTATTTCTTCTGTGGTGTTGCTATCAGTGTGTAAAGAGTGGGAGAAGAGGGTTGAATTGACAATCCAACACAATGGGCTGCACTTTGAACACGTTTTATAAGTGGTCATAAACTTGTAAATAACTCATGAAAGAATAAATTTACGTTAAAACCAAGAACACCATTGTTTTTCTTGTGAAATTCTCAATATGTTTAATTTGTCTCATGACACTGTTCCCATTGAAAAAAATAAAGTTGGATAAAAAATGGCCGACTTCAAAATGTCCACTGTTAAGAAACCAGATTGCATCTTAATTTCCCAGACTAACATTGACTGTATATTGGCTTGTGGATTTAAGTGTATATGTCTGGTGGGTCAAGAAGACAGTCTTGCAAGCTGATATACTATTTAACATACTGTGTAAGTCTATAATAGTGACTTGTACATAGTGTGCATTTATTTTTGTCTATTGATGTGTACTGATATGCTAATTGTGCATTGTATTATGAAAGTAGCTTGAGACAGACAAGCCTTGCTCCTTGAGGTCTAGTGTGAAGTATCGAATCAATGATGGTTTCGTGAGCCATGTCATCTGCTGATGTATGTCCACTGTGATTTATCAAGACCAAAGTCAGCATAGACGTTTAACAGGAAATTTTATTGCACTTCATGCTTCCCTCTGTCGACAAGCTTATTGTAGATGGAAATTTCATTCTCCAGCAGGAATTGGCACCTGTCCACACTGCCAAAAGTACCAATTCCTGGTTTAAAAACAACAGAATCACTGTGCTTGATTGACCAGCAAACTCGTCTGACCTTAACCCTATAGAGAATCTTGACCCTTTTCGAAAAAGAGCCGCTAGGGCATCATCGTTCCATTTAGTAAGGACTGCCCACTTTCTGAATTTCTGACAATATAACTGCCGCTTCCTGACCCTGGTTCAATACCAATAAGGTTTTCTCTGCTTGATCAATAACATTAAGTTCATCATACAATAACCCCAGAGCCTGAAAAAACGCATCCACATTAGCCAAAACAGGATCCCCAGGTGTCAGGGAAAAAGCCAAGTCCTGAGGGTCACCGCGCAGCAGGGAAAAGACAAATTTAACCTGCTGCTCCAAGTTCCCTGAGGAATTAGGTTTCAAGGCAAAAAACAATATACAATTATTCTAAAAGTTCAAAAATTTAGACCGATCCCCAGAAAATAAATCAGGAATAGGGATCTTAGGTTCTACAGTAGACAACTGAGCGAGATAGGCAGAAATTCTTCGAACCTCAACAGCGAGCTGCTCAACATGATCAGACAAATGCTTAGTCTCCATTGAAGAAAAAATCCTCCTACGACTCAGAGAAAAAGAGGAAAAAATATAAAAAATTCTGACACACTTTTTTTTTTTTTTTTTTATTACTATTCATTCCTTCTTTAAAGTACCCTAGAATCTACAGTATGGCCGGTGATTCTGTTATGAACTGGTAACCGAGGATAATAGAGAAATAGGCTAGGCAATAAAATAACCAGAGAGGTTGGTAACTTAGCGGATTGCAGACTCTTAAACTGACAAAACAACTAGAATTAGCTGTGGGACGTACCTAGATGCTTTGCCCCAGCCAAAGAGTTAACTAAGCCTAAAGAGAGAAAGGGGAAAGCTAAACTGCCCTGGACTAGAACCCCAAAGGAATAGATAGCCCCCAAACATATATTGCCGGTGAGACAGATGAAGTACAAAACACTGGCAGAAAATAGAGTAAGCAAATGCTGGGGCCCAAACTGTCTGAATAGAACAGGACAGGAAAGGATACTGTCTGCAATCTCGCAAAAACCCTAAGAAAAATTCCAACATGTCTGATATGCAAAAAAACTGAGGCTACACGACCTCTCCCCCACTAAATCAGAACTCTAGTGTGAACTGGATGCAAAACAACAGATACTGAAATAACAGGAGACTAGAAATACAGAAAAGACTGACACAAGCTGTGGCAAAAGGAAAACACAGTCCAGCACAGGTCCCAGCAGGGAACCTGGCTGAACTCACACCAGCAAGGCAGAGAACAGAGAAAAGCAAAAAGTGGAAAAAATGCCACAGATTAAAACAGACAAATAACTTATCTGAAAGATGCAGGACAAAGCAGGGAGCAAGCAGACTTCCAGAAGGCTCAGGAAGAAAACCAAATCACCGGCAACCACTAAGGGAAGGCTGCTCACTTAAAACTCCCAGTCAGTAACACCTGACCTCCAATCATCCTCTTCAGGTGATTGACTTCTGTCAGCCAGACCAGCTCCATTACCAGCAGCAACCACCAGAGGGAGCCCAAATTCAGAAGCCAGATCAAAAGTGTTCACAACAGGCTGGCAAACATTTCCCCTGTGGGGAACACCTCAACCTTTTCCTGAAAAAGTATTTTACGCCCAGCATAACCACCCACCCTTTTTAAGAATTTGACACTGGCTGTAGCAGCAAGGAACACGTTAACCCTGGTGATGTAGTGGTGGTGGATAATGAGACGTGGAGGAAGGCCTCATTAAAAAATAGGCCCCATGTAAAGGAGCAGTTCTCCTAGACTTGTAATGCCCATACACAATGTTTATGGGCTGAAAAACATTTCCCCTTGGGGGGTACATATTTTTTTTAAATTTGGTGACGGGCATCATAACACCCTTGTCAAAAAATAGAGTGGCTCGAGCGTGACAGAATACGTTCACCCTGGTGTTTGAGTGGTGGTGGATGGTGAGGATGAGGAGAAGGAGGAGGAGGACACGAAATTGCAAAAATCAGGAAGGGTATATCCATGTGTTGGTGTGAAGAGGTGCAGGGGAATACACCTCCTAAAAAGACACTACATTGGTAGTTATGTTTCGCTGTCATCATTTGGTTGTGTCGAGAAGTCTGGCCCAATCCTTCCCTTGTTCATTTTTATAAGGATCAGCCTGTCTGCATTTTCCGTTGATAGTCGAATGCGCTTATCTGTGATAATTCCACCAGTGGCACTAAAACTCGCTCTGACAAAACGCTAGTGGCAGGGCAGGCCAGGACCTCCAAGGCGTAGAGAGACAGTTCATGCCACGTGTCCAGCTTGGATACCCAATAATTAAAAGGCACAGAGGAATCACAGAGGACATTGGTACGGTCAGCAATGTATTCCCTCAGCATCTTATAAAACATTCCATTCCTTGTGACATTACCCCACGCCTCTGAGCCAGGGCAATGGGAGGGTTTGAGAAAACGGTCCCAGAACTTTGCCAGTGTTCTCCTGCCTCTGCTGGATTGGAGTTGTGTCTCTTTCGCCTGTACTCCTTAGATGTCCAACGAACTGTTATGTCTGCCACCAGGATTTTGAGATGGGAATTTTTTTAATAATTCTGCAACAATGGCCCTCTGGTACTGCACCTTTTTAGTACACCTGTCTGCCTCTCGAATAAGAAATTGAAAGTTCTCCTTGTAGCGTGTGTCTAAAAGTGTCATTACCCATTAATGATTGTTACCCAATATTTTTAGAAAACGACGGTCACGGGAAAGGAAGCGCAACATAAAGTCAGCCATGCATGCCAGACTGGTAGCAGGCAAGCCTTCCGTGTCCTCATGAACCGGACAACTGACCAAGGTGTCATCCTCTTCCTCTTCCTCCCTGTCCTCAGGCCATCCTCCCTGAACAGACGGTATGACTGTTGAGCTTGTAATACCGTCTATAGTGCATGAAAGTAGCTCCTGTTCTTCCTCCTCCTCCTCCTCCTCTTCCTCATTGTCAACCAATCCATGTTGGGATGGCATGAGGCTGGGCTGTGTGTAATCAGCCTGTATGGTTCCTTGCTCCATGTCCTCGTGCTCCACCTGCAATGCCTCCTCTTTCATTGTGAGCAGAGAGCTTTTCAGAATACAAATGAGCGGGATGGTGACGCTAATTATGGCTTCATTACCACTCACCATCTAGGTGGATTCCTCAAAGTTTTGGAGGATGTTACATATGTCTGACATCCATGTCCACTCCTGAGGTCTTATGTGTTTGAGTCAAACCTGAATAACAACGGCCTTGTTAATGCTGGTATTTAACAACTGCCCTCTTCTGCTCACAAATCCTTTCCATCATATGCAGTGTAGAGTTCCAACTCGTGGGGACAACACACTCACACACCAGTCGGTGAGCCGTAATCTGCAATCGCTGCTGAAGCACGGCAAGGGCGGCTGAAGCTGTAGCTGACTTTCTAAAATGGGCACATAGGCGGCGTACTTTCACCAGCAGATCCGGCTGCTCCGAGTAGCTTTTTAGTAAATGTTAAACAATGAGGTTAAGCATATGGGCCAGGCATGGTATGTGTGTTAGTTCGCCTCACCTCAGAGCCTCCGCCAAGTTCATGCAAGTGTCTCACACAACCATGCCTGGCTGGAGATTCAGCAGTGTCAGCCACACATGTTCCTGCTCTTTCAGAGCTGTCAACAACTCTTCAGCATTGTGCAGTTTGTCACCTAAGCAAATTAGCTTCAGCACAGCCTGTTTCCACTTGGCTTTGGCAGTGCTGCAGTGCTTCCAGCTTGTGACTGATGTGCTCATTTCAGAGATGGAGGCTGAAGAGGAGGAGGTGCAGAAGTTGTACACAGTGGGGGCAACCCTAATGACATACGGCCCACAATCCTTGGCCTCTGGAGGATGTGTTCCATCCCAAGGTCAGACTGTGTCCTGGCTTCCACTATGTTAACCCAGTGTGCCGTCAGTGAGATGTACAGTCCCTGGCAACAAGCACTTGTCCATGTGACGGTGGTTAGGTGCACTTTCGCAGTAACTGCATTGTTGAGGGCACGTGTACTGTTGTGGGACACTTGCTTGTGTAATGCCGAGACGGCACAGCGTGAGAAATACTGGCAGCTGGGAACCGATTACCTTGGGACAGCCGCCGCCATCAGGTTCTGGAAAGCTTCCATCTCCACAAGCCTAAAAGGCAACATTTTGAGCGCTAGCAGATGAGTAATAGGAGAATTTAGTACTGTGGCCTGTGGGGCGTTAGCTGCGTATTTCTGCTTATGTTCCAATGACTGGGGTATGGACAACTGAAGGCTGCGCTGGGACAAGGACGTGCTTGATGATGGTGCTATTTGACTGTGGGCAACGGCAGGTACAGGGCAGGAGGCATCTTTGCATGCACCACGGACAAGGTATTGGCTCGCATGCACAACAGTGAAAGAAGCAGTGGTGTCACCCGCAGATACTGTTCCTGGAGCCTGTGGTTGGGCCCACAATGTTGGGTGCTATGCTGCCTTGTGCCTGATCATGCTGGTGGTGGAAAAGGCTGGTAGTTTTGCTACCCCTGCTGATGCTGGCATGACAGGTGTTGCAAATGGCCTGTTTGGGGTTATCGGCGGAGTCTTTAAAAAATAAGAAGTCTCGGGAAGACCTAACAGTTGGACTGGCAACTTCCGTCATATTGATGTTACGGGGAATGGTTGCACGCCTTCTGTCTGCAGCCACCACACTGCTTCTTCCTGCCTGAAGTCCCCCTGTGTGCTTCTGTCCTCGCTCTCCATGTCCTCCTGCCAGGTTGGGTCAGTTATTATATCATCCACCACCTCATCTTCCACTTCCGCACCCTGGTCCTCCTCCTGACTTTCCGACAATTGTGGACCAGGCGAGAGGCACAAATCTACAAATGGAAAACTGAACAGCTCTTCGCAGTGTCTGAGTGTGGGATCAGTTGCCTCAGGGCACTCAGCATGGTGGGAGGAAGGAGGATCAGATTGAGGATTATGCGGTCCAGATTCACGACTACTCTGACTTGACCGTGTAGAAGACAGGGTGCTGGTGGTGGTGGATAAGTAACTGGAATTATTATTCGCTATCCAACCAACTACTTTTTCACACTGATTGGGCTTCAATAGTGCTGTCTTGCTGCGGTCCCCTAGGAATTCGAACACAAAGGTCCAGTGAGAAGATGTGAGTGTTTTTTGGTGGCCCAATTTCAGCTTGCCCACCGCCTCGGGCTCGGCATGCACCATCACCATCACGTCCACTTCCCCATCCCTTGCCACGCGCCTTGCCCATTGTGGACTAGAATATTATACACGTTCACTACAAATGGCTGAATTGGGAGCGAACTTGTATGTGATACGTGTGTGGGAAAACCATACTTTTACCTATCTGGACTGTAGGTAAAAATGTTTTTTGGCTTATCAAATTTGTGTCAATAAGTACGGTAACAGACTGCAAAAACTCTAGAATATGTAGGCCTAAAATGGCCAATTTTTTTGCACAGATAAATGAGGCCTGTTACGGAGCTACCACACTGACAAATATGTGTCCTGTTTTTTTGAAAAAATGCAAAATTTTGCTGTGTATAACTAGAGTGACAGACAGCAAAAAAAATGGAATACCGGCCTAAAGATTAGAGAACGCAAATATATGAGCTGGCTCGGAAATACTACAGTGACAAATATGTGACCTGTATTTTTTTCTTTTTTATGCTAAATAGTGCTGTATATAAATACAGTGACACACCGGAAAACACTGGAATACCGGCATAAAATGGCCAAACTTAGAGCACGTAGATATATGAGCTGTCACGGAGATACCACACTGCCACTTATGTGGCCTGTATTTTTTTATGCTAAATATTGCTGTATATAACTAGAGTGACAGAAAGCAAAAAAAAATGGAATACCAGCCTAAAATGGCCAAACTTGGGGCACGCAGATATATGAGCTGGCACGGAGATACCACACTGCCAAACATGTGGCCTGTATTTTTTTCTTTTTTATGCTAAGTAGTGCTGTATATAACTAGAGTGACAGACAGGAAAAAACATGGAATACCGACATAAAATGCCAAAACTTGGAGCACACAGATATATGAGCTGGCACGGAGATACCACATTGCCAATTATGTGGCTTTTTTTTTCTTTTTTATGCTAAGTACAGTAGTGCTGTATACAACTACAGTGACACACAGGAAAACACTGGAATACCAGCCCAAAATGGCCAAACTTGGAGCACGCAGATATATGAGCTGGCACGAAGATACCACACTGCCAATTATGTGGCCTGTATTTTTTCCCTTTTTATGCTAAATAGTGCTGTATATAACTAGAGTGACAGACAGCAAAAAAAATGGAAAACCGGCCTAAAATGCCAAAACTTGGAGCAAGCAGATATATGATGTGGAACGGAGATACCACACTGCCAAATATGTGGCCTGTATTTTTTTCTTTTTTATGCTAAATAGTGCTGTATATAACTACAGTGACACACAGGAAAACACTGGAATACCGGCCTAAAATGGCCAAACTTGGAGCACGCAGATATATGAGCTGGCACGGATATACCACACTGCCAATTATGTGGCCTGTATTTTTTTCTTTTTTATGTTAAATAGTGCCGTATATAACTAGAGTGACACACAGCAAAGAAATGGAATATAGGCCTAAAAAGCCCAAATTTTTAGCACACGGATGGATGAGGTGTGTCATAGATATACCACACTGTAAAATATGTGGCCTGTGTGTATTTTTTTTTGGATTCAGCAAAATGGTGACAAGAAATTGTGTAAGACACTCAAAAAAAATTCTACTCTACCGTACTGCATAAAAATGAAAGATTTCTCTGTGCACTCAAAACTGATTTTTGGGACCCCTTTAAAATTGCTGGAATTTCACACTGTGCTAGGAAAAGGATCTGGCTATATTGGGCAGTGTCAAAAAGCAAATGGAGAAAAAAAAGGACTCTGGATTGCTTTGCAATAAAATAAGCTCTACTAACCTGGCCAAAATTTTTTTCCTAGCCAATTAGACCTGGGGCTAGGTATATACAGTCAATATATCCTATAGGTAGCAGCAGCAAACAGTAAGGGAATGGACCCTCTTGATGTATGCACTAGAGATGAGCGACTTTCCCTTTTTTAGGGTTTCAAAAGTCTGGTCGAACGAAATCGGCAGACTATCGGGAAAAGTCAGAGGTCCGACTGAAACACGAAACCCAATGCAAGTCAATGGGGAAGCAAAGTCGCCATGGAGTGGAGGACAGTAAACACACCTACAGTGCCCATTTCAATGCCAACAACATAAATTCTTGGAGATCACGGCCCGGAAGGGTTCCAGTGTGGCCAGCAACTGCGACCGCTGGGGGACGGTTAGCGAGGTATTTACCTCCATATCCTAGATGGACCTATCGGCCTTGGCTTGGGCCAGCATGTCCAGGAGGGGGTCTTCCTCCCAGTCATTGGGCAAGTTGCTGACCGGTAGGATGGAGGCTTCACGTTCGTGATAACGTGCGGCACACACACGACGGCTGCTGCCGTCCGACCCAATGTGTCAGGAATAATCTGCAAGGATTTATAATTATCCCACTTCCACTTAGGAACTTGCAGCTCTCTGGCACCCCTTTTAGCCTCAGGTCAGTCAGGGATAATTAGTCGCCAAACGGGCCGCTTGGATGTGTGCTGGCTATTGGGCACGCTGCAATGAGGGAATTATAATTACTCCGGGCCACAGCCAGGAAATACACTTATAAAACCCGCTCCGTCACTGCCAACGCCACCCCATAGGTCAACACTTTACACCCCTTCTTTTTCGCTGCCACCAGCTACGATTTACTTAATTAACAATTTATCAAGAGGGTCCGTAGCAACCCCAAATTAGTAGCGTAGTTACTTCAGGCACGTGCTAATTCGTTTATAGAGCAGAAGGACCAAACTCAAAATTTTATATGTTTATTCCTAAAATGCAGGCAGTGTTTATACAGTATAAAAATATGTAACAAGCTGAGACAATACAATTATGTACAATGCAATTTAAAATAAAACAGGGTTAAAGGTGAAAAACTTACATGGCACTCTGTTAATTGCAGGCAAGACAGGCTGGGGGGAGGAGTCACACGTCATAGTTCATTTGGAGATCTTTCAGTCAAGTCATCTCCAGCTAGATCTGGGAGGGGGAAGCTAGTTGGAAAACATACCCCTGGCTTGTGACCTCACAAAAGAGGATGGTTTTCTGGCCACCTCCCATAGCTCAAAGTTACAGTTTTAAGCTCTGGAAATTTATAAGGCCCATAACTCAGCTTCGGAACTGAGCAGAATAACGGCAGATCTATCAGTGATCTTATTCTGAAATGACTGTTCTAACGAGTCCAAACTCAGATGAGCTAGTACCCTCTGCACCAGAGAATTCCATTTCTCTGGTTCTGATGACACTATGCTTTTGCCAGAACAACCGTCACGACGCCTGATGGAAGCACGTTTCAGAACAGCAGCTTTCGTGTCTCTAACATAAGCTCCCTGCGAGATATGACCAAAAGAATGAATTCCCATGATAAGTTTTGGGACCATCCTGCAGGGTTTGGAGAGAAAGAAATTCCTGAGGTGGGGCGAAAGGAAGGAGTAAGCTGTAATTTCAAACAGTGAATTGCAGCGAGGCTGCAGGCACAAGGGTGAAGAGGGGGGTGGTTTTGCTCTGTGCTGGTAAAAGACGATGGGGGTCGTAGTCCTCTTTGTGGAAAGTTCTAGAACAGCACAAGGAATGGAGCTCCCATTCCAGGGTATCATCACACCTCCCCCTCTTAGAGTGCGCTAAGGAGGCATGACCTGTCGGTAATCCACCATGCGCACCTCAGCGGGTTCGTCCGGGTAGTGGACCTTGCTCATGCCCATCTGGCAGTTTCCCGGCTTGATGGTCAGATCGGCCTGGTGAATACGCTTAAGCACCTCCTGGAGATGCTGAAGGTGTTCCTCCCAGGTGCAACTGAAGACGGCAATGTCGTCCAGGTACGCTACAGCGTACTTCTCCAGTCCCTGAAGCAGGTGGTTGATCATCCGCTGAAAAGTGGCAGGGGCATTCTTCATGCCAAAAGGCATGACCGTGGACTAATACAGTCAAAAAAGGGTCATAAAGGCAGATATCTCCTGCGCTGCAGGGCTCAGGGGAATCTGTCAGTATTCCCGGCTTAAATCCATGATGGATATGTACTTAGCATTTGCTAACCGCTCCAGCAGATCCTCGATGCGTGGCATTGGGTGCGCATCAGAGGTAGTGATGGCTGTTATGATTTGGTAGCTGAGGAGAGCAGGCAAAAACGGCAATACACCAGAGAGGTTGGAATCTACTGGATTGCAGTACCCTGACTAACCACCACAACTAAAGGCAGCCGTGGAGCGTTCCTAAGTTGGTCCTAGACGCCTCGTCACAGCCTGAGAGGTTAACTACACCTAAAGATAGAAAGAGGAAAGCTATCTGCCCCAGAGCAGATCCCCAAAGAACATAGGAAGCCCCCAAACATGTCATGGCGGTTAGACAAGAGGAAATACAGGCACAGACAGAAAATAGTATGAGCAAACGTTGGGGCCCAATCTTCTTAGAAAGAAAAGGATAGGAAGGACACTTACTGCAATCCAAAAAAAACCTAAATAATACCAACTCTACTAATTGCAAAAACACCTGAGATCATACGACCTCTACCACCTAAATTAGTTTTCTGGTGTAACAATACTAAGCCGCAGCCACTGAAAAAACTGGAAAAGGCAAATGAACAAATAACAGTGGCTCAGATAAATTGAGAGGAGCACAAGCCCCCGGAGGGGACCTGGCTGACCTCCACAGAAGTGCAGAGAACAATGCAAAAAGCAAGCACAAAAATAAAAGCAGAAAATATCTTATCTGATAGCAGAAGATGCAAGAAAGACTCAGCAAGCTTAAAAGTGAACCAGGAACCACAGTTGAGACAAGAACAATTGATCACCGGCAAACATGATGGGAGGGAACCTCCCTTATATAAGACCAGTCTGTAACTCCTGATTGCCAATCTTCACAATCTTCATTGAATGGTTCAGTACTGTTTGTAACCACCAGAGGGAGCTTCTGCTCAGAATTCATTTCTAACTAGAGTTGAGCATTCCGATTCCGCAAGTATCGGGTATCGGCCGATATTAGCTGTATCGGAATTCCGATAATTAGTTCCGATATATTACATATATCGTATACCGGAATCGGAAGTTCCCATAATTCTTTGAGAGGCAATGTGATTTTAGTCAGCCAATGAGGAATCCTAAGAAGTGTGGGCACATCCTGTACTGCTGCGGTCATGTTAACTAATGGCATGGCTGTGATTGGATGCTGAAATGATGTCAGAATGCACTATAAAAGGCGCAGCCGCCATTTTAGCGTCACTGTGCTGTGAATTCAGTTAGGGACAGAACGCTGCTGTGCTGACTCTGAGGGACAGTTAGAGATTGCGATTTTGTGTACTGTGCTCTAGGCAGGCTAGTTTACCAACCGCTGTGTAAAGCTTCCTTTTGCCTTGCAGTGTTGTTTTAACAGCTCTGTGCAAGGTGTGTGTGTGAGAGTGCAGGTGACGCTGCAGTTTGCTCTGCATCCAACCCTGTTTGTAGGCATCTGCACGTGTCACTCATAGACTCTTTTTTTTTCTTTAGTGTAATTCTTGCTGCTCCATTCAATTGAAATTATAGTGTGACGCGCTTCCATCCGTATACAATACATTGGTTGCAAACACTATAGAAGTACAGAAAGGAGCCTTTCACAGATAGTGAACAGTTGTGTGCAGTGTTCACTGTAGTCTGTGAGGTTTTTTTTTTTTGAGTGCAGATCCCGCTCCATTTAGTTCTTCAACCACTGCTGCTTGTACTCTGCTGAGCGTGTGTCACTGCCTCATCCTTTACATTTTTCTCAAATTGTTGCTGCTACATTCTATTTAAAAAAATCAAATCTATTAGTGTGACGTGCTTCCATCGTATCCAATACATTGGTTGCAAACAGTATAGAAGTCCACAAAGGAGCCGTTCAGAGATAGTGAACAGTTGTGTGCAGTGTTCACTGTAGTCTGTGAGGTTTTTTTTTTTAGAGGGCAGATCCCGCTCCATTTAGTTCGTCAACCACTGCTGCTTGTACTCTGCTGAGCGTGTCTCACTGCCTCATCCTTTACATTTTTCTCAAATTGTTGCTGCTACATTCTATTTAAAAAAATCAAATCTATTAGTGTGACGTGCTTCCATCCGTATCCAATACATTGGTTGCAAACAGTATAGAAGTCCACAAAGGAGCCTTTCAGAGATAGTGAACAGTTGTGTGCAGTGTTCACTGTAGTCTGTGAGTTTTTTTTTTTTGAGTGCAGATCCCGCTCCATTTAGTTCTTCAATCACTGCTGCTTGTACTCTGCTGAGCGTGTCTCACTGCCTCATCCTTTACATTTTTCTCAAATTGTTGCTGCTACATTCTATTTAAAAAAAATCAAATCTATTAGTGTGACGTGCTTCCATCCGTATCCAATACATTGGTTGCAAACACTATAGAAGTCCACAAAGGAGCCTTTCAGAGATAGTGAACAGTTGTGTGCAGTGTTCACTGTAGTCTGTGAGGTTTTTTTTTTTGAGTGCAGATCCCGCTCCATTTAGTTCTTCAACCACTGCTGCTTGTACTCTGCTGAGCGTGTGTCACTGCTTCATCCTTGACAGTTTTCTGTAATTGTTGCTGCTACATTATATTTCAAATAATTCAAATCTATTAGTGTGACGTGCTTCCATCATTATCCAATACATTGGTTGCAAACAATATAGAAGTACACAAACGGGCCTTTCACAGCTACTGAACAGTTGTGTGCATTGTTTACTGTAGTACAGAGGTTCTCATTTTTGGAGTGCAGATCCCGCTCCAGTTAGTTATTCAAACACTGCTGTTGTACTTGCTGAGCGTGTCTCACTGCCTCATCCTTGACATTCTTCCTAAGTTGTGTTGCTACATTCTATTTAAAAAAATCAAATCTATTAGTGTGACGTGCTTCCATCCGTATCCAATACATTGGTTGCAAACAGTATAGAAGTCCACAAAGGAGCCTTTCAGAGATAGTGAACAGTTGTGTGAAGTGTTCACTGTAGTCTGTGAGTTTTTTTTTTTTTGAGTGCAGATCCCGCTCCATTTAGTTCTTCAATCACTGCTGCTTGTACTCTGCTAAGCGTGTCTCACTGCCTCATCCTTTACATTTTTCTCAAATTGTTGCTGCTACATTATATTTCAAATAATTAAAATCTATTAGTGTGACGTGCTTCCATCATTATCCAATACATTGGTTGCAAACAATATAGAAGTACACAAACGGGCCTTTCACAGCTACTGAACAGTTGTGTGCATTGTTTACTGTAGTCAGAGGTTCTCATTTTGGAGTGCAGATCCCGCTCCAGTTAGTTATTCAAACACTGCTGCTTGTACTCTGCTGAGCGTGTCTCACTGCCTCATCCTTTACATTTTTCTCAAATTGTTGCTGCTACATTCTATTTAAAAAAAATCAAATCTATTAGTGTGACGTGCTTCCATCGTATCCAATACATTGGTTGCAAACAGTATAGAAGTCCACAAAGGAGCCTTCAGAGATAGTGAACAGTTGTGTGCAGTGTTCACTGTAGTCTGTGAGGTTTTTTTTTTTGAGGCAGATCCCGCTCCATTTAGTTCTCAACCACTGCTGCTTGTACTCTGCTGAGCGTGTTCACTGCTTCATCCTTACAGTTTTCTGTAATTGTTGCTGCTACATTATATTAAAAAAATCAAATCTATTAGTGTGACGTGCTTCCATCCGTATCCAATACATTGGTTGCAAACAGTATAGAAGTCCACAAAGGAGCCTTTCAGAGATAGTGAACAGTTGTGTGCAGTGTTCACTGTAGTCTGTGAGTTTTTTTTTTTTGAGTGCAGATCCTGCTCCATTTAGTTCTTCAATCACTGCTGCTTGTACTCTGCTGAGCGTGTCTCACTGCCTCATCCTTTACATTTTTCTCAAATTGTTGCTGCTACATTCTATTTAAAAAAAATCAAATCTATTAGTGTGACGTGCTTCCATCCGTATCCAATACATTGGTTGCAAACACTATAGAAGTCCACAAAGGAGCCTTTCAGAGATAGTGAACAGTTGTGTGCAGTGTTCACTGTAGTCTGTGAGGTTTTTTTTTTTTGAGTGCAGATCCCGCTCCATTTAGTTCTTCAATCACTGCTGCTTGTACTCTGCTGAGCGTGTTCACTGCTCATCCTTACATTTTTTCAAATTGTTGCTGCTACATTTATTTTAAAAAAAATCAAATCTATTAGTGTGACGTGCTTCCATGTTATCCAATACATTGGTTGCAAACATATAGAAGTCACAAAGGCCTTTCAAGTATGAACAGTTGTGTCAGTGTTTACTGTAGTCTGAGGTTTTTTTTTTTTGAGTGCAGATCCCGCTCCATTTAGTTTTCAACACTGCTGCTTGTACTCTGCTGAGCGTGTTCACTGCTTCATCCTTGACATTTCTCTAATTGTTGCTGCTACATTATATTTAAAAAATCAAATCTATTAGTGTGACGTGCTTCCATCATTATCCAATACATTGTTGCAAACATATAGAAGTCACAAAGGGCCTTTCACAGTATGAACAGTTGTGTGCATGTTTACTGTAGTCTGAGGTTCTATTTTTGGAGTGCAGATCCCGCTCCAGTTAGTTTTCAAACACTGCTGCTTGTACTCTGCTAGCGTGTCTCACTGCCTCATCCTTACATTTTTCTAATTGTTGTTGCTACATTTATTTAAAAATAAAATCTATTAGTGTGACGTGCTTCCATCTATCCAATACATTGGTTGCAAACAGTATAGAAGTCACAAAGGGCCTTTCAGAGATAGGTGCATTGTTAGTTTACTGTAGTCTGAGTTTTTTTTTTTTGAGTGCAGATCCCGCTCCATTTAGTTTTCAACACTGCTGCTTGTACTCTGCTAAGCGTGTCTCACTGCCTCATCCTTTACATTTTTCTCAAATTGTTGCTGCTACATTTATTTCAAAAAAAAATCTATTAGTGTGACGTGCTTCCATCATATCCAATACATTGGTTGCAAACATATAGAAGTACACAAACGGGCCTTTCACAGTATGAACAGTTGTGTGCATGTTTACTGTAGTCAGAGGTTCTCATTTTTGGAGTGCAGATCCCGCTCCATTGTTATTTCAACACTGCTGCTTGTACTCTGCTGAGCGTGTTCACTGCTCATCCTTTACATTTTTCTCAATTGTTGCTGCTACATTTATTTAAAAAAATCAAATCTATTAGTGTGACGTGCTTCCATCCGTATCCAATACATTGGTTGCAAACAGTATAGAAGTCCACAAAGGAGCCTTTCAGAGATAGTGAACAGTTGTGTGCAGTGTTCACTGTAGTCTGTGAGGTTTTTTTTTTTTTGAGTGCAGATCCGCTCCATTTAGTTCTTCAACCACTGCTGCTTGTACTCTGCTGAGCGTGTGTCACTGCTCATCCTTACATTTTCTAATTGTTGCTGCTACATTACTATTTAAAAAAATCAAATCTATTAGTGTGACGTGCTTCCATCAGTATCCAATACATTGGTTGCAAACAGTATAGAAGTCCACAAAGGAGCCTTTCAGAGATAGTGAACAGTTGTGTGCAGTGTTCACTGTAGTCTGTGAGGTTTTTTTTTTTTGAGTGCAGATCCCGCTCCATTTAGTTCTTCAATCACTGCTGCTTGTACTCTGCTGAGCGTGTCTCACTGCCTCATCCTTTACATTTTTCTCAAATTGTTGCTGCTACATTCTATTTAAAAAAAATCAAATCTATTAGTGTGACGTGCTTCCATCCGTATCCAATACATTGGTTGCAAACACTATAGAAGTCCACAAAGGAGCCTTTCAGAGATAGTGAACAGTTGTGTACAGTGTTCACTGTAGTCTGTGAGGTTTTTTTTTTTTGAGTGCAGATCCCGCTCCATTTAGTTCTTCAACCACTGCTGCTTGTACTCTGCTGAGCGTGTGTCACTGCTTCATCCTTGACAGTTTTCTGTAATTGTTGCTGCTACATTATATTTCAAATAATTCAAATCTATTAGTGTGACGTGCTTCCATCATTATCCAATACATTTTTTGCAAACAATATAGAAGTACACAAACGGGCCTTTCACAGCTACTGAACAGTTGTGTGCATTGTTTACTGTAGTCAGAGGTTCTCATTTTTGGAGTGCAGATCCCGCTCCAGTTAGTTATTCAAACACTGCTGCTTGTACTCTGCTGAGCGTGTCTCACTGCCTCATCCTTGACATTCTTCTCTAATTGTTGTTGCTACATTCTATTTAAAAAAAATCAAATCTATTAGTGTGACGTGCTTCCATCCGTATCCAATACATTGGTTGCAAACAGTATAGAAGTCCACAAAGGAGCCTTTCAGAGATAGTGAACAGTTGTGTGCAGTGTTCACTGTAGTCTGTGAGGTTTTTTTTTTTGAGTGCAGATCCCGCTCCATTTAGTTCTTCAACCACTGCTGCTTGTACTCTGCTGAGCGTGTGTCACTGCTTCATCCTTGACAGTTTTCTGTAATTGTTGCTGCTACATTATATTTAAAAAAATCAAATCTATTAGTGTGACGTGCTTCCATCTGTATCCAATACATTGGTTGCAAACAGTATAGAAGTCCACAAAGGAGCCTTTCAGAGATAGTGAACAGTTGTGTGCAGTGTTCACTGTAGTCTGTGAGTTTTTTTTTTTTTTTGAGTGCAGATCCCGCTCCATTTAGTTCTTCAATCACTGCTGCTTGTACTCTGCTGAGCGTGTCTCACTGCCTCATCCTTTACATTTTTCTCAAATTGTTGCTGCTACATTCTATTTAAAAAAAATCAAATCTATTAGTGTGACGTGCTTCCATCAGTATCCAATACATTGGTTGCAAACACTATAGAAGTCCACAAAGGAGCCTTTCAGAGATAGTGAACAGTTGTGTGCAGTGTTCACTGTAGTCTGTGAGGTTTTTTTTTTGAGTGCAGATCCCGCTCCATTTAGTTCTTCAACCACTGCTGCTTGTACTCTGCTGAGCGTGTCTCACTGCCTCATCCTTTACATTTTTCTCAAATTGTTGCTGCTACATTATATTTCAAATAATTAAAATCTATTAGTGTGACGTGCTTCCATCATTATCCAATACATTGGTTGCAAACAATATAGAAGTACACAAACGGGCCTTTCACAGCTACTGAACAGTTGTGTGCATTGTTTACTGTAGTCAGAGGTTCTCATTTTTTGAGTGCAGATCCCGCTCCAGTTAGTTATTCAAACACTGCTGCTTGTACTCTGCTGAGCGTGTCTCACTGCCTCATCCTTGACATTCTTCTCTAATTGGTGCTGCTCCATTCTTTTTCAAATAACTCAAATCTATTAGTGTGACGCGCTTCCATCCGTATCAATACATTGGTTGCAAACAGCCTTTTTGTTAAGGTACAGTATTATATCGACATTGTACAGGTGTCGCTATTCAGTCTGATAACTAGATATCATTCACCTTTTCTATCAGTTGTCGTTGTTTCAGCACCACTTGCAGGTATATATTTAGCTATTGTGACTATGCACTATTGACTTTAACAAGGTAATGCATGATTTTTGTTACCGATTCTCATTTTTACATGATGGACCTTTATGATATGGGTTGTTAAATTTGTATTTAAATATGTATTTTTTCAAATGACACAAATATAAGTAATGTTCAAGAGGACTAGTCCTACATCCATTGTTTCCACAATATTACAGGTTTACATCACGTACCTTAATCAACAATGGATTAGTAAATTTACTTGTATGCTTTTATTTAAAAGCCAAGAACACTGAAGGCTAACCTTCGCACTGCAGCTGTTGTCAAAGTTCAACCCACATTATGCACTTCCAACATTGCAGCATTTGAGGCATGATGTGAGTTGGATTTGTCTAAGTTATGGAGTGACAAGGTTCACCATCAGTACCCTATAGCATAAGTAGGCTTTTGTGTTAGCATTTGTGTTCCACATGTGGATATCTGCAGTAATATGTCACAATTATTTTGTTACAGATTTGTGACAAAGACTAATAATTTTATGGTTTTAAAGGTGACGTTTCACTTGTTTACAGTTTAGAAATAAGGGTGTAGCCTCTTATCTATGTGTAGCAGTAGGCACTTTAACATGTCATGTTTTTTTCAACATGTGTAGCTAGCTAGCAGTAATTTTTGCCAGACACACAGCAGGGGAACAGCAGGCATTACTGAACCCCACAAACACATCAGCGATTTTTTGATCTGTGCATCCAACACTTGTGAGCAGCAACTGGCAGTGTTGTAGCCCAGGGAGTAGAGTTCAGGTGGTAGAAAGATGAACATAACAGGAGACATGGATAACGTTGCCAACCAGTTAATTAATCTGAAACCGGACAGGCAAATTCATGCGAGATCCATGCCTTGTTCATTTTCAGAAAACTAAACCGGTCTACATTAACAGAGGATAGTCGCATGCTACGGTGTGTTAGTACACCACCTGCAGCACTAAAGAAGCGCTCCGATAATACACTGGCAGCAGGGCAAGCCAGCACCTCCAATGCATACTGGCTAAGCTCTGGCCATGTATCCAGCTTAGAGACCCAAAACTTGAATGGGAAGAGCCATCTGGGAGTACACTGAGAGGCCAAGACATGTAGTCTGTCACCATCTTACGGAAACTTTGCCTCCTGCTGAGTGGAGCCGTCTCGGATGGTGTAGACATTAGTGGCGCTGCCACAAAACTTCGCCACATTTGGAACATTCTGGTCTTGCTGTTGTGAATGTGATAGAAATGAATTCTGAGCAGAAGTCCCTCTGGTGGTTACAAACAGTACTGAACTATCCAATGAAGATTTTGAAGATTGGAGATCAGGTGTTACTGACTGGTCTTATATAAGGGAGGTTCCCTCTCATCAGGGTTGACGGTGATTAATTGTTCTGGTCTCATCTTTGATTCCTGTACACTTTGTAGCTTGCTGTTTCGTGCCTGCATCTTTTGCTAACAGATAAGACATTTTCTTCTTTTTTTATTTTTTTTTGTTTTTTTTTTAGCATATTGTTCTGCACTTCTGTGGGGGTCTGCCGGGTCCCCTTGGGGGTTTGTGCTCCTCTCAGTTTAGTTCAGCCACTGTTGTTTGTTCATTTTCCTTTTCCATTTTTTTCTGTGGCTGCTGTTTATTTTTTGTTACACCAGAGAACTAATTAAGGTGGTAGAGGTCGTGTGATCTCAGGTGTTTTTGTAATTAGTAGAGTTGGTACTTTTCAGTGTTTTTTTGTGATTGCAGAAAGTGCCCTTCCTATCCTTTTCTATTTATGAAGTTTGGGCCCCAACATTTGCTCATACAATTTTCTGTCTGTGTCAGTATTTCTTCTTGTGTAACCGCCATTACATGTTTGGGGGCTTTCTATGTTCTTTGTGGATCTGCTCCGGGGCAGATAGCTTTCCTCTTTCTATCTTTAGGTGTAGTTAGCTTCTCAGGCTGTGACGAGGCGTCTAGGACCAATGTAGGTACGCTCCACGGCTGCCTTTAGTTGTGGTGGTTAGTCAGGGTACTGCAATCCCATAGATTCCAACCTCTCTGGTGTATTGCCTTTTTTGCCTGCTCTCCTCAGCTACCAAATCATAACATCTTGCCCTGCGCAGAGGCGCTGCTTGTGCTCCCTCTTGTTGCAGAGCTGTCTCCACTGCCTCGACGCACAGAGCTGCTTTGTAAAGAAGTAGTAGCAGCAGTGCTCTCGGCTGGAATGGAGAACATTATGGATTGCACCAGTGTGTCTTGGTACTCTCGCATTTTACGCTCCCGGTTCAACGGTGTGATGAGGCTTTGTAAGTTGTCCCGGTAGTGAGGGTCTAGGAGGGTGGACACCCAATAATCAGACGTGGTGAGAATGTGGGCGATGCGGCGGTCGTTTCTCAGGCACTGCATCATGAAATCAACCATGTGCTGCAGACTCACAACTGGCCAAGAAACGCTGTCCCCTGCAAGAGGCGTCATCTCTGCCTGCTCTGCATCACCCCACCCTCGCTATACATACTGACTAGAGCGTTGTGTACCTCCCTCTGGAGCAATGTCTTCCTCCTCCATTTACTCCTCCTCATCCTCCTCACAAAGTGAGACCTGCCCAGCCCTTTGTGAGGAACCACGTTGCGCTGACTGTCCAGAAGGTGATGGAATTTGTGACTCCTCATCCTCCACCTCTTCCAAAACCTCATCCCTTAGTGCTTGCATTGTTTTTTTGAAGCAGGCAGATAAGGGGGACAGTCAGGCTGACTAGTGCATCATCTGCACTCGCCATCCGCGTTGACTAATCAAACGCACGCAAAATGTGGCAGATGTCCTTCATAGAGTCCTTCGCCAGTCCTTACACTGGCTGCCCATTCATTATAGTATCCAATTCAAAGTACTGGTTGTCACCCACAAAGCTCTCCACAGTGCAGCACCCTCCTACATCTCCTCCCTCATTTCTATCTATCGGCCTAACCGACTGCTGCGCTCTGCAAACGACCTTCGACTAACCTCTGCACTAATCCGTACCTCCCACTCCCGAATACAAGACTTCTCCCGTGCTGCGCCAATCCTCTGGAATGCTCTACCCCAAGAAATTAGGACTATCCGCAATTAGCATGGTTTCAGGCGCTCCCTCAAAAGACATTTGTTCAGAGCGGCCTATCACATTCACTAATCAAAGTCATTCTATGTGCAAGTCTGTGTGTGTAGCCCATTCACTATCTCCATCCATCCATCACTCCCTCAAAATGGCTGGACCATCATTGTAAATACACCATTGTATATAAACACCTGTACTTTGTATCTCCCCCACCTCATTGTAGATTGTAAGCTGTCACGAGCAGGGGCGGCTTATATTGCTTTAATTATTGTATTGTTAACGTTGTTACTTATGACTTGTGTTCTGAAACTGTTAAACTGTAAAGCGCTGCGGAATATGTTGGCACTATATAAATAAAGATTATTATTATTATTATTATAGAGGCCCAGTCAGTAGTGGTGAAGTGTGAACGGCGCAAATTGCGAGTTGATTGCGCCTGATGCAGTTGATACTCCATTACTGTTGGCTGCTGCTCACACAACCGCTCCAACATATGTAACGTCGAATTCCACCTGGTGGGTACGTGACATATGATGCGATGTTCAGGAAGGCGAAATCTGCGTTGCAGACCTGCAATCAGCAATCTGGCCATGCTGGAACGTCGCAAGTGAGCGCACTCTAGGCGGACCTTGTGCAGCAGTGCATCAAGATCCGGATAGTCCCTCAAAAAACTGCACGACCAAGTTGAGCACATGTGCCAGACATGGTATGTGAGTGAGGTTGCCAAGGCCCAGAGCTGCCACCAGATTTCGGTCATTGTCACACACTACCAAGCCTGGCTAGAGATTCGCTGCCAAAAACCACACGTCGCTCTCCTGGTTGATGGCATTCCAGAGCTCCTGCGCTGTGTGGCTTCGATTCCACATGGAAATTAATTTCAGGACGGCCTGTTGACGTTTGGACACGGCTGTGCTCATATCGGTCGCAACAGGTAAGCGTTCATGGGTCCATGTGGAGGTAGACCGTGACGGCTCCTGCAGCGACGATTCTGAGGAACTGGAGTAGGAGGAGGAGTCAATGTGTACAGACTTGATTCCTGCAATCCTTGGAGTTGGCAGAACACGTACAGCGCCACTCACAAGATCAGTACCCGGCTCCACAACATTGACCCAATGGGCAGTGAGGGAAAGCTATCGTCCCTGGCCATGGGTGTTAGAACCCTCTTGTTAGGTTTTGTTTCAGTTTGATGGTCACATGAACTTTTTTCCCTATTTTGTCTGGCTGCGCCCTTCTGGCTTTGCTTGACTTCATTGTATTATCTACTGTTAAGCTAGCCGGGTGCTTAGGTGCCTTACTCAGTCAGTTTTGCTTGATCTTTGTATCTCAAAGTATTTTGTTTTCTGTGAAATTATCCCTGCTACAATTTCTGTTAGGAGGTGTCCACCTTTTCTCCCAGTCCCTAGATATTGTAGGGATTCCTCCCTCGCAACTATAAGTCTTCGTTCAGACTAGCTGAGGACTTTAGCGGGTCTGGTCGCAGGATCAGGTTCCCCGTTACATCGTAGGGATTCAGCTTAGTTCTATTGTAGGGACAGAATTCCCTTCTTTTCTTAGTGCTTGTAGCAGATAATAACAATGGGTACTGGTCCACGCATCGGTCGTCAGGTGGACCTTGCTACTGAGGGCGTTTACTAGCGCATGTTTAATTTTTCCCTCAACATGCTTTTGCAGACCAGGGACGGCTTGCCTGCTGAAATGAAATCTGAAATGAAAGCTGGGCACACTCAGGTAGGTATAATGGGTAAATTTATTTACGTACAGTAGTCACTATATCAAACGTTTCGGTCTTTATTGACCTTCCTCAGTGAACTACAAAAAGAAGGGGATGAAACTGATAACTTTACATCGAAATAAGGTATATACAATAAGAGTACAAGGGTCAAATATAGTCAGCAGCAAATAACATAAAGATACTGCCAATATCATGCCTTAACAAGAGTATACAATATCATGAATGTGGTAATAAAGAGTACATGGACATAATTGGACGTACCTTAGTGATAGTGACAGTTGTCATTAATGTAAATGGTTAAGGTTTAGCTGCATGCAATCTAAGGAACATAGATATAAAGTGATGTTCATGGTAAGTGCACAGTGCTGTGGGGTCATACCTAAACTGCCCAAGAGTACCTACCATTGTAGCCGGGTAGTAATAACATGAAGGAGCTATGGTGCAAAAAATAATAATAAATAAGTGGAGGGTATACTATATGGTATAATCCTTATATAGAGAGGATATCACATACCCGAAAAGGACTACTGCTGATACTAATGGTCAGATGATGCAAGCTGTGAAAACACTGTGGCAGAGATCATTACTGTGAAGTGTGAAACAGTAGCATCATCTGCGTTGTCTGTGAATAGTCACGGACTTACACTTACCCGGAGTGGAAGACAAGAGTGGTATAGCTTCAGACGCGGCATCCACCGCATGTCATATGGGAAGCAGGAAGCGGGTTTGTGGCGTGCGTCCATATATAATGGAAGTGACGTGAAATGAGCTCGTGGCTGTGCACGGCGCTCTAGGAAGTGCGAAGGACCGGAAGTGATGTAAGCGTTCCACAGTGGTGAACGCTGTGCGTTCCACAGATGGGAGTGTCCTAGGTTTGCGTTCCAGAAGATTAGTGCTTGCGTGTCACCAGCAGTAAGACGTTCAGTGAGTGAGAGGAATATTCGGGAGTGAACATATATAGAGAGTAAAGTGGCCATCTTAAAGTATATTCAGTGAAGACGGTTCTGAAAAGTAAATGAATAAAAGTTAAACATAATATAGGAGTACTTTTGCACATACAGTAACATACTGCAGCAGAATATGTTCCAATTGCTCAGGAAGCATCTGTCACTTTTGGTACTATAAAAATCACAAAAATGCATAAAGATCATAATCTTTGTTTAGACCCTTGGGATGTAATGTGTTCTACTCATGTATCCAGTACGCTTCCCTGCATTTGAGCAGAGTGATACAATCACCTCCTCGTCGGGGTATGGGGACATGTTCCAACACCTGGAAACGTAACTGGGCTACATTATGACCCTTAGAGACAAAATGTTGCGGAATAGGGAGGAGTAAATCTTTACATCGGATAGTCGATTTATGTTTGGATATCCTGTTTTTTATGCTCTGTGTTGTTTCACCAATGTACAGCAAGCCACATGGGCATTTAATCAGATACACAACGAAATTAGAGTCGCAGGTGAAGTACTGATTAATGGTGTAACGTTTACCTGTATACGGATGATGTACAGTGTTACCTCTAAGAATGTTATTACATTGGTTACAACTGAGACAAGGGAACGTACCCATTTTAGGGTTGGATAGAAATCTTTGTTTTATGGTAGGTTTCTTAGAGCCAAAGTCTGCACGGACTAAAGTATCCCGTAGGTTACGTGCTCTCCTAAAACAAGGTAAGAAAGGTTGTTTGAAAGCCTCTATGGTGGGATGTGCAGCTTGTAGAATATGCCAGTATTTCCGTATACTCGTGTGGATTTTGTAGGCCGCCGGATGGTAGTCATGTACAAAGGGGATACGAGTGTTTTGATCCATATCAGTATTCCTTGTACGAGGGGGTTTGTAGATAACGGTGTGGGCTGGATAACCCCTGTCAAGGAATTTAGACTTCATTTCTTGTATACGGAGTGTACGGGATTCTGGATCAGAGACTATTCTTGTCACCCGTTGTATCTGAGATTGTGGAATGGAATCTTTCATCCTCTGAGGATGGAAACTAGTAAAATGTAATAAGCTATTTCTGTCTGTTGGTTTTGAATAAAGGTCAGTAGATAAGTTACCAAGGGAATCTTTAAGCACCAAGGTGTCCAAAAAGCTAAGTCGATGTAAGTCATAAGTCATAGTAAAGTCAAGACCGGGCCAGGATGTCTTGAGAAAGTTAAAGAAGATATTGAGTGATGTCAAGTCACCTTTCCAAACGCAAAAGATATCATCTATATATCTCTTCCACACCAGGACATTGGTGAGGAAGAGATCATTTTGGTAGATGAGGGTGTCCTCGAAGTGGGCCATATAGGCATTGGCATAAGGATGCGCCACGTTCGAGCCCATGGCTGTGCCCTTTACTTGAAGGTAGTAGTCATCTTCAAATAGAAAAAAAATTTTTGTCAAAACTTGAGTGAGTAGGTCACAGCAGAGATCCGTTTGGTCAGGATGCAACCAGAACTAGATAATAGAAGACGTGTAGAGGCTACACCCTCTATGTGTGGGATGGAAGTGTATAGATCTCGTACGTCAAAGGAGACTAATAGGGCCTCAGTGGGTATGGGGGTGATAGACCGAATGATTGAAAGAAAAGAGCCGGTATCCAGGAGGAAAGAAGTGGTATTTTTGATTAGTGGAGTGATGATCTTCTCCAGGTAGATAGATAGTGGAGATAGTATTGAATCGGTCGAAGCCACTATAGGTCGCCCAGGAGGATTGTGTAAATTCTTATGAATTTTTGGGAGGACATAAAAGACGGGCGTGATGGGATTTTTCTTAACCAGAAAATCGCTCGTCTTTTTGTCCAGGACACCTATCGCTAAGAACCGATCCAAAGTATCCAGAATATCATTCTGGATTTGTGTGGTCGGGTTACCAGGTAATTTAGTATATGTGGTGATATCGCTGAGTTGGCGATGTACCTCACTGGTATATAGGGCCTTGTCCATCACTACAATAGCTCCACCTTTGTCGGCTGGTTTAATTATTATCTCATGTGATTGTTGTAGGGACTTTAGGGCCTGTCTGTCTAGAGAAGTTAGGTTAGAAGGAAAATGTATACGCCTCGATCACTCTCCTGCCGGAGTTGTTGAAAAGATGTGTCGACAAATTTGATAAATGTTTCCAGAGCATGGGACCCGGGGGGTGGTCTAAAAGTGCTTTTTGTGCGTAAGCCCAGGCTATCAGCAGTGATACAGTTAGAATGGGGTGTGGAGAGACTAGGGGTATTGGTCTGATTGGCAAAATATACTTTTAGCCGTAATAGCCTATAGAATCTTTGCAGATCCATATCGAGGTTGAAAGTGTTGTTCTTGTAGCTAGGACAGAAGGACAAACCCTTCTGTAAAACTTTATGTTCGGCTATCCCTAGTGATTTAGAAGAGATGTTCAACACCAGTGAGTTGATACCTGGGAGCGTGTCACCCGGGTTGAGTCCATGTTTCTTGGACCTTCGGTTCCCCCGCCTGGGCCTCTTCTTCTTTGTTGGCGTCTCGGACGGCCTAAAAAACGGTCCTGATAGGTTGATCTTTCTGATCTCTCCAGATCTGAACCAGAGGTTGAAGCCTCCGGTGAGGAACGATATGTTGATCTTGCTGAGAACTTTCTGGAAGAGGGTCTGTCCCGCCATTTATAGACCCTATCTAGTTCATAGTCCTCTTGATCACGCTGGAACTTGAGTCGTTTCCGTTGTTCTATGTCTCGGCGATGTTGGGTAATATTATCCTCTACTTTACTTTTCAAGGAATTGAAGTCTTCCGTGGAATTAGTCGCTAGAAGTTGACTCTCAAGATTCTTGATCCTTTCTTCACTGGCAACAATTTCTTTGTGGAGATGCTCCAATGTCAGGACCATGAGATCAAAAGAACATTTATTTAATATGAGTTCAAATTTAGAGCAAAATTCTGTAGAGTCGCTAAAGAGTGTAGGGCGGAGTGATACCCGGAGACCCCGTGGAATACGTTGAGCTTTTAAGTACTCAGTCAGGGTTGCCCCGTGCAATTCCAAACCCGTGTGGTGCCGAAGTTCCCGTTCCCAGTCACGGCCCCTGGTTTCACTGGGGGGGATCTTAAGAAAATCACTTGATACTTTCGATAAAGCAATGATACTGGAAGTCTCCTCTGGGTTATAGGAGAATGTGAGCGAGGTCATGACCCAAAGAAAGGCGTGCTTAGCGTAAGGGGTAAACTAGTAATATAAGCACCGCTAGCACAGCCAAATGGTGGAGGTGCACCAGTAGGTTCCCAAGCCGTAAATACTGAAATGAAAGCTGGGCACACTCAGGTAGGTATAATGGGTAAATTTATTTACGTACAGTAGTCACTATATCAAACATTTCGGTCTTTATTGACCTTCCTCAGTGAACTACAAAAAGAAGGGGATGAAACTGATAACTTTACATCGAAATAAGGTATATACAATAAGAGTACAAGGGTCAAATATAGTCAGCAGCAAATAACATAGAGATACTGCCAATATCATGCCTTAACAAGAGTATACAATATCATGAATGTGGTAATAAAGAGTACATGGACATAATTGGATGTACCTTAGTGATAGTGACAGTTGTCATTAATGTAAATGGTTAAGGTTTAGCTGCATGCAATCTAAGGAACATAGATATAAGACTTCAATTCCTTGAAAAGTAAAGTAGAGGATAATATTACCCAACATCGCCGAGACAGAGAACAACGGAAACGACTCAAGTTCCAGCGCGATAAAGAGGACTATGAACTAGATAGGGTCTATAAATGGCGGGACAGACCCTCTTCCAGAAAGTTCTCAGCAAGATCGACATATCGTTCCTCACCGGAGGCTTCAACCTCTGGTTCCGATCTGGAGAGATCAGAAAGATCAACCTATCAGGACCGTTTTTTAGGCCGTCCGAGACGCCAACAAAGAAGAAGAGGCCCAGGCGGGGGAACCGAAGGTCCAAGAAACATGGACTCAACCCGGGTGACACGCTCCCAGGTATCAACTCACTGGTGGTGAACATCTCTTCTAAATCACTAGGGATAGCCGAACATAAAGTTTTACAGAAGGGTTTGTCCTTCTGTCCTAACTACAAGAACAACACTTTCAACCTCGATATGGATCTGCAAAGATTCTATAGGCTATTACGGCTAAAAGTATATTTTGCCAATCAGACCAATACCCCTAGTCTCTCCACACCCCATTCTAACTGTATCACTGCTGATAGCCTGGGCTTACGCACAAAAAGCACTTTTAGACCACCCCCTCGGGTCCCATGCTCTGGAAACATTTATCAAATTTGTCGACACATCTTTTCAACAACTCCGGCAGGAGAGTGATCGAGGCCGTATACATTTTCCTTCTAACCTAACTTCTCTAGACAGACAGGCCCTAAAGTCCCTACAACAATCACATGAGATAATAATTAAACCAGCCGACAAAGGTGGAGCTATTGTAGTGATGGACAAGGCCCTATATACCAGTAAGGTACATCGCCAACTCAGCGATATCACCACATATACTAAATTACCTGGTAACCCGACCACACAAATCCAGAATGATATTCTGGATACTTTGGATCGGTTCTTAGTGATAGGTGTCCTGGACAAAAAGACGAGCGATTTTCTGGTTAAGAAAAATCCCATCACGCCCGTCTTTTATGTCCTCCCAAAAATTCATAAGAATTTACACAATCCTCCTGGGCGACCTATAGTGGCTTCGACCGATTCAATACTATCTCCACTATCTATCTACCTGGAGAAGATCATCACTCCACTAATCAAAAATACCGCTTCTTTCCTCCTGGATACCGGCTCTTTTCTTTCAATCATTCGGTCTATCACCCCCATACCCACTGAGGCCCTATTAGTCTCCTTTGACGTACGAGATCTATACACTTCCATCCCACACATAGAGGGTGTAGCCTCTACACGTCTTCTATTATCTAGTTCTGGTATGCATCCTGACCAAACGGATCTCTGCTGTGACCTACTCACTCTAGTTTTGACAAAAAATTTTTTCTATTTGAAGATGACTACTACCTTCAAGTAAAGGGCACAGCCATGGGCTCGAACGTGGCGCCTCCTTATGCCAATGCCTATATGGCCCACTTCGAGGACACCCTCATCTACCAAAATGATCTCTTCCTCACCAATGTCCTGGTGTGGAAGAGATATATAGATGATATCTTTTGCGTTTGGAAAGGTGACTTGACATCACTCAATATCTTCTTTAACTTTCTCAAGACATCCTGGCCCGGTCTTGACTTTACTATGAATTATGACTTACATCGACTTAGCTTTTTGGACACCTTGGTGCTTAAAGATTCCCTTGGTAACTTATCTACTGACCTTTATTCAAAACTAACAGACAGAAATAGCTTATTACATTTTACTAGTTTCCATCCTCAGAGGATGAAAGATTCCATTCCACAATCTCAGATACAACGGGTGACAAGAATAGTCTCTGATCCAGAATCCCGTACACTCTGTATACAAGAAATGCAGTCTAAATTCCTTGACAGGGGTTATCCAGCCCACACCGTTATCTACAAACCCCCTCGTACAAGGAATACTGATATGGATCAAAACACTCGTATCCCCTTTGTACATGACTACCATCCGGCGGCCTACAAAATCCACACGAGTATACGGAAATACTGGCATATTCTACAAGCTGCACATCCCACCATAGAGGCTTTCAAACAACCTTTCTTATCTTGTTTTAGGAGAGCACGTAACCTACGGGATACTTTAGTCCGTGCAGACTTTGGCTCTAAGAAACCTACCATAAAACAAAGATTTCTATCCAACCCTAAAATGGGTACGTTACCTTGTCTCAGTTGTAACCAATGTAATAACATTCTTAGAGGTAACACTGTACATCATCCGTATACAGGTAAACGTTACACCATTAATCAGTACTTCACCTGCGACTCTAATTTCGTCGTGTATCTGATTAAATGCCCATGTGGCTTGCTGTACATTGGTGAAACAACACAGAGCATAAAAAACAGGATATCCAAACATAAATCGACTATCCGATGCAAAGATTTACTCCTCCCTATTCCGCAACATTTTGTCTCTAAGGGTCATAATGTAGCCCAGTTACGTTTCCAGGTGTTGGAACATGTCCCCATACCCCGACGAGGAGGTGATCGTATCACTCTGCTCAAACGCAGGGAAGCGTACTGGATACATGAGTTGAACACATTACATCCCAAGGGTCTAAACAAAGATTATGATCTTTATGCATTTTTGTGATTTTTATAGTACCAAAAGTGACAGATGCTTCCTGAGCAATTGGAACATATTCTGCTGCAGTATGTTACTGTATGTGCAAAAGTACTCCTATATTATGTTTAACTTTTATTCATTTACTTTTCAGAACCGTCTTCACTGAATATACTTTAAGATGGCCACTTTACTCTCTATATATGTTCACTCCCGAATATTCCTCTCACTCACTGAACGTCTTACTGCTGGTGACACGCAAGCACTAATCTTCTGGAACGCAAACCTAGGACACTCCCATCTGTGGAACGCACAGCGTTCACCACTGTGGAACGCTTACATCACTTCCGGTCCTTCGCACTTCCTAGAGCGCCGTGCACAGCCACGAGCTCATTTCACGTCACTTCCATTATATATGGACGCACGCCACAAACCCGCTTCCTGCTTCCCATATGACATGCGGTGGATGCCGCGTCTGAAGCTATACCACTCTTGTCTCCCACTCCGGGTAAGTGTAAGTCCGTGACTATTCACAGACAACGCAGATGATGCTACTGTTTCACACTTCACAGTAATGATCTCTGCCACAGTGTTTTCACAGCTTGCATCATCTGACCATTAGTATCAGCAGTAGTCCTTTTCGGGTATGTGATATCCTCTCTATATAAGGATTATACCATATAGTATACCCTCCACTTATTTATTATTATTTTTTGCACCATAGCTCCTTCATGTTATTACTACCCGGCTACAATGGTAGGTACTCTTGGGCAGTTTAGGTATGACCCCACAGCACTGTGCACTTACCATGAACATCACTTTATATCTATGTTCCTTAGATTGCATGCAGCTAAACCTTAACCATTTACATTAATGACAACTGTCACTATCACTAAGGTACGTCCAATTATGTCCATGTACTCTTTATTACCACATTCATGATATTGTATACTCTTGTTAAGGTATGATATTGGCAGTATCTCTATGTTATTTGCTGCTGACTATATTTGACACTTGTACTCTTATTGTATATACCTTATTTCGATGTAAAGTCATCAGTTTCATCCCCTTCTTTTTGTAGTTCACTGAGGAAGGTCAATAAAGACCGAAACGTTTGATATAGTGACTACTGTACGTAAATAAATTTACCCATTATACATACCTGAGTGTGCCCAGCTTTCATTTCAGTATTTACGGCTTGGGAACCTACTGGTGCACCTCCACCATTTGGCTGTGCTAGCGGTGCTTATATTACTTGCTGAAATGAAATCGGCTTGGCACATTGTATTGTGGGACTGACAATGATATTAATTTACGGAAACTGTCATTCTCCACCAGCCTGAATGACAGCATTTCAAGAGACAGGAGTTTTGCAATGCCAGCATTCAGAGCCTGTGCTCGTGGATGGTTTGCCGAGTATGGCCGTCTTTTATCCCATGCCTGTGCTACCGATGGCTGTTTTGTGGCCTGGAAGTGTGAGGATGACAGGGAACTTGCTGCTGTGTGTGGAATAACACTTTGTCTCTGGACAACAGTGACCGAGGTTCTTCCATGGCGATCCTGTGAGGAAGCAGAACCAGCTGTGTGTGAGCTTGATGAAGAGGCTTCAACACAACCTGAAGATGTAGGTGCTGCTGTAGGTTGGCCTACATCTCCAGTGTGTCTTTGTAACTCAACTACGTGCTTTGTCCGCACATGTTTCCACATATTAGTGGTATTGAGGTTACTGACACTTTTACCTCTTTTTACTTTTTGATTACACAGTTTGCATTTGACATAGCAAATATCATCTGCAAGTGTGTCAAAAAAGGACCACGCAGTGGAAGTCCTGGGAGCGCACGTTTTGACTTTTGGAAGACAACTGCTCCGAACAGGTGGCAAAATGGAGGCTACAGGAAACCGAGTCTGCAGCCTAACTCTCCCTCCTGTTTGTACCGTTGGGGCAATGTCTTCCTCTATCTTCCTTCTATCACTAACCACTTCTCTAGGCCTCTCACAGCTTTCAAGCTCTGAGACACACAAGGATGGTAACACCCTTGACCTGGTCTTTGTCCGCCTCTGTTCAATCTACCACCTAAATAACTCACCGCTTCCACTGTCTGACCACAACATTCTCTCCTTCACGCTCACAAATCCTCCACCACCCCAGCGCACTCCTACCTACCACACATTCAGAAATCTACAAGCCATTAACCCTCAGACACTTTCAGATTCCCTACACTCATCACTGTCCCCAATCTCCTCTTTTTCCAGTCCTGATCTGGCTGTTCATCACTACAATGACACTCTTAGAAGCACCCTTGACCAAGTAGCGCCGCTCACCCTCAGAACTTCCAAACACACAGTAAAACAGCCCTGGATCACATTGCAAACTCAACTTATTCAGCGATGCTCTAGGAGTGCTGAACGCCTTTGGAGAAAAACACGCACACCACAAGACTTCATCCACTTTAAATTCATGTTAAGAACTTATAATGCTGCCCTTCACCTCGCCAAACAAACCTACTTCACCACCCTGATCTCCTCACTAGCCAACAACCCCAAGAAAATGTTTGACACTTTTCACTCCCTCCTCAGGCCAAAAGCACAAGCCCCTATCACAGACATTTGTGCTGACGACCTGGCCTCCCATTTTATATAAAAAATATATACTATCCGTCAGGAAATCTGCTCTCAACCACCAAGGGCTGTGACTCCCATCCCACCCTGCTGTTCCCCTGGCTAACTTTCCACATTTGATCCCATCACAGAAGAAGTCTCCAGAGTCCAGACTCCTCTCTTCCTCTCATCCGACTACATGCACTACCGACCCCATTCCCTCACATCTCCGCCAGTCTCTCTCTCCAGTTGTCACAACTCACCTAAATAAAATCTTTAATCTCTCACTCTCCTCTGGCATTTTCCCATCTGCCTTCAAACACTCCATCATTACTCCACTACAAAATAAACCCGCTCTCGACCCTTCCTGCACAAACAAATACAGACCGGTCTCCAATCTCCCCTTCATCTCTAAACTTTTGGAGCGCCTAGTCTTCTCCCGCCTCACCCGTTACCTCTCCAATCACTCCCTCCTAGACCCTTCACAGTCCAGCTTACGCCCCCTACATTCGCCAAAAACTGCCGTCATCTAAGTGAGCAAAGACCTTCTTACAGCAAAACGTAACGGTGACCACTCTTTGCTCATTCTTCTCGACCTTTCTGCAGCTTTCGACACGGTTAACCACCGTCTCCTACTGTCTAGGCTCCACTCACTAGGTATTAAGGACACTGTTCTCTCCTGGTTCTCCTCCTATCTTTCTGACCGCTCCTTCAGTGTTTTGTTCTCTGGCTCCACGTCATCTTCTCTTCCTCTCACTGTCTGTGTACCCCAGGGCTCAGTCCTTGGCCCCCTTCTCTTCTCTCTCTACACAGCCCCAATTGGACAGACCATCAGCAGATTTGGCTTTCAGTACCATCTTTATGCTGATGACACACAACTATACACGTCATCCCCCGACCTCACCCCCGCTGTACTACAGAACGCCACCGACTGTCTGTCCGCAGTCTCCAACATCATGTCCGCTCTCTAACTGAAACTCAACCTCTCAAAAACTGAACTTCTTCTGCTCCCGCCGTCTACTAAACTCCCTAAATTTGACATATCCCTCTCCGTGGGCGGCACCATAATGACACCCTGGCAGCAGGCTTGCTGTCTGGGTGTTATGTTTGACACCAATCTCTCCTTCACCTCCCATATACATTCTCTTGCCCGCTCTTGCCGCCTACACCTAAAGAACATCTCTAGAATCCGCCCTTTTCGCACCATGGAAACAACAAAAACCCTCACTGTAGCATTGGTCCACTCACGCCTGGACTACTGCAATGCTCTATTACTTGGCCTCCCCATTACTCGACTATCCCCTCTCCAGTCCATCCTTAATGCAGCAGCCAGGGTAATCCATCTGGCTAATCGGTACTCGGACGCGTCCGCTCTTCGCCAGTCCTTACACTGGCTGCCCATTCATTATAGTATCCAATTCAAAGTACTGGTTCTCAGCCACAAAGCTATCCACAGTGCAGCACCTCCCTACATCTCCTCCCTCATTTCTATCTATCGGCCTAACCGACTGCTGCGCTCTGCAAACGACTTTGACTAACCTCTGCACTAATCCGTAACTCCCACTCCCGACTCCAAGACTTCTCCCGCGCTGCGCCAATCCTCTGGAATGCTCTACCCCAAGAAATTAGGACTATCCACAATTTGCATGATTTCAGGCGCTCCCTCAAAAGACATTTGTTCAGAGCGGCCTATCACATTCACTAATCAAAGTCATTCTATGTGTAAGTCTGTGTGTGTAGCCCATTCACTATCTCCATCCATCCCTCACTCCCTTAAGATGGCTGGACCATCATTGTAAATGCACCATTGTATATAAACACCTATACTTTGTATCTCCCCCACCTCATTGTAGATTGTAAGCTGTCACGAGCAGGGCGACTTATTTTGCTTTAATTATTGTATTGTTAACGTTGTTACTTATGACTTGTGTTCTGAAACTGCTAAACTGTAAAGCGCTGCGGAATATGATGGCACTATATAAATAAATATTATTATTATTATTATTCCTCTGAGCTGCTCCCACCACCTTCCTGTTCCTCACGCCATGTTGGGTCTTGGACCTCATCATCTCCACTACCCTCTTCCAACACCTGCTGCTGTTGGGTGGTCTGGCCAGCACCATGCTCAACAGAAACTGGCACCTGAGTCTCATCATCATCAGATGCGTTCTGCGGTGTGCTGACCATCGGCACTGTCTCACCCGCCTCTTCAGATTCAGAGAGACACAGCTGTTGTGCATCACTGCATACTCCCTCTTCTTCACATTCCAGAATGCTGCTTGGCTGGGCCCCTGTTTGCAAGCCAACAGATTCTGAGAACAGAAGCTGACACTCAGCTGGCTCCTGTACAGAATTCTCTGACTGCCTGGGCAATTTGGCAGGCGGTGAAGAGACAGATGGTTGCTCAACAGTGCTGTGGTCCTGAGAGGAGGTGGAAGCAATTGAAGTCGATGCATTGGCTGCCATCCAACCAACAACGGCTTCAATTTGTTCTTCCCGCAGCAGGGGGGGTACGCCGACCTCCTACAAAAGTGCGCATAAAGGAACGCTCACGGGGAAAACTGGTGGATGCTGTGTCACTGGGGGCGGCAGCAGCCACAGAATCCACACATTCTCTCCCTGCTGAAACTCCACGGCCACGACCACGTGCCTTACTCCCTGCCTTCTTCATCTTGGTAGATTGATAAAGAAAGTCTGAAAAGTTATAAGGCCTAAGTGTGGTTATTCCGCAGAGACTGCAGTGAACACTGCACACAACTGTTCACTAGGTGTGAAAGGCCCCTTTGTGTACTTCTATAGTGTTTGCAACCAATGTATTGCCTTGAAGTGCTGTTAGCACAGTCAACACTTGCTCCTGTGTTACTGGGGTTCAGTAATGTCAGCTGTTCCCCTGCTGTGTGTACGGCAAAAAGTCCTGCTGCCTCCACCCTGTTCTCTTCTCATCCGTGGGCTCCAACACCGCCAGTTGTTGCTCGGAAGTACTTGGCATGGTACTGACTCCTGCCCAGCCTGGTTACAGCACGACAGCTGTTTCCTGGCAGTGTCAATGTCAATTAGCCTCCAATAAGTTGTCCTGTCGTGTTGCATTCTGGTTAGCCGACTATATGGTGCCTGCAGTTTAGGTCATTCCTATGTGTGCTGTGGGATATGTAAATAAAGGCTGTTTCCGTTGTGACAATAGGACAAGCACCCACTGTAGGACTGTGTGATTCGGTAACTGCGGACGGCTTGCGGACTGTCAACTTACATTTTCATGGGTGCCTTCTGCTACCCGTCCGGGTTACAGTACCGTCAACTGTTTCTCCACAATGCCTTTGGCCTAGGTGCCTCCATCTCGGTATCCGAGTTCCAGCAACGTCTGCTGGTCCTTAGTAGTGCTTTGGAGCACAGGTACCTCCTGCTTAGTAACCGTGTCCCAGTAACGTTAGCTGGTCCTCGGTTGTGCCATTGGCTCTTTTCCTTCTGCTGCCCCTCCGGGTTCCAGCACAGTCAGCTGTTCCTCATTACTTGCATTGGCTCTTGTACCTTCTGCTACCCGTCCGGGTTCCAGTACCGTCAACTGGTTCTCCGCAGTGCCTTTGGCCTAGGTGCCTCCATCTCGGTATCCGAGTTCCAGCAACGTCTGCTGGTCCTTGGTAGTGCTTTGGAGCACAGGTACCTCCTGCTTAGTAACCGTGTCCCAGTAACGTCAGCTGGTCCTCGTTGTGCCATTGGCTCTTTTCCTTCTGCTGCCCCTCCGGGTTCCAGCACAGTCAGCTGGTCCTCGTTACTTCCATTGTCTCTTGTACCATCTGATACCCGTCCGGGTTCCAGTAACGTCAGCTGGTTCGCGGAAGTTAGTCAGCCTTCTTGTACCTTCAGCTACATTTACAAATTGAATATTTTTTAAATGTTTTGTTGGATAATCACTATGGATCTCCAACAATGAAGACGACGACCCTGATGACCACCCCGAAGAAGATGACGACCACAAGGACGACGAGCATCAAGCCAACCAGCCTGAACACCATCACAAAGAAGAAATAAAAGATTACCCAGAAGAAGATCACCAACAGGACAAAGAAGGTTAAGACAAACTACAAGATACAGAACAAGAGACAGAAGAACAATAAGCAGAAGATGAAAAAGCATAAGAACTTGAAGTATAAGACCAAAATGAAGAGCAAAATATATGCTCTAAATTATAAGCAGAAGAAGACTAAGCAGTGTATGGGGTGAGTCCGTTCCTCCTCGTGGTGCCCCTGGAAAATGCCTGCTGCTGCAGGATAAACTGAACACGGACAAATACTGTTGTAATTTAAATCTTTTGTGACAGCAAGAACGCAAGGATGAAAAATTCATACTTTTACAGATTACAAGTACAGGAATCTCTGTCACAAATAAGAATATGATGAAGATGAAGTAGAATATGAAGAAGAATAATAGTTTAATAAGAACAATATGAGTAATGTTAACAAAAAGATGAATAGCAATAAGTTTAAGAAGAAGATAAAGAAGGTGAAGATGAAGAATAATTTGATGAAAAAGATGATGCTGCTGAAGATTATGAAGGAGAAAGTGTGGCAAAAGTTAAAAAGGTGAAGAGCATGGAAGTTGTGAAACATACATATTTGTCAAAATAGAAAAAAGGTTAACAACATTGACAATTTGTTAGTCAATGCGAACATCTTTAAAAAAAAATATTAATGCTATTCCATTTGATTGGGTTAAATATCTATGCCTTTAATGTCTCCTCAACCTCCCCCAATACATTCTACATTACTCTTTGTTGTTTTCCTTCATGTACAATTAACCAACAAGGCAAGAATGGGCTTTTTTTAATTCCGATATTTTTTTCCCATAGACTTACATTGGATTTCCGGTATCGGTATCGAGTATCGCCGATATTTCTTGTGTATCGGCGATACCATTCCGATCCGATACTTTTGGATATCGGAAAGTATCGCTCAACTCTATTTCTAACACATTCACAACAGTACTCCCCCTTGATGAGGGGTCACCGAACCCTCATTTGGGCAACCAGGTCGGTCAGGATGAGCTCTGTGATACGCACGGATCAGTCTCCAAGCATGGATGTCTGAAGCAAACACCCAAGAATTGTCCTCCTGACCATAACCTCTCCACTTAACCAAATACTGGAGTTTCCGTCTAGAAAAACGAGAATCCAATATTTTCTCAACCACATACTCCAGATTGCCCTCAACCAAAACAGGGTCAGGAGCCGCAGCCATAGGAACCACTGGCTCGACAAACCTCTTCAATAAGGACTTGTGGAACACGTTATGGAACTTAAATGTCCCTGGAAGAAGTAAATGAAAGGAAACAGGATTAAGAATCTCTATGATCTTATAAGGTCCAATGAACCTAGGCTTAAACTTAGGAGATGCAACTCTCATAGGGATATTTCTTGAGGACAACCAGACCAAGTCCCCCACTTCAAACCGAGGACCATCAGTCCTATGCCGGTTGGCAAACCGCTGGGCCCTCTCATGAGAGAGGGACAACCTCTCCACTACCTGGTCCCAAATCTGCTGCATACGCTCCACAACAGAGTCAACACCTGGACAGACAGAAGCCTCCGTCTGTCCCGAAGAAAATCGATGGTGAAACCCAAAATTGCAGAAAAATGGAGACATCAAAGTGGCAGAGCTAGCCCTATTATTAAGAGCAAACTCAGCCAAAGGCAAAAAAGAGACCCAGTCATCTTGATCAGTAGACACAAAGCATCTCAGATAAGTCTCCAATGTCTGGTTTGTTCTCTCAGTTTGTCCATTGGTCTGAGGATGAAAAGCCGAGGAGAAAGACAATTGAACACCAAGTTTAGAACAAAAAGTCCTCCAAAATCTGGAAACAAACTGGACTCCTCTGTCAGACACAATGTTCTCAGGAATGCCGTGTAACCGAACCACGTGCTGAAGGAACAAAGGCACCAATTCGGAGGAGGAAGGCAACTTAGGTAATGCCACAAGATGTATCATTTTGGAAAACCTATCACAAATCACCCAGATAACGGTCATTCTCTGAGAAACAGGGAGGTCGGAAATGAAATCCATAGAGATATGGGTCCATGGTCTCTTGGGCACAGGCAATGGCATCAACAAACCACTAGAGCGAGAGCAAGGCTTGGAGCGAGAGACGGCACAAATTCCCTGACGTCACGAGACAAAGTAGGCCACCAAAAGGACCGACTAACCAAGTCTCTGGTACCAAAAATTCCGGGATGACCGGCCAACGCGGAACAATGAATCTCAGACATCACACTCTTTTTCCACCGGTCTAGGACAAACAATTTCCCAATAGGGCAGCGCTCGGGTTTATCCTCCTGACACCCTTCCAGAGCCAGTCTCAAATTGGGCGAGATGGCGGAAAGAACTACACCCTCTTTCAAAATAACAGCAGGATCAGAAAACTCAGGAGAGTCCGCAAGGAAACTCCTCGAGAGGGCATCCGCCTTAACATTCTTAGTGCCAGGAAGAAAGGAAACCACAAAATTAAAACATGTGAAAAACAAGGCCCACCTGGCCTGTCTAGGATTAAGTCGCTTGGTTGATTCCAGATAAACCAGATTCTTATGGTCCGTGAGGACCACCACCTGATGTTTGGCTCCCTCCAGCCAATGTCTCCACTCTTCAAAAGCCCACTTCATGGCCAATAACTCCCGATTACCCACGTCATAATTGCATTCAGTTGGAGAAAATTTTCGAGAGAAAAAGGCACAAGGGTTACTTTTAGAGGTCTCTGGATCTCTTTGGGACAAAACGGCACCTGCCCCAATTTCAGAGGCATCAACCTCCACCTGAAATGGCAGAGAGACATCAGGCTGCCGTAGAACAGGAGCAGAAGTGAATCTCTGCTTAAGTTCCTGAAACGCAGAGACTGCCTCAGGAGACCAATTCACCACATCAGAACCCTTTTTGGTCAAATCAGTCAATGGTTTAACAATAAGAGAGAAATTACCATTAAATTTACGATAAAAATTGGCAAAACCCAAGAATCTCTGAAGAGCCTTTAATGAAGTAGGTTGGACCCAATCACAGATGGCCTGAACCTTGACCGGGTCCATTTCAATAACAGATGGGTACAAAATGAATCCAAGAAATGAGATCCTCTGTACGCCAAAAAGACACTTTGATCCCTTCACATACAGAGCATTCTCTCTCAAAATCTGGAACACAGTCCGAACATGTTTCACATGAGAGTCCCAGTCATTGGAAAAAATCAAGATATCATCCAAATAAACAATCAGAAATTTATCCACAAAATCCCTGAAAATGTCATTCATGAAGGACTGGAAGACGGTAGGAGCATTAGTGAGCCCAAAGGGCATCACTAGGTACTCAAAATGCACCTCTGGGGTATTAAATGCCATCTTCCATTCATCCCCGTGCTTAATGCGAATAAGGTTATACACCCCCCTGAGGTCAAGCTTGGTAAACCAAGTAGCACTTTTCACCCTGGAAAACAGGTCAGAAATCAAGGGTAACGGATATTGATATTTCACAGTGATATTGTTCAAGAGACGATAATCAATACACGGCCTTAATGAACCATCCTTTTTGGCCACAAAGAAAAACCCGGCACCCAAGGGTGAAGAGGATGGTCTGATATGACCCTTCTCCAATGACTCCTTGATATAAGACCGCATAGCGTCATGTTCAGGTACAGACAAGTTAAAAAGGCGACCTTTAAGGAATTTACTACCAGGCACTAATTCAATAGCGCAGTCATAGCTCTTATGGGGGGGGCAAGGATGCAGATTTACTTTCGCTAAACACATCAGAAAAATCAGTCAAAAACTCAGGAACATCCTGAGCCTGGGGAGAGGCAGAAAAAACAGGAGTGTTGGCATTAACACATTGGCAGCCCCAACTGGTTACAGACACAGATTTCCAATCCAAAACAGGATTATGAGACTGTAACCAAGGGAAACCTAGTACAATAATGTCATGCAGATTATACAGCACCAAAAATTTGCAACTCTCCTGATGATCAGGTTCAACCCTCATTATCACCTGAGTAGAGAACTGGGGTTTATTCTCAGCCAAAGGGGTAGAATCAATCCCCAGTAGGGGAACAGACTTCCGTAGGAGTATCAAGGGAAACCCACAACGTTTAGCAAAATCAAAATCCATCAGGTTAATAGCTGCTCCCGAATCAACAAAAGCCTGAGCAGAAAATGTGGACAGGGAGCAAATCAGGGTAACAGTCAACAGAAATTTAGTCTGAACACTACCCAAGACAACTCAGCGTGCAAAACGTCTTCCCCGCTTAGGGCAGGCTGAAATAGCATTAGAGGCGTCACCACAGTAGAAACATAACCCATTGCATTTTCGAAACTCATGACGCTGTGCCCCAGAAACCACTCTATCACACTGCATGGGTTCAGAAGCTGGTTCACAAGGTAACACTATTCCAAGCATACCTCTACGCTCACGCAAACGTCTGTCAATTTGAATCGCTAATGACATAGAATCAGTAAGACCAGAGAGAGCAGGGAAACCCACCATAACATCTTTTACATTCTCTGACAGACCCTTCCGAAAAAGGGCTGCCAAAGCATCATCATTCCATTTGGTCAGGACTGCCCACTTTTGGAATTTCTGACAGTATAACTCAGCGTCCTCAAGCCCCAGATTTAATGTCAACAAGGTTTTTTCAGCTTGATCAGTGACATTAGGTTCATCGTACAATAACCCCAGAGCCAGAAAAAATGCATCAACATTACTCAAAACAGGGTCCCCAGGTGTCAGGGGAAAAGCCCAATCCTGGGGATCGCCGCGCAGGAGAGAGATGACAATTTGAACCTGCTGTGCTGCATTACCTGAGGACTTAGGTTTTAAGGCAAAAAACAACTTACAGTTATTTTTGAAATTCAGAAATTTAGCTCGATCCCCTAAAAACAAATCTGGCAAGGGGATCCTAGGTTCCACAACCGGCAACCCTGCAAGATAGGTAGCAATACTCCGAACTTCAGTGGCAAGCTGATCCACACGGCCAGACAACTGTGCAAACTCCATTGAGAGAGAGAAAAAAATCCTCAGCACCCAGAGAAAAAGAGGGAAAAAAAAATGCAACAAACAGAAAAAACAGAAAAAAAAAAAAATCTCTGACAACTCTGACAACTTTTTTTTTTCCACACTATTTTTCCCTTCTGTGAGTACCATATAATTTTCAGTTTTGGCCGGTGATACTGTTATGATTTGGTAGCTGAGGAGAGCAGGCAAAAACGACAATACACCAGAGAGGTTGGAATCTACTGGATTGCAGTACCCTGACTAACCACCACAACTAAAGGCAGCCGTGGAGCGTTCCTAAGTTGGTCCTAGACGCCTCGTCACAGCCTGAGAGGTTAACTACACCTAAAGATAGAAAGAGGAAAGCTATCTGCCCCGGAGCAGATCCCCAAAGAACATAGGAAGCCCCCAAACATGTCATGGCGGTTAGACAAGAGGAAATACAGACACAGACAGAAAATAGTATGAGCAAACATTGGGGCCCAATCTTCCTAGAAAGAAAAGGATAGGAAGGACACTTACTGCAATCCAAAAAAACCCTAAAAAATACCAACTCTACTAATTGCAAAAACACCTGAGATCACACGACCTCTACCACCTAAATTAGTTATCTGGTGTAACAAAACTAAGCCGCAGCCACTGAAAAAACTGGAAAAGGCAAATGAACAAATAACAGTGGCTCAGATAAACTGAGAGGAGCACAAGCCCCCGGAGGGGACCTGGCTGACCTCCACAGAAGTGCAGAGAACAATGCAAAAAGCAAGCACAAAAATAAAAGCAAAAAATATCTTATCTGATAGCAGAAGATGCAGGAAAAACTCAGCAAGCTTAAAAGTGAACCAGGAAACACAGTTTAGACAAGAACAATTGATCACCGGCAAACATGATGGGAGGGAACCTCCCTTATATAAGACCAGTCTGTAACTCCTGATTGCCAATCTTCACAATCTTCATTGAATGGTTCAGTATTGTTTGTAACCACCAGAGGGAGCTTCTGCTCAGAATTCATTTCTAACACATTCACAACAGATGACGTTGAGCCCCCTGTAGTCCACGCAGAACAGGGTGGTCCGATCCTTTTTAGGCACGAGCACTACAGGTGAGGCCCATGCGCTTTTGGACCGTCGGATCACCCCCAGCTGCAGCATCTCATCGATCTCCTGACGCATAATCTGCTGCACCTCCTCAGAGATCCGATAAGGTGTCCGCCGTAGTGGGGCATGATTTTCGGTGTCCACCTCGTGGACTACCAACTTCATCCATCCGGGTCGGTTGGAGAACACGGCCCGGAAGGGTTCCAGTGTGGCCAGCAACTGCAACAACTGGGGATGGTTAGCGAGGCATTTACCTCCATGTCCTCGATGGACCCATCGGCCTTGGCTTGGGCCAGCATTTCCAGGAGGGGGTCTTCCTCCCCATCCTCGGGCAGGTTGGAGACCATTAGGATGCAGGCTTCACGTTCATGATGGGCGTTCATCATGTTGACGTGAAAGGCCTTGCGCCTACCCCGAGTGTGGTCAAGCGTGACCACGTAGGTGACTGGGTTGAGCTGTTGATGCACGACGTACGGGCCTTCTCAGGCTGCCTGAAGCTTATCCTTTGGTACAAGGACCAGCACCCACACCTTTTGACCCACCTGGTAAGTCCGCTCCCGGGCGTTCTGGTCGTACCAGTGCTTCTGGTCAGCCTGAGCCTGCGTCATGTTGTCATGCACCAACTGCGTCAAGGTCTGCATCTTGTTTCGGAAGCGCATGACATAATCCACAATGGACACTTCCGTGGGGTTTGGCTCATCTTCCCAGGATTCTTTTATCAACCGAAGGGGTCCCCGGACTTGCCTGCCATACAGGAGCTCAAAGGGGGAGAACCCCATCGAGGCCTGCGGAACTTCTCTGTAGGCAAATAGCAGGTGTGGGAGGTACCGCTCCCAATCGCGTCCCTGGGTCTCAACCAGCATGCGGAGCATCTGTTTGAGGGTACCGTTAAAGCACTCACACAAACCTTTGGTCTGTGGGTGATACGCACTCGATACCATACGGGTCACCTGCATTTTCCTGCAGAGAGCCTCCATTAGTCGAGACATAAATTGGGTCTGTTGATCGGTAAGCATCTCCCTGGGAAATCCTACCCGTGAAAAGATGGTCACCAGTGCATCCGCCACCTTATCTGCCGTAGTTGAGGACAAGGCTACTGCCTCCGGGTACCGGGTAGCGTAGTCTACCACAGTAAGGATATATCGCTTTCCAGAGCTGCTGGGGACGGCCAGCGGGCCCACAATGTCCACCTCGATCCTCTGGAAAGGCTCCTCTATCACTTGCAATGGGATCAGGGGAGCCTTAAAGGCAGGCCCCACCTTCCCCACTCTTTGACAGGTGATACAGGAGCGGCAGTAGTTAGTCACATCTGTCCCCATCTTGGGCCAATAGAAGTGTTGAGACAGCCGTGCCTTAGTTTTGCTATCCCCAAATGTCCAGCGAGTGGAATCTCATGGGCAATCCGCAACAACTCACCTCGAAACTAGTGCAGGACGACCAGCTGTTTTTCCCTCAACCACCCCTTTTGGGAATCTCCGGGTACAGTCTCCCGGTACAACCTTCCTCATTCCCAGAACACCCTCTCCTTATCAGTCACGGAGGTGGGCGTCTCGGCGAGGTGCCTCAAGTTCTCCAGGCTCGCATCTGAGTGCAGAGCGGCCTGGAACTCCTGGCTGGAGGCAGCCAGAAGTGACGTCAGGGTTCCTTCCTCACTGGGACCATCTGGGACCGGCTCTGGGTCCACCTCTGGTTCAGTCTCTCCTGTAGCGGAGGAGGGTCCAGATGACTGGGCGCTACCTGCGATCCGGGCACTTGACTGCGGGTGACAGCAGCTACATATGCAGTCTCCCTGGGGATTTCTACAGACCCATCAGCCTGCGCTGCTATGGGCTCTACCTCCCCATCCACCCCCAACACTCCAGGAGCAGTGCTACTTATGGGCCAGTTACCTTCCTCGGTGGCACTGGTCAGTGGCATGGCGCCACCTTCCTCACGGTTCCCATGCACCTCCCCATTTCCTTGAGCACTGTCGCTTGCTCCTGCGAGGGGTTCCTCAGCAGTCTCACTCCGCAGAGTGACGTGGCTGAGCGCTCCTGTACCTGTGGACACATCTACCACTTCAGAGAAAGGGTTAACAGGTTCAAATGGCACAGAAAGGTTATCAGTTGCATAATCACTTCGCAAAGCATTGGCAGGTAACACATTCAGTTTCCCATCATCATCAACATCATCATCATGGTTAACGTTAACCTTATTACCAGATTGGGAGGGGTGTCTGGGACGTAGTACGCCACCATCCTCCCCAAATCAGTCCCCAATAAAATATCAGTGGGCAGGTTTTTGGACACCCCCACTTCCTTCACCCTGCTCCCGGCACCCCAGTCAATGAAAAACCCGGGCCACTGGCAAGGGGCAGCAGACGCCACCAATCCCAGTGACAGTTAGGGTTTTCCCCAGAATCAACTCTTCAGGGGCCGCCAGTTCGGGTCGGATGAGGGTTCGTTCAGCCCCGGTGTCCTTGAGGCCTGTAGCAAGACGGGCCCCAAGCGGACTGGCTGCACGTTGTCATCAACCCTCCCCACCACACTACCCACCAAAAGAACAGAGGCGTTGGGCCCGGAGGTCTTGGCTGGGGGGTTCTTCTGCCTCTCCGGACAGGTGGCACTGATGTGTCCTGTCCGTTTACAGGAGAAACACTGGCGGGGGTCTGATGTAGGCCTGGCGCTGGCAAAGGGGATAGTGCCTCCAGAGGGATGGCTGGCAGGGGCACTGGGGTTGGTTGCAGGCTTACCCCCTCTCCAGCTGGCGGTGACTGGCTTCCGCACCTCAGGTTTCCAGTTGGCCTCATAGCTGTCGGCGATCCACGCTGTTTTGACCGCATCCTCTGGTTCTCGGTCCAGGATGAACTTTCGGACCTCAGCTGGGCACAGATGCAGGAACTGGTCTTTGATCATCAGGTCCCTCAGCTTCTCAAAGGTGTTAACTGACAGTCCATGGATCCACTGGTCAAAGTGGGTCCTGAGTCCTTGCACCACATCGCTATAACTGTCGTGTGGGCCACGTTGGAGGTTCCGGAACTTCTTTCGGTATACCTCAGGGGTTAGCAGGTACTTGGCGATCAGGGCCTGCTTGATGGCCTCATAATCACCATCTTGGCCTGGCGAGAGTGAAGCAAACGCCTCCAGAGCTTTGCCCTTTAGCCCGGGGGTCAAGTACCTTGCCCATTGGTCCTCAGGCAGCTGGTACTGTCTGCAGACTTTCTCAAAGGCCCACAGAAAAGTGTCCAAGTCTCTGTCCTTTTCCATCACGGGAAAGTGCTCTGGCCGGGGCTTCGGCCTCTGAGCGCTGCTGGGCTCACCACTGCGGGCTGTGCGGAGTATCCCCCCTCGCTGGACCATCTCCAGCTCATGGGCTCTCTGCGCTTGGGCCTCCCGCTCAGCTTGGGTCCTCTCAGCCTCCCGCTCAGCTCTCTCAGCCTCTCGCTGGGCTCTCTCAGCCTCCCGCTCGGCCCTCTCAGCCTCTCGCTGGGCTTGGCGCTCGGCTCTCTGGTAGGCCTCTTGTTGGTCAGCTCTCTCTTGAGCTTGCTGGATCAGCTGCCAACGTCTGTCCTTGTCGTCAGGTGAGCATAGTTGCAGAGCCAACTGCAGAAGACTGTCCATGCTTTGGCTGGCGGGTGGAGCCTCTGCTGCAGCACCATTGTCACTGGGGCCGGTTTCTGAGCCCCCTGGGCTCTGGGCGTTTTCCCGTTGCACCAGAGCCGCGGTCAGTTGGTCTTTATTTTTGTTCGTGGCGTCAATCTGCCACATCCCGCATAGGGCAATAAGGGTTTCCTTCTTATGCTGCTTATATCACTCTTCTCCCATCCTCGCCATGGTTGCCATTGCCAAATAAAAGATAGGATAGAAAAACAAAGAGGAAGGGAGGGGTAATCGCAAGAACACACAATTGTCTCAGGACTAGTAAACACTGAGTCTGTTCTCCAAAACTTTTGCTGCAGGGATTCTGGAAGAACCGTGCAAGTTTTTTAGTGAGAGGCATGATTGCTCAGACCAGATCACTAATGCTCTATAATCCCACCGCTGCCACCAATGTGATGATAACGCGCGGCACACATACGACGGCTGCTGCCGTCCGACCCAATGTGTCAGGAATAATCTGCAGGGATTTATAATTATCCCACTTCCACTTAGGAACTTGCAGCTCTCTGGCGCCCCCTTTTAGCCTCAGGTCAGTCAGGGTACTGCACCTGGGATAATTAGTCACCAGACGGGCCGCTTGGATGTGTGCTGGCTATTGGGCACGCTGCAGAGAGGGAATTATAATTACTCCGAGCCGCAGCCAGGCAATACACTTATAAAACCCGCTCCGTCACTGCCAATGCCACCCCATAGGTCAACACTTTACACCCCTTCTTTTTCGCTGCCACCTGCTACGATTTACTTAATTAACAATTTATCAAGAGGGTCCGTAGCAACCCCGAATTAGTAGTCTAGTTATTTCAGGCACGTGCTAATTCGTTTATAGAGCAGGAGGACCAAACTAATAATTTTATATGTTTATTCCTAAAATGCAGGCAGTGTTTATACAGTATAAAAAGATGTAACAAGCTGAGACAATACAATTATGTACAATGCAATTTAAAATAAAACAGGGTTAAAGGTGAAAAACTTACATGGCACTCTGTTAATTGCAGGCAAGACAGGCTGGGGGAGGAGCCACACATCATAGTTCATTTGGAGATCTTTCAGTCAAGTCATCTCCAGCTAGATCTGGGAGGGGGAAGCTAGTTGGAAAACATACCCCTGGCTTGTGACCTCACAAAAGAGGATGGTTTTCTGGCCACCTCCCATAGCTCGAAGTTACAGTTTTAAGCTCTGGAAATTTATAAGGCCCATAACTCAGCTTCGGAACTGAGCAGAATAACGGCAGATCTATCAGTGATCTTATTCTGAAATGACTGTTCTAACAAGTTCAAACTCGGATGAGATAGTACCCTCTGCACCAGAGAATTCCATTTCTCTGGTTCTGTTGACACTACGCTTTTTCCAGAACGACCGTCGCGACGCCTGATGGAAGCATGTTTCAGAACAGCAGCTTTCGTGTCTCTAACATAAGCTCACCGCGAGATGTGACCAAAATAATGAATTCCCATGATAAGCTATGGGACCATCCTGCAGGGTTTGGAGACAAAGAAATTCCTGAGGTGGGGTGAAAGGAAGGAGTGAGCTGTACTTTCAAACAGTGAATTGCAGCGAGGCTGCAGGCACAAGGGTGAAGAGGGGGTGGTTTTGCTCTGTGCTGGCAAAACACGATGAGGGTCGTAGTCCTCTTTGTGGAAAGTTCTAGAACAGCACAAGGAATGGAGCTCCCATTCCAGGGTATCATCACAGGCCCCATTTATAATGCTCCATTGTATAATGGTCCCCTTAAATGCTGCTCCAGTGTCTGTTTTCCCCTTTTAGAATGCTCCAATATATGATGGTCCCCATGGATGCCGCTCCACTGTCTGATCTGCCCCATTTAGAATGCTCCAGTACATGATGGGGTCCATGGATGATGCTCCAGTGTCTTATGGGCCAAAATAATTCTCCACATATATTAGGCCCTATTTATAATGCTCCAGTTTATAATGGGCCCTGTAGATGCTGCTCCAGTGTCTGATCTGCCCCATTTAGAATGCTCCAGTATATGATGGGCCCCATGTATGCTGCTCCAGTGTATGATCTGCCCCATTTAGAATGCTCCAGTATATGATGGGCCACCTGGATGATGCTCCAGTGTCTTATGGGCCAAAATCATGCTCCATATATAATGGGCCCCATTATCAATGATCCAGTGTATAATGGGCCCCGTAAATGCTGCTCCAGTGTCTGATGTCCCCCATTTAGAATGCTCCAGTATATGATGGGCCCAATCTATGATGCTCAAGTGTATGCAGGGCCCCATATATAATTCTCCAGTGTATAATGCTCCCCATCTATTGCTCCAAACATTAAAAAAAATGAAATACCTCTCCTAGCTGTGTACTGCTCTACTCTGGACTCCTCAGCGTCACGATCTTACAGCTCTCTGCACTTGGACTGTTTAGGCAGAGGACGTACAGACGTGATGTCATCGCGCTCTCTAGCCTGAATGTCACTGTCAGGAAACGCGGAAGACGTCACAGCGGTGGAGCATGGAGAGGTAAGTATTGCAAGTGCTGGGGCCCTGAGCAAGCAGGGGGGGCCAACTCATGGGCGACAGCAGTGGCACAGGGCCCCTCATAGTACGCTGGTGTGTCTCACGGTGAGTGGGCACTCCATCTCTGATTAATGTTGGACTGGGTAATTCAGGATTTGACTTGATAACCCAGGCATGGTATGTGAAAAGAGCTCCATGGAGTAATGTGAAGTGTGGGCTGCCGCATCCTTCACTTTTGGTGGGGTGAAGCACACAAGGAAAGGTGTTGTTCCTGACCAGGAGCCTGCACTGACGACTCAGTGCTTGCATTTTTTGAAACTTCAGAAGAGGAGGCGATAGAGCTGGACGCTGTTTCGGCAATGTAAGCCAAAACCTGTTCCTGATGCTCCGGCTTTAAAAGCAGTTCACCTACTCCCAGTAAAGGGAGCCTTCCAGGCCTTCTTGAGCCAGACGATGAAGCCGGCTCAACACCTCCTGCCTTAGGTGCTATTTTGCTTATGGCACTTCCAGCAGATGCACCACCACCACCATCAGTACCAGCTGACCCCCACGCCCAAGTCCGCTGTCTCTTCCATCATACTTCCTCATTTTTGTGAAAATGTACCCAAAATACCAGCAGATATATGTTACTGTATCAGAAGCGTACAGCTGTATACAGTCTAGGGATAATTGTAAATATCCTTATATATTTCAGGAGGCTGACACAGACGCTCTCAGGCTCAGTATGGATTAAACGAGAATATAAAAAGTAGAAAAAGTGTAATGTATTAGAAGCGTACAGCTGTATACAGTGTTGGGGTAATTGTAAATCTCCGTATATTGTGCCAGAATCAGACACAGGCTTTTACAGGCTCAGTATGGATCACACCAGAATATAAAATGCAGAAAAAGGGTAATGTATCAGAAGCATACAGCTGTATACAGTGTTGGGGTAATTTTTAAATCTCCGTATATATTTCCGGAGTAACAGACTGACTCTCATAGGCTCAGTATGGATCACACCAGAATATAATAAGAAGAAAAAGGGGTACTGAATCAGCAGATACCAGGTATATATAGTATAGTGAAAATATTCAAAATCTCCATAAATATTTCAGGAGGCTGACACTGACGCTCACATTAATATAAAAAGATGAAAAAGGGGTACTGTATCAACAGATGCCAGGTATATGAAGTAGACTGAAACTATTCTAAATCTCCATATATATTTCAGGAGGCAGACACTGACGCTCACAGGCTCAGTATGGATTACACAATAATTTAAAAAGATGAAAAAGGGGTACTGTATCACCAGATACAAGGTATATATAGTATAGTGAAAATATTCTAAATCTCCGTATATATTTCAGGAGACAGACACTGGCGCTCTCAGGCTCAGTATGGATTACACAATAATATAAAAAGATGAGAAAGGGGTACTGTATTACCAGATACAAGGTATATGTAGTATAGTGAAAATATTCTAAATCTCCGTATATATTTCAAGAGGCAGACAATGACGCTCTGAGGCTCAGTATGGAATACTCAATAATATAAAAAGATAAAAAAGGGGTATTGTATCAGTAGACACCAGGGATATATAGTATAGTGAAAATATTTGAAATCTCCGTATATATTTCAGGAGGCAGACACTGATGCTCACAGGCTCAGTATGGATTACATAATAATATAAAAAGATGAAAAAGGGGTACTGTATCACCAGATACAAGGTATTTATAGCATAGTAAAAATATTCAAAATCTCCGTATATATTTCAGGAGGCAGACAAAGACGCTCACAGGCTCAGTATGGATTAGACAAGAATATAAAAAGCAGATCCGCAAGAAATAATCACACATGTGGGCCAATGTTCTATGTGTCAATGATGCACTTAGAGTGGTGTGTAGAGGAGGACTTTCTGGCAAAAAGCGTACTGTATCCCAAGCGTACAGCTGTATACAGTCTAGGGGTCATTGTAAATCTCCGTATATATTTCCGGAGTAACAGACCAACTGTCACAGGTTCAGTATGGATCACACCAAAATATAATAATAAGAAAAAGGGGTACTGTATCAGCAGATACCAGGTATATATAGTAGACTGAAAATATTCTAAATTTCCTTATATTTTTATAAGGCAGACACTGACGCTCACAGGCTCAATATGGATTACACAATGATATAAAAGATGAAAAATGGATACTGTATCAGTAGACACCAGGGATATATAGTATAGTGAAAATATTCAAAATCTCCGTATATATTTCAGGAGGCAGACACTGACGCTCACAGGCACAGTATGAATTAGACAAGAATATTAAAAGCAGATCCGCAAGAAATAATCACACATGTGGGCCAATGTTCTATGTGTCAATGATGCACTTAGAGTGGTGGGTGGAGGAGGACTTTCTGGCAAAAAGGGTACTGTATCCCAAGCGTACAGCTGTATACAGTGTAGGGGTTATTGCAAATCTCCGTATATATTTCCGGAGTAACAGACCGACTGTCACAGGTTCAGTATGGATTACACCAGAATAAAATAATAAGAAAAAGGGGTACTGTATCAGCAGATACCAGGTATATATAGTATAGTGAAAATATTCTAAACCTCCGTATATATTTCAGGAGGCAGACACTGACGCTCTCAGGCTCAGTATGGATTACACAATAATATAAAAAGATGAAAAAGGGGTACTGTATCACCAGATACAAGGTATATATAGTATAGTGAAAATATTCTAAATCTCCGTATATATTTCAGGAGGCAGAGACTAATGCTCTCAGTCTCAGTATGGATTATACAATATTCTAAAAAGATGAAAAAGGGGTACTGTATCATCAGATACCAGGTATATATAGTCTAGGGAAAATTTTGGAAATCGCTGTATATGTTTCAGGAGTCAGACAATGACGCTCACAGGCTCAGTATGAATTACATAAGAAAATAAAAAGATTTGTAAGAAATAATCACACATGTGGGCCAATGTTCCAGGTGTCAATGATGCACAGTTGGGGAAGGACGACTTTCTGCCAAAAAGGGTACTGTATCCCAAGCGTACAGATGTATACAGTCTAGGGGTAATTGTAAATCTCCGTATTTATTTCCGGAGTAACAGGCAGACGCTAACAGGCTCTGTATGGATTAGTGTTGTGAATGTGCTAGAGATGGTTTCTGAGCGGAGGCTCCCTATGGTGGTTACAAACAGTACTGAAACTTTCAGCGAGGAGTGGCAATCTGGGTTACTGACTGGTCTGATATAAGGGAGGTTCCCTCCCATGATGGTTGCCGGTGATCAATTGTTCTTGTCTCAATTGTGGTTCCTGGCTCATTTGGAAGTTTGCTGGAGTCTTGCCTGCATCTCCTGCTTTCAGATAAGTTATTTTTTGCTTTTCTTTTTGTGCTTGCTTTTTGCATTGTTTTCTACACTTTTGTGGAGGTCAGCCAGGTCCCCTCCTGGGGCCTGAGCTCCTCACAGTTTATCTGTAGCCACTGTTATTTGCTCATTTGCTTTTTCCTGTTTTTTCAGCGGCTGCAGTTTGGTTTTGTTCACACTGAGATCTGATTTAGCGGGTGGTGAGATCGTGTGATCTCAGTATTTTTGTAATCAGAATTGTTGGATTTTTGTAGGGTTTTCTGGGTTGCAGAAAGTAATCTCTCCTTTCCTATCCTATTTAGTCAGCTTGTGGCCCCAGCGTTTGCTCAATCTATTTTCTGCCTATGTTTGTGTTTTCATCTTGTCTAACTGCCATTATATGTTTGGGGGCTTCCTATTTTCTTTGGGGATCTGCTCCGGGGCAGATAGCTTTCATCTTTCTGCCTTTAGGTGTAGTTATCTCTCAGGCTGTGACGAGGCGTCTAGGATCAACATAGGAATGCTCCACGGTTACCTCTAGTTGTGTCGTTAGTTTAGCAATCTGCAGCCCATCAGTTACCAACTTCTCAGGTGTTCTGCTGCCCTGCTGTTGTTACTGTCCTCCTCAGCTACCGAAACATAGCAGTATCACCGGCCATAACTGAAAATTATATGGTACACACAGAAGGGAAAAATAGTGTGGAAAGAAAAAAGATGTCAGAGTTGTCAGAGATTTTTTTTTTCTGTCTGTTGCATTTTTTCCCTCTTTTTCTCTGGGTGCTGAGGAGGATTTTTTTTTTCTTTCAATGGAGTTTGCACAGTTGTCTGGCCGTGTGGATCAGCTTGCCACTGAGGTTCGGAGTATTGCTACCTATCTTGCTAGGTTGCCGGTTGTGGAACCTAGGTGTCATGGTCTGCTGAGTTTCTGGGATTAGGTGGTTTTGGGGTTAACCAGGATGGCCTCACTCTGGGATTCTGGGAGGCTTTTTATAGCCTCATTGTGGGGCCATCCTCTGTCGCTTATACTCTGACCCTTGGCCGAGTGTGTGTGACCCTGTTGTGCTTGTGCCAGTGCTTTGTGCCTGTGCTACGTTCTGTTTGTCTGGTTCTGATTTGGATGTGTCCCTGTTTTTAGTTTTGCCTGTCCCTTTTGTACTCTGCTGCCCTCTACGTGTATGACCCTTGGCTACGTTCTGACTCCGCCCTGCCTGCTCCTCTTGTACTTCGTCGCTCTCTACGTGTATGACCCTTGGCTACGTTCTGACTTTGCTCTGCCTGCTCCTCTTGTACTTCGTCGCCCTCTATGTGTATGACCCCTTGGCTATGTTCTGATTATCCGTTCGTTATATGCCCCTTGGTAACTGTGTCCCGTAGTTACCCTTCTAGGAGTTTTCCTTCACCTCATAGCTCTCTGGAGCTTAGGTCACGCCCACTAGCAGTCACGTGCCTGCAGGTCCTTTGCTCTGAAGCATTCTCTATCTGCTACTGCTGACTCTGAGAGACGTGTGGCCGGCTCCGCCCACTAGCAGTCACATGTGGAAGGTCCTGTTACTGAGAAACACACGTCATCTCTGCTGCGGCTCTGCTACAGGTATCTTTGGGCATAGTTTGTTCACTAAGGACACACGCACTGGATCAGTGAGCAAGTGCAGTGCGGTGTTCATGACACTAGGATTCCCATGCCAGATTTGTTTTTGGGGGATCGGGCTAAATTTCTGAATTTCAAAAATAACTGTAAGTTGTTTTTTGCCTTAAAACCTAAGTCCTCAGGTAACGCAGCACAGCAGGTTCAAATTGTCTTCTCTCTCCTGCGCGGCAATCCTCTGGATTGGGCTTTTTCCCTGACACCTGGGGATCCTGTTTTGAATGATATTGATGCATTTTTTCTGGCTCTGGGGTTATTGTACGATGAACCTAATGTCACTGAACAAGCTAAAAAAACCTTGTTGGCATTAAATCAGGGTCTTGAAGACGCTGAATTGTACTGTCAGAAATTCCAAAAGTGGGCAGTCCTGACCAAATGGAATGATGATGCTTTGGCAGCCCTTTTTCGGAAGGGGCTGTCAGAGAATGTAAAGGATGTTATGGTGGGATTCCCTGCTCCCTCTGGTCTCAATGATTCTATGTCATTGGCTATTCAAATTGACAGACGTTTGCGTGAGTGCAGAGGTATGCGTGAGATAGTGTTGCCTTGTGAGCCAGCTTCTGAGACCATGCAGTGTGATAGAGTGACTTCTGGGGACCAGCGTCATGAGTTTCGAAAGCGCAATGGGTTAGGTTTCTACTGTGGTGATGCCTCTCATGCTATTTCAGTCTGCCTAAGCGGGGAAGACGTTTTGCACGCTCAGTTGTCTTAGGTAGTGTTCAGACTAAATTTTTGTTGACTGTTACACTGATTTGCTCCCTGTCCACATTTTCTGCTCAGGCTTTTGTTGATTCAGGAGCAGCTATTAACCTGATGGATTTTGACTTTGCCAAACGTTGTGGGTTTCCCATGATACCCCTGCGGAAGTCTATTCCCCTACTGGGCATTGATTCTACCCCTTTGGCAGAGAATAAACCCCAGTTTTCTACTCAGGTGATAATGAGGGTTGAACCAGATCATCAGGAGAGTTGCAAATTTCTGGTGCTGTATAATCTGCATGACATTATTGTACTAGGTTTCCCTTGGTTACAGTCTCATAATCCTGTTTTGGATTGGAAATCTGTGTCTGTGACCAGTTGGGGCTGCCAATGTGTTAATGCCGACACTCCTGTTTTTTCTGCATCTCCCAAGTCTCAGAATGTTTCTGACTTTTTGACTGATTTTTCGGATGTATTTAGTGAAAGTAAATCTGCATCTTTGCCACCTTACAGGAGCTACGATTGCGCTATTGAATTAGTGCCTGGTGGTAAATTTCCTAAAGGTCGCCTTTTTAACTTGTCTGTACCTGAACACGATGCTATGCAATCCTATATCAAGGAGTCATTGGAGAAGGGTCATATCAGACCATCCTCTTGACCCTTGGGTGCTGGTTTTTTCTTTGTGGCTAAAAAGGATGGTTCATTGAGGCCGTGTATTGATTAACATCTCTTGAATAAGATCACTGTGAAGTATCAATATCCATTACCCTTAATTTCTCACCTGTTTTCCAGGGTGAAAAGTGCTAGTTGGTTTACCAAGCTTGATCTCAAGGGGGCGTATAACGTTATTCGCATTAAGCACGGGGATGAATGGAAGATGGCGTTTAATAACCCAGAGGGGCATTTTGAGTACCTAGTGATGCCCTTTGGGCTCACTAATGCTCCTTCTGTCTTCCAATCCTTCATGAATGATATTTTCAGTGATTTTGTGGATAAATTTCTGATTGTTTGTTTGGATGATATCTTGATTTTTTCCAATGACTGGGACTCTCATGTGAAACATGTTTGGACTGTGTTCCAGATTTTGAGAGAGAATGCACTGTATGTAAAGGGATCAAAGTATCTTTTTGGCATACAGAAGGTCTCATTTCTGGGATTCATTTTGTCTCCGTCTGTTATTTAAATGGACCCGGTCAAGGTTCAGGCCATCTGAGATTGGGTCCAACCTACTTCATAAAAGGCTCTTCAGAGATTTTTGGGTTTTGCCAATTTTTATCGTAAATTTATTGGTAATTTCTCTGGTATTGCTAAACCATTGACTGATTTGACCAAAAAAGGGTTCTGATGTGGTGAATTGGCCTCCTGAGGCAGTCTCTGCGTTTCAGGAACTTAAGCAGAGAATCACTTCTGCTCCTGTTCTATGGCAGCCTGATGTTTCTCTAACGTTTCAGGTGGAGGTTGATGCCTCTGAAATTGGGGCAGGTGCCGTTTTGTCCCAAAGAGATCCAGAGACCTCTAAGAGTAACCCTTGTGCCTTTTTCTCTTGAAAATTTTCTCCAACTGAACGTAATTATGACGTGGGTAATCAGGAGTTATTGGCCATGAAGTGGGCCTTTGAAGAGTGGAGAGATTGGCTCGAAGGAGCCAAACATCAGGTGGTGGTCCTCAGAGACCATAAGAATCTGGTTTATCTGGAATCAGCCAAGCGACTTAATCCGAGACAGGCCAGGTGGGCCTTGTTTTTCACACATTTTAATTTTGTGGTTTCTTTTCTTCGTGGCACTAAGAATGTTAAGGCGGATGCCCTCTCGAGGAGTTTCTTTGCGGACTCTCCTGAGTTATCTGATCCTACTGTTATTTTGAAAGAGAGTGTAGTTCTTTCCGCCATCTCGCCCAATTTGAGACTGGCCTTGGAAGGGTGTCAGGAGGATAAACCTGAGTGCTGCCCTATTGGGAAATTGTTTGTCCCAGACCAGTGGAAGAAGAGTGTGATGTCTGAGATTCATTGTTCCGCGTTGGCTGGTCATCCCGGGATTTTTGGTACCAGAGACTTGGTGAGTCGGTCCTTTTGGTGGCCTACTTTGTCTCGTGATGTCAGGGAATTTGTGCAGTCCTGTGGGACTTGCTCTCGCTCCAAGCCTTGCTCTCGCTCTAGTGGTTTGTTAATGCCATTACCTGTGCCCAAGAGGCCATGGACCCATATCTCTATGGATTTTATTTCCGACCTCCCTGTTTCTCAGAGAATGACCGTTATCTGGGTAATCTGTGATAGGTTTTCCAAGATGATACATCTTGTGCTATTACCTAAGTTACCTTCCTCCTCCGAATTGGTGCCTTTGTTCCTTCAGCACGTGGTTCGGTTACATGGCATTCCGGAGAACATTGTTTCTGACAGAGGAGTCCAGTTTGTTTCCAGATTTTGGAGGACATTTTGTTCTAAACTTGGTGTTCAATTATCTTTCTCCTCTGCTTTTCATCCTCAGACCAATGGACAAACAGAGAGAACAAACCAGACCTTGGAGACTTATTTGAGATGTTTTGTGTCTGCTGATCAAGATGACTGGGTCTCTTTTTTGCCTTTGGCTGAGTTTGCTATTAATAATAGGGCTAGCTCTGCCACTTTGATGTCTCCATGTTTCTGCAATTTTGGGTTTCACCCTCGATTTTCTTCGGGACAGACGGAGGCTTCTGTCTGTCCAGGTGTTGACTCTGTTGTGGACCGAATGCAGCAGATTTGGGACCAGGTAGTGGAGAGGTTGTCTCTCTCTCAGGAGAAGGCCCAACGGTTTGCCAACCGGTATAGGACTGATGGTCCTCGGTTTAAAGTGGGGGACTTGGTCTGGTTGTCCTCAAGAAATATCCCTATGAGGGTTGCATCTCCAAAGTTTAAGCCTAGGTTCATTGGACCTTATAAGATCATGGAGATTCTTAAACCTGTTTCCTTCCGTTTGCTTCTTCCAGGGACATTTAAGATCCATAACGAGTTCCACAAGTCCTTGTTGAAGAGGTTTGTCGAACCAGTGATTCCTATGGCTGCGCCTCCTGACCCTGTTTTGGTTGAGGGCAATCTGGAGTATGTGGTTGAGAAAATATTGGATTCTCGTTTTTCTAGACAGAAACTCCAGTATTTGGTTAAGTGGAGAGGTTATGGTCAGGAGGACAATTCTTGGGTGTTTGCTTCGGACATCCATGCTAGGAGACTGATCAATGGCTATCACCGAGCTCATCCTGATCGGCCTGGTTGCACAAGTGAGGGTTCGGTGACCCCTCCTCAAGGGGGAATGTTATGTTTTGGTAACTGAGGAGAGCAGGCAAAAAAGACAGTACACCAGAGAGGTTGGAATCTATTGGATTGCAGTACCCTGACTAACCACCACAACTAAAGGCAGCCGTGGAGCGTTCCTACGTTGGTCCTAGACGCCTCGTCACAGCCTGAGAGATTAACTACACCTAAAGATAGAAAGAGGAAAGCTATCTGCCCCGGAGCAGTTCCCCAAAGAACATAGGAAGCCCCCAAACATGTAATGGCAGTTAGACAAGAGGAAATACAGACACAGACAGAAAATAGTATGAGCAAATGCTGGGGCCTAATCTGCCTAGACAGAAAAGGATAGAAAGGATACTCACTGCAATCCAAAAAAACCCCTAAAAAATGCCAACGCTACTGATTGCAAAAACACCTGAGATCACACGACCTCTACCACCTAAATCAGTTCTCTGGTGTAACAAAACTAAGGCGCAGCCACTGAAAAAACTGGAAAAGGCAAATGAACAAATAACAATGGCTCCAGCGGAACTGAGAGGAGCCCAAGCCCCCCGGGGGGGAACCTGGCTAACCTCACATAAATGCAGAGAAATATGCAAATGGTAAGCACAAAAACAAAAACAGAAAATATCTTATCTGAAAGCAGAAGAAGAGGCAAGACTCACAAGCTTCCAAGTGAACCAGGAACCTGTCACGCTGTCTAATGATATGTATACAATGTCAGTAAACTATTAATACAGGAACAACACTCTATACAACAACTAGTATAGCAACATCAGCATGTAAGTATAGAATAGATTTACCTGACACGATATCTGCTGAACTCAGGGTTAATCTTGAGGACTTGATGAGCTGAAACAGGAAAGAGGTGGACCGGGATCTAACCTGACCCTAAACTGGGGTCCTAACTAATCCCTCACCTTGGAGGTACTGATAATGGTTCAGAGGTCCAAGTCTCCAACCTAACCCTGTCTCCTATCAGACCCTGAACCCTGTAATCAGTCCTAAGAAGGATCCTGACTACCACCAAAGGGATATGGGCTGATCTCAGCTAAATACACAGATTAGACAAATAAGACAGACAGGATAGCACTCTCTTGCATACACACTCATACACCAAAGGAACATAAATGGTCTGGGAAATAAACTCTAACCAAGTTGAGCTTAGAACAACTAAGGAGCTCACAACTAAAGTCTATACAGATTCATTCCTATCTGTGGTCTGCATGAAGGTTTCACTGGCAACTCCCAAGCAGACAACCAGGAATTTAAAGGAAACCAATCAACAAATAATCAATTGCAGCCGGGAGAAACTGCACCCAGTCCCAGCACCGAGCACAGACAGAATTAACTCCCTAGCTGCCAAACACAAAGAAACAGCAGATCAGCTGTGAGAAGTCAAAATGTGCAACCGTGACGATCTTCGTGGCAATGCACACATGACAGTACTCCCCCTTCTACGAGGGGCCTCTGGACCCTCAGGGCCAGGCCTGCCCGGGTGAGTTCTGTGGAAGGTCCGAACCAAACGATCTGCGTTAACATCAGACGCAGGGACCCACGTCCTCTCCTCTGGACCATACCCCTTCCAATGCACCAAGTACTGAAGGGACCGGCGATTCAGACGTGAGTCAATGATCTTTGATACTTGAAATTCCAAGTTACCATTGACCAACACAGGAGGAGTAGGTAGAGGTGACGGTATGACTGGTGCCACATACCTTTTAAGTAATGACTTGTGGAACACATTATGAATTTTAAACGTAGGAGGGAGGTCCAGACGAAATGCCACAGGATTAATTATGGAACTGATCCTGTACGGCCCGATGAATCTGGGACCCAGTTTCCAGGAGGGCACCTTAAGTTTTATATTCCTGGTAGACAACCATACCAGATCGTTCACATTCAGATCTGGACCAGAAACTCTCCTCCTATCAGCCATACGTTTGTAACGGTTCCCCATCGCACTCAGATTATTCAATACACCTCTCCACACAGAAGCAAGTGACGACGAGAAACGCTCCTCCTCAGGAACCCCAGAAGGGCCCCCCCCATTGAAAGTACAAAACTGGGGATGGAAACCATATGCCCCAAAAAACGGGGACTTACCAGTGGACTCGCTCCGCCTGTTGTTAAGGGCGAACTCTGCCAGAGGCAAGAAAGAAGACCAGTCCTCTTGGTTCTCTGAAACAAAACACCGGAGATATGTCTCTAAGCTCTGATTCAGACGCTCTGTCTGACCATTGGTCTGCGGATGAAAAGCCGAGGAAAATGACAATTGCATCCCCCGACGTAAACAAAATGCCCTCCAAAATTTGGACACAAACTGAGACCCCCTATCTGACACCACATCAGAAGGCAACCCATGAAGTCTAACGATCTCCCTAATGAACACCTGCGCCAGAGTTTTAGCATTAGGGAGTGCAGGAAGAGCAACGAAATGTGCCATCTTACTGAACCTGTCAACAACCACCAGTATGACAGTATTCCCTGACGACGGAGGAAGGTCCGTAATGAAGTCCATAGATAAATGAGTCCATGGACGCTCCGGAAGTTTCAAGGGTAAAAGGGTCCCAGACGGAGGGTATGAGGGGTTTTAGAGCGAGCACACACCCCACATGACGCGACAAAAGTTATAACATCTTTATTAGCATTAGGCCACCAAAACCGGCGAGAAAGGAGAACTAAAGTAGCCTTACTCCCTGGATGTCCTGCTAGAGCAGAATTATGATGTGCCTCAATAACCTTTTGTCTCAACAGATTTGGGACAAACAGTCTCCCTGGAGGTCCTGCAGGGGCGTCCCCTGAGCCTCTAACACCTCCTCCTCAAGCTCAGAAAATACAGCCGACACTACCACCCCCTCCTGAAGGATAGGACTCGGGTCATCCGTTTTCCCGGCCCCTGGGAAACTGCGAGACAAGGCATCAGCCTTTACATTCTTAGACCCCGGGCGATAAGTGACGACAAAATTAAACCTGGTAAAAAACAACGACCATCGAGCTTGTCTGGAATTCAGACGCTTAGCGGATTCCAAATACAACAGGTTCTTGTGATCAGTAATAACGGTAACCGGGTGGACTGCCCCCTCCAAAAAGTGACGCCATTCTTCAAAAGCTAACTTAATGGCCAAAAGTTCCCTATTGCCGATATCATAATTCCTTTCGGCGGACGACAATTTCTTAGAAAAGAAAGCGCACGGATGCCATTTACCAGGGGACGGACCCTGGGACAATATAGCACCCACCCCTACGTCAGACGCATCCACCTCCACAATGAACGGCTGAGATGCATCTGGTTGGATGAGAACGGGTGCCAAAGCAAAACATTTCTTCAAAGAGGAAAAGGCTTGGCAAGCTTTGTCCGACCATTTAGAAAAATCCGTCCCTTTTCTTGTCATGTCAGTGAGAGGTTTGACGACAGATGAGAAATTACAAATAAATTTCCGGTAGTAGTTAGCAAACCCCAAAAAACGCTGCAGAGACTTAAGATCCCCTGGCTGATCCCATTCAAGCACTGCTCTCACCTTTTCAGGGTCCATACGGAAACCGGAGGCTGACACCAAAAAACCCAAAAACTGAAGTTCCTGTACGGCAAATACACACTTCTCCAGTTTGGCGTATAGTTTATTGTCTCGCAAGATCTGCAACACCTGTCTCACATGCTCCTGATGAGACACAAGATCTGGCGAGTAAATTAAAATGTCGTCCAAATATACAACCACAAACAGCCCCACAAGGTGACGAAAAATGTCATTAACAAAATGTTGGAATACTGCTGGTGCAGTAGTCAGACCAAAAGGCATGACAAGGTTCTCATAATGTCCCTCCGGCGTGTTAAACGCCGTTTTCCACTCATCCCCCTCTTTTATCCTAATCAGATTATACGCCCCCCTGAGATCCAATTTAGAGAACCATTTGGCGCCAACAATTTGATTGAAGAGATCAGGAATAAGAGGGAGTGGATACGGATCTCGAACAGTAATCCGATTAAGTTCGCGGAAATCCAAGCAAGGGCGTAGGCCTCCATCTTTCTTCTTCACAAAGAAGAACCCCGCGGCTACTGGGGAAGATGAAGGTCTAATATGCCCTTTGGCCAGACTTTCAGAAATATAATCTTTCATAGCCTGCCTCTCAGGACCAGAAAGATTATACAACCTAGCTTTAGGCAATTTAGCATCAGGAAGGAGATTAATAGAGCAGTCATACACGCGATGAGGAGGCAACTCCTGACACCCCTCCTCAGAGAAAACATCCCCAAAATCCTCCAAAAAAGGAGGCAATGTACTAGGCACGACCGCACTGATGACTGTGTTCATGCAGTTGCTTTTGCAAAACTCACCCCATTGGCTTATTTCTCTGGACTGCCAATTAATCACAGGGTTATGTTTAACCAACCAAGGAAGTCCCAACACAATGGGAGTAGGTAGACCCTCCAACACATAACAAGATAATTGTTCCCTATGTATTGCTCCTACCCGAAGGTCAATGTTATGAACCTCATGAACAAAGCTACCTTGGCCGAGAGGCCTGGCGTCAATGGAGAATATAGGGATCGGTTTGACCAATACACTCAGATGCATACCTTGAGCCTGAGCAAACTGAGCGTCAACCAGATTAGCCCCGGAACCACTATCAAGAAGAACAGACAATCTCTCCACTCTCGTACCAACCACCACCTCCACTGGTACAAGGAACTGAGAAGAACTGGCGGATGAAATACATACTCCCAGGTTGTCGTCCACCACACAACCTGGGATTAACAGTTTTCCGGCGACTTTTGGCTCAACAAGGCACGGGATGGACATTCTCCAACAAAATGTCCCTCTTTCCCGCAGAAAAAACATCTTCTAGTCCTGCGGCGTACCGCCAATCCCCTCCTACGAAATGATGTCCCTCCCAACTGCATAGGCTCATCCGAACAGACAAGGGGAACCTCAACATAAGGGACTTTAGTGGTAGGTGGAGAAACAACAGGGAGTGGGGTTACCTCACCCCTCTCCCGAAGCCGTCTATCAGTACGGATAGCTAAGGCCATAGCAGCCTCCAGTGAATGAGGAGACTCATACTGAGCCAAAACGTCTTTTAATTTATCAGAAAGCCCATGACAAAACTGGCTCCTAAGAGCTGGGTCATTCCACTGAGTATCTGTGGCCCATCTACGAAACTCAGAAGCAAATTCCTCTGCAGGACGATCTCCCTGCTGTATCTTACGTAATTTTGTCTCAGCAAGAGAGACCCGATCTGGGTCATCATATACCAATCCCAGGGCAGTAAAAAATTGATCTACAGACAGTAGAGCCGGGGATCCCGGAGGAAGGGAAAATGCCCAGGATTGAGGGTCCCCTTGCAGAAGTGAGATAACAATGCCCACTCTCTGCTCATCACTCCCTGATGATCGAGGCCGAAGCCGAAAATACAATTTACATGCCTCCCGGAAGGTGAAAAATTTGTCTCGCCCACCAGTGAACCTGTCCGGGAGAGCTACTTTAGGTTCAACTCTGGTTTGCTCCAGGGGAGACAAAACTTTGGACTTAATGTCCGTCAGCTCCATGGATAATCCCTGCAACTGCAGAGCCAGCAGGGCTACTGGATCCATGGTAACTGGAGATAATTTTTATGGCCAGTGAAAATGTCACGCTGTCTAATGATATGTATACAATGTCAGTAAACTATTAATACAGGAACAACACTCTATACAACAACTAGTATAGCAACATCAGCATGTAAGTATAGAATAGATTTACCTGACACGATATCTGCTGAACTCAGGGTTAATCTTGAGGACTTGATGAGCTGAAACAGGAAAGAGGTGGACCGGGATCTAACCTGACCCTAAACTGGGGTCCTAACTAATCCCTCACCTTGGAGGTACTGATAATGGTTCAGAGGTCCAAGTCTCCAACCTAACCCTGTCTCCTATCAGACCCTGAACCCTGTAATCAGTCCTAAGAAGGATCCTGACTACCACCAAAGGGATATGGGCTGATCTCAGCTAAATACACAGATTAGACATATAAGACAGACAGGATAGCACTCTCTTGCATACACACTCATACACCAAAGGAACTTAAATGGTCTGGGAAATAAACTCTAACCAAGTTGAGCTTAGAACAACTAAGGAGCTCACAACTAAAGTCTATACAGATTCATTCCTATCTGTGGTCTGCATGAAGGTTTCACTGGCAACTCCCCAAGCAGACAACCAGGAATTTAAAGGAAACCAATCAACAAATAATCAATTGCAGCCGGGAGAAACTGCACCCAGTCCCAGCACCGAGCACAGACAGAATTAACTCCCTAGCTGCCAAACACAAAGAAACAGCAGATCAGCTGTGAGAAGTCAAAATGTGCAACCGCGACGATCTTCGTGGCAATGCACACATGACAGAACCACAGTTCAGACAAGAACAATTGATCACCGGCAACCATGATGGGAGGGAACCTCCCTTATATCAGACCAGTCTGTAAATCATGATTGCCAATCCTCATTGAATGGTTCAGTACTGTTTGTAACCACCAGAGGGAGCTTCTGCTCAGAATTCATTTCCAAAACATTCACAACAGTACCCCCCTTGAGGAGGGGTCACCGAACCCTCATTTGTGCAAAAGGTCGGTCAGGATGAGCTCGGTGATAGGCACGGATCAGTCTCCTAGCATGGATGTCCGAAGCAAACACCCAAGAATTGTCCTCTTGACCATAACCTCTCCACTTAACCAAATACTGGAGTTTCTGTCTAGAAAAACGAGAATCCAATATTTTCTCAACCACATACTCCAGATTGCCCTCAACCAAAACAGGGTCGGGAGGCGCAGCCATAGGAACCACTGGCTCGACAAACCTCTTCAATAAGGACTTGTGGAACATGTTATGTATCTTAATGTCCCTGGAAGAAGTAAACGAAAGGAAACAGGACTAAGAATCTCCATGATCTTATAAGGTCCAATGAACCTAGGCTTAAACTTAGGAGATGCAACTCTCATAGGGATATTTCTTGAGGACAACCAGACCAAGTCCCCCACTTTAAAACGAAGACAATCAGTCCTATGCCGGTTGGCAAACCGCTGGGCCTTCTCCTGAGAGAGGGACAACCTCTCCACTACCTGGTCTCAAATCTGCTGCATATGCTCCACAACAGAGTCAACACCCTAACAGACAGAAGCATCCGTCTGTTCCGAAGAAAATCGACGGTGAAATCCGAAAATGCAGAAAAATGGAGACATCAAAGTGGCAGAACTTGCCCTATTGTTAAGAGCAAACTCAGCCAAAGGCAAAAAAGAGACCCAGTCATCTTGATCAGCAGACACAAAGCATCTCAGATAAGTCTCCAATGTCTGGTTTGTTCTCTTAGTTTGTCCATTTGTCTGAGGATGAAAAGCAGAGGAGAAAGACAATTGAACACCAAGTTTAGAACAAAAAGTCCTCCAAAATCTGGAAACAAACTGGACTCCTCTGTCAGACACAATGTTCTCAGGAATGCCGTGCAACCGAACCACATGCTGAAGGTACAAAGGCACCAATCCGGAGGAGGAAGGCAACTTAGGCAATGGCACAAGATGTATCATCTTGGAAAACCTATCACAAATCACCCAGATAACGGTCATTCTCTGAGAAACAGGGAGGTCGGAAATAAAATCCATAGAGATATGGGTCCATGGTCTCTTGGGCACAGGCAATGGCATCAACAAACCACTAGAGCGAGAGCAGGGCTTGGAGCGAGAGCAAGTCCCACAGGACTGCACAAACTCCCTGACATCACGAGACAAAGTAGGCCACCTAAAGTACCGACTCACCAAGTCTCTGGTACCAAAAATTCCGGGATGATCGGCCAACGCGGAACAATGAATCTCAGACATCACACCCTTTTTCCACTGGTCTGGGACAAACAATTTCCCAATAGGGCAGCGCTCGGGTTTATCCTCCTGACACCCTTCCAGAGCCAGTCTCAAATTGGGAGAGATGGCGGAAAGAACTACACCCTCTTTCAAAATAACAGCAGGATCAGACAAATCAGGAGAGTCCGCAAAGAAACTCCTCGAGAGGGCATCCGCCTTAACATTCTTAGTGCCAGGAAGAAAGGAAACCACAAAATTAAAACGTGTGAAAAACATGGCCCACCTGGCCTGTCTAGGATTAAGTCGCTTGGCTGATTCCAGATAAGTAAGATTCTTATGGTCCGTGAGGACCACCACCTGATGTTTGGCTCCCTCCAGCCAATGTCTCCACTCTTCAAAAGCCCACTTCATGGCCAATAACTCACGATTACCCACGTCATAATTACGTTCAGTTGGGGAAAATTTTCAAGAGAAAAAGGCACAAGGGTTAACTTTTCGAGGTCTCTGTATCTCTTTGGGACAAAACGGCACCTGCCCCAATTTCAGAGGCATCAACCTCCACCTGAAATGGCAGAGAAACATCAGGCTGCCGTAGAACAGGAGCAGAAGTGAATCTCTGCTTAAGTTCCTGAAACGCAGAGACTGCCTCAGGAGGCCAATTCAGCACATCAGAACCCTTTTTGGTCAAATCAGTCAATGGTTTAACAATAACAGAGAAATTACCAATAAATTTACGATAAAAATTGGCAAAACCCAAGAATCTCTGAAGAGCCTTTAATGAAGTAGGATGGACCCAATCACAGATTGCCTGAACCTTGACCGGGTTCATTTCAATAACAGATGGAGACAAAATGAATCCTAGAAATGAGATCCCTTCACATACAGAGCATTCTCTCTCAAAATCTGGAACACAGTCCGAACATGTTTCACATGAGAGTCCCAGTCATTGGAAAAAATCAAGATATCATCCAAATAAACAATCAGAAATTTATCCACAAAATCACTGAAAATGTCATTCATGAAGGACTGGAAGACGGTAGGAGCATTAGTGAGCCCAAAGGGCATCACTAGGTACTCAAAATGCCCCTCTGGGGTATTAAACGCCGTCTTCCATTCATCCCCGTGCTTAATGCGAATAAGGTTATACGCCCCCCTGAGGTCAAGCTTGGTAAACCAAGTATCACTTTTCACCCAGGAAAACAGGTCAGAAATCAAGGGTAACGGATATTGATATTTCACAGTGATCTTGTTCAAGAGACGATAATCAATACACGACCTTAATGAACCATCCTGTTTGGCCACAAAGAAAAAAACGGCAGCCAAGGGTGAAGAGGATGGTCTGATATGACCCTTCTCCAATGACTCCTTGATATAAGACTGCATAGCGTCATGTTCAGGTCCAGACAAGTTAAAAAGGCGACCTTTAGGAGATTTACTACCAGGCACTAATTCAATAGTGCAGTCATAGCTCCTTTGGGGGGGCAAGGATGTAGATTTACTTTCGCTAAACACATCAGATTAATCAGTCAAAAAGTCAGGAACATCCTGAGACTGGGGAAAGGCAGAAAAAACAGGAGTGTTGGCATTAACACATTGGCAGCCCCAACTGGTTACAGACACAGATTTCCAATCCAAAACAGGATTATGAGACTGTAACCAAGGGAAACCTAGTACAATAATGTCATGCAGATTATAGAGTACCAAAAATTTGCAACTCTCCTGATGATCAGGTTCAACCCTCATTATCATCTGAGAAGAAAACTGTAGTTTATTCTCAGCCAAAGGGGTAGAATCAATCCCCAGTAGGGGAATAGACTTCCGTAGGGTTATCAAGGGAAACCCACAACGTTTGGCAAAATAAAAATCCATCAGGTTAATAGCTGCTCCTGAATCAACAAAAGCCTGAGCAGAAAATGTGGACAGGGAGCAAATCAGGGTAACAGTCAACAAAAATTTAGTCTGAACACTACCCAAGACAACTGAGCGTGCAAAACGTCTTCCATGCTTAGGGCAGACAGAAATAGCATGAGAAGCATCACCACAATAGAAACATAACCCACTGTGTTTTCGAAACTCTTGACGCTGTGCCCCAGAAGTCACTCTATCACACTGCATGGGTTCAGAAGCTGGCTCACAAGGCAACACTATTCCACGCATACCTCTACGCTCACGCAAACGTCTGTCAATTTGAATCGCTAATGACATAGAATCATTGAGACCAGAGGGAGCAGGGAAACCCACCATAACATCTTTTAAATTCTCTGACAGCCCCTTCCGAAAAAGGGCTGCCAAAGCATCATCATTCCATTTGGTTAGGACTGCCCATTTTCGGAATTTCTGACAGTACAACTCAGCGTCCTCAAGCCCCTGATTTAATGCCAACAAGGTTTTTTCAGCTTGATCAGTGACATTAGGCTCATCGTACAATAACCCTAGAGCCAGAAAAAATGCATCAACATCACTCAAAACAGGGTCCCCAGGTGTCAGGGAAAAAGCCCAATCCTGAGGATCGCCGCGCAGGAGAGAGATGACAATTTGAACCTGCTGTGCTGCGTTCCCTGAGTACTTAGGTTTTAGGGCAAAAAAAAAACTTACAGTTATTTTTGAAATTCAGAAATTTGGCCCGATCTCCCAAAAACAAATCTGGCATGGGAATCCTAGGTTCCACAACAAGCAACACAGCAAGATAGACAGCAAAACTCCGAACCTCAGTGGCAAGCTGATCCAGACGGCCAGACAGCTGTGCAAACTCCATTGAGAGAAAAAAAAAATCCTCCTCAGCACCCAGAGAAAAAGAGGGAAAAAATGCAAGAAACAGAAAAAAAAAAAAATCTCTGACAACTCTGACAACTTTTTTCTTTCCACACTATTTTTCCCTTCTGTGAGTACCATGCAATTTTCAGTTTGGCCGGTGATACTGTTATGTTTTGGTAGCTGAGGAGAACAGGCAAAAACGACAATACACCAGAGAGGTTGGAATCTATTGGATTGCAGTACCCTGACTAACCACCACAACTAAAGGCAGCCGTGGAGCGTTCCTACGTTGGTCCTAGATGCCTCGTCACAGCCTGAGAGATTAACTACACCTAAAGATAGAAAGAGGAAAGCTATCTGCCCGGAGCAGATCCCCAAAGAACATAGGAAGCCCCCAAATATGTAATGGCTGTTAGACAAGAGGAAATACAGACACAGACAGAAAATAGTATGAGCAAACGCTGGGGCCCAATCTGCCTAGACAGAAAAGGATAGAAAGGATACTCACTGCAATCCAAAAAACCCTAAAAAATGCCAACGCTACTGATTGCAAAAACACCTGAGATCACACGACCTCTACCACCTAAATCAGTTCTCTGGTGTAACAAAACTAAGCCGCAGCCACTGAAATAACTGGAAAAGGTAAATGAACAAATAACAATGGCTCCAGCGGAACTGAGAGGAGCCCAAGCCCCCCGGGGGGGAACCTGGCTAACCTCACATAAATGCAGAGAAATATGCAAATGGTAAGCACAAAAACAAAAACAGAAAATATCTTATCTGAAAGCAGAAGAAGAGGCAAGACTCAGCAAGCTTCCAAGTGAACCAGGAACCACAATTGAGACAAGAACCATTGATCACCGGCAACCATGATGGGAGGGAACCTCCCTTTTATCAGACCAGTCTGTAAATCCTGATTGCCAATCCTCATTGAATGGTTCAGTACTGTTTGTAACCACCAGAGGGAGCTTCTGCTCAGAATTCATTTCCAAAACATTTACAACGGGGGGGTACTGTTGTGAACGTGCTAGTGAAAGTTTCTGAGCGGAGGCTCCCTTTGGTGTTACAGAGAGTACTGAACCTTTCAGCGAGGAGTGGCAATCTGGGTTCACTGACTGGTCTGATATATGGGAGGTTCCCTCCCATGATGGTTGCCGGTGATCAATTGTTCTTGTCTCAATTGTTGTTCCTGGTTCATTTGGAAGTTTGCGGGAGTCTTGCCTGCATCTCCAGCTTTCAGATAAGATATTTTTTGCTTTTCTTTTTGTGCTTGCTTTTTGCATTGTTTTCTGGACTTTTGTGGAGGTCAGCCAGGTCCCCTCCAGGGGCCTGAGCTCCTCACAGTTTATCTGCAGCCACTGTTATTTGCTCATTTGCTTTTTCCTGTTTTTTCAGCGGCTGCAGCTTGGTTTTGTTCACACTGAGATCTGATTTAGCGGGTGGCGAGATCGTGTGATCTCAGTATTTTTGTAATCAGAATTGTTGGATTTTTGTAGGGTTTTCTGGGTTGCAGAAAGTAATCTCTCCTTTGCTATCCTATTTAGTCAGCTTGTGGCCCCAGCGTTTGCTCAATCTATTTTCTGCCTATGTTTGTGTTTTCATCTTGTCTAACCGCCATTATATGTTTGGGGGCTTCCTATTTTCTTTGGGGATCTGCTCCGGGGCAGATAGCTTTCATCTTTCTGCCTTTAGGTGTAGTTATCTCTCAGGCTGTGACGAGGCGTCTAGGATCAACGTAGGAAGCTCCATGGCTACCTCTAGTTGTGTCGTTAGTTTAGGAATCTGCAACCCATCAGTTACCAACTTCTCAGGTGTTCTGCTGCCCTGCTGTTGTTCCTGTCCTCCTCAGCTACCGAAACATAACAGATTAGACCAGAATATAAAAAGTAGAAAAAGAGTAATGTATTAGAAGCGTCCAGCTGTATACACTGTTTGGGAAATTGTAAATCTCCGTATATTTTGCCAGAGTCAGACACTGACTTTCACAGGCTCAGTATTGATCACACCAGAATATAAAAAGTAGAAAAAGGGTAATGTATTACAAGCGGACAGCTGTATACAGGGTTGGGGAAATTGTAAATCTCCGTATATTTTGCCAGAGTCAGACACTGTCTCTCAAAGGCTCAGTATTGATCGCACCAGAATATAAAAAGTAGAAAAAGGGTAATGTATTCAAAGTGGACAGCTGTTCACAGGGTTGGAGAAGTTGTAATTCTCTGTATATTTTGCCAGAGTCAGACACTGGCTCTCACAGGCTCAGTTTTGATCACACCAGAATATAAAAAGTAGAAAAAGGGTAATGTATTACAAGCGGACAGCTGTATACAGGGTTGGGGAAATTGTAAATCTCAATATATTTTGCCAGTGTCAGACGCTGGCTCTCACAGGCTCAGTATTGATGACACCATAATATAAAAAGTTGAAAAAGTGTAATGTATTAGAAGCGGACAGCTGTATACAGGGTTGGGGAGATTTTAAATCTCCGTATATTTTGCCAGAGTCAGACACTGGCTCTCACAGGTTCAGTATTGATCACACCAGAATATAAAAAGTAGAAAAAGGGTAATGTATTACAAGCGGACAGCTGTATACAGGGTTGGGGAAATTGAAAATCTCTGTATGTTTTGCCAGAGTTAGACACTGGCTCTCACAGGCTCAGTATGCGTCACACCAGAAAATAAAAAGTTGGGAGGTGAAGGAGGGGGGGGACAGCCCAGATAGGGAGGTGGCAAAAATGAGATATGTTGAGGTGTATAATGGACGTAAATCAGCTGCAAATGGAGTAATTGGAGAAGTTCTAGGAAGAGGAGGACAAAGCGAGCCATTTTGCTGGCAACCTATGTGTCATCAGGGGAACGTGGGACAAAATTCTTTGCAACCCATGCATGGTTCATTTTAATGAAGGTTAGATCATCAACATTTTGCGTCGACAGACAGGTCCTTCTTTCTGTCAGGATTGATCCAGCAGTACTGAAGACTCTTTCTGATAGCACACTACCAGTAGGGCAAGCGAGCTTCTGTAAGGCATATTGTGCCAATTCAGGCCAGGTGTCCAGTATACAGGCCCAGTAGTCAAAGGGGAATGACCGGAGAGGGAGAACATCGGTAGGGGAGGAGAAGTAATTTTTACCAAAGTTGACAATTGCTGTCTCCTGTCTGTTGCTATAGATTCACTATTACCAGGTGTGTGAGCTGTCCTGGAGAAATCAGTCCACAACATGGTCATGAATCCCCTGTCTCCAACGCCACTTCGGCTGTGTGCACCACAAACACCTTTTCCATTTGGCCCAGTACGGCTCGTGGTAGAACCTGCACCGCTGCTGTTTGCTGGGAATGCCTCTAATAAACGGTTTACCAGAGTTGCTTGTTTGTTCGCCAATGTTAGCTCTAGGTTCTCCTGTGGCATGATGTTCTGTAATTTGCCTTTATAGCGTGGATCGAGGATGCTGGCCAACCAGTAGTCGTCATCCTTCATCATTTTGGCAATGCGGGAGTCCCTTTTTAGGATCCGCATGGCATAATCACACATGTGGGCCAATGTTTCAGGTGTCAGCAATGCACTGCCTGTGGTGGGTGGAGGAGCACTTTCTGCCAAAGCCACATCCCCCAGTCAAGCACATACCCTGGACCTGAACTTGGCAGGCCAACATTTTCTCTTGCCCCCTGAGAAGCATCCTCCTCCTCAAAATAATCATCCCCCTCATCCTCCTTCTCCTCTTCCTCTTCTTCCTCCACCTCGTCCAGGACAGTTCCCTGAGCAGACAATTGCTGACTGTCATCAAGGCTTCCCTCTTCCTCCTCTTCCGCCTACGCTGCAGACGCCTGTTCCTTAATGTGCGTCAAAGTTTGCATGAGCAGACGCATAAGTGGGATGCTCATGCTTATTATGTCGTGGTCTGCGCTTACAAGCCGTGTGCATTCCTCAAAACACTGAAGACTTTAAAGAGGTCTTTCAGCTTTGACCACTGCACACCAGACAACTCTATGTCTGCCCTCAAACTTCCTGCCCATGTATCCTCCCATAAATGCATTACAGCCTGCCTCTGTTCGCACAGCCTCTCAACCATGTGCATGGTGGAGTTCCACCTTTTTGAAACGTCTATGATTAGGCGGTGCTTGGGGAGGTAGAGCGATCGCTGCAGCCTCTACATATGACTGGAGTCTACATCCGAGCAACGGGTGTGCGAGCACAGTCTTCGAACTTTATGGAGCAGGGCTATTAGCTCTGAATAATTATTTTAGAAACACTGCACCACCAGGTTCAAGGTGTGAGCCAGGCAATGTATGTGTCTGAGTTTTGCCATGGCTATGGCCGCCACAAAATTACGGTTGTTATTACTGACTACCTTGCCTGGCTCAAGATGTATACCGCCCAGCCATGACTCAGTTTCTTGCTGCAAGTAGTCAGCCAGTACCTCCGTGGTGTGACTGTTGTCGCCCAAAGACATCATTTTCAAAACAGCTTGCTGACGCTTACCACTAGCTGTTCGATAGTGGGACACCTCATGTGCAACACTGGCAGTTGCGGATGGAGTGCTCGTGCGACTGCGCTCTGTTGACGATCTTTCGCTTCTGAAAGAGGAGGAGGGTCGAATGCCTACAGCCAACTGTTGCCTATACCGTGGGCTAGGCAGCATTGTCCCACCGCCGCTGTCCACTGTGGACCCTGCATTCACTACATTAACCCAGTGCGCAGTGATGGACACATAGCGACCCTGGCCATGCCTACTGCACCATGCATCTGTTGTGAGGTGCACCTTTCCACTCACTGATTGTTTGAGTGCATGGACAATGCGGTCTTTCACATGCAGATAGTCAGCATGTATTTGTCCGTGATACCAGCCGATACACGGTAGTGTGAGGAGCGTACATCTCTATACGGTGTGAGAAAAAATGAACGCTCAGTAACTGTGCAGAAAAAAATTTAAGTATTAGTGCTGTGTAGGTGCTGTGTTCAAAAGCACTCTGCACAGCAGTGTACAGTCATGGCCAAAAGTTTTGAGAATGACACAAATATTATATTTTCACATGATCTGCTGCCCTCTGGTTTTTATGTGTGTTTGACAGATGTTTTTATCACAGACAGAAATATAATAATTGCAAACATATGAGTAACAAAAGCTTATTGACAGTTAGAATGAGTTAATGCAGCAAGTCAAT
>JARQOD010000002.1:378556465-378594525 GCA_033576555.1 Oophaga sylvatica
AAAGGGGGTTTTCGCTGCATCAGCGCAATCAACCCAATTTGCGCCGTTCACATTCACCCCCATGACTGGGCCTCAAAATAATAATAAAAATAATCTTATTTATATAGCGCCAACATATTCCGCAGCGCTTTACAGTTAACAGTTTCAGAACACAAGTATAAGTAACAACTTTACATACAATTAATTAAAGAAATATAAGCCGCCCTGCTCGTGACAGCTTACAATCACAATGAGGTGGGGGAGATACAAAGTACAGGTGTTTATATACAATGGTGTATTTAACAATGATGGTCCAGCCATTTTGAGGAGTGATGGAGGGAAAGGAGATAGTGAATGGGCTAACACACACAGACTTACACATAGAATGACTTTGATAGTAAAATGGATAGCCGCTCTGAACAAATATCTTTTGGGGGAGCGCCTGAAACCATGCTAATTGCGGATAGTCCTAATTTCTTGGGTAGAGCATTCCAGAGGATTGGCGCAGAAACGGAGAAGTCTTGAAATTCGGGAGTGGGAGGTACGGATTAGTGCAGAGGTTTGTCAAGGTCGTTTGCAGAGCGCAGCAGTCGTTAGGCCGATAGATAGAAATGAGGAGGAGATGTAGGGGTGCTGCACTGTGGAGAGCTTTGGGGTGACAACCAGTATTTTTGAATTGGATACTATAATGAATTGGGCAGCCAGTAAAAGGGAAACTGCGAAGTACTCCTATGAAGGACATCTCCCACGTTTTGCGTGGTTTGATGAGTCAAGCGGATGGCGAGTGCAAGTAAAAAATGCACTATCAGCCCTGACTGTCCCCCTTACTGCCTGCTTCAAAAAAACAATGCAAGCACTAAGGGATGAGGTTTTGGAAGAGGTGGAGGATGAGGAGTCACAAATTCCCTCACCCCTTTTGGACAGTCAGCGCAACGTGTTCCTCACAAAGGGCTGGGCAGGGCTACTTTGTGAGGAGGATGAGGAGGAGTCAATGGAGGAGGAAGACATCGCTCCGAGGGAGGGAAAACAACGCTCTAGTCAGTATGTAAAAGCGAGGGTGTGGTGATGCAGAGCAGGAGATATGACGCCTCTTGCAGGGGACAGCGTTTCTTGGCCAGTTGTGAGTTGCAAACACATTTGGTTGATATTTCATGCTGCAGTGCCTGAGAAACGACCGCCGCCCTTTGCCCACATTCTCACCACGTCTGATTATTGGGTGTCCACCCCCTAGACTCCGCTACCCCCGGGACAACTTACCAAAGCTCATCACACCATTGAACCGGGAGCGAAAAAAGCGGGAGTACCAAGACACACTGGTGCAAACCATAATGTCTCCCTTCCAGCCGAGAGCACTGCTGCTACTACTGCTTTACAAAGCAGCTCTGTGCATCGGGGCAGTGGAGACACTCTGCAACAAGAGGGAGCACAAGCAGCGCCTCTGCACAGGCAAGATGTTATGATTTGGTAGCTGAGGAGAGCAGGCAAAAAGGCAATACACCAGAGAGTTGGAATCTATGGGATTGCAGTACCCTGACAAAACCACCCCCAACTAAAGGCAGCCGGGGAGCGTACCTAACGTTGGTCCTAGATGCCTCGTCACAGCCTGAGAAGCTAACTACACCTAAAGATAGAAAGAGGAAAGCTATCTGCCCCGGAGCAGACCCCACAAAATAACATAGGAAAGCCCCCAAACATGTAATGGCGGTTACACAAGAAGAAATACTGACACAGACAAAAAATTTGTATGAGCAAATGTTGGGGCCCCAAACTTCATAAATAGAAAAGATGGAAGGGCATTTTTCTGAAATTTCACAAAAAAACACTGAAAAGTACCACTCTACTAATTACAAAACACCTGAGATCACACGACCTCTACCACCTTAATTAGTTCTCTGGTGTAACAAAAATAAACAGCAGCCACAGAAAAATATGGAAAGGAAAATGAACAAATAACAGTGGCTGAACTAAACTGAGAGGAGAACAAACCCCAAACGGACCCGGCAGACCCCCACAGAAGTGCAGGACAATATGCCAAAAAAAAAAAAAAAAGAAGAAAATGTCTTATCTGTTAGCAAAAGATGCAGGCACGAAACAGCAAGCTACAAAAATGTACAGGAATCAAAGATGAGACCAGAACAATTGATCACCGTCAACCCTGATGAGAGGGAACCCCCCTTATATAAGACCAGTCAGTAACACCTGATCTCCAATCTTCACAATCTTCATTGGATAGTTCAGTACTGTTTGTAACCACCAAGGGGGCTTCTGCTCAGAATTCATTTCTATCACATTCACAACAGCAAGACCAGTAATGTTCCAAATGTGGCGAAGTTTTTGTGGCAGCGCCACCAATGTCTACACCATCCGAGACGGCTCCCACTCAGGGAGGAGGCAAAGTTTTCCGTAAGATGGTGACAGACTACATGTCTTGGCCTCTCAGTGTACTCCCAGATGGCTCTTCCCATTCAAGTTTTGGGTCTCTAAGCTGGATACATGGCCAGAGCTTAGCCCGTATGCATTGGAGGTGCTGGCTTGCCCTGCTGCCAGTGTATTATCGGAGCGCTTCTTTAGTGCTGCAGGTGGTGTACTAACAGCCCGTAGCATGCGACTTTCCTCCGTTAATGTAACCGGTTTATTTTTCTAAAAATGAACAAGGCATGGATCTCGCATGAATTTGCCTGCCCGGGTTTCAGATTAAATAACCTGGTTGGCAACGTTATCCATGTCTCCTGTTATGTTCATCTTTCTACCAAACCCGAACTCTACTCCCTGGGCTACAACACTGCCCGTTGCTGCTCACCAAGTGTTGGATGCACAATCAAAAAAAAATCGCTGATGTGTTTGTTTGGGGGTTTAGTAACGCCTGCTGTTCCCCTGCTGTTTTGTCTGGCAAAAATTACTGCTAGCTAGCTAAAACATGTTGAAAAAAACATGACATGTTTTAAAATGCCTACTGCTACACATAGATAAGAGGCTACAAACCCCTTTTTTCAAACTGTAAACAAGTGAAAACGTCACCTTTAAAAACCCTAAAAAATTATTTGTCTTTGTCACAAATCTGTAATAAAATAATTGTGACATATTTCTTTCAGATATCCACATGTGGAACACAAATGCTAACACAAAAGCCCACTTATACTTTAGGGTACTGATGGTGAACCTTGGGCACTCCATAACTTAGACAATCCAACTCAATCATGCCTCAAATGCTGCAATGTTGGAAGTGCATAATGTGAGTTGAACTTTGACAATAGCTGCAGTGCGAAGGTTAGCCTTGAGTGTTCTTGGCTTTTTAAAAAAAGCATACAAGTAAATTTAAATAATCCATTGTTGATTAAGGGACTGATGTACACAATGTAATATTGTGGAAAACAATGGATGTAGACTAGTCCTCTTGAACATCACTTATATTTGTGTCATTTGAAAAAATACATTATTTAAATACAAATTTAACAACCCATATCATAAAGGTCCATCATGTAAAATGAAAAATTCCGGTAACAAAAATCATGCATTAACCTTGTTAAACTCAATAGTGCATATCACAATGGGCTAAATATATACCTGCAAGTGGTGTTTGAAAAAAACGAAAAACTGATAGAAAAGGTGAATGATATCTAGTTATCGACTGAATTACCCGACACCTGTACAATGTCGATATAAATACTGTACCTTAAAAAAGGGTGTTTGCAACCAATGTATTGTATACGGATGGAAGCGCGTCACACTAATAGATTTGAGTTATTTGAAAATAGAATGGAGGGAGCACCAATTAGAGAAAAATGTCAAGGATGGGGGCAGTGAGACACGCTCAGCAGAGTACAAGCAGCAGTGTTTGAATAACTAACTGGAGCGGGATCGCACATCCAAAAATGAGAACCTCTGACTACAGTAAAACAATGCACACAAAAGTTTCAGTACTGTTAAAGGCCCGTTTGTGTACTTCTATATTGTTTGCAACCAATGTTGGATAATGATTTGGAAAAACACGTCACCACTAATAGATTTGAATTATTTGAAATATAAAAGTAGCAGCAACAATTAGAGAAAAAAAAAGTAAAGGATGAGGCAGTGAGACACGCTCAGGAGTACAAGCAGCGGGGGTTGAAAAATAACTTGAGCGGGATCAAAAAATTCAAAATTGAAACCCTCTGACTACAGTAAACAATGCACACAACTGTTCCCGCACTGTGAAAGGCCGTTTGGTGTCTTCTATATTGTTTGCAACCAATGTATTGGATAATGATGGAAGCACGTCACACTTAATAGATTTGAATTATTTGAAATATAATGTAGCAGCAACAATTAGAGAAAAATTTTAAAGGGTGAGGCAGTGAGACACGCTCAGCGAGTACAAGCAGCGGTGGTTGAAGAAATAACTTGAGCGGGATCAAATTCAAAAAATTGAAAACCCTCTGACTACAGTAAACAATGCACAACAACTGTTCAGCAGCTGTGAAAGGCCCGTTTGTGTACTTCTTTATTGTTTGCAACCAATGTTTGGTTAATGATGGAAGCACGTCACACTAATAGATTTGAATTATTTTAAATATAATGTAGCAGCAACAATTAGAGAAAAATGGTTAAAGGATACAGTGAGACCCCGCCACAGAGTACAAGCAGCGGGGGTTTTAAGAAATAACTTGAGGGATCAAATTCCAAAAAATTTGGGAAAAACCCCTGACTACAGTAAACAATGCCAAAAACTTTTTCACAGCTGTAAAAGGCCCCGTTTGTGTACTTCTATATTTTTTGCAACCATGTATTGGAAAAATTTTGGAAGCACGTCAACTAATAGTTTTTTAAATTTTTAAATAAATGTACCCCGCAACAATTAGAAAAATAAAAAGGGATGGGGCAGTAAACACGCTCAGCAGAGTACAAGCAGCAGTTTTTTGAAAAAACAAATGGACGGATCTGCACCCCCAAAAAAAAAACCCTCGACTACAGTAACATGCACACAACTGTTTCATACGGAAAGCCCTTTGTGACTTCATATGTTTTGCAACCAATGTTTTGGGAAAAAAGGATGAAGCACTCACACTAAAAATTGATTTTTTTTAAATAGAAGTAGCAGCAACAATTTAGAAAAATGAAAAAAGGATAAAGGCAGTGAAAACACGCTCACAGAGTACAACACAGGGGGTTAAAGAAAAAAAATGGGCGGGATCGCACTAAAAAAAAAAAAAAAACCACAAGACTACAGTGAACACTGCACACAACGGGCACTATCTCGGGAAATCCCCTTTGTGGACTTCTATACTGTTTGCAACCAAAGTTTTGGGATAAGATGAAAGCACGTCACACTAAAATTTGATTTTTTTTTAAATAAATGTAGCAGCAAAAATTTTGAGAAAAATTTAAAGGTGAGGCAGTGAGACACGCTCAGCAGATTACAAGCCTGGTTAAAGAACTAAATGGAGCGGATCTGCCCCAAAAAAAAAAAAAAACTCCGACAACGGGAAAACACTGCACACAACTTTTTTCACTATCTGTAAAAGGGCCCTTTTCGAACTTCTATATTTTTTGAAACCCAATGTTTGTAAAACGGATGGAAGCGCGTACACAAAATTTCTTTTGAAGGGAGCGCAAAAAATTACACAAAAAAAAAAAAAAAAGAGTCTATGAGTGACACGCAGAATGCCTACAAACACTTTTGGATGCAGAGCAAACGCACGTCACCGCACTCTCACAACACCCTTGCACAGAGCTGTTAAAACAACACTGCAAGGCAAAAGGAAGCTTTACACAGCGGGGGGTAAACTAGCCTCCTAGACACAGTACACAAAATCCAACTCTAACTGTCCCCCCAGGTCAGCACAGCAGCGTTCTGCCTAATGAATTCAAAGCACAGGGCCAAAATGGCGGCGGCGCCTTTATAGTGCATTCCCGACAAAAAAATTTTACATTCCCGCCTCCAAAAATTAAAGGGGCAATTTTCCCACCTCTTAAAGATTCCCATTTCAACAAAACACAGCCCCCTTCGTTTGGGTTGGGTTTCCATAATTTTTAAAATACGAACTAAGTAACAACCAAAGGGCAATTCCCAACCCCTACTTCTAAGAAGCTCAATCTAGTTAACACCTTGGGGAAAAAAAAAAGTAAAAAAAAAAAAAAAAAAAAAAAAAAAATTAAAAAAAAAAAAAAAAGGGAACGGAAACCTGCCAAAACCCTGGCGGGGCCCCAATTTAATTTTTAAAAAATTTTTCGGGGCCCCCCCCAAAATTTCCCCTTAACACAAAAATTTTAACAAAAGAAAAAAAAAAAATTTTTGGGCCCAAAATCCTCCCGTTGGGCGAGCAAACCCCCAAAAGCACCCCACAACACCCTTGAAGGCTGAAAAAACCCTGCGGCAAAAGGAAGTTTAAAGGGGTCCCCCCCCCAAAAAACAAAAAAAATTCCCCTCGGTCGCCAAGGCCCTTGTTCGCACGGAAAAGGCGGCGGGTTTTTTTAAGGGGGCCCCCCCTTTTAAAATAAAATTAAAAAAAAAAAAAAGATTGCCCACCCTTAGATTCCCTTTGGAAAAAACCAGCTCCGAAGGGGAAGGGTTCCATCTTTGGAAAAGGGGAAAAAATTTGGAAAGGGAAAGGGGAAAGCCGTCCAATTCAACAATAAACCTTTTAACGCCGCAAAATTAAATCCCCCACAACCCCTTTCTTTTTTCCCCCCCTTTCCGGGCAAAAACCCCGGCCCCCGGCCCCCCACCAAGACCCCTTTTTGGGGGGTTGTTCAAAAATACCCTTGGGGGACCAAACAATTTTAAAACCTTTCAAATCCCCGAAAACCTCCCCCCCCTTTCCCGCCTGAGGGGGGATAAACCCCCCCCCCCCGGGGGAACCCAAAAATTTTTCCCCCCCCCAAGCTGCGCTTTGGGGGGAATTTGAGGGAAAAAAGTTGCAATTTTTTTTTTTCAAAAAAGCCTCGGGGAAAAAATTTTTTTTTTTTTTTTTGCAAGAAAAAGGGAAACAAAAAAAGAATTTTAAAAAAAAAAAAAGGGGGGGAATTTTGCCAACCCCCCAAAAAAAAACCCAAAAAAAAAAAAAAAAAAAAAAAAAAAATAAAAAAAAATTTTTTAAAAAAAAAAAACCCCCAAAAAAACCAAAAAAAAAAAAAAAAGGGGAAAAGGGGGACAAGGGGGGAAACAAAAAAAAACCCCGGAAAAAAAAAGGGAAAACCAATTAACAAAAAAAATTACCCCCCCCCCCAATCAAAAAAAAACAACCCCCAACCCCAGGGGTTTGAGACTGGGGATTTTTTTTTCCCTTTTTTTTTTTGGGGGGGTTTTTTTTTTTTTTTTTTTTTTTTTTTTTTTTTTTTAAAATTTGGGGGGAAAAAAAGGTTGGGGATTTGCCCCCCAAGGGCGGTTTGGGGAAAAAAAAATTCACAGGAGGGGGCTAAAAAAAGGTTTGGGGAAAAAACCAGAGGGGGTTTTTTTTCAGGAATTTTTTTTTTTAAAAAAAAAAAATTTTTTTTGGGGGGGGACCTTTTCGCCCCCCTTTTTTTTTGAAAAAAAAAAAAAAAAATAAAGTTTTCCGTATTTTTTACCATAAAGAAACTTTTTTAAAAGGGGGGGGAAAGGGTTTTAGGAAAAAAATTTTTTAAATAAAGGGGGAGGGAAGGGGAAAGGGGCCCCCCCTCCCCCCTAAAACCCTGGTAATTTTTCAGGGAAATTTTAGCCGCCCCGCCCACCAATGACAGGGGCCAAATCCCCCACCCCCCCCACCCTGACGCAGCAGCGGGGGTCTGTGGGAAGAAAAGGGGGCCAGGGAGCAGAGGAGGGAGGCTTCGCAGACCTACAGCCTGGAGCGTGCTGATGCGAGCTGAAGCTCCTTGGGGGGACCTGTGAGAGGGCATGAAAGGGCGGGTGGAGCATCACATACCACCAAACCCGCCCTTCATGATGTCACCAGGTCCTTTAGATAAACGTACAAGAAAAAAATAAATTTAAAAGGTTTGTAAGACACACATAAATAATCACTCTGCCATCCTGTGGTGACTAAACTCCCCCGCATGTCATAGATCTTCAGGGCATGCGGGAGTTAAGTTTTTTCCATGGGATCTTTAAAAAAGCACCCATGTTATCAGGGGGAGTGTGGCTTAAATATAACCCTATCCCCCACTTAGGCCGTGGCACACTGCGAGAAATTTGCAAAAATTTTTTTGCGAATCCCCGTGAACACCCGCACGCCCCCGGCTCTCGACGGAGCGTGCGGGGCATGTATTTTTTATGCTGCATGTTTTTGTGCACGCACGCTCCAGTCCCATGCCGCGGCAGTGCCGGGGGTTTTACGAAGAATTCGCACAAAAACGGCAAATTTCTCCATGGTGCCCGGCCTTATTCTCACCCTCCAGCGTCTTCACAAGTATTTACAGACACCACACTGGCCCCAGCACCATCTTCTACCCCTACTCCTACATAAAAATCTATTTTTAAAAAATAACACCAATATAAAGTATGTTATTTATGTTATTAAAAATTTTACCACATTTTTTGTTCAAATATATTTTTACCTATTTTCCCCTCTAAAACCTGGGGGGGTCTTTTAGTCCAGTGCTCTTATAGCCGAAAAAACGGTAGATAGATAAAATAATAAAATAAAAAATGATAGATGATAGAAAATAGTTTGATAGATAAAAAATAGATAAAATAGATATTACTAGATAAATAAAATTGCAAAAAAATAGTTAAAGACACACCCACACACCACAAAAATCTTCAAGAAAATAGCGAAAATTTTAAAAAAAAGGGGAAAAAAAGGGCGTGGGCTCCCCCGCAATTTTTTTCCCCGCGTCGAGGGGGAAAACCGACCTCGGGGCCAAAATTTAAAGCCTGGGGGAAAGGGGTAATACCCAGGAACTTCCAGGGATGAATACACCCGCAGCTAGCCTTTACTGGTATTAAAATAGTGGGGGCCCCCAAAAAAAAAATAGGTGGTGTCCCCAGTAATTTTTGCCAAAAGGCAAAGCAGACAGCTGCAGGGGTGAATTCATGCCTAGGAAGGGCGCACCCCCTGCTAAAATAACACCACCCACCGCCCCAAATTGGCGCATCTGTTTTATGCCAATTCCAGCACTTAGCCCTCTCTTCCCAAACCCCTGTACGGGGGAATTTTTGGTAATAAGGGGGTTAATATCCCTTGCATTTTAAGGGACATTAAACCCCGGTTTTAAAAATGAGAGCATCAAAAAGACGCCTATCCATTATTAATCTTATATTAATAAAGGGTTAAAAAAACACACCCATAAGAATAAAGTATTTTAATTAAATAAAACACAACACGGTTTTCATATCTTTATTACATGCTCAGATCCAAGCGACGCCATCGATCTCCTGTAATAAAAAGTAAAAAAATAAAACAACCATATACTCCCTGTATGACGCAGTCCAATTAATAGCGAATGTCCCATGATGGTCTCCCCTATAGAACAGTGACATCAGCTGATGCCACTGCTCTGTAGGGCCTCCCAGTGATGCACTGACAGGAGACATTGGCTCCTACAGTGCATCACTGAGGTTACCTGAGTTTATTTTCACACTTTATGGCAATGCTGCGTGGGAATTTTCTCATCCAGCATTGCTAGTGAAAGAATGAACGGAAGTGACGTCATTCTCTCCCGGCATCTGAGCGATACACTCAGTGGAGGATACCCTCCGCTGTCAGTGTTTAACAAGGGCGGTGTACAGCGCTGACATCACCCGATGTCAGTGTTCTACACCGGAGATCGTCATGGGACACTCGGTAATAACTGAACTGCGGCGGACCGGTGACGTATAGGTTGCTTTATTATTTTATTTATTTTACAGGAGACGATGGCATCGGGGATTAGGTGATTGGTAAGTATGTACTCAATGTTATATGTGTTGTATGTTATATGTATTGTCTGTATGTTATGTATGTTTTGTGTTGTATGCTATATGTATGTACTGTATGTTATATGTATGTTCTGTATGTTATGAGTTGTATGTTATACGTATGTTCTGTATGTTATGTGTTATATGTATGTCTGTATGTTATGTGTTATATGTATGTTCTGTATGTTATGGTTATATGTATGTTCTTTATGTTATGTGTTATATGTATGTACTGTTTGTTATATGTATATGTGTATGTAACTTTATGTTCTGTATGTTATTTGTTGTATGTATGCTCTGTATGTTTTGTGTTGTATGTTATATGTATGTACTGTATGTTATATGTATGTTCTGTATGTTTTGTGTTGTATGTGATATGTTAGTTCTGTATATTGTGTGTTATATGTATGCTCTGTATGTTATGTGTTACATGTATGTTCTGTATTTTATGTGTTATATGTACATTCTGTATGTTATGTGTTATATGTATGTTCTGTATGTTATGTGTTGAATGTTATATGTATTTTTGTGTTGTATGTTATATGTATGTACTGTATGTTATTTGTTGTATGTTATATGTATATTCTGTATGCTATGTGTTGTGTTATATGTACGTTCTTTATGTTATGTGTTGTTTGTTATATGTATGTTCTGTATGTTATATGCATGTTCTGTGTGTTATGTGTTGTATCCTATATGTATGTTATGTGTTGTTTGTTATATGTATGTTCTGTATGTTATATGCATGTTCTGTGTGTTATGTGTTGTATCCTATATGTATGTTATGTGTTGTTTGTTATATGTATGTTCTGTATGTTATATGCATGTTCTGTGTGTTATGTGTTGTATCCTATATGTATGTTATGTGTTGTTTGTTATATGTATATACTATATGATGTGTTGTGTTATATGTATATATTGTATGCTGTGTGTTATATGTATGTTCTGTATGTTATGTGTTGTATGTTATATGTATGATCTGTATGTTATGTGTTGTATGTTATATGTATGTTCTGTGTTATATGTTCTGTATTTTGTGTATGTAATGTGTTTTTTTTTTTTACATTCCACACATTAGCCGGATGATGGGACTACTACTTTCCCATCATTGGCTAATGTGTCACTCACTGACAGTGTAGCAGGCATAGCCGGAGGGGACTTGTAGTCCCAACGGACGATGCCTGCATGCACACACACAGCCACAGCCACACACACACACAGCCAGCAGAGCCCCCACATACACAGATCACGCACACAGACCCCCGCAGACCCCCACACAGCCCCGCACACACTTACTAAAGCCGGTGGCACCGCTCAGCCAATGGTGGGGGATTTGAATCCCAAGGCTGCTCATTGGCTGAGCCGGCAGGCGGCTCAGCCAATGTGCGGAGCTGCGCTGCTTTGGCGGGGATTTGAATTTCCGCACGGCAGCGCTCATCAGCTCAGCCGGCGGGTGGCTCTGCCAATGAGCGGTGCATGCGCGGATTTGGCTGGAGATATGTATCCCGGCCGCCATATCGGAATACCCATAACTTGGGTGTTCTAATATGGCGGTTGGCTTACTTCCGGTACCGGTGCATTGTGGAAGCGACACAAGCGCAGGAAGTGTGTGACAGAATTTATTGGTAATTATATATTAGATATATATGATACAAGCATTCAGCTTTCTCCCCATTATGTAGATAGGGCCAAAATTGTTTGGCGATTTGGAACGCGCGGGGTTAAAATTTCGATTCAAAACATAGCCTAGGACTCTTTCGGGGTCGAGACGTGCGGGCGTGCAAAATTTCATGCCCGTAAGTGCGACGGTGCGGATTCCAATCCCGGACAAACATACCCACATACATACACACATACATACATTCAACTTTATATATTAGATAAAAAACTCAGAATTTTTTCTGCAGCACACTAAGTGCAGTGGAGGAGTTAAGCTAATTTGCATGATGGGCTGGCTTTTATGTGGACATTCATAGAGCTGGTGGGAACATGTTCACCTTGTCTCCACCTCAGGTTGTGGTCTGGAGCTTAAGTAGAAGGCCTCCAAAGGCAGCAGGGTTCAGTGTCTGGAAAGGAACACTTCAGAGAAGTGTTTTGTGTATGCCTAAACCATGGGTCTTGCCAGTTTGGGGATATTAAGGGGTCAGTATATATCCAGCGAGGGGGCATTATACGGTGTATAGGGGAGCTGTACAGGGGAGACTTGGGAAATTATTAAAAGTAATGTGGGCACTTATTGTTATGGGGAACTCAGGTTACTGTGACTGTCAAAGGGGCACACAGGGTAATATTACATTCTAGGGGACAACATGTGGTCACTGTTTTCTAGGGCACTTGCACCCGGCATTACTATATTCTAGAGAGTTGCTTTAGAATTTAGAGGTCACAGAGAACCACACAGCAGGTGCAGTAATAGGGACACATAAGGCAGCAGCGGCTCAGTATTGGGGTATCAGCGGGATGAGGAGTTTGTGCAGGTTGAGAATAGTCCAATCGGTGACCGTGACAGTGCTGAAAACATGAGAAGTGAAACGTGTCCTTGTTGTATTCTCTGCAGTCGAGTCCTGGCTGGAGGAGTCATCATGTCGGTCTGGGCCAGATGGAAATGACATGAAAAGTGAACAATTCCATCAGAAAGAACGTCAGCAGTAAGTCACTATCTGTAACTCTTCTGTAATCTATTATATGTTCTGTAGGACTGGTATTATTTACCACTGACCATATGGCGGTGATATCAGTATTGGTCTTTTTATATATAGATTATTTTTGGCAACAGCACGGTCATTTGCTGAGGTTCTCTGGTTAGGGGCCCACTCAGAAGTTTTGCCCCCCTAAAACAAAACCCTAGCTACGTCTCTGACGCATATCCAATGCCCCGGGTCTATAAGCTGATTGAGAGGCTAAGGTCAGCCAGATATATCACAACCCAGGACCTAACAAAAGGGTACTGGCAAATTCTCCTGTCTCTAAGTGCCAAGGAGAAGATTGGCTACTCTACATCTGACGAGTGCTTTCAGTATACCCAGATGCCGTTCAGACTAAAAGGAGCCCTAGCTACCTTCCAGAGGACCATGGATCGGATTCTATCCCCTCACAAGAAATACTCAATCGCTTATTTGGATGACATCATGATCTTCAGCCCAGATTGGGGAAGGCACCTGCAGAAGGTCCAGGTAGTACTGGATGAATTGAGGAAGGCTGGGTTTACCATTAACCCAAAGAAGTGCACCCTCAGGAAAGAAGAGGCAAAATACTTGAGCAACATCATTGAAAGGGGCAAGATAAAGCCACAAATAGACAAGGTGGAGGCTCTCTAAAAGTGGCTGCAGTCAGTCTCCAAAAAGCGGGTTAGGGCATTTCTGGGAATTGTGGGATACTATAGGCAATTTATCCCAAATTTCATCACGATAGCCACTCCCCGACATATGTTGTAAAGGGCACATAGTTATCAATGGTCAAATGGTCCTCTGAAGCTACGATTGCATTCAAGGAGTTGAAGCTAGTCCTTCGCAGACAGACAGTCCTGGTCGCACTAGATTTTACTAAAGAGTTTGTGCTGCAGACGGACACCTCCGAGGTCGGTTTAGGACCTGTGTTGTCCCAGGAAATAGATGGGGATGAACATCCAGTACTTTACCGGAGTAGGAAACTCTCCTCCTGTGAGAAAAACTATGTCATCGTAGAGAAAGAGTGCTTGGCTATCAAGTGGGCAAGCAACACCCTGTTATACCACCTGTTAGGCAGAGAGTTCAGGCTAGTGTCAAATCAGGTGCCTCTGAGATGGATGAGGGAAAAGAAGGGAAGAATACTCAGGTGACTAGGTGGTTTCTAGAGCTCCAGGACTTTAGTTTTCATGTGGAGCACAGACCAAAGAAGTTGCATAGGAATGCAGACGATGTTTAGACTACCTTGCTTAGTGTGTGAAGGTGCCAATACCCCTAGCTTTGGGCAGAGGGGGAAAATATGTGACAAAGTCACTGGTAAAGTGAGGGGAGATATGTTTTACTACGCTTAATTGCGTCAGTGTTATAAAACCCAGAGTTTTTCCTCCAGCACATTAAGTGTGGTGAGGGTTTAAGTTAATTTGCATAATGGGATGGCTTTTATGTGGACATCCATAACGCGGGTGGGAGGATGTCCACATTATCTCCACCCGGGGTGTGGTCTGGGGCTTAAGTAGCTGGCCTTCAAAGGCAGCAGAGTTCAGTGTATTAAGGGTAATAAATGACAGAATTAAAAAACAAACTTGGGATCGTCATGTTCATAAAAGTCTGGTCTTTTAAAGTTTTAAATTAATTAACTTGAAAAAAAAATCTAAATATCAGATTGTTGTTTTTTTGGTCACAATACCTCTCTAAAAATATAATAAATAGCGATCAAAATGTATTATGGACCCCAAAATGGTATCAATGAAAACCTCTCACCATGCAATAAAAAAGCCCTTGCATATCTCTGTCTATAGAAAAGTAAAAAAATTACGAGGCTCAAAAAATAGCATCACAAAACTTTTTTTTTTTTTTTTTTTACAAATTTCTGAATATTTTTTCACTACTTGCATGGAAAATCAGGTTTCCAGGTCATTGTTATTATATATTGAATACCGTAAAAATTAAACCAAAAAACAATGACTGAATTGCACCTTTTTCTACATTTCATCTGACTAGGAATTTTTTTACCATATACAGTATATTATATGGTAAAAAAAATGAAGTACCGGTAATTGAAAACCTAACTTGTCTTGCAAAAGCAAGACATCATGCGGCTACATCGACTGAAATTTAAAACAGTTATGGCTTTTTGAAAAAGAGAAAGAAAAAATGAAAACGTAAAAATGAAAAATTGCCTGGGATTGAAGGAGTTTTAAAGACATTCCAAGGCCGCCAAAGGATCTGGAACTCAATGGGAGATTCCAATCCTACCTCACACTTCAGCAGATTTACGTTCAGTCCTGCGAAAAATCACCAGTCATATGGTTTGTGATTTTACAGTGATATGTAACCAATTACAAACTCAACATTGTTGTTTTTCTCATTTTATGCTGCACTAAAATTAAATAATTTATGTCAGCATTATTCAAATTAAACCTAACATTTTTACACCATCAATCGCTTAGGCTACGTTCACATTAGCGTTTGTGTGTGCAGTGTATCATCTGCATACGCAAACGCATGCCAAAACACACGCAAACGCATGCCAAAACACACGCAAACGCATGCCAAAACACACGCAAACGCATGCTAATGCAGCATTTTTATGTGCATCAGCTTACACATGACGCAAAAAAATGCTGCATGTGCATGCATTTGCATGCGTTTTTGCATGCGTTTGTGATGTTTAGGCACATGTGTTCAATATTTCCAGGTGCTGTAATCAGTTCCTGGAAATGCGCAGTCTGAAGTCCGCATGCGCATGTCCTTGCATACCAATGCATTCCCATATACAGTAATGCGTTTTTTATGCGCTCATCTGCATGTGCATGACTGCGCATATTTTACGGATTTTTGATGCTTCAAAAAATGCAACATGTTGCGTTAGCCGGACACATCTGCACACTGCAAAACGACTCATGCGTACAAAAAACGCATGCGAACGCATGCAAACGCATGTCCCTGCGTACACAATGTTAAAGATATGTACGCATGACGCATGTGGATCTATGCGGATCAAACGCACACAGACGCAAATGTGAAACCAGCCTTATATTGGAGCTAAGGTCTGTAAGTTTACATAGAAGCTACAGCTATCTCATCCTATCAAACACAAAAAAATGGAGCCAAACACCATAGCAACATTAACCAGTATCAAAAATATGACTTTTATTAATCATGGAGTAGCATAAATGTTAACATACAAGAATCATACAGCAATTGATTAGAAACTCCAAGCAGTCAGAGTAGAAATGAGTTCACTGCTAGATGTCAAAAGGAACTGCATACTGACACTATAGGGATAAAAAGGGGAACAATATCATAGACAGCTCAATGTTCACAAGGATCACAATCCACAAGTAATGGCAAAATAAGTAGATAAAAGTATATATACTTGTTCCCCATATCTAGCATACCACCGATCCCATTACCCACAGAATGTCACTAAAGTGAAATAATGCGTGTACCTGCATAGTGACATCAATATGGGTGAGCTAACTTTATAACCACTGTGTTATGATTGTGTTTTCCACCCTCCCTGCTCCCATTCATGGGTCCGGACCATGATTGTGTTAGATTGCACTGGCATTATTTCACTTTAGTGACATTCTGTGGTAATGGGATCGGTGGTATGCTAGATATGGGGAACAAGTATATATACTTACATCTACTTATTTTGCCATTACTTGTGGATTGTGATCCTTGTGAACATTGAGCTGTCTATGATATTGTTCCCCTTTTTATCCCTATGGTGTCAGTATGCAGTTCCTTTTGACATCTAGCAGTGTACTCATTTCTACTCTGACTGCTTTGAGTTTCTAATCAATTGCTGTATGATTCTTGTATTTTAACATTTATGCTACTCCACGATTAATAAAAGTCATATTTTTGATACTGGTTAATGTTGCTGTGGTGTTTGGCTCCATTTTTTTGGTGTTTGATTGATAGTATAGGAGCTCCATAAGGGCATCGCCTATAATTGTCTAGGTGGGGACAATTATTATGACATTATAATATAAACTTTGATGTCTGTGCTTGAGATTATGTTTCTCAGCTATCTCATCCTAGAATTATTGTGTCGTCAAAGAAAAAGCTATCATTGCATGGTTAAAATGACAAAAATAGCTGTAGTCGAGCTGAGCATGTTATATGAAAGAATTTCCTTTTGTCCTGATGATAATAAATGTGATTCTACAAATACAATAGGTCTCCGCTACCATTCCCTGTAGTCACAGAGAGGCTATCCTTGTCATTTCAGCCTATTCCCAAAAGATTGGTGTAACACACATCTTCAGCTTCCCAACATTGCTCCTCAGGGATGCCCTATTACTTGGGTTTATATCTTTTTATGGATAGATATGAAGCTCTGTAAAACAGACTGTGAGTTTGCATTGCTTTCTTTATAGGGATACAAATCTGGCTCAGCAGCTTTGCTGTCAGGCTGAAAAAAAACTCAAGTAAAGGTTATCACAGTCCCTCTTTACACATGCTTATCTCCCTTACCGAAAATTGTTTTGATGAAAAACATGTGTATCCTCCTCTACTGTTTACAGTCACAATAATAAACAAGGAACATAAGCATGTCTTATTGATGGGTAATGTGCACTGAATTAAAATGAAGCTATGGTTATTTTACTGCATGCAGCCCATATTTCTCTTCATATGCCAGGTATTATGCATCATGTTCTACTCTGGAATAGTGAGTAGATTTGTAATCTTGAACAACTGTTTTGTCAAAGTCCATTTTTGACCAGAAAAATCCTCATGTAAGAAAAGCACATGTGTTTTTAGTATTGAAAACAAAGTTAAAGTGTTGAAAACAAAGCAGCTTTATTTTAACCCCTTAGTGACATAGTCAGTTTGGTACTTAATGACCAAGCCAATTTTTACAATTCTGACCACTGTCAGTTTATGAGGGTATAGCTCTGAAACACTTCAAGATATCCCACTGATTCTGAGAATCATATTTGTGACATATTGTAGTGGTAAAATTTCTTCAATATAACTTGCATTTATTTGTGAAAAAAATGGAAATTTTGCAAAAATTTTGAGAATTTAGCAATTTTCAAACTTAATTTTTGTACACTTAAATCAAAGAGAGGTGTCACACAAAATAGTTAATAAATAACATTTACCACATGTCTACTTTACATCAGCACAATTTTGGAAACATAATTTTTTTTCATTAGGATGTTATAAGGGTTAAAAGTTGACCAGCTATTTCTTATTACTTATTTTTCCAACAAAATTTACAAAACCATTTTTTTTAGGGACCACCTCACATTTGAAGTGAGTTTGGGGCTCAATACAACTGAAAATACCCAAAATTGACACCATTCTAAAGACTGCATCCTCCAGGTGCGCAAAATCACATTCAAGAATTGTCTTAACCCTTCAGGTGCTTCACGAGAAATAAAGCAATGTGGAAGAAAAAAAATGAAAATTTTATTTTTTTCACAAAAAAATTACCTCGGAACCATTTATTTATTTTCACAAGGGTATTCGAAGAAAATGGACCAAAAAATATGTTGTGCAATTTCTCCTGAGTATGCCGATACCTAATATGTGGGGAAAAGCCACTGTTTGGGTGCATGGCAAGGCTCTGAGGAAAGAAGCACCGTGTGACTTTTTGAACGCAAAATTGGCTGGATTCAATGGTGGAAACCCCCCAATTCTAACTCCAACCCTAACCCCAACACACCCATAACCCTAATCCCAACCATAACCCTTATTCCAACCCTAACCCCAACACACCCCTAACCCTAATCCCAACCCTAACCATAACACTAACCACAAACCTAACCCTAACACACCCCTAACCCTAATCCCAAACCTAACCATAACCCCAACCATAAACAATAACCCTAAATTTTGCATAACTTTATTACTTTAGCCCAACCCTAACTTTAGCCCCAACCATAAACCTATCTTTAGCCAAATCTTAACCCTAACTTTAGACCAACCCTAACCCTAACTTTAGCCCAACTCACTTTAGCCCAACTCACTTTAGCCCAATTCACTTTAGTCCAACTCTAACCCTAATGGAAAAATGGAAATAAATACTTTTTTATTTTACTATTTTTAGCTAACTAAGGGGGTGATAAAGGGGATTTGATTTACTATTTTTTATTTTGATCACTGTGATAGGGTTTAACACTGCATTCCAACCCTTAGTTCTATGACCCCCACTGTGATATACCCACCTTCTGTGGATTGGTCAGGGTGAATAAAAAATAACAGGCTTGTATAGTGATATTTTATGTCAACGTGTAAACAAATCCTAACTGTCTTCAAAGTACTACACAGAGCTAGGGCTTAGGCCAGGAGAGAGCTAGATACCAGAATAAAGAATATTGGTTTTTTTTGTGACCGATGTAGCTCCCATAGATATGGGAGACATATTTTTGGCATAGTAGAGCAGGGCTGTACGCAATGCATACACTTGAATTGCTAAACAGCCATTCGATTAGTTCAGAATTAATATCGGCCAGATTGGTAAAGTTGCATTTGACATATCTCATATGTATAGAAAGCTGAAATCACGACAGGAAATATGACATTAATATATTTTGCCTGGAACTTCAGGGGGAAAGATATCCTTAAGATCGGGGAACTTATGCTTTTTGGTACAAGACCCTTATATACCCATCTGACGTCACCAAAGGGAGTTAGATAGGAGTGACTCAAACCTTTTAAAAGTAGTTTCTGACTTAGAGCCATTGTTCAGTGCTGGGAGAAACAGCATGCTGTTAGAACTGTACCATTTTGTAAATGGAGTGTTCCCCTTTGAAAGATCCGCGCCATTGCCATGACAATAGGTCTAGTAATTTTCTTTTTTTGTCCCTTTTATTTTTATGTGACTGTATATACTGTATTGTATTGTCCACTTACTGCATAACATCTTTTGTATATTTTTGTAAGCACTGCCTAATTATTGGATTAAATATATAAAATTTAATAGCCCCACTCCTCTTGTTCTATAAACTGCATGAAGCCTTCTGAGACCCCACATTACCAGTACCAGATGTCCAATCAGGCTGTAATAAATGATTTGTGGTGGCAACTACTTTTTATTTGGTTATTGCGGAGCTTGGCAGTGACTGTACTGACATATAATCAGTGGGTGAAATAAGGATTGTGTTATGGGTCTGCAACTCAGTAATAGAGCGGGGGGGAGAGCTGACCCTACTCTACGACTGGTTCTTTAATTAGTTCATTAGTTCCATTTATCCAGATACTCTGGTTTTCACCTCAACATTGAATTCCATGATCTATCTCCTTGTCAAATATGATTCCCTGTTCTAAGGTTTTATCACTCACTATAGTCCAAACGCTCCATTGCCCCTCCTTCCTCCCCTTTTATGGTCTTGAACGCAAGCAGCAAGTATAGTATGTGCTGTGGAACGCACAGCCGTACTACTTCCGGTTTGCTACTTCCTGTTTTCCGAGACCTAGCGTCTATTGGCACTCTCATGCCGTTAGACCCGCCCACCACCTTCTTTAAGCGTCTATACCTCACATTTACCAGACGAGCGGTGGATACCGCGTCTGGAGGCACAAGCGCCCCACCTGACAGCGCAATTTAAGGTAAAGTTAACCCCTGATTACATGCCTGCAAGTGAGCTTAATTATGACTCTATCTTGGTCCCATAACAATTTCCACCTGTATGTCTCACATGGCTCTGTCCTCCATTATAGTTTTGTCCACATATGGAGTGACACTGCTTTGTTGTAAGTATACCCCCTTACCTCCCTACCTTTTTACTTTACACTGCAATACTCTTTTCCATAGATACCTATTGAGTATCGGTTAGCCACACATCACCTGATCACTCCACAATGAGATTACACGGTGTGTTATGCACTTTGTGGGTGTAACCTTATGGGGCATTGCCATCCTTTTTTGGTTCTCCTTAGGATTATGTATGGTATCTGGCCACTAGGCTCTGCGACATCCTATTATATTTTATACATGACCTTACAGTATGTATATACTTCATTTATCCATTTTTTTTATATATATTTATTTATTTTCATTTGTTGTTATAGATAATGCATTTTGGTTATTATTTACAAATTTTGTTCCTGCGTATATTTATTTTTGTTTATCCCTACTGTTTTTCTGTAGTAACAGAGGAAGGTCTTGATGACCGAAACGTTTTGTTGTGTTCTACATTAAAAATCCTTTCACCGAAACATTAAGCTGAGTGCTAGGTTTTTAATCTATTGAATTCTTGGCTTGGGAACCTAAACCTTAGCACCACCCTCTAGTTGTGCACACGGCATCTCTTCTTACCTGCTCTAGGACTAGGCTCGATCCCTACGATGGACCGGGCGACCTATTCCTAGCGAATAGACCCAACTACAATCCTAGTCTTAACTCAAGCGAAGACATGCAGGAGGGGGAAAGGGATCCCTTAAAAATCTAGGGACTGGGAACAAAACACTGGTAACCTCCTAGCAGGAAAATAGAGGGAGTTGCAGAAACAAAAGGAAAAACAAAAGATATAGCCAGCAGAACTAGAGATCCCAGAACTGCACCAAGTATAGCACACAGTTATCAAGACTCCTAGCCAGAACTCAAGCGGATAAACACTGATGTCCAGCAATTACTGGGAGTCAGGTGCAGGGTTATAAAGGGTGATACAATGCAGATCCTCTTGACCGAGCCTTATTCGGAAATCTCCTGTGAAAAGCTTTCATCAGCCTTGGGGCCGAGACATCCTCAGCTTTCACCCAGGAATTATCCTCGGGACCAAAACCCTTCCAGGACATGAGATACTGCAACCTTCCTCTGTGCCACCTGGAATCCAATATGTGAGAAATCTCAAACTCGCCATCCTCATCAATTGGAGGCACAGTCGGCATCGCTTCCTTATCTGGCGTGTCCACTTTCTTCAATAAAGATACATGAAAAACTGAAATAATTCTCCAGGACGAGGGTATGTCTAATCTCACAGCTGCAGGGTTGACAACCTGAACCACTTTGAAGGGTCCTACAAATTTAGGCCCCAGTTTTTTAGAAGAGATCTTGAAACGCAGATTCCTAGAGGACAGCCAGACCATGTCCCCAACTGCGAACAATGCATCCATTCTTTTCCTGTCAAATATTTCTTAGACCTCCTATTCGCCTCTTTCAAATTATGGCATACATTGGTCCAAACCCTTTCCAAACATCCAGAAAAACTCTCCTCCTCAGGTACAGCTGCCCCAATCTTAGAAAATGGACCGAAAGATGGATGTCTCCCTGTACAGCAAATAAAAGGAGAACACCCAGCCGAGGCAGACGTATGATTGTTAAGAGCAAACTCGGCTAGTGGTAGATATTCCGACGACATCTCCTGATTGTCTGCTACAAAACATCTCAAAAACTGCTCAACGTCCTGGTTCTTCCTTTCGGTCTGTCCATTGGACTCCGGATGATAACCTGATGAAAATGACAAATGCACCTTTAATCTGCCACAAAAAGCACTCCAGAAGCAAGCCACAAACTGTGGTCCTCTGTCGGAAACATTGTCCGTGGGAACACCATGGAGCCTGACAATCTCCTTCACAAATGCCTTAGCTAGAGTCTTGGCGCAGGACAATTTATTGAATGGGACCAGATGACACATCTTACTGAACCGGTCCACAACAACCCAGATGACATAAAACCTTCAAAAATCAGCAGATCGGAGATAAGATCCATAGCTAGATTCATCCATGGCGAGCTAGGAACCTCCAAAGGGCACAGCAATCCTGCAGCTGGGGCATGAGAGGCCTTCGACCTAGCGCACGCCATACACTGGTCGAAACCAATTGATGATTTCTCTATGCCACCCTGGCCACCAGAAACTTCGACCGATAGACTTTCTAGTCTCTGAAATCCCTGGATGACCCGCCAACCGAGACTCATGACATTCAGCGAACAAAGCTCTCCTCAAGGCTTTGGGCACAAATAATTTACCATATGGAGTGTTTGTTGGTGCAGAATTCTGGGCTTCTAGAATGTTATTCTCCAACTCAGAACTCAATGCTACCATCACCCCTCTCTGCAAAATACATTCCTCCTCAGTATTAACTGCTGGAAAGAAACTACGAGACAAAGATCCGCTTTGACATTCTTTGTGCCAGGATATATGTTACGGAGAAATGGAACCGGGCAAAAACAGTGCCCACCTGGCTTGACGGGCATTCATACGTTTAGCCGCATCCAGATAAATCAGATTTTTATGATCAGTAAAAACCTGTATCGGATGTCTAGCTCCCTCCAAAAATGTTGCCAATGCTCAAACCTCGAGCTTAATAGCCAGTAACTCTCGGTTCCCAACATCATAGTTGAGCTCAGTCTCCGAAATTTTTTTAGAAAAGAAAGCACAGGGATGCATCCCAACCTTTCCCATCTGGGACAGAACTGCCCCCACCCCAACTGATGAGGCATCAACCTCTACCAAAAAAGGCTTGATCTAATCTGTCTGGATCAAAACAGGAGCAGAGCTAAACATATCCTTAAGATGCTCAAAAGCCTCCAATGCCTCGGTGGACCATTGGACAGTATTAGAACCCTTCTTGGTGAAATCAGTTATGGGTTTAGCGATAACAGAAAAATTCTTTATGAATTTTCTACAATAATTTGCAAACACTCAAAATCTTTGGACAGACTTTAAAAATTCAGGCCTAGGCCAATCCAGTACTGCCTGAACTTTCACCGGGTCCATCTCAAACCCATCACTGGAGACCAAGTACCCCAAAAAACTAATTTTCTGTACCGCAAACTCGCACTTCTCCAATTTAGCAAAGAGGTTATTTTCGCTCAAAATCTGAAGAACTTTGCGGACTCTCTGCCAATGCGACTCCAGATCAGGTGAATAGATCAAAATATCGTCCAAATAAACAAACAATAACACTCCTACCAATCAACGGCCTCAGAATGTCTTTAATGAAATTTTGAAAAAATGCAGGCACATTAGTAAGGCCAAAAGGCATCACCAGACACTCAAAATAACCCTCCAGGGTATTAAAGGCTGTCTTTCATTCATCGCCCTCCTTCACCTGCAGCAAATTATATGCCCCCATGAAGGTAAATTTTAGAGAACCACTTAGCTCTGATTAGTTGGTTAAACAAATCGGGAATTAGCGGCAATGTGTAAGGATTGCGCACAATGATCTTATTAATCTCCCAAAAATCCAGACAAGGTCTAAGGCCCCCATCATTCTTTTTGACAAAAAAAAAATCCTACCACCACAGGAGACTTAGCGGGTCCTATATGACCTGCAGCCAAACTAGTCTGTAGGTATTCCTTTAAGGCCTCCCTCTCGGGAATCGTTAGATTAAATAAACGACTCTTAGGGAGTGTAGCACCTGGGACGAACTCAATAGCGCAATCGTAATCTCTATGGAGTGGTTGAGCTTGCGATTCAACTTCTGAAAATACCTTCCAGAAATCCTGAATGGTTGTAGGTAGCTCTTTCTTAACAACAGCAGCAATGTGAACATTACAACATTTACCATAACACCCCTGACCCCAGGACCTTATAATACCAGACGACCAGTCCAGCAAAGGATTGTGCATTATTAACCAGGGTAAACCCAGGATGACTGGAACAGGCAATTTATCAAGTACAAACAGGTCAATGCACTCCTGATCTTCCATATTGACAGTAAGCGGGAACCCCGTGACCTTTCGAGACACACACCCATGCTCCAGGGGAGTGTTATCAATAGCCACAACAGGGAAAGAAGATGAAAATGGTTCAGAATCAAATTTATATTTGTCAGAAATTGTTGATCAATCAAATTCAGTGCAGAACCACAATCCACCATGACCTGAAAATCAATGGAATGACCACGATAGGTGGAATTACCAGAAAAAAAAACTCCTGCGGACCGTAAAACTGCAATACAAAAGGGGATGTTGCTCCTACTGACCTTTTTTTTTTCTTTTATTTCTTTATGCGAACCTCGAATTGCTTAATCAAATGGTCAGCCTTACCACAATACAAACATAGCCCCTCAGAGAACCTCCTTTCCCTTTCCTGGGAACGAGAAGACATCGCCCCAAGTTGCATTGGCTCCTAGCTGTCAATGAGGCTATCCTGAGAGACTGGGTCCAGCATTATAGGAAGCGTGTCATTATTCTGCCTGTCTCTCAATCTTCTATGCACACGGATAGCTAGCTGCATAGCAGATTCCAAAGTATCAGGTGCAGGATAAGCAATGAGCAAATCTTTAACCCTTTCACTCAAACCTGCCATCGTCTGAACAGGGTGCAATACCTCTCAGCATCACCAGAACCCTGTTTAAGGCGTCTGAGCTCTGACTCAGCTGTGGTTAATCGATCCAGATCATCATATAACAACCCCATGGCAGTAAAAAATGCTTCAAGGATCATTAGGTGGTAATGAAAATGCCCAGATTTGGGATCACTTCGCAACAAAGACATAATAATCCTCACACGCTGTGATTAATTCCCTGAGGATTCAGGTCTAAGCCGAAAATATAATAAACAAGCATTTTTAAATGTAAAAAATTCCTGCCGTTTACCAGAAAAAACTCAGGTAGTCCTACCTTAGGCTCTGTACAGCTTAGTCCAGGACAATTACTCACGTGCTGTTGCAGGCTGGCTACCTTCAATGTTAACCCTTGCAAGTGTTGAGTAAGTTCTTGGACGCTGGTCATTTTGAAGGACTCCGGGAGAAAAAAAAAATATCCTTTTCCCTTCTTTTTTTTTTTATATGTGCTGGCTGGACATACTGTTATGGGTCTGCAACTCAGGAATAGAGCGAGGGGAAGATCTGATCCTGCTCTAGGACTAGGCTCGATCCCTACGATGGAGCGTGCGACCTATTCCTAGCGAATAGACCCACCGACGATCCTAGTCTTAACTCAAGCAAAGACCTGTAGAAGGGGGAAGGGGATCCCTGAAAGATCTAGGGACTGGGAACAAAACACTGGTAACCTCCTAGCAGGAAAATAGAGGGAGTTGCAGAAACAAAAGGAATAACAAAAGATAAAGCCAGCAGAACTAGAGATCCCAGAACTGCACCAAGTATACCACACAGTTATCAAGACTCCTAGCCAGAACTCAAGCGGATAAACACTGATGTCCAGCAAGGACTGGGAGTAAGGTGCAGGGTAATAAAGAGTGATACAATCACCTGACCAATGACAAGCCCAGCACCAGGGGAAAACAGACCAGTAGCGAGAAACTGCAACAAGATGGAGGATGGTCAAACTGAACGGATACTAACAGATTGAACATGTCACCAATTTTCTAATTAAATATATTTCTAAAGGTGCTATTGCTATGAAATTCTCACCAGATGTCGGTAACAACCCATCCAATTCACACAGGCAAAAAAAATCAAACCATAGTTTTCCATAAATTTCATTATGTGTAATAATAAGAAATGACACTTTTAAAAAAAATTGAACTGAAATTGAATTAACATTTCATACAAAAGCCTTTGTTGGTGATGACAGCTTCAAGATGCCTCCTGTATGGAGAAACTAGTTGCATGCATTGCTCAGGTATAATTTTTGCCCATTCTTCTACATAAGCATTCTTCTAATCCTGAAGGCTCTGTAAGCTCTGAACCTTAGTCAGGTGATTGGCCTGGCCATTCTAGCAACTTTATTTTCAATTGAGAGTTTCCTTGGCGTGTGTTTTGGGATAATTGTCATGCTGAAATGTCCACCCTCATTTCATCATCATCCTGGTAGATAGCAACAGACTTTTTTCAAGAATGTCTTGGTACATTTGTATATTCATCCTTCCTACAATTATATTAAGTTTAACAGAGCTGTTTGCTGAAAAACAGCTTCACACCATGATGTTCCCACTTTCAAGCTTCACTGTTCGCATGGTGTTTTTGAGGTGATATGCAGTGCCTTTTGGCCTCCTCCAAATGTGATGTATATTATGGGATCCAAGGAGTTCATTTTTGGTCTCTTCTGACTAGTCTATGTTGTTCTAGCATTTTACAGGCTTGTAAAAAAGGTAGCAGAGAAAACTTTAAATGCGCTTGAACATGCTTTCTATTCAGCAATGGTGTCTTTCGTGGTGAGCGTGCATACAAACCATGGAGGAGAATTTATGTTTGTATCAAAAGGGCTCAAGTGGGGTTTCTACCCTTGTAAAAAATATGCAGCATGTAAGAACTTTTAGTTCCAGTGATGGATCTAAGGAATTTAAAATTACTCATCATATAACTTGCTGCATTGAAAATGTAATCTATTATGCCACATGCCAGTGTGGTCTAATATTCGTTTTCTTAACTTCATGACAACTTCCTGTGAGAGTAAGGGAACATATCTATGACATTCAAAATGCCGCTGAATCACAGATTGACGAACAAATTAAACCAATACCAAGATATTTTAAGTTGACACATGATTGCAATAGTAATCTGTTACGGATTCGTGGCATTGACCGCATTTTGATTGACAAATGTGGCAGAGATGTGAGGAAAAAATTAGCCCAACTTGAGACACAATAGATTCTCAAAATTGATTGTATTCGCCCAAAAGGACTCAATGAGGTCCTCAGTTTTGTTCCTTTTCTGTGAGTTTGTGTTGTGTCTTGTTTTTATGATTGTTTGTACACTGCTCAAAAAAATAAAGGGAACACGTAAACAACAGAATATAACTCCAAGTAAATAAAACTTCTGTGAAATCAAACTGTCCACTTAGGAAGCAACACTGATTGACAATCAATTTCACATGCTGTTGTGCAAATGGAATAGACAACAAATGGAAATTATTGGCAATTATCAAGACACACTCAATAAAGGAGTGGTTCTGCAGGTGGGGACCACAGGCCACATCACAGTACCAATGCTTTCTGGCTGATGTTTTGGTCACTTTTGAAAGTTGGTTGTGCTTTCACACTCGTGGTAGTATGAGACGGACTCTACAACCCACACAAGTGGCTCAGGTAGTGCAGCTCATCCAGGATAGCACATCAATGTGAGCTGTGGCAAGAAGTTTTGCTGTGTCTGTCAGCGTAGTGTCCAGAGTCTGGAGGCGCTACCAGGAGACAGGCCAGTACACCAGGAGATGTGGATGGGGCCGTAGGAGGGCAACAACCCTGCAGCAGGACCGCTACCTCTGCCTTTGTGCAAGGAGGAACAGGAGGAGCGCTGCTAGAGCCCTGCAAAATGAACTCCAGTAGGCCACAAATGTGCATGTGTCTGCACAAACGGTTAGAAACCGACTCCATGAGGATGGTCTGAGCACCCCACGTCCACAGATGAGTGTTGTGCTCACAGCTGTCACGACGTATAACAGATATATTCTATGATAGTAACAAATATCTAAAGAGACAACACTCTATATTTCATATTATAGAAAATATCAACATGTATACGTAGAATCTGCCAGCAATGTCTTACCTGACAATATATCCAAAGTATTGTGGGTCTATACTGTGCACGTGAAACGCTGTCTCAGGATAGAGGTGGACCGGGGTCTATGCTGACCCTGAACTGGGGACCTGACTAGTCCCTCTACCTGGAGGTACTGTTAATGGTACAGAGGTCCAGGCCGCCAGCATAACCCTGTCTCCTGTAGATCCCTGACCACTGTAATCTAGTCCTGAGAAGGACCCTGATTACCACCACAGGGAATGGGCAGGCAACAGCTTACACATAGTCAAATACAAACGAGACAGACAGGGGGTAAAGAAAACACTGCCTTGCATACAAAACTTCCACTACAGAGGAACACAAAAGGTTAAGAAGATAAACAATAAGCGAGGAGAGGAAAAACCACAACAGGCACTCTTAGCTTAAGTCTTCTCAGAAACGATCCGCTCTGCTGGTCTGAATGAATGCTTTCACCGGCAACTTCCCCAGCAGACCAGCAGGTATATGAAGGAAGTTAATTAACAAAACATCAATCGCAGCTGGGCGAGGCTGGTCTGTCCAGCATCGAGAGAGAAAGAATTAACTCCCTCAGTGCTGAAAAACACCCAGCACCAGAAACTCAGCTGTGCGAAGTCAGGGTGTGCAATAGCGACAATCTCCGCCGCGACACACCGGTGACAACAGCCCAACACCATGCAGGATGCTTGGCATTTGCCATAGAACATCAGGATTCGCAAATTCACCAGTGGCGCCCTGTGCTCTTCACAGATGAAGCAGGTTCACACTGAGCACATGTGACAGACGAGACAGAGTCTGGAGACGCAGTGGAGAGCGATCTGCTGCCTGCAACATCCTTCATCATGACCAGTTTGACAGTGGGTCAGTAATGGTGTGGGGTGGCATTTCTTTGGAGCGCTGCACAGCCCTCCATGTGCTCGCCAGTGGTAGCCTGACTGCCATTAGGTACTGAGATGAGATCCTCAGACCTCTTGTGAGACCATATGCTGTTACGGTTGGCCCTGGGTTCCTCCTAAAGCAGGACAATGCAGACCTCATGAGGCTGGAGTGTGTCAGCAGTTCCTGCAAGATGAAGGCATTGAAGCTATGGGCTGGCCCGCCGGTTCCCGAGACCTGAATCCAATTGAGCACATCTGGGACATCATGTCTCGCTCCATCCACCAACGTCACATTGCACCGCAGACTGTCCAGGAGTTTGCGGATGCTTTAGTCCAGGTCAGGGAGGAGATCCCTCAGGAGACCATCTGCCGCCTCATCAGGAGCATGCCCAGGCGTTGCAGGGAGGTCATACAGGCACGTGGAGGTCATACAGGCACGTGGAGACCACACACTACTGAGCATTATTTTGACTTGTTTAAAGGACTTTACATTCCACTTTAATTTTGTGGGTGACTCCAAATCCAGGCCTCCATTGGTTAATACATTTGATTTCCATTGATAATTTTGTGTGATTTTGTTGTCAGCACATTCAACTTTGTACAGAACAAAGTTTTCAATGAGAATATTTCATTCATTCAGATCTAGGATGTGTTATTTGAGTGTTCACTTTATTTTTTTGTGCAGTGTATTTTAATTCTCAACTTTTTCTTTGCGCAGGTTTTTTATGAAGTTTCTTTTTTGTGTCCTGTTCATATGGATTCTACATGGTACATATAGATTTTTGGAGCCGTTTTCTTCCCTCAATATAGATGAAGAAATAATTAATTGGATTTTCTCCTGTCTCTCTAGTTTGTTAATATTCATATATTTATTATTGAAAAAAAATTTTTTTTATAAAAATTTATGTATTTTTTACCTCTATAATCGAAAGGTGTCATACTTAATTAATCTATTATATATAACTAGAAATACGCCCGATGCTATTGCATCAGGAGCGTGGTGAAATGAATATCTGTGTTTCCTTAGTGGCGTTAACACCGCCGAGAGATCGGCAATACCGCTAACAGCTGATAGATCGGCAACCCAGCGGCTGGCAACCAATCACATCAGCTGCTAGCGGTATTCAAATCTGGCGCCAATACCGCTAGCAGCTGATTGGTTGTCAGCCTTGACGGCTAAATTCAAATCCCGCGTGGTGCTTTCAATGGCTCAGCCGGTGGGCGGCTCAGCCAATGAGCGGTGCAGAGCGGGTTTGAAACCCCCCGTCAAAGCCGCGCAGCACCGCTCATTGGCTGAGCTGCCAGCAGCTGAGCCAATGAGCATCGCGGGATTCAAATCCCCCGCCAAATACGCTCGGCACCGCTCATTGGCTGAGCCAATGAGCGGTGCCGTGCTGGATTTGAATCCCCTGCCAAAGACGCACAGCCAGGGACTGCTCAGCCAAGGAGGGTGCCGCACGGCTTTGGCGGGGATTTAAGGGTATGTGCACACGTTGCAGATTTGACTGCTGAATTTTCTGCTCAAAAACAGGACCTCTTGGCAGAAAATGCAGGTGCTTTTTTATGCTTTTTTATGCGTTATTCATGCTTTTTTTCATGCGGATTTGTATGCGTTTTTGTAAGCGAAATACAGTTATATGAAAAAGCGACTGGAGGCTGTTATTTTTGCAAAAGGAGGATCTACTAAATATTAATGTCACTTTTCTGTTGAGGTGCCCATACTTATGCACCTGTCAAATTTTGTTTGGATGCAGATTGCACATGTTCTGTTAGTACAATAAACCTCATTTCAAGGCAGAAACATTACTGTGTCCAATAGTTATTAGATATATCAAACTGAAATAGTTGTTGCAAAAACACCAATTTTTATAAAACATTAAGCTTAAGATTAATAGGGGTGCCCAAACTTTTTCATATAACTGTAACTGTATTATTGTGATTCTTGCCCTTTTTGTGCCTTGTTTACACCCTCCTGATAGCCCTGCTGCGGTGTGCGCTTCCTGCGATCTGTGTTATGCCGTTACCATGAATATGCGTCCTAGTGACGTCTCGGATTCCGCGTCCATCTAGCTGACACGTCGGCAGTGGGCGTGGTTTTGTGACATCGTACGCCTAGGCCTTGGTTTCCGGCTTTCACTGTGCAGCTGGAAGCGTCATTCACAACTGCATGCATGGACATCTATCACTACCAGTATATTAACTTGCCATTATGCATAATGACACCACGCCCCCAAAGAAGCACGATAGCGAAACGCGAGATGGGGTCCCTCTTCCCACGTCCTTATTAAGGTAGGTCCTTATCTTTTGTATGCCAAGTTGATCATATGGCTTTTATACTTATCATGATCTTGAATTTTCTTATTATCAATGCGTTTTTCTAATTGCACTCAATTGATTTGCACAATCCTGCTTTTTATAAAAGGCTCTCTTTACTTATTCGCATGTCTGATTTGACCACGTTGCTGGACTTGCCACTTTATATATTTTGATAAAGTCTTTTATAATTAAAAGGGTGATTTTGATTGAATCTATTGTGCATTATTATTAGTATATAATTTTGAGCACTTTTTTGATTAACCTCTCTTGTACCCTGTTTTGGCATAATTATTGATCTGTATACCAACCATTTTGGACGTGGCACCTAGGTGTCGCCATTTCCTTTTTCACTGTTATAGGAATTTTTTTATCCTGCATTTTTTATTTGTCATTTACTGTATATGTACTAATAAAAGTGAATATATTAATTTTCCTATTACTTTCTCTTGTATCCATTTTTTGGTTTTTGGATATTCATAATTAATTTATGGATGAGCTTTGTCTTATTAGCCTCTTTTTGGAATTACATGTATATATTAGTATTTATTTTACTCACAATATAGCATCATTAAAGGTGCTGCCTGGTCCAAATCGATAAGTCAGCAGTCACGCTGTGTAACTGTGGACTTATGAATTCCCCAGTGCATGCACTGTGTGCTGTAGGGATTTGCCAGTTTCTGAATCGGGACTGAAAGGTATGTATGCGTTGTACATACTCTTGGCCAGAGTCTGTCCAGTGGGCGCAGCCTTGCTATATACATTTGTATGGAGCAAGGCTGTGCCCTCTAATTGGCCAGACCAACTGGATGGCCGCATCTCTAGTTGGGACACGGCCTTGCTCTATACAAGTGTAAGGAGCAAGGCTGCGCCTACTTGATGGGCTCAGGCCGAGAGTATGTATAAGATTGGGATCAGACTAGCGTACGGTATCCGATGCGAGAGCATCGGATGCAATATGCTAATAACACACGGTGCCTACTCTGCTGCGAAAAGGAGCTGAGTGCCATGCGACTGTGCCCCGAGCCTATCGCACAGAGCGGATTGGAGCATAGCTGTGGAGGAGGCAGAGAAACTAATTTCTCTGTCTCCTCCATTGCCAGCATCGGCGTATAGCGCACAGCACTCAGATGATATCCGAGTGATGTGCGCTGTGTTACTCGCAACCATAGGCTTATATGTGTGTGAGTGCGCCGAGACTCGGCCGAGTGTCAGTGCAAATCGCAGCATGCTGCGATTTCACTCGGACGATGAAAACGGCAGAGAAAAATAATGTTTATTGGAGCTGCTCCATAGATTAATACTGGTCCGAGCGCTATGCAATGTTTTATCGCATACCACTCGTCCGTATTCCTCGCAAGTGGGACCCTGGCCTAACCCATACATACTCTCTGTTCCCTTCTGAGAAATAGGTAAATCCCTACTGCACACAGTGCCTGCAATGGGTGGATTCATAGGTCTGCCCATAGGTTTGACCCTGGTGCTGCAAAGCAATAGTGGTAACCACAGAGCCACCATCAGTAAGTGACACAAGACAGTTCTCCATTGCATTTGTTAAAATAAAGATAAAGTACCCAACCAATGCCTTTTTTTTTGAGAAAGCCTATTAACTTAGAATGGAACTAAAAAAACAAAACAAAATATGCCAGGTCTGATATATAGGGTGGTGTTGTGAATGGGTTTGAGATGAGTTCTGAGCAGAGGCTCCCTCTGGTGGTTACAAGCGGTACTAGTGAGGATTGGGAATCAGGTGTTACTGATTGGTCTTATTTAAGGGAATCATTTTCCCATCAGGGTTGCCGGTGATCAATTGTTCTGGTCTGAATCCTTCTTTCCAGTTTCCCTTGTAGCCTGCTGTGTCGTGTCTGCATCTCTTGCTATCAGATAAGACAATTTCTTATTTTGTGTTTTTGCTATATTTTTGCATTTTGTCCTGCACTTCTGTGGGGCCTTCAGGGTCCCCTCCGGGGGCTTTTGCCCTCTCAGTTTAGTCCAGCCTCTGTGTTTTGTACTTTTGCTTTTTCCAGTTTTTTCAGTGGCTGCTGTTTTTGTTACACCAGAGAACTAATTTAGGTGGTAGAGGTCGTGTGATCTCAGGTGATTTTGAAATTGGTGTTTTTTCAGTGTTTTCTGGGATTGCAGTAAGTACCCTTCCTATCCTTTTCTATTTAGATAGTTTGGGCCCCAGCGTTTGCTCTTACTATTTTCTTTCTGTGTCAGTATTTCCTCTTGTCTAACCGCCATTACATGTTTGGGGGCTTTCTATTATCTTTGGGGTTCTGCTCCGGGCAGATAGCTTTCCTATTTCTATCTTTAGGTGTTAGTTATTCTCAGGCTGTGACGAGGCGTCTAGGACCAACGTAGGAACGCTCCACGGCTGCCTCTAGTTGTGGTGGTTAGTAAGCTACTGCAATCCCATAGATTCCAACTTCTCTGGTGTATTTCCTTTTTTACCTGCACTCCTCAGCTACCGAAACATAACAGTATCACCGGCCATAAAAATTGTATGGTACTCACAGAAGGGAAAAAATATTTTGAAGGAAGAAAAGTTGTCAGAGATATTTTTCTGTTTGTTGCATTTTTTTTTTCCTCTGTATCTCTGGGTGCTGGGGAGGATCTTTTCTCCCAATGGAGTTTGCACAGTTGTCTGGCCGTGTGGATCAGCTTGCCACTGAGGTTCAGAGTATTGCTGCATATCTTGCTAGGTTGCCTGTTGTGGAACCTAGGATCCCCATGCCAGATTTGTTTTTAGGGGATCGAGCTAAGTTTCAGAATTTCAAAATAAACTGTAAATTGTTTTTTGCCTTAAAATCTAAGTCCTCAGGAAACGCAGCGCAGCAGGTTCAAATTGTCATCTCTCTCCTGCGCGGCGATCCTCAGGATTGGGCTTTTTCCCTGACACCTGGGGATCCTGTTTTGAGTGATGTTGATGCATTTTTTCAGGCTTTGGGGTTATTGTACGATGAGCCTAATGTCACTGATCAAGCTGAAAAAGCCTTGTTGGCATTAAATCAGGGGCTTGATGACGCTGAGTTATACTGTCAGAGATTCCGTAGGTGGGCAGTCCTGACCAAATGGAATGACGACGCTTTGGCGGCCCTTTTCCGTAAGGGTCTGTCAGATAATGTAAAGGATGTTATGGTGGGATTCCCTGTCCCCTCTGGTCTCAATGATTCTATGTCATTAGCGATTCAAATTGACAGACGTTTGCGTGAGCGGAGAAGTATGCGTGGAGTGGTGTTGCCTTGTGAGCCAGCTGCTGAGCCCATGCAGTGTGATGGAGTGGTGTCTGGGGCACAGCGTCATGAGTTTCGAAAGCGCAATGGGTTATGTTTCTACTGTGGTGATGCCTCTCATGCTATTTCAGTCTGCCCTAAGCGGGGAAGACGTTTTGCACGCTCAGTTGTCTTGGGTAGTGTTCAGACTAAGTTTTTATTAACTGTTACTCTGATATGCTCTCTGTCCTCATTTTCTGCTCAGGCTTTCGTTGATTCTGGAGCAGCTATTAACCTGATGGATTATGATTTTGCTAAACGTTGTGGATTTCCCTTGATACCCCTACAGAAGTCTATTCCCCTACTGGGGATCGATTCTACCCCTTTGGCTGAGAATAAACCCCAGTTTTTCTACTCAGGTGATAATGAGGGTTGAACCTGATCACCAGGAGTGCTGCAAATTTTTGGTTCTATATAATCTGCATGACATTATCGTGCTAGGTTTCCCTTGGTTACAGTCTCATAATCCTGTTTTGGATTGGAAATCTGTGTCTGTAACCAGTTGGGGCTGCCAATGTGTTAATACCAACACTCCTGTTTTTTCTGCCTCCCCCCAGGCTGAGGATGTTCCTGACTTTTTGTTTGATTTTTCTGATGTGTTTAGCGAAAGTAAATCTGCATCCTTACCTCCCCATAGGAGCTATGACTGCGCTATTGAATTAGTGCCAGGTAGTAAATTCCCTAAGGGTCGCCTTTTTAACTTGTCTGTACCTGAACATGACGCTATGCGGTCCTATATCAAGGAATCATTGGAGAAGGGTCATATCAGACCATCCTCTTCACCCTTAGGTGCCGGTTTTTTCTTTGTGGCCAAAAAAGATGGTTCATTAAGGCCGTGTATTGATTATCGTCTCTTGAACAATATTACTGTGAAATATCAATACCCGTTACCCTTGATTTCTGACCTGTTTTCCGGGGTGAAAAACGCTACTTGGTTTACCAAGCTTGACCTCAGGGGGGCGTATAACCTTATTCGCATTAAGCACGGGGATGAATGGAAGACGGCATTTAACACCCCTGAAGGGCATTTTGAGTACCTTGTGATGCCCTTTGGGCTCACTAATGCTCCTTCCGTCTTCCAGTCCTTCATGAATGACATTTTCAGGGATTTTGTGGACAAGTTTCTGATTGTTTATTTGGATGATATCTTGATTTTTTCTAATGACTGGGACTCTCATGTGAAACATGTTCGAACTGTATTCCAGATTTTGAGAGAGAATGCTCTGTATGTGAAGGGATCAAAGTGTCTTTTTGGCGTACAGAAGATCTCATTTCTGGGATTCATTTTGTCCCCATCTGTTATTGAAATGGACCCGGTCAAGGTTCAGGCCATCTGTGATTGGGTCCAACCTACTTCATTAAAGGCTCTTCAGAGATTTTTGGGTTTTGCCAATTTTTATCGTAAATTTATTGGTAATTTCTCTGTTATTGTTAAACCATTAACTGATTTGACCAGAAATGGTTCTGATGTGGTGAATTGGCCTCCTGAGGCAGTCTCTGCGTTTCAGGAACTTAAGCAGAGATTCACTTCTGCTCCTGTTCTACGGCAGCCTGATGTTTCTCTGCCATTTCAGGTGGAGGTTGATGCCTCTGAAATTGGGGCAGGTGCCGTTTTGTCCCAAAAAGATCCAGAGACCTCTAAAAGTAACCCTTGTGCCTTTTTCTCTCGAAAATTTTCTCCTACTGAACGTAATTATGACGTGGGTAATCGGGAGTTATTGGCCATGAAGTGGGCTTTTGAAGAGTGGAGACATTGGCTGGAGGGAGCCAAACATCAGGTGGTGGTCCTTACGGACCATAAGAATCTGGTCTATCTGGAATCTGCCAAGCGACTCAATCCTAGACAGGCCAGGTGGGCCTTGTTTTTCACACGTTTTAATTTTGTGGTTTCCTTTCTTCCTGGCACTAAGAATGTTAAGGCGGATGCCCTCTCGAGGAGTTTCCTTGCGGACTCTCCTGAGCTATCTGATCCCTCTGTTATTTTGAAGGAGGGTGTAGTTCTTTCCGCCATCTCGCCCAATTTGAGACTTGCTCTGGAGGGGTGTCAGGAGGATAGGCCCGAACGCTGCCCTGTTGGAAAATTGTTTGTCCCGGACCAATGGAAAAAGAGTGTGATGTCTGAGATTCATTGTTCCGCATTGGCTGGGCATCCCGGAATTTTTGGTACCAGAGACTTGGTTAGTCGGTCCTTTTGGTGGCCTACCTTGTTTCGCGATGTCAGGGAATTTGTGCAGTCCTGCGGGACTTGCTCTCGCTCCAAGCCTTGCTCTCGCTCTAGTGGTTTGTTGATGCCATTGCCTGTGCCCAAGAGACCATGGACCCATATCTCTATGGATTTCATTTCCGATCTTCCTGTTTCTCAGAGAATGACCACCATCTGGGTAATTTGTGATAGGTTTTCCAAAATGATACATCTTGTGCCATTACCTAAGTTGCCTTCCTCCTCTGAATTGGTGCCGTTGTTCCTTCAGCACGTGGTTCGTTTACACGGCATTCCTGAGAACATTGTGTCTGACAGAGGAGTCCAGTTTGTTTCCAGATTTTGGAGGACTTTTTGTTCTAAACTGGGTGTTCAATTGTCTTTCTCCTCGGCATTTCATCCTCAGACCAATGGTCAAACTGAGAGAACAAACCAGACATTGGAGACTTATCTAAGATGCTTTGTGTCTGCTGATCAGGATGACTGGGTCTCTTTTTTGCCTTTGGCTGAGTTTGCTCTTAATAATAGGGCTAGCTCTGCCACTTTGATGTCTCCGTTTTTCTGTAATTCTGGGTTTCACCCTCGATTTCTTCAGGACAGACGGAGGCTTCTGTCTGTCCAGGTGTTGACTCTGTTGTTGAGCGTATGCAGCAGATTTGGGACCAGGTAGTGGAGAGGTTGTCCCTCTCTCAGGAGAAGGCCCAGCGGTTTGCTAACCGCATAGGACTGATGGTCCTCGGTTTAAAGTGGGGGACTTGGTCTGGTTGTCCTCAAAGAATATTCCTATGAGAGTAGCATCTCCTAAATTTAAGCCTAGGTTCATTGGACCTTATAAGATCATGGAGATTATTAATCCTGTTTCTTTTCGTTTGCTTCTTCCAGGGACATTTAAGATCCATAACGTGTTCCACAAGTCCTTGTTGAAGAGGTTTGTTGAGCCAGTGGTTCCTGCTGCTGTGCCTCCTGACCCTGTTTTGGTTGAGGGCAATCTGGAGTATGTGGTTGAGAAAATATTGGATTCTCGTTTTTCTAGACGAAGACTCCAGTATTTGGTTAAATGGAGAGGTTATGGTCAGGAAGATAATTCTTGTGTTTTGCTTCAGACATCCATGCTAGAGACTTATCCGTGCGTATCATAGAACTCATTCCTGACCGACCTGGTTGCTCAAATGAGGGTTCGGTGACCCCTCCTCAAGGGGGGGAATGTTTGGGGAAAGGGGTTTTAATGATTCTGAGCAGAGGCTCCCCTTGGGGGTTACAAGCGGTACTAGTGAGGAAGGGGGAAACAGGTGTTACTGATTGGGCTTATTTAAGGGGGAAACATTTTCCCCTCAGGGTTGCCGGGGGTCAAAAGTTCTGGCTGAAACCTTCTTTCCCGTTTCCCTTGTAGCCCCTGTGTGGTCTGCATCTCTGCTATCAATAAAACAATTTTTTTATTTTGTGTTTTTTTCTATATTTTTGCATTTTGGGCCTGCACTTCGGGGGGCCTTTTAGGGGGCCCCTCCGGGGGGGTTTTGCCCTCTCAGTTTTGTCCACCCTTTGTTTTGTACT
>JARQOD010000002.1:378594625-378686282 GCA_033576555.1 Oophaga sylvatica
TAGTGCCGGCAAAATCGGCGCCTGCTCAGTTATTGCTTTCCAGCGCCATTTTCTTGAAGACACACTGCAGTGTGTATTCCACAAAATGGCGCAGAAAACCGTGGACTGGGCATGCGCTGACGACAGCGAAATCGGCGCCTGCGCAGTCCTCACTTTCCGGTGCCATTTTCTTGAAGACACACTGCAGTGTGTCTTCCAAAATATGGCACCGGAAAGCGTTGACTGGGCATGCGCCAATTCCGGGGGCCACAACCTGCCCTCTCCAGACATCCCAGCAAGACCCCGTGGCGCCGGCAACACCGGATCGGTAAGGTTTTGTGCCGGGATCGGGTATGCGTTCAGTGTTTGCGCATACCACAATCTCCTGGGCCACCCTCCTCATCCCCGGTGCGTTACTCTGTCCAGACTGCGCAGGCGCGTCGCGCTTGTGCAGTCTATAAAGGCTTCAGACAGAGTGATGCTCCCAGCGTTATATTATAGATGTCTAAAATCTTGACTGTGAGTTGCAGTGGTTGGGCAGTGGTGGTGGGTCCTTGGGTTGGTGGAATTTATTATGGGGGTAATTTAAATAGATGGTTCCTTCAGGATGGAATTAATGATCGACTGATCTGGCACTTAAGAGATGGAGGGCTGGGAGCTGTCACGCTGCATCCTGAATAATCTGAGCTTGTAAATGCCTCTGGAGGGTGATCTGGCACTTAGTGGAGCTCTGGACGGGGTGTACCCTGGGAGTCTGTGATGGTTTTCTTTTATCACTAATTGTGGTATGGAGCCCTCTATCTGGGGGTTACCGCTGAGGGTAAAATAATTCTATTGAAAAATGCTTGTTCTACATGTCCCAATTCTTTAATTTGGTCATTGTTGTTTGTTAATAATGGCCGATGTGCCAATTATATCAAAAAAGAAAGTCTCCTGTGTATCATTATTATAAGTTATGCAGTATGGGAGACTGAGGGGAGGAGGAAGAAAAATAATTAATGGAGGATATGGTTTCAGGCAATGATTTGAGCCATATACTGTCATGAAACGGTGTTTTTAACTTCATAGAATTAAACCACATTTTGTCTAAATTTAGCATTCCTCTCCTTTTCTGCAATCTCTTCAATCTTCCAAGAAGCAGTAAACTAATTTGCATAACTATTGTGTGGGTCACAATGAAGAACATTTTCTAAATTAAGGACAATTTAAAAATTGAATGCAACCAAAGGAAAATTGCAGTTAGGCTCAGACTATGGCAATCAATAAGACAGAATGACCCTGTCTCTTATGTCCCCCTGAAACAAACAATGCAAACATACTCCACTGAAACGAAAGAGCTCAGAGATGTGCAATATAGAAAGTACATATTAAAAGTACCGGGGATCTACTTTGCTAGATTATTTCTCACTAAAAATAAATTTACCTAGAAATAAATTCATTTCAAGGTTTATATTGTTGAAATGTGATGCTGATTTTGATACTCAAAGTGCTGTTTACTTTGGAGATATTGTATGTATTTTACAGTTCCACAGTGACATATGTAAACCTTATTTACACAGGAAATGAAATGGTATGGTTCTCAAGCCTCATTTAGACATATGTGGAAAACAGTCCATCTATGGATTGTGATTCAAGGACTGGACCCTGGTCTCCAGGCCAAAACTTGACAGGCTCATAGGAATATATGAAGCTGTCAAGCTCAGGTCAGGAGAACTGTGGTCAGGCTACGCAACGTTATCCATACACGCATCATGTAGTAGGGCCGTCTTATAAAGGCTTTATAAGCAGCTCAATTATTAATAAAAACTAAGGAAAGCATGCAGAAAACAGTATATTTTGAAAGCAGTGGTAAAATAAGACAGTCATTCTTGACACAATGATTATCAGTCTGAATTTTTTGAGTAATATAAAAACAAATAGTCTAGAAAATCACGCAGCAAACACAAAGGTTAAATTCCTTCTGATTGCTGACATTTTTAGGTACCATATGGATGAGGGTGAAGCTTCACTAAGAGGGCAGTTCTTAATGTTCCTTGCATTTAATTCAGACTGACAGTAGAAGATGCTGTCTTCTGCATTCTGCTGACCTGCAGTCAAATTTAGAATTGCAGTAGTTGGAATAGTACTGGCTAATCTCCTTAAAGGGGTTCTTTGAGCACACAGAATATTAACCCCTTAGTGACAGAGTCATTTTGCAGCTTAATGACCGGGCCAATTTTTACAATTCTGACCACTGTCAATTTATGAGGTTATAACTCTGGAACGCTTTAACGAATCCCGCTGATTCTGAGAATGTTTTTTCATGACATATTGTACTTCACGTTAGTGGTAAAATTTATTTGATATGACTTGTGTTTATGAAAAAAAACGGAAATATGGAGAAAATTTAGAAAATTTAGCAATATTCAAACTTTAAATTTTTATGCCCTTAAATCAGAGAGATATGTCACACAAATTTCTCAATAAATAACATTTCCCACATGTCTACTTTACATCAGCACAATTTTGGGAACAAAAATTTTTTTTGTTACGAAGTTATAAGGGTTAAAATTTGACCAGCGATTTCTCATTTTTACAACACCATTTTTTTTTAGGGACCACATCACATTTGAAGTCACTTTGAGGGGTCTATATGATAGAAAATACCCAAATGTGACACCATTCTAAAAACTGCACCCCTCAAGGTGCTCAAAACCACATTCAAGAAGTTTATTAACCCTTTACGTGCTTCAGAGGAACTGAAGCAATGTGGAAGGAAAAAATTAACATTTAACTTTTTTGCAAAAACTTTACTTCGGAACCAATTTTTTTTATTTTCACAAGTGTTAAAGGAAAAATGAACCACAAAATTTGTTGTGAAATTTCTCCTGAATACGCCGATCCCCTATATGTGGGGGTAAACCACTGTTTGGGTGCATGGCAGAGCTTGGAAGGGAAGGAGCGCCGCTTGACTTTTTCAGCGCAGAATTGGCTGGACGCCATGTCGCTTTTGTAGATCCCCTGATGTGTCTAAACAGTGGAAACTCCCCACTAGTGACCCCATTTTGGAAACTAGACCCCCTAAGGAACTTATCTAGATGTGCGGTGAGCAATTTGAACCTCCAAGTGCTTCACAGAAGTTTATAACATAGAACGGTGAAAATAAAAAATCATATTTTTTCCACAAAAACGATCTTTTCACCCCAATTTTTATCTTCCCAAGGGTAACAAGACCCCAAAAGTTTTTGTGCAATTTGTCCTGAGCATGCTGATACCCATATGTGGGGGTAAACCACTGTTTGGGTGCATGGCAGAGCTTGGAAGGGAAGGAGCGCCGTTTGAATTTTTCAACACAGAATTGGCTGGACGCCATGTCGTGTTTGTAGAGGCCATGATGTGTCTAAACAGTGGAAACCCCCCACAAGTGACCTCATTTTGGAAACTAGACCCCCTAAGGAATTTATCTAGATGTGTGGTGAGCACTTTGCACCCCCAAGTGCTTCACAGAAGTTTAAACGCCCGGGCGTGAAAATAAAAAATCATATTTTTTTCCACAAACCTGATCGTTTAGTCCCCAATTTTTTATTTTCCCAAGGGTAACAGGAGAAATTAGACAGCAAAAGTTGTTGTCCAATTTTTCCTGAGTACATGTGGGGGGACCACTGTTTTGGGTGCACGGCAGGGCTTGGAAGGGAAGGAGCGCCGTTTGACTTTTTCAAACCAAAATTGGCTGGAATTGAAATTGGACACCATGTCGCGTTTGGAGAGCCCCTGATATGCCTAAACAGTGGAAACCCCACACAAATGACACCATTTTGGAAACTAGACCCCTTAAGGAACTTATCTAGATGTGTGGTGAGCACTTTGAACCCCCAAGTGCTTCACAGAAGTTTATAACGTAAAGCCGTGAAAATGAAAAATTATTTTTTTCCTCAAAAATGATTCTTTAGCCTGCTATTTTTTTATTTTCCCAAGGGTAACAGGAGAAATTGGACTCCAAAAGTTGTTGTGCAATTTTTCCTGAGTATGCTGATACCCCATATTTGGGGTGAAACCACTGTTTGGGCACATGGGAGAGCTTGGAATGGAAGTAGCGCCATTTTGTAATGCAGACTTTGATGGAATGTTCTGCGGGCGTGATGTTGCGTTTGCAGAGCCCTTGATGTGCCTAAACAGTAGAAACCCCCTGCAAGTGACACCATTTTGGAAACTAGACCCCCAAGGAGCTTATCTAGATGTGTGGTGAGCACTTTGAACCCCCAAGTGCTTCACAGAAATTTATAAACGCAGAGCCGTGAAAAAAAAAATCATTTTTTTCCTCAAAAATTATTTTTTTAGCCAGCTATTTTTTATTTCCCAAGGGTAACAGGAGAAATTAGAACCCCAAAATTGGTGTGCAATTTGTCCAGAGTGTGCTGACACCCCATATGTTGGGGTAAACCACTGTTTGGACGCACGGCAGGGCTCGGAAAGTAGGGAGCGCAATTTGACATTTTGAACGCCACGTCGTGTTTAAAGACCCCCTGATGTGCCTAAATAATGGAAACCCCTCAATTGTAGCTCCAACCCTAACCCCAACACACCCCTAACCTAAATCCCAACCCTAATTGTAACCCTAACCCTAATTGTAACCCTAACCCTAATTATAACCCTAACCCTAAGGCTAGGTTCATTTTGCGTTTTACCAGCCTGTTCAACACATAGCGTTGACGATCGCATTATGCTATACCAGCTGGCGCAGAGGAATCAGCAGATGATTCATCTGCGCTAGTGGTGACGGAGCCTAGACGCTGCAGGCTGCATCCGAGGCTCCGTCACTGAATGATGGCACGTCGCGAACGCATGTCGCTTTATGGCATGCGTCGCGATGCTACCTCAAATGGGGGTGAATGGCAGCATTAACGGACTGCGTTACACCGCATTATACTGCAGTGTAACGCAGTCCGTCTAACGGACTGCCATAACGCAGTATGAACCCCCGGTAGCCGAGACCCTGGAGAAAATGCACCTCTGGGGGGCGCTATTCACTTTTTCCACAGCGCCGTTAATTAACGGCGCTGTGGTTTAAGTATCCTTAATGACCGCCGTTAAAATGCGTATCGGTGGTCGTTAAGGGGTTAAAGCATTGTAAAGTCTATCACAAATACTTTATATTTGACTTGCTGCTAAAATTGTGCTCTATTTCAGAGCTGTCACATGTGATTATATGACCTTCAGTTCTTCCAGCTGCCAAAGGATAAATATTTCCAAGTTTAGAGTGACTGGGGATGTGCACAAGGAGAGAGCAGGAAAAGCACATTGCACCTTACAAAATGAGTAATCTTATCACCTTGAGACTTTACTCATATGAGATGGTGCTGGGCATTTCAAAGTGCTAGATTACATTATCATTAGTGTTGAGCTTATCAGATATAATTAGATTTCACCTCTTGATTGAAAATTATTTAATGTAATGTTCCTTTTTATACTCTGGGTCTTTTCAGGCCTCAGAGATTAATGATAAATGTAAGATGTAAAATGTAAAAAAATAAAAATACCTATATTAACCTTCTGTTCGATGTTCACTCTAAGGCCGGCGTCACACTAGAGAGGAATACGGACGAATGAGAGGTGTTAAAACAACGCATTACACTCGGACCAATGTTTCTCTGTGGGGCAACTCCCATCATCCGTATATTTCTTGTCCGTATTTTTACGGTACGAGACAATCGCAGCATGCTGCGATTGTCAGCGTATTAATCCCATAGTACGCCAATGCAAGTCTGTGGGTGCGAGAAAAATACGGATTACCCACAGACTACACGTGTGACTTGTGAGAAATATGCAAGACTTCTGCAGGTCACAGGAAATGGGGCAAGCCATTAATCAGGAAGCTTAGACATGCAAATTAGCTCAAAAAGTGCACCAGACATCACGGAAGATCGCCTCCACGGAGTCCTGCAGCATGTCTACACACATTAATGTAGAGATGCTCATCGTCTTGGTCCAGGAAAGGCACGAAATTTGGGACCAAAGGGATGCACATTATTATTATTATTATTATTTATACATTTATTCCATGGCGCTTTACATATGAAAAGGGAAAAATATAGACAGGTACAATAAACATGTGCTAGACAAGGGACACACAAGTACAGAAGGAGAGAGGACCCTGCCCGCGAGGGCTCACAGTCTGCAGGGATGGCTGAGAATACACTAGGAAAGGGTAGAGCTGGTCGTGCGATGGTTCAGCAGACTGAGGATCATTGCAGGTTGTAGGCTTGTCGGAACAGGTGGGTCTTCAGGTTTTTCTTGAAGGTCTTGTTGGTGAAAGTCTGATGTTTTGCGGCAGGGAGTTTCAGAGTATGGGGGAAGCCCGGGAGAAGTCTTGTATGCGGTTGTGGAAAGAAGAGATGAGGGGGGAGACGAGAAGGAGATCTTGAGAGGATTGAAGGTTGCGTGTAGGTAGGTAGCAGGAGACAATGTCACAGATGTATGGAGGAGAAAGGTTGTGGATGGCTTTGTATGTCATGGTTAGGGTTTTGAACTGGAGCCTCTGGGCAATAGGAAGCCAGTGAAGGGCCTGGCATGGGGGGAGGCTGGGGATAGCGGGGAGACAGGTGGATTAGTCGGGCAGCAGAGTGTAGGATGGACTGGAGTGGTGCCAGAGTGCTAGAGGGGAGGCCAGAGAGTAGGAGGTTGCAGTAGTCGAGGCGGGAGATGATAAGGGCGTGCACTAGTGTTTTTATGGTTTCATGGTTGAGGAATGCGTGGATCCGGGAAATATTTTTGAGTTTGAGGCGGCAGGAGGTGGCGAGGGCTTGGATATGTGGTTTGAAAGAGAGGTCAGAGTCGATGATCACCCCAAGGCACCGAGCATGCGGGACTGGGGAAAGCGAGCTGCCATTGACATTGATGGATAGGTCTGGTGGAGGGTAGAATGAGGTGGGGAAAGATGATGAATTCTGTTTTGTCCATGTTCAGTTTGAGAAAGCGAGCAGAAAAGAATGCTGAGATAGCAGACAGACACTGTGGGATTTTGGTCAGTAGGGAGGTGAGGTCAGGTCCAAATAGGTAGATCTGCGTGTCATCGGCGTAGAGGTGATACTGCAAGCCGTGGGATTCTATGAGCTGTCCCAGGCCAAAGGTGTAGATGGAGAAGAGTAGGTGTCCTAGGACTGAGCCTTGAGGAACACCGACAGACAGGGGGTGAGGTGAGGAGTTGGTGTGTGAGAGGGAGACACTAAATGTTCGGTCTGTTAGGTAAGATGAGATCCAGGATAGGGCCAAGTCTGTGATGTCAAGAGATGAGAGAATCTGTAGCAGGAGGGAATGGTACACGGTGTCGAAGGCAGAAGACAGGTCCAGGAGAAAGAGGACAGAGTAGTGTAGCGTGCTCTTGGCGGTTAGCAGGTCGTTAGTGACTTTAGTTAGGGCATTATTCCGACCGGGCCAGAAAAGAGGCGGCATGGAGGCGCATCTGTGAGCAGATATTTACGCAATTTTTGAAAGCCCACGTGAGGAACAGCACCAAATGAGTAAGTTACCTAATTTTTGTCAAATCATCTTAAAGGCCAGAACTTAAGAATTTTCCCCAGTATCCACAAAAATCATATTATGGGTATTTTGGGATGATTGATTTTAAGCACTAAAGTTTTATTAAACTGACACGGTACTAGGCCCCTTGACTATGTGAAATGTTTGTATAAAGTTTGGTCAATTGGCAGCAATGTAATAATGAAATTATATGTCACATTGCAGTTGAAGATGTCAGGAGATGCTGGCGCAGCATCCGCGACCAGTACCGTGGGAACTTCAGCAGAGGGCCAGGAGTGGGGCAGCAGCACATCCAAGCGCAAATACATTTATTTTGATCATCTTGGTTTTTTGGCTCCTATTTTGGATCTCAGACCGTAAGTACATACATCACACCACATTACATATATGCTGTTTAGGGTCAGATATCCAACCTTTTTATTTAAATTTAATTTCCCAACAGAACTCAGTCCAACCTCACTGAGAGGAAGACAGTGTCGGATTCTGAGGCCATTATAGACCCGGTTGGGGGAGGTGAAGAGGTGGCTGGGCCATCTTCTGAGCCTCCCAGCTGCAACCACCAAGCTCCACCTGCATCAGGACCTGACCCACCAGCTGCCCCAGCACCCGGCAGCCTTGACGAACCAGGCAACAGCAGCAGCCCTACTGTACATCTGGGGGGCTAACCCCAGCCTGCTGCCATATCCAGTCGTGGGAGACGAAGGAAAGAGAACCCTACCTCTGATACCCGGAGGCATGTGGACACAGGGGTCCTGAATTACCTGTCCAAGGCAGCACTGGATGAGGGTTAAGAGGCTTATTCATGCAGCCTTGCCCTTTACCTACGTCCCCTACCCCGTGAGATCAGGCTACGTGTGCGAGGATCCATTCAGATCCTAATTGATGCATGCACACCCCCAATACCACATATGAGGTGTTTGAATTCCTTAAGAGGTGGCAGCTCTCACCCCCTAACTTCTTCGCCTTACCCTCCACCCAGATGTGCATGCTCAATTAGGATCTGAGGTACCTTCTTCACGTGCGCCTACACCTCAACCCATTCCCCCCCCAAAACCAACCTTGCCAATGACAGGGTCAAATGTCAGCCTATAACCCACCTGCCCAATATGGCCACTTGTACAGATCCAGTGTTGGAGGCTGGTCCCAACCTGGATTTGGACGACATAGCCATATTGGGGGTATGATGCACTTGGATACAATCATCCCCAGGAGTATAATCTCATTTATCCTTATGGCCATTTGGCCACACAACAACCTGACAGTGGCCACATGTTATCTCTGGCCCAAGAAAATCCACCCCAACATTGTGATGGTCAAGGTGGTCACCCAAGCCAGCAACAAAGAGATGCTGGCTCGTGCCCTCACCTCCACCAACATACTACCAATTGTAGTTTGTTATTTTTCTTATATATTATTATTTCTACAAATGTTTGTTATTTTTAGTATGTATTTTTATACATGTTGGGGAAAGCATATTTGCACTAATCTCAATTAATACAGAAACCATATGCCACAAATATGGTAGTCACTAGCCAAAGTGACAGTTTGCCAATATAAAAAGTATTTAAATGGCAAGTTTGGACTCTTCTTTCATTAATTCCTTATAGAAAACAACCAACACATCTGTAATGAACATTAACAGAAGACAGAAATACAATATAAGGAAAAAATATATTAATATAGACACACAGAACAACATTACAACATTGATAATGCCTGATCTTGCCAGGTAGTAGTACCCTGAGGTGAGACAAAATACTGTGTAAATATATCATGGACTTTGAGTCTTGAGAGTGAACCACGTAAAGGGATCACATGTGGCCTAGGCATATCCCAATTGTTCACCACACATTTACCAACATCAGATGATGCACAATCATGCATTCTCGTGAAGTTATGTAGGACAACACAAGCTTTGATGACCTCATTGACATTGGCTTCACTCAGCTGAATGGCTGGCTGGAGGACCCTCCATTTTGCACATAGAATGCCAATGCCACACTCCACCAGTCACCGGGCCCATGATAGGCACAAGTTAAAGATCCTGCACTGGTGGTCAAGGTTTCTTCGCGGATATGGCCTCATTAAATGCCTGGACAATTGAAAGGCCTCATCCCCAACTACAACATAAGGCACAGGTTCAATATTGGAGCCTGGAAGAGGACGTGGTGGTGGTGATAGGTCCAGCTGGTTATTGCGCAGCCGCCGACCCATAATGGAAGAATTGAAGACTCGAGAGTCACCAGTTCTTCCATGAGCCCCAATGTCTACAATTATAAACCTGTAGTTACTGTCAACCATAGCCAAAAGAACTACAGAAAAATATTGTTTTTAATTATAGAATTGGGACTCTGAGTTCGGCGGCTTACACACACGTATGTGCTTCCCATCCAGGGCTCCAATACAATTGGGAAATTGGCAGTGCTCCTCAAATCCCCTGGCAATCCTCATCCAGTCTTCCATCTTGGGCTCAGGCATGACGACTTGATGAAGTCTGATCCAGATTTGTGAACATGTATCCCAAACTATGCAAGATATGGTAGATCTCCCTATCAAAAACTCCAGATGTAGTGCGGCATATGAAATCCCAGTTGTGAAGAACCTACAATTAAACAAATGTAGATACATCAAATATTGCAACATGCAAAAGGTTTCACAAATTAAATAAAGATCACCCGAACAGTGTGTAACTAACAAGCAAGGCAAACACTCCATATAGACAAGTCAAATGTCTATGTGAATTTCACATAAACATCATAGTATTGTTACTTAGAGCTGATATTTGGGATATATGAAGACGATAATTCAGCAAAAGGGGTCAGTGCTAGAGTTGAGCGATACTTTCCGATATCCTAAAGTATCGGAATCGGAATGGTATCGCCGATATCACTAAAATATCGGCGATACCCGATATCGATACCGGAAGTCCCATGTAAGTCTATGGGAACAAAATATCGAAATTAAAAAAAACCCATTCTTGCCTTGTTGGTTAATTGTACATGAAGGAAAACAACAAAGACTAATGTAGAATGTATTGGGGAAGGTTGAGGAGACATTAAAGGCATAGATGTTTAACCCAATCAAATGGAATAGCATAAATATTTTTTTTTTTAAAGATGTTCGGATTGACGAAGAAATTGACAATGTTAACGTTTTTTAGATTTTGGCAAATATGTATATTACACAACTTCCATGCTCTTCATCTTCACCTTTTTAACTTTTCACACACTTTCTCCTTCATAATCTTCTGCAGCATCATCTTTTTCATCAAATTATTCTTCATCTTCACCTTCTTTATCTTCTTCTTAAACTTCTTGCTATTCATCTTTGTTAACATTACTCATATTCTTCTTATTAAACTATTATTCTTATTCATATTCTGCTTCATCTTCTTCATCATATTCTTATTTGTGACAGAGAATCCTGTACTTGTAATCTGTCAAAGTATGAATTTTTCATCCTTCCGTTCTTGCTGTCACAAAAGATTTAAATTACAACAGTATTTGTCCGTGTTCAGTTTAGCCTGCAGCAGCAGGCATTTTCCAGGGGCACCACGAGGAGGAACGGACTCACCCCCATACACTGCTTAGTCTTCTTCTGCTTAGAATTTAGAGCATATATTTTGCTCTTCATTTTGGTCTTATACTTCATGTTCTTCTGCTTTTAGATCTTCTGCTTATTGTTCTTGTGTCTCTTGTTCCGTATCTTGTATTTGTAGCACAATCTTGTACCAGCTGATGTTACTGGGACACGGTTACTAAGCAGGAGGTACCTGTGCTCCAAAGCACTACCAAGGACCAGCAGACGTTGCTGGAACTCGGATACCGAGATGGAGGCACCTAGGCCAAAGGCACTGTGGAGAACCAGCTGACGGTACTGGAACCCGGAGGGGCAGCAGAAGGAAAAGAGCCAATGGCACAACCGAGGACCAGCTGACGTTACTGGGACACGGTTACTAAGCAGGAGGTACCTGTGCTCCAAAGCACTACCAAGGACCAGCAGACGTTGCTGGAACTCGGATACCAAGATGGAGGCACCTAGGCCAAAGGCACTGCGGAGAACCAGCTGACGGTACTGGAACCCGGAGGGCAGCAGAAGGAAAAGAGCCAATGGCACAACCGAGGACCAGCTGACGTTACTGAACCCCAGTAACACAGGAGCAAGTGTTGACTGTGCTAACAGCACTTCCGAGCAACAACTGGCGGTGTTGGAGCCCAGGGTCAAGGAGGATGTTTAAATACTAGATCAAGTAATTTCCTTGTTACCTGTCAATTTTAAATGTCTATACTTCAAACAAGAGAAAGATAACCTTTACTACCATAAGATGATGATTTCATTTAAACTAATATCTAGATAAATAAAGAATTGACAAACATAAACACATACATTAACATGTTGAACAGCAATGCAAACCACAAAATAAATTAGTTAAGGAATCTGCTATACGGTTGTACATAAAAGCATACAAGTACATATCTGAATCCATTAATGATGGATAAGTAACAGTATGTACACCATTTTTATTGTATAGACAATGAATGTCTGACTTCAAAACATCATCAGCATTACAAGTTATCTGTGACATTACTAAAATGTTACATTGCTGAATAATGTCACTAAACAGTTTATACAAAATTATACAATTTCCATCATGTAATACTCATAATATGTGGCAATAATCATGTTTATTAACAAACATAACCTTTAAAAAGTGCATAGTGCATAGTGAAAATTGCTATTTATGCCTGACTGTCGACTTGCAAGCATGACAACGGATAGATAAGGTATATATAGATGACACTGCATAGCCACAGATGGTGAATGGCGATGTAATACTGTACCTCAATAAAGTGTGCGTCACTACTACATAATTTTTTTTATATAGCTTTATAAACAGGGTACGTGGATGTATGCTTGCGCTTTGTTTTGACGCACAGACTGCCTTCCTGCTGAGACGCGTTGGGTAGTGAACAGTTGTGTGCAGTGTTCACTGTAGTCTGAGGTTTTCCTTTTTGGAGTGCAGATCACGCTCCAGTTAGTTCTTCAACCACTGCTGGTTGTAGTCTGCTGAGCGTGTGTCACTGGCACATCCTTGAAATTTTTCTCTAATTGTTGCTGCTCCACTCTATTACAAATAAATAAAATCTATTAGTGTGACGCGCTTCCATCCGTATACAATACATTTGTTGCAAACACTATAGAAGTACACAAAGGGGCCTTTCACACCTACTGAACAGTTGTGTGCAGTGTTCACTGCAGTCTCTGCGGAATAACCACACTTAGGCCTTATAACTTTTCAGACTTTCTTTATCAATCTACCAAGATGAAGAAGGCAGGGAGTAAGGCACGTGGTCGTGGAGTTTCTTCAGGGAGAGGACGTGGGGATTCTGTGGCTGCTGCGGCCCCCAGTGACACAGCATCCACCAGTTTTCCCCGGGCCGTGAGCGTTCCTTTATGCGCACTTTTGTAGGAGCTCGGAGTACCCCCCTGCTGCGGGAAGAACAAATTGAAGCCGTTGTTGTTTGGATCTCAGCCAATGCATCGACTTCAATTGCTTCCACCTCCTCTCAGGACCACAGCACTGTTGGGCAACCATCTGTCTCTTCACCGCCTGGCAAATTGCCCAGGCAGTCAGAGAGTTCTGTACAGGAGCCAGCTGAGTGTCTGCTTCTGTTCTCAGAATCTATTGGCTTGCAAACAGGGGCCCAGCCAAGCAGCATTCTGTAATGTGAAGAAGAGGGAGTATGCAGTGATGCGCAACAGCTGTGTCTCTCTGAATCTGAAGAGGCGGGTGAGACAGTGCCGATGGTCAGCACACCGCAGAACGCATCTGATGATGATGATGAGACCCAGATGCCAGTTTCTGTTGAGCATGGTGCTGGCCAGACCACCCAACAGCAGGTGTTGGAAGAGGGTAGTGGAGATGATGAGGTCCAATACCCAACATGGCATGAAGAACAGGAAGGTGGTGGGAGCAGCTCAGAGGAATAATAATAATATTTATTTATATAGCGCCATCATATTCCGCAGCGCTTTACAGTTTAGCAGTTTCAGAACACAAGTCATAAGTAACAACGTTAACAATACAATAATTTAAGCTAAATAAGTCGCCCCTGCTCGTGACAGCTTACAATGTACAATGAGATGGGGGAGATACAAAGTATAGGTGTTTATATACAATGGTGCATTTACAATGATGTTCCAGCCATCTTAAGGGACTGAGGGATGGAGATAGTGAATGGGCTAGAGACACACACACACTTACACAGAATACATAGAATGACTTTGATTAGTGAATGTGATAGGCCGCTCTGAACAAATGTGTTTTGAGGGAGCGCCTGAAACCATGCAAATTGTGGATAGTCCTAATTTCTTGGGGTACAGCATTCCAGAGGATTGGCGTAGAGCAGGAGAAGTCTTGGAGTCGGGAGTGGGAGGTACGTATTAGTGCAGAGGTTAGTCGAAAGTCGTTTGCAGAGCGCAGCAGTCGGTTAGGCCGATAGATAGAAATGAGGGAGGAGATGTAGGAGGGGTGCTGCACTGTGGAGAGCTTTGTGGGTGAGAACCAGTACTTTGGTTGAAAGCTGGGAGAGGCCTAGAGAAATGGTTAGTGATAGAAGGAAGATAGAGGAAGACATTGCCCCAACGGTACAAACAGGAGGGAGAGTTAGGCTGCAGACTCGGTTGCCTGTAGCCTCCAGTTTGGCACCTGTTCGGAGCAGTTGTCTTCCAAAAGTCAAAACGTGCGCTCCCAGGACTTGCACTGCGTGGTCCTTTTTTCACACACTTGCACATGATATTTGCTATGTGAAATGCAAGCTGTGTAATCAAAAATTAAAAATAGCTAAAAGTGTCAGTCACCTCAATACCACAAATATGTGGAAACATGTGCGGACAAAGCACGTAGTTGAGTTACAAAGACACACTGGAGATGTAGGCCAACCTACAGCAGCACCTACATCTTCAGGTTGTGTTGAAGCCTCTTCATCGAGCTCACACACAGCTGGTTATGCTTCCTCACAGGATCGCCATGGAAGAACCTCGGCCACTGTTGTCCAGAGACAAACTGTTATTCCACACACAGCAGCAAGTTCCCTGTCATCCTCACACTCCCAGGCCACAAAACAGCCAGCGGTAGCACAGGCATGGGATAAAACACGGCCATACTCCGCAAACCATGCACGAGCACAGGCTCTGAATGCTGGCATTGCAAAACTCCTGTCCCTTGAAATGCTGTGATTCAGGCTGGTGGAGACAGACAGTTTCCGTAACTGAATATCATTGTCAATCCCACAATACAATGTGCCAAGCCGATTTAATTTCAGCAGGCAAGCCGTCCCTGGTCTGCAAAAGCATGTTGAGGGAAAAATTAAACATGCGCTACTAAAAGCCCTCAGTAGCAAGGTCCACCTGACCACCGATGCGTGGACCAGTACCCATTGTTATGATCTGCTACAACCAGTAAGGAAAGAAGGGAATTCTGTCCCTACAATACAACTAAGCTGAATCCCTACGATGTAACGGGGAACCTGATCCTGCCACCAGACCCGCTAAAGTCCTCATCTAGTGTGAACGAAGACCTATAGTTGCGAGGGAGTAATCCCTACAAGATCTAGGGACTGGGAGAAAAGGTGGACACCTCCTAACATAAATTGTAGCATGGATAATTAAACAGAAAAATAAATACTTTGTGATCCTAACATCAAGCAAAACTCACAGATTAAGGCACCTAAGCACCCGGCTAGCTTAACAGTAGATAATACAATGAAGTCAAGCAAAGCCAGAAGGGCGGAGCCAGACTAAATAGGGAAAAAAGGTCATGTGACCAGCAAACTGAAACAAAACCTAACAAGAGGGTTCTAACACCCATGGCCAGGGACAATACCTTTCCCTCACTGCCCATGGGTCAATGTTGTGCAGCCGGGTACTGATCTTGCGAGTGGCGCTGTACGTGTTCTGCCAACTCCAAGGATTGCAGGAATCAAGTCTGTACACATTGATTCCTCCTCCTATTCCAGTTCCTCAGAATCATCGCTGCAGGAGCCGTCACGGTCTACCTCCACATGGACCCGTGAACGTTTACCTGTTGCGACCGATATGAGCACAGCCGTGTCCAAATGTCAACAGGCCATCCTGAAATTAATTTCCATGGGGAATCTTAGCCACACAGCGCAGGAGCTCTGTAATGCCATAAAGCAGGAGAGCGACGTGTGGTTTTTGGAAGAGAATCTACAGGCAGGCTTGGTAGTGTGTGACAATGGCCGAAATCTGGTGTCAGCTCTGGGCCTTGGCAACCTCACTCACATACCATGTCTGTCATATGTGCTCAACTTGGTCGTGCAGAGTTTTTTGAGGGACTATCCGGATCTTGATGCACTGCTGCACAAGGTCCGCCTAGAGTGCGCTCACTTGCGACGTTCCAGCATGGCCAGATCGCTGATTGCAGCTCTGCAACGCAGATTTCACCTTCATGAACATCGCATTATATGTGACGTACCCACCAGGTGGAATTCCTCGTTACATATGTTGGAGCGGTTGTGTGAGCAGCAGCCAACAGTAATGGAGTATCAGCTGCATCAGGCGCAGTCAACTCGCAATTTGCGGCGTTCACACTTCACCACTACTGAGTGGGCCTCTATAATAAGAATAATAATATTATTTTTTTATATAGCGCCATAATATTCCGCAGTGCTTTACAGTTTAACAGTTTCAAAACACGAGTCATAAGTAACAACGTTAACAATACAATAATTTAAGCAAAATCAGCCGCCCCTGCTGGTGAAAGCTTACAATCTACAATGAGGTGTGGGAGATACAAAGTACAGGTGTTTATATACAATGGTGTTTTTACAATGATGGTCCAGCCATTTTAAGGAAGTGAGGGATGCATGGAGATAGTGAATGGGCTACACACACAGAATTACACATAGAATGACTTTGATTAGTGAATGTGATAGGCCACTGTGAACAAATGTGTTTTGAGGGAGCGCCTGAAACCATCCAAATTGCGGATAGTCCTAATTTCTTGGGGTAGAGCATTCCAGAGGATTGGCGCAGCGCGGGTGAAGTCTTGGAGTTGGGAGTGGGAGGTACGGATTAGTGCAGAGGTTAGTCGAAGGTCGTTTGCAGAGTGCAGCAGTCGGTTAGGCCGATAAATATAAATAAGGGAGGAGATGTAGGGGGGTGCTGCGCTGTGGAGAGCTATGTTGGTGAGAACCAGTAATTAGAATTGGATCCTATAATGAATGGGCAGCCACTGCCAGTGTAATGAGTGGCGAATAACTCTATGAAGGATATCTGCCACGTTTTGCGTGCGTTTGATGAGTCAACGCGGATGGCGAGTGCAGATGATGCACTAGTCAGCCTGACTGTCCCCCTTATCTGCCTGCTTCAAAAAACACTGCAAGCACTAAGGCATGAGGTTTTGGAAGAGGTGGAGGATGAGGAGTCACAAATTCCATCACCTTCTGGACAGTCAGCGCAACGTGGTTCCTCACAAAGGGCTGGAGGACTTTTAAAGTACCATGCTGTATCAACAATTGAACCTCCAGAGTCGCTGTCTATATTTTCATAACCATTACAAACTTTTAATGTATTTACAAAGCACATAATGTACATTTTTTGTCTATCCTTTTGTAATGCTATTGTGTTTCCATAAACTGATGTTACAGAATTATGATACAAAGTTTTTAAATTTTGAGTTTTAAATTTTGTAAATTTATATGTATTTGAAGGACTTTGTGAGGAGGATGAGGAGGAGTCAATGGAGGAGGAAGACATCGCTCCAGAGGGAGGTAGACAATGCTCTAGTCAGTATGTAGACCAAGGGTGGGGTGATGCACAGCAGGCGGAGATGACGCCTCTTGCAGGGGACAACGTTTCTTGGCCAGTTGGGAGTCTGCAGCACATGGTTGATTTCATGCTGCAGTGGCTGAGAAACGACCGCCGCATCGAACACATTCACACCACGTCTGATTATTGGGTGTACACCCTCCTAGACCCTCGCTACCGGGACAACTTACAAAGCCTCATCACACCGTTGAACCGGGAGCGTAAAATGCGGAAGTACCAAGACACACTGGTGCAATCCATAATGTTCTCCATTCCAGCCGAGAGCACTGCTGCTGCTACTGATTTACAAAGCAGCTCTGTGCGTCGAGGCAGTGGAGACAGCTCTGCAACAAGAGGGAGCACAAGCAGCGCCTCTGCACAGGGCAAGAACAGTATGTTCCAAATGTGTCGAAGTTTTGTGGCAGCGCCACCAATGTCTACACCATCCGAGACGGCTCCAGTCAGCAGGAGGCAACATTTCCGTAAGATGGTGACAGACTACATGTCTTGCCCTCTCAGTGTACTCCCAGATGGCTCTTCCCCATTCAAGTTTTGTGTCTCTAAGCTGGATACATGGCCAGAGCTTAGCCAGTATGCATTGGAGGTGCTGGCTTGATCTGCTGGCAGTGTATTATCGGAGCGCGTCTTTACTGCTGCAGGTGGTGTACTAACAGACCGTTGCATGCGACTATCCTACGATAATGTAGAACGGCTTACTTTTCTGAAAATGAACTAGGCATGGATCTCGCCTGAATTTGCCTGTCCGGTTTCAGATTAACTAACTGGTTGACAACGTTTTCCATGTCTCCTGTTATGTTCATCTTTCTACCACCTGAGCTATACTCCCTGGGCTACAACACTGCCAGTTGCTGCTCAGAAGTGTCGTGTCCACAGACCAATACACAAGCTATAGTGATAGTGGGGTTCAGTAACGCCTGCTGTTCCCCTGCTGTGTGTCCGGCAAAAATTACTGCTACCTACCTACACATGTTTAAAAAAACATGACATGTTAAAGTGGCTAGTGCTACACATAGATATCAGGCTACACCCTTATTTCTAAGCTGTAAACAAGTGAAACGTCAAATTTAAAACCATTCAATGATTAGTGTTGGTAACAAATCTGTAACTAAATAATTGTGACATATTATGGCAGATATCCACATGTCTAACACAAATGCTAACACAAAAGCATACTTATGCTATAGGGTACTGATGGTGAACCTTCTCACTCCATAACTTTGACCAATCCAACTCACATCATGCCTCAAATGCTGCAATGTTGGAAGTGCATAATGTGGGTTGAACTTTGACAACAGCTGCAGTGCGAAGGTTATCCTTCTGTGTTCTTGGCTTTTAAATAAAAGCATACAAGTAAATATAATAATACATTGTTGATTAAGGGACATGATGTACACCTGTAATATTGTGCAAACAATGGATGTAGGACTATTCCTCTTCAACATTACTTATATTTGTGTCATTTGAAAAAATACATATTTTAGTTAAAAATTAAAAACCCATGTTCAGTAGCTGTGAAAGGCCCGTTTGTGTACTTCTATATTGTTTGCAACCAATGTATTGTATACGGATGGAAGCGCGTCACACTAATAGATTAGATTTATTTTAAATGGAATGTAGCAGAACCAATTGGAGATAAATGAAAAGGATGAGCCACTGAGACACGCTCAGCAGAGTACAAGCAGCAGTGCTTGAACATGTAACTGGAGCGTGATCTGCACTCAAAAAAGTAAAAAACACAGACTGAAGTGAACACTGAAACACAACTGTCCACAATCTGTGAAAAGCTCCTTTCTGTACTTCTATAGTGTTTGCAACCAATGTATTGTATACGGATGGAAGCGCGTCACACTAATAGATTAGATTTATTTTAAATGGAATGTAGCAGAACCAATTGGAGATAAATGAAAAGGATGAGCCACTGAGACACGCTCAGCAGAGTACAAGCAGCAGTGCTTGAACATGTAACTGGAGCGTGATCTGCACTCAAAAAAGTAAAAAACACAGACTGAAGTGAACACTGAAACACAACTGTCCACAATCTGTGAAAAGCTCCTTTCTGTACTTCTATAGTGTTTGCAACCAATGTATTGTATACGGATGGAAGCGCGTCACACTAATAGATTAGATTTATTTTAAATGGAATGTAGCAGAACCAATTGGAGATAAATGAAAAGGATGAGCCACTGAGACACGCTCAGCAGAGTACAAGCAGCAGTGCTTGAACATGTAACTGGAGCGTGATCTGCACTCAAAAAAGTAAAAAACACAGACTGAAGTGAACACTGAAACACAACTGTCCACAATCTGTGAAAAGCTCCTTTCTGTACTTCTATAGTGTTTGCAACCAATGTATTGTATACGGATGGAAGCGCGTCACACTAATAGATTAGATTTATTTTAAATGGAATGTAGCAGAACCAATTGGAGATAAATGAAAAGGATGAGCCACTGAGACACGCTCAGCAGAGTACAAGCAGCAGTGCTTGAACATGTAACTGGAGCGTGATCTGCACTCAAAAAAGTAAAAAACACAGACTGAAGTGAACACTGAAACACAACTGTCCACAATCTGTGAAAAGCTCCTTTCTGTACTTCTATAGTGTTTGCAACCAATGTATTGTATACGGATGGAAGCGCGTCACACTAATAGATTAGATTTATTTTAAATGGAATGTAGCAGAACCAATTGGAGATAAATGAAAAGGATGAGCCACTGAGACACGCTCAGCAGAGTACAAGCAGCAGTGCTTGAACATGTAACTGGAGCGTGATCTGCACTCAAAAAAGTAAAAAACACAGACTGAAGTGAACACTGAAACACAACTGTCCACAATCTGTGAAAAGCTCCTTTCTGTACTTCTATAGTGTTTGCAACCAATGTATTGTATACGGATGGAAGCACGTCACAGTAATAGATTTGATTTTTTTTTCTAATATAATGGAGCTGCACCAATTCCACAAAATAAAAAAAAAAAAAAAAAAAAAAAGTCAGTGACAGTGACACGTGCAGATGCCTACAAACAGCGGTGGATGCAGAGCAAACTGCAGCGTCACCTGCACTGTCACACACACACCTTGCACAGAGCTGTTAAAACAACACTGGCAAAATGAAGCTTTACACAGCGGTTGGTAAACTAGCCTGCCTCAAGCACAGTAGTACACAAAATCGCAATATCTAACTGTCCCTCAGAGTGAGCAGAGTAGCGTTCTGTCCCTTACTGAGTTCACAGCACAGTGACGCTAAAATGGCGGCGGCGCCTTTTATAGTGCATTCTGACATCATTTCAGCAGCCAATCACAGCCATGCCATTAGTTAAGATGACCGCAGCATTACAGGATGTGCCCACACTTCGTAGGATTCCTCATTGGCTGACTAAAATCACATTGCCTCTCAAAGAATTATGGGAACTTCCGATTCCGGTATACGATATTGAAAAAGTATCGGAATTAAGTATCGGAATTCCGATAACGCGAATATCGGCCGATACCCGATACTTGCGGTATCGGAATGCTCAACACTAGTCAGTGCCAAAGTGAAGTGGGAAAACGCATCATTAACATAGAGTATGTAGCTGAGGAATACATACCGTAATGTAAGGAGAAGGCGCTCCTCTGCAGAGATACATTGGCGCATCCTGGTGTCCTGGAAGGTGATCCCTAGTCACACTGTCTCCAACAAAACATCAAAGGTGGCAATGCTCATATGACAATATAGGAAAAACTTGTCAGGATGTGTCCGAAGAGATGCATAAAGGCAGTGAAAATGGCCTTTATTGATGCGTTGCCTCAAATGCTGACGCACCTACATTCGTCTCCTCCTCCTCGGATCAACTATCACTGGGTATGGCTGCCCAAAGCGGCGGGACAAAACCCAGTTGTATAGAACTCGGTCATATGGGGTGAACTGAAGTGTGTCTGACATTTTGGCAAACAACCAGCAATAATCCAACACAAGCACAACACCAAAATGACCAGATTGGGGGCTGACACCTGATGCATAGGCAATAAATAGGGTTGCTGATGATGGTTTAACCCCTTCAAGACCCAGCCTGTTTTCACTTTTCTGACCCTGCCAATTTTTACACTTCAGACCACTGTCATTTTATGAGGTAATAACTCTGGAACACTCCAACGGATCCTGGTGATTCTGATACTGTTTTCTCGTGACATATTGTTAGGGTCTGCGGAACGCACCTAATAGATATAGTAGAGAAGTGCGTTCGCAGCCCGAGGTCCACCGTGCAGGCGAAGCCCGCTGCTAGTAAGATGGCGAAAGTAGCGAACTCTGTTATCCCGCAGAGTCGCTAAAATAAACGCCGTAGCGCGCTGAGGCAGTTAGTGCGAACTCTGTTAATCCCCAGAGCCGCTAACGGGAATGCCACAGCGCTATATGGCAATAAGTGCAAGCTCACTCAGCTTCAGTGAGTCGCAAAGTAAAACGCTAGGGCGCTCACCAGCGTTATAAAGCAAACCCTGTTGCGTCACAGAGCCGCTGAGAAAAAGACTGTGTCCTGTTAGACTCACAGGGAACACAGATGACTGCTAAGTGGATTGCAGTCTGAGGTCATGCAGTTAGAACACAAGCAACAATCTCCTCACCAGAGTAGCTGGTATTCTAATGGCGTTTTTAGCCGAGCCCTGAACACGTGCATACAATCTCCTCACCGGAGGTGCCAGTATTCTAGGGGCTTATTTCAGCCAGACCTAACCACATGCATACATGACCTCACTGACGCAAGCACGTAACAGATTTGATATTAGCGCATGGCTGCCAAGCCATGCCACCCTTTTATAGTAACAGCTACAGGACTTGCCAGAAAAAGGACCAATGAGAAACTGTTCCAAAACACATGTAGTTTCAGGACCTTCCTGGCGGACCAATAGGAGCTGCTGCAGTACCTGAACATGTGACCCCTGATCTCCAATGAGAGATCTTACCCTGGGCATGCTCAGAAGGGGAAACGCAGGACTTCGTCCCAAAGACGTCTGCTCCAGCACTGGCTATAATAGAAGATCCAGGAGGGGCAGCAGCAAGTCTCTGCATAGTATTGGAATGGGCAAGACGCTGGGACCGACATCTTTGCTGAGCAGGCTCCACTGCGGCCGGAGATGGATGCGGGACTGGTTCGAGACTCCCCTTGTGCAGCAGCGGGAACTCAAACCCTAACACATATTGTACTTTATGATAACGGTAAAATTTCTTCGATATGACTTGCGTTTGTTTGTGAAAAAAATGGAAATTTGCCGAAAATTTTGCAATTTTCAAACTTTTAATTTTTATGCCCTTAAATCAAAGAGTCATATCACACAAATAGTTAATACATAATATTTCCCACATGTCTAATTTACATCAGCACAATTTTGAAAACAATTTTTTTTTTATTAGAAAGTTATAAGGGTTAAAAGTTGACCAGTGATTTCTCATTTTTTCAACAAAGTTTACAAAACCATTGTTTTTATGGACCACATCACATTTGAAGTCACTTTGAGGGGTCTATATGAAAGAAAATACCCAAAAGTGACACCTTTCTAAAAACTGAACGCCTCAACGTACTCAAAACCACATTCAAGAAGTTTATTAACCCTTCAGGTGCTTCACAGCAGCTAAGGAAACGTGGAAGGAAAAAATAAACATTTAACTTTGTAGTCAAAAAAATTATCTTTCAGCAACAATTTTTTTATTTTCACAAGTGTAAAAGGAGAAAATGAACCACAAAAGTAGTTGTGCAATTTCTCCTGATTATGCCGATACCCCATATGTGGGGGAAAACCACTGTTTGGGCGCATGGTAGGGCTCGGAAGGGAAGGAGCGCCTTTTGACTTTTTGAACGCAAAATTGGTTGGAATTGATAGAGAACGCCATGTTTCGTTTGAAGACCCCTGATGTGCCTAAACATTGGAAAACTCCAAAAAAGACCCCATTTTGGAAACTAGACCCTTCAAGGAACTTATCTAGCTGTGTGGTGAGCACATCGAAACCCCAGGTGCTTCACAGAAGTTTAGAACGTAGAGACTAGTGTTGAGCGATACGATACTGCAAATATCGGGTATCGGCCGATATTAGCTGTATCGGGCTTTCGATTCCGAGTACCGATATTTTCGTCATATCGGATACCGGAATCGGATTTGTCACTGTCACTGTGAGTGTCCGTCGGTCGGGTCTGTCAGGAGTCAGCGGCACTTACCTGGCAGAAGATCTCCGGCGGTCACGTCCTGGACTGCTTGATGGCCGCCATCATCTTCTCCCTGGCGGTCACGTGCAGTTTCTCGCGATAACTGCACGTGCTGCCGGGTAATCGCGGCCGTAAAGCAGTCCGATGACGTCACCGCCGGGGAAGCAGGTAATCAGCTGTGCTGCGCCGGGATGACAGGCTCTGCCTGTCATTCTGATGTAGCAGAGCTAGATCGTCGTGGGACACTCGTTACTATGGACTGCGTCGGACAGGTGGTATACTGCTGTTTTTTTTTTTCATTTTTTTACAGGAGATCGATGCCGTCGCAGGATGAGACTGTAATAAAAGTAATGAAAACTGTGTTGTGTTTTTTATTAAATTAAAAATTTTTTTTATGAACATTCACCCGTCTGGGTACATCAGCAATTTAACTATTTACATACAGGGACCCTGTCCGGGTTATTTATAATTCTTTGGCAGGGGTGTTCCAGGTACCACCTGGTACTCTTCTGATGCTTGCCAAACATCCGAGACACCAAGGACCACCAGGACCTGATGACGTCGTGTGGCCTGTACAGTCAAGTCGTGACCCGCTATCTGTGTCTGTGTGGCCACCTCTTTCATCTCCCTCCGGGTCTGGAGCCCTATGTCCCGGACTGAACGAACCCCAGGGGGCCTAACAGGCGCCGGGTATGGGCCAGCTATAGTTATCATGTCTGGGGATGCTGAGGAGACCACTGAGGGAGGCTGGGGAGATTTACGGCGTGGGGTGGGCACTTGTGCAGAGGCCTGGATGTGGGAGGCTGAAGGCTCCGAGGGTCTCACAGGTTCCTGACACTCTGGGGAGTAGGGGTCGCACCTGGTAACATTTAGGGCGTACCATCCATTGTAACCCCAGTGTCAGGTGTAAGTCACCAAGTCTCCTGGCAACAGGTCCCTCCCGGGTGTCCTTCTGGGAGGTGAGTCTCCACGTCCCGCCGGGTCACAAACACTTCTAAATAAAGTCCAGGCTCCTGGATGAAGCCCCAACCACCTTTCAATTTAAAGCTCCGTACTGCACCCTTACGCCGCGGCTCCCACAGGGTTCCTTTATCTTTTCTCATCCGGTCCTTATCTGCCCGGTCCTTCTCGATGTGACGTTGGCAAAGCTTTTGGGATTCTCGCTGCTCCCTTTGTCGCTCTGCTTCCCGCTCCCAACGTCTCCACTCTTCCTCCTGACGCCGGTTGTAATTCTCCTCCACCAGCATCTCCATGTCTCCACCATCAAACTGCAGCTTACGATGTCCGGTTTGCGGCAGCTCTCCTGGCGCCCGACAGTCCTGGCGGCGCTCACCTGCGGAGGAAGCAGCCGGCTCTGGAACAGATGACAGTCGGGGCTCCGGTACAGACAGGTAGACCTCTGGTGCCTGCGCGGCCTCCTCCATGAGGACGGGTGTCGCTTCTTCTGTCTCAGCGACGGGGGCAGACAGCGGGATCTGGGGTGCTGCCGGTGCAGAGTTTTTTGCAGGAACGGGTGCCTCCACTGCGACGTCAACCGGATCACATTGCAAGGGCTGGGATGCCCGCACGGACTCCTCTACTAGAACGGGTGCCTCACCTTCCGGTACAGACACTTCAGGTAAGAGGGATTGGCGCCGCTCCAAGTTTAGTTTTAAGGCACGCCAGCTGGCTTCCATCCTGGCGACCTCCTCCCGGTGCCGGGCCAGGCCTCTTAGGGTATCCTCCGCTTCTTGCAGCGTAGGAGGGTTTCCAGGCCGGGTGCCCAACGGTGGTTCCGTGGCGATCGGGTCGCTTCCGTGGGGGGAGAGCTCTGACTGCTCCATCCCTTCACACTTCTGCTCGTGTCCATTAGCCATCTCTGCCAAGTCACATGTGTCATTAGCATCTGGAGAGGGCCCCTCTTTTGTAGTGAGGGGGGACCTTCGTGTTAGTTTCCGCACACTGAGGAGGATGAGGAGGCGGAACTGAAGAGCTGTGGGCCACGATCTTACATTGCAGTACCATTTAGAGTGGTCGGCCATAGTTTTCGCGCCACTGAGTGAGTGTACACCCACGAAGAGCACCCCCTTCTTCTTCACCAGTGCCTCGTCGTGACGCAGATATGGCGGAAAAATGGCAAATACATTCTCTGATGATTTTAGCAATTCTCAAGCACAAAACCAGTTCAATTCAGGCACACAGGACTCGCTTATAGCGAGCTACAGAATCCTGTTCGTGACGCCCAAGTTGAGTCGCACAGAGCCAGAGGTTTTGGGGGTACTCGGCACCGAGCCCGTCGACTTCTATGGGGTATGTCACGGCTTTACCCGGCAATTGAATCAGAGTCTATTTTACTATGTAGAAGTGTATAAACTATAAATATATGTATATATATATGTCACAATTACATGTATATATATATATATATTTATTGTACCATTTCCAGGGGTTTTAGCTCTAGGATCGCTGTCTGGGTAGACAGAATGGCACGGAAACAGTTCATTCAGACAGCAGTTCTGGTGCAAAACTGGCCGCAACCAGCTTTATTAAAGTCCACAGCAAACAGATTAAAACAAAGCATAAACAGAAAACCTGGGCTTGTCTAGCCTCTAATTACACTTAGATAGATGGCCCTCTCTATCCGGGACCCAGACTCTACCAGTCTGTGCCCAAAACAACACATATCACATATGTTACCAGTATGGAGCTTCACAGACACTCCTCCTGTGTCTGAAGGCACCTTCCATGACCAGACTTGAGAGAGATCCACTCCTATTCAGTAGTCATTATGCTGGAGGTTCACAGAGACACTCCTGTGTCCGGGGTCCTTCCTGCACCCAGACTGAGACGGCTCCCCTCCTCTTCAGTAATCATCAGCATGGAGGTTCACAGAGACACTCCTGTGTCCGGGTCCTTCCTGCACCCAGACTGAGACGGCTCTCCTCCTCTTCAGTAATCATCAGCATGCATGCTCATAGAGACTGCTTCCTTGTGCCAGGACACCTCTCTGTGTCCAGGCTGAAGACAGCTCTAACACTCTTGGAGCATTCTCACAGAGACTGCTTCCTTGTGCCAGGACACCTCTCTGTGTCCAGGCTGAAGACAGCTCTAACACTCTTGGAGACACCTTCTGTGCTGGACCCCTTGTCCAGACTGAATGAGCTCTCAGATTGTGTTTGCAGACACCTACTTCTGGTCTCCTAATCAAGACCTGAGTAGTTTCAGGCCTGTGCTGCAAGTGTGTGCTGAATGTGAGGTGTAGAGACCTTTCTCTACCACTAGGTTTACAAAGCCACACATTTCCCTTATACCTAGGCGAAATGCACACCCCATTCAACACACATTCCTTCACTGTCTCACATATCCCCTCCCTCTTCTCCAGACCGGAGGGCTGGTCATCCAGACCGGAGGGCTGGTCAACAATCCAAAAGAGACAGTGACCTCTGGACCAGTCATGGCCCTCATCAACTTCATCCTCACCACTGTCATAGCCAACATCAGCTTTCTCTTCATCTGAAGCATCCGCACTACCCTGTACCCTCCCAGGCCTATGCTCTCTGCGGGCCTCGGGTATCCTGCACGGTTTCATCTTGACCTTAGGGCCGGGCTCATTTTTGATATAGTGCCTGGCCAGAGAAGTACGACCCGACACATCAGAACACTTCTGCTGACTCTTCCTCAGAAACTCACGTACCTCCTGTCCCTGGTGCACTGACCCTGTGTCACCAACTATCACAGAAGGTATAGGGGGTTTTTCACTTTTCTCCAGTTCCCCACTTTCAGGCTCTTCTGGCAAGACATGCCCAGAAGCCCCACCGTCCATCCCACACTCTACTTCCTCAGTCACATCTGGCTCACTGTCAGGGCTATACCCTTCATTTTCATTCATATCCTGCTCACTTTCAGGAGTATAGAATTCATTCTCATTCATATCCTGCTCACTTTCAGGAGTATAGAATTCATTCTCATTCACATCCTGATCTGGAACCTTAGTTAACATGTCATCCACAACATTAACTTCATCATCTGGTCCCTCAAGTATGTGACTATGTGACAACCCCAGCACTACACTTCTATATAGTTCAGGTACTAGGAGCTGACTCACAACCTCTCCCTGGACTTCAGTGTTTATGGCAACATGAGAGAACCTCTCCTCAGAGTCAGGCTCCTGGGAAACCTCATTTAGAACAATCATATTTTCCTGTGCTGTTTTAAGAGAGGGTTCTCGCCACTGCTCACTCTCAAAACCGTCACAGGACACAGGCAAGTCAGGGACACTCGGTTCCCGAGAACCACCATCCTCGTCTCCCAACATCACCTGCAAAGGAATTTCATCACTATCACAGTCATCATTATTATCAACATCATTATCATGACTATGATCAGTATTATCATCACTATCATTACCAGCATCAGCACCATTTTCATGGTCATCATCATTATCAGGTTCATCATCATCATTAGCATTATCATCATCATTATCACATAATTTTAACATCCCACTAGCATCGTGTTCCGCCCCTCGGGACTGCGTACCCTCAGTAGGGGCTTCATCACACTGTCCATCAGAATCACCCTTCCCCCAGAGATCCTTAGACCGGGGAAAGTCATTACCCAATATAACGGGTTGCACCAGGGTCTTCACTACCCCCACTTCACATGAAATCTCCCCGAGTTTGGGGACCAAGTCCACGGCAGTCTCTGGGTAGACTTTGGTGTCTCCATGGATGCACACCATACTCAAGTGCTTATCAGGGATGAAGTCCCTATCAATCAGGCTGTCACATACGGAAGTCACTGGACTCTCTGAGTCCAAGAGGGCCTGCGCTGAGCAACCATTTGTAACCACCGGGGACACCTGTGGTCCAGTCTCTTCGGTTGCGGTGGTCACACACACAGGTTCTGCGCAGAGAGAGAGGGATCTGCCAACATCACGGCACATAGGCTCCCCCTCTAGTGGACAGTTGGCTGCAATTTCACGACATCTCCAACACTGTCCATCACACTCTTCCACCCACATGTCCCCTCGGGCCTGAACCCGCTTATCAGCATACCCCATGTCCCCAACAGCTGGAACGCTCTTACCGGGAGAGTTCGACGTCCGGGAACTCTGAAGTGACGTCCTCTCAGACGGCTGTACCTCAGGAGAACATGCTCGGGTGTAGCGGTTCACTGTAGGACATGCTCGGGTGTAGCGGTTCACTACCACCTTTTCAACTCCATAATCAGGCCTGCTGACTGCAGACTCCCAACTGTATCTCCAGTCATGAACTCCCCTGGCATGGGCTGTCACCGTAACACCCAGCCGGGTAAGAATCTCCACTTTCATCTTAGCATAGTCTTGGCTGTCCTGCTCGCTCAGGTCAGCATATGCCCTTTGGGGCTCTCCAATCAGATATGGTGCGACCATCATGGCCCATTCAGATAGGGGCAGATTCTCCTTCTCTGCCAGTCTCTCAAACCTAGTGAGATATACCTCCACATCATCACGAGGTGTCATCTTTTCCAAGGACCGTCTTACCGCCCTCTTCACAGCGGACAAGTCAGGTGACTTTGCAACATTACTTTGGGACGATGCACCACAAGTCCCCTGCAGTGCTGCAACCTGCTCAAAAAACAACCGGTTATTCTCCTGCTGCTGCTGCAGGATTTGCTGCTGGTACTGCTGCATTTGCCGCTGGTACTGCAGGCGCTGCTGCTCCATGCTTCGCTGGGCCTGTACCAGGTACTCAATGAGCTCCTTCACACGGCCGGACTTATCTGTCTCAACCACGGCAGTTTTATGTTGCACATTAACTTGTGCCATTTGTTCAAACAGCGCCTCCATGCTGTCATCCATGCTGTCAGACTTCTCTGTCTTAACAACGGCAGTCTTCACTCAAGACATACACACTACACAGCTTTTTTCCACAGAAAATTCAGCCTTGCTGTGCAACCACTTTTTTTTTTTTTTTTTTTCCTTTGCAAAGTCTATTATGGCTACTGTCTCTTTAAGACTGCTCCACAAACTTTTCTTTTGCTGCTGCACATTCCACAGTCATTTTCACAACAAGTTCAGCTTTGCTGTGCATACATTTTCTCTCTGCAGACCCTATCAGGGCCACTGTCTCTCCAAGACTGCTCCAAACAGACGTTTCTGCTGACACACACTCTTTTTTTTCCTTGGTTGCTATTTCAATAGACTTCACCTTTACTGCTGTCTCTCGCCACTGTGCTGCATGCACACTCCAGCACTAACTGTACCAGGCCCTGCGCTGCCCCAGCATTCTCCGCCAATTGTACCATTTCCAGGGGTTTTAGCTCTAGGATCGCTGTCTGGGTAGACAGAATGGCACGGAAACAGTTCATTCAGACAGCAGTTCTGGTGCAAAACTGGCCGCAACCAGCTTTATTAAAGTCCACAGCAAACAGATTAAAACAAAGCATAAACAGAAAACCTGGGCTTGTCTAGCCTCTAATTACACTTAGATAGATGGCCCTCTCTATCCGGGACCCAGACTCTACCAGTCTGTGCCCAAAACAACACATATCACATATGTTACCAGTATGGAGCTTCACAGACACTCCTCCTGTGTCTGAAGGCACCTTCCATGACCAGACTTGAGAGAGATCCACTCCTATTCAGTAGTCATTATGCTGGAGGTTCACAGAGACACTCCTGTGTCCGGGGTCCTTCCTGCACCCAGACTGAGACGGCTCCCCTCCTCTTCAGTAATCATCAGCATGGAGGTTCACAGAGACACTCCTGTGTCCGGGGTCCTTCCTGCACCCAGACTGAGACGGCTCTCCTCCTCTTCAGTAATCATCAGCATGCATGCTCACAGAGACTGCTTCCTTGTGCCAGGACACCTCTCTGTGTCCAGGCTGAAGACAGCTCTAACACTCTTGGAGCATTCTCACAGAGACTGCTTCCTTGTGCCAGGACACCTCTCTGTGTCCAGGCTGAAGACAGCTCTAACACTCTTGGAGACACCTTCTGTGCCTGGACCCCTTGTCCAGACTGAATGAGCTCTCAGATTGTGTTTGCAGACACCTACTTCTGGTCTCCTAATCAAGACCTGAGTAGTTTCAGGCCTGTGCTGCAAGTGTGTGCTGAATGTGAGGTGTAGTGACCTTTCTCTACCACTAGGTTTACAAAGCCACACATTTCCCTTATACCTAGGCGAAATGCACACCCCATTCAACACACATTCCTTCACTGTCTCACAATATATATATATATGTATTCTATGTGTGTATATTTTGTGTTTACAACGAAAGAAAGGGTTTTTTTTGTTGCGATATTTTGTTCCCATAGACTTACATGGGACTTCCGGTATCGGAATCGGATATCGACGATATTTAGTGATATCGGCGATACCATTCCGATACGATATTTTTAGATATCGAGCAGTATCGCTCAACACTAGTAGAGACGTGAAAATAAAAAATCTAATTTTTTTCCACAAAAATGATTTTTCAACAACGATTTTTAAATTTTCACAAGTATAAAAGGAGAAAATTGAAATCAAAAGTTGTTGTGCAATTTCTCCTGAGTACACCGATACCCCATATGTGGGGGAAAACCACTGTTTGGGCGCATGGCAGGGCTCAGAATGGAAGGAGCACCTTTTGACTTTTTGAACGCAAAATTGGATGGAATTGATAGCGGACACCATGTTGCGTTTGGAGAGCCCCTGATGTGTCGAAACATTGAAAACTCCTACAAGTGACCCTGTTTTGGAAACTAGACCCTTCAAATAACTTATCTAGCTGTGTGGTGAGCACTTTGAACCCCCAGGTGGTTCACAGAAGTTTAGAACGTAGAGCCGTGAAAATAAAAAAATCACATTTTTTCCACAAAAATGATTTTTCAGCAACGAGTTTTTTTATTTTCACAAGTGTAAAAGGAGAAAATGGACCACAAAAGTTGTTGTGCAATTTCTTCTGAGTTCATGGACACCCCATATGTGGGGGAAAACCACTGTTTGGGCGCACGGCAGAGCTCAGAATGGAAGGCGCACCTTTTGACTTTTTGAACGCAAAATTGGTTGGAATTGATAGAGAACACCATGTTGTGTTTGAAGAGCCCCTGATGTGTCAAAACATTCGAAAACCCCAACAAGTGACCCCATTTTGGAAACTAGACCTTTCAAAGAACTTATCTAGCTGAGTGTTGAGCACTTTGAACCCCAGATGCTTCACAGAAGTTTAGAACATAGAGCCGTGAAAATAAAAAAATCACATTTTATGCACAAAAATGATTTTTCAGCAACAATATTTTTATTTTCACAAGTGAAAAAGGAGAAAATGGACCACAAAAGTTGTTGTGAAATTTCTCCTGAGTACACCGTTGCCCCATATGTGGGGGAAAACCACTGTTTGGGCGCACGGCAGGACTCAGAATGGAAGGACCATCTTTTGACTTTTGAACGCAAAGTTGGTTGGAATTGATAGAGGACACCATGTTGCGTTTGAAGAGCCTGATGTGTCTAAACATTGGAAAACCCCAACAAGTGACCCCATTTTGGAAACTAGACCCTTTAAAGAACTTATCTAGCTGTGTGGTGAGCACTTTGAACCCCAAGGTGCTTCACAAAAGTTTAGAATGTAGAGCCGTGAAAATAAAAAATAAAATTTTTTGGCACAAAAATGATTTTTCAGCAACGATTTTTTTATTTTCACAAGTGTAAAAGGAGAAAATGGAACATAAAAGTTGTTGTGCAATTTCTCCTGAGTACACCGATATCCGATATGTGGTTGAAAACCACTGTTTGGGTGCACGGCAGGGCTCAGAATGGAAGGAGTACCTTTTGACTTTTTGAAAGCAAAATTGGTTGGAATTGATAGTGGATACCATGTTGCGTTTGAAGAGCCCCTGATGTGTCTAAACATTGGAAAACCCCAACAAGTGACCCCATTTTGGAAACTAGACCCTTCAAAGAACTTATCTAGCTGTGTGGTGAGCACTTTGAACCCCAGGTGCTTCACAGAAGTTTAGAACGTAGAGCCGTGAAAATAAAAAATCAAATTTTTTCCACAAAAAAGATTTTTCAGCAACGATTTTTTTATTTTCACAAATGTAAAAGGAGAAAATGGACCACAAAAGTTGTTGTGCAATTTCTTCTGAGTTCATGGACACCCCATATGTGGGGGAAAACCACTGTTTGGGCGCACGGCAGAGCTCAGAATGGAAGGCGCACCTTTTGACTTTTTGAACGCAAAATTGGTTGGAATTGATAGAGGACACCATGTTGTGTTTGAAGAGCCCCTGATGTGTCAAAAATTGGAAAACCCCAACAAGTGACCCCATTTTGGAAACTAGACCTTTCAAAGAACTTATCTAGCTGAGTGGTGAGCACTTTGAACCCCCAGATGCTTCACAGAAGTTTAGAACATAAAGCCGTGAAAATAAAAAAATCACATTTTATGCACAAAAATGATTTTTCAGCAACAATATTTTTATTTTCACAAGTGAAAAAGGAGAAAATGGACCACAAAAGTTGTTGTGAAATTTCTCCTGAGTACACCGTTGCCCCATATGTGGGGGAAAACCACTGTTTGGGCGCACGGCAGGACTCAGAATGGAAGGACCATCTTTTGACTTTTTGAACGCAAAGTTGGTTGGAATTGATAAAGGACACCATGTTGCGTTTGAAGAGCCTGATGTGTCTAAACATTGGAAAACCCCAACAAGTGACCCCATTTTGGAAACTAGACCCTTCAAAGAACTTATCTAGCTGTGTGGTGAGCACTTTGAACCCCAAGGTGCTTCACAAAAGTTTAGAATGTAGAGCCGTGAAAATAAAAAATCAAATTTTTTGGCACAAAAATGATTTTTCAGCAACAATTTTTTTATTTTCACAAGTGTAAAAGGAGAAAATGGAACATAAAAGTTGTTGTGCAATTTCTCCTGAGTACACCGATATCCGATATGTGGTTGAAAACCACTGTTTGGGTGCACGGCAGGGCTCAGAATGGAAGGAGTACCTTTTGACTTTTTGAAAGCAAAATTGGTTGGAATTGATAGTGGATACCATGTTGCGTTTGAAGAGCCCCTGATGTGTCTAAACATTGGAAAACCCCAACAAGTGACCCCATTTTGGAAACTAGACCCTTCAAAGAACTTATCTAGCTGTGTGGTGAGCACTTTGAACCCCCAGGTGCTTCACAGAAGTTTAGAACGTAGAGCCGTGAAAATAAAAAATCACATTTTTTTCCACAAAAAAGATTTTTCAGCAACGATTTTTTTATTTTCACAAATGTAAAAGGAGAAAATGGAACATAAAAGTTGCTGTGCAATTTCTCCTGAGTACACCGATACCCCATATGTGGGGGAAAACCACTGTTTGGAAGCACGGCAGGGTTCGGAATGGATGGAGTGACGTTTTGGATTGCAGATTTTGATGGAATGGTCTGCAGGCGTCATGTTGCATTTGAAGAGCCCTGATGTGCCGAAACATTGGAAACTCCTCACAAGTGACCCAATTTTGGAAACTACACCCCTGAAGGAATTTATTTAGAGGCATAGTTTTATAGTATTGATTATAATGCTTTTTGTTTTACTGGTGTATGAATTTATTTGTGGTGTTCTATGTAAGATGTGCGGGGAACATCAGATTTATAAAAGTGTGTTGTGTCAACAGGGTATAAACAATTTTTTTTAATTTTTGGAAGTGTGGTACGCTTTGAAGCAATCCTTAATGCAGAGGCCAGGTTTCTCAGGGCAGGTTTCACAATGGTAAGTTGTGTCCTTTCGAATTCCCCTCTTTGAGCATACTCTGCACCGTTTTTGTGATCGGCCTGTTCTCGCTGTTTGGGGAACCTGTCCTGGGAAATGTTGACCTGAGACAATACAGGCACTATCAGATTCATAAGTACTGGGACCCTCACCTCCCTGAGTGCCAAACATTAGGGCCTTGATGACTACTTCCTGAAACTGAAGGAAGGTCCCTGTATTGCCTGCAGATCTGAACACCACAAAAGCATTGTACATTGCCATCTATACAATGTGCACGGCCAATTTTTTGTACCATACTTTGGCTTTTCGCATGGCACTGTATGGTTGGAGGACCTGATCTGAGAGATCTACGCCTCCCATGTACTGATTGTAATCCAGGATACAATCTGGCTTAGGGACTTGTGTTGTGGTCCCACGAACAGTGACAAGGGTGCTGTTGTCACGGTGTATGGTGGTCAGGATAAGGACATCCCTTTTGTCCTTATACTTGACCACCAGCATGTTGTCGCTGCATTGGGCTTTGCTTCCCCTTTTCTCAGCGTTTGCCCAATTAGCGACTTAGGGAGGCCTCGCTGATTTTTTCGCACGGTGCCACATGCAACTGTACCTCTGGCAGAGAGGGCCTTGAAGAGCGGGACGCTGGTGTAAAAGTTATCAATGTACAGGTGATAACCCTTATCCAGCAATGGGTGCAGCAATTCCCACACAATTTTCCCACTCACCCCCAGGACAGGGGGCATTCAGGGGCTTTCATTTGGGTGTCCTTCCCCTCAAATACCCTAAATCTGTGGGTGTACCCTGAGGTACTCTCGCACAGTTTGTACAGTTTTATTCCGTACCTGGACCTCTTACTGGGCAGGTATTGTCAGAATTTTAGCCTCCCTTTGAAGTGAACGAGAGATTCATCAATAGCGATGTCCCTCTGGGGCGTGTACGCCTCAGCAAATTTTCTGCTGAAGTGTTCAACCACAGGCCGAATTTTATATACACGATCAAAGTTTGGATCATCTCAGGGAGGACACTGCGCATTATCACTATAATGCAAAAATTTATGGATTGCTTCAAAACGTTTCCTTGTCATGGCTATGCGGAATACCGGTGTACTGTAGAGAATATCAGTACTCCAGTATTGGCGAATCTCTGTTTTTATTATTATGCCTATATGCGGCAAAATTCCCCAAAATGTCATCATCTCTCTGCATTTACAGGGGTCCATCTGACGTATGATGACGTGGGATTTCGTCTGGGCCACCATAAGATTTATTAGTTCCTCACTGAAAAAGAATTTGAAGAAGTCAATTTCAGTGAGGCCAGTGGTGTCAAACTGGATTCCTGAGCTGCTGCTGAAAGCCGGAATGAGGGGCTGAGAATTTTCAGGGGGTGCAATCCATATGGGATTGATTGCTGCAGGAGTTGCCTGGGTCCTAGGGCGCCTTGTTGGGGGTCCTTCCTCACCAGATGAGGAGGAGGAATAGAGGAATTGGGATCTTCCTCACTGGCTGAATCCGTGTCGGACGCAAGGATGGCGTAAGCCTCCTCTGGTGAATAGCTCCTTGTTGACGAATGGGCCATTTTTATTTTTTTTTCCCACACGTCAGGGATGTGTATGTCAGTGGTGCTATTACACGTGTAATATGTGGGGCTTGTGTGATGGGGTACAATTTATTATAAAAAACAGAAAAAAAAGTAGAGATAAAATGTTGAAAAGAAAAAAATGAAAAGTAAAATGAAATGTAAAAAAAAAAAATGTTTGTATAAAAAAAATTAGATGTTCACTACACTAATGCCCTCCCTATAAATTTACCCGCCGCAAATAATTATTTTTTACAAAAGAAAAACGGACGTCAGCAAAAATGTAACGTACGCTCCCCTAATGCACTCGCTAAAAATTTACTCGGCGCAACCAATGATTTTTTTACAAAAGAAAAACGGACGTCACAAACAATGTGACGTACGCTCCACTAATGCACTAGAAATTACTTGGCGAAAAACCCTGACGCTGGCAAAACCTAACACACTACCTATAAAACTACTCGGTGCGATTTTTTTCCCTACAAGATTGGACGTCACCAAACACTGACGCCGACTATACCTAATACACTATCTATAAAACTACTCTATACGATTTTTTTTTCTATAAAAGATCGGTCGTCACTAACACTGTGACGCCGACTATGCTACGTCTAAAACTACAACTGTACTAACTACTAATATTTTTTTCTAAAAAAAAAAAAATCGGACGTCACTTAGACTGTGATGTCCGCTACGCTAACTATCTAAAAAAAGTAAAAATTCCCGTGGCGCAGTCTCTGATCTGCAGCAATACTGGTCAGAGCGCTGCGGTCACGGGAAGAGCACGAATGCTCTGCGCTGGACGCCGCGTACAGGGAATAAGCGCAAAAAAACACGCTAAGTTTTCAATTGGAGGGGGGAGGGGGTTCTGGAACAAGGATGGGGGACTGGGAAAGGTGACGTCACCAAATAATGACGCCTGCTACGCTACGTCTAAAACTACCCTGTACTAACTACTATTATTTTTTACTAAAAAAAAAAAATTGGACGTCGCTTAGACTGTGATATCCGCTACGCTAACTAGCTAAAAAGTGAAAAATTCCCGTGGCGCAGTCTCTGATCAGCAGCGATACTGGTCAGAACACTGCGGTCACGGGAAGAGCACGAATGCTCTGCGCAGGACACCACGCACAGAAAAAAAAGTGCAAAATAAGTGCGCAAAAAATCAATTGGAGGGGAGGAGGGGGTACTGGAACAGGGATGGGGGAAGGGATAGGGATGGGGGAGGTGCTGCTGCTCTGATGTGATCACAGAAGTCACACAGCAGGCAGATCACAGCAAAAAGAAGAGAGCACAGCAGGAAGCTGGAGCTGGACGCAGAGGATGGAGGCTGGAGATCGCTGGGGGAGATCACACTGCCACCAATGGATTCTTATCTCAGGTGACACAGAGGGGCTTAGACAACCGCTCTGCACGCCAAATCTGAGGTAAAGATGGTGTGCAGGGCGGTGATCGCTATTTTAGATTAACCCCTTTGGCGCTGATTGGCTAGAAGATATTTTTCAGCCAATCAGCGCCATAGGGGTTAATCTGGTGAGGTGACATGGTGATCACCCCACCCACTGTGACGGCTGTTATTGGTGCTACGTCACTCAGCACAGATCACAGCCAGTCACGTTTTTTTTTTTTTTTTCCAAAACTTTATTGTCACATCGCTGTGATAGGCTGGTCAGAACTCACCAGCCAATCACAGCGATCGCCGATGTGAGGGGGCGGGTGCAGCCCCCCGAGGCCTCGTGCAGAGATGGTCTGCTGTCAGGGACAGCAGCCATCTGCACCCGGTCAGGGTGCGATGCCGTGCTGTGACCGGGAAATGGCGGAGCCGTACTAGTACTGCTCTGGGCAGAAATGCACCTCCCGCAGAGCAGTACTAGTACGGCAGAGGTCGGGAAGGGTTAAATTATTTTCAGGCCTAAAAACCGTTATATGTCCATTTTGCAAGATCGCGAGAAAAAAATGCAATACGGATGCCATACGGATTACATACGGATGCTTACATGCGCAAGAAACGGAGCCACACCTTGACAACGGAAGACATAAGGATCACTGTTTAGGGAACAATTCTGCGTATTACATCTGTACAATATGGTCTGTATTTTTATACATTGTGTCTGACGCCGGCTTAAGTCAGTACTTCTGGCCAGGAATAGGCCCCAGGAAATGAGTAGTCAACACTAGAGTTTGCTTTTGGCTGGAAGCCCAAGTTTAGAATTAACACCAGGACACTGAGTACCCAACAGTGATCAGGGAGCAGCGGGGTTGGTCACAGAGGTGAGCAGTAAGGTGAGTGGAAGGAAATTTGAGGCCTACTGGTGGCCAGAAGCTTCGGTCTAGAGTGAACACTGGGTTGGAAATGTGACGTGACAGAGGCCCAGAGGACTGGACAGTGAGCAGGAAGCTGCTTGGGTGTCGGAGAGGTGAGTATGCTTTTTTATTTTCAACCTTTTTCTGGCAATTTTTGCTACCATTTTGCGAATGCAATTCCACCTGAATACATTTGACCATCTATTAATAATACATGAATAATACAGTATATGCACGACTCTTTGCTCCCTGAAAGTATATTAAGCTAGTCATTATCCGCTGTGACAAAGTCATGTAAAGTCCTGGAGGGGAGACGTGTAACTATGCTTAATGGCGTCAGTGATATGAAACCCAGAGTATTTTCCTCCAGCACATTTAAGTGTTGTGAGGATTGAGCTAAGTTGCATAAATGGGATTTTTTATGTGGACATCCATAGAGTGGGTGGGAGAATGTCCACCTTATCTCCACCTGCAGAGCCAGCACCACCATGTGCTGACAGGACCTGTGTGATGTCACATTCATGTGTTCAGTCACATGGGGGAGGAGTCACATGGTCTGGGGCTAGCTGGGCTCCAGAGGCAGTCTTTGTTCAGCAGGAATGGAGAGAATCTCCAGTGGTTTTGTGTCCTGAGGAGGAAAGACTGAACCTGTGTTGCTCCAGAGCGGGATGTTACCTGCAAAAGTATGGACTCTGATACAGCATTTTGTTTTCTTTTGGTGTTTTCCTGTTTTTGCCTGAAGTGCTGTGATTACTTCCCCTTCTTGTTAGTTTATGCTGCAATATAATAAGCCAACCGAAGACTTAGGCCGGGGTCAGACACAACTACAAAAAATCGGACCTTTTTAGTCGGTCGATTATCGGAACAAAATGAAAACATCACACATCCGCCTGGCATCCGATTTTCCTTCAAAGATGCGATTTAGTCGCATGTGTGTGTAGCTTGTAACATCCGATTTTCATCCGACTTGCGAGAATTTCTCGCAGGCTTGCAAAACTGACATATAATGGATCCAAAAGAATAGTATTTAAATCACAAAAGAAAGAATAGATATATACGCATAGAACACACATATATATATATATATATATATATATATATATATATGTATATATATACATGTCATTATGACATGTATATATATATATTTATAGTTCTTACACTTCTACATACTGTAATAGCCGCTAATTCAATTGCCGGCTTTTGTGAAATCACAGAAGCCGACATGAAATGATACATTGTTTAGACACAGTTAACCATGTCATTTCCTGTATTTTGATATATGGTTTGAACTTACAATTACATAAGTGTATGTGTGCCAAATTTCAGACATGTAGGGGTTAATTAAAGGTGTAAATTCGTGGAAAAAAAATGTGTGGGCTCCCGCTGTATTTTCTCCACCAGACAGACAAAGCAAGCGAGTGGGGGCAGATAATAATAGCCTAGGGAGGGTACATTTTTTTTGTGCCCCCTGACTACTAACATCTGCCCCCAGACACCCCAGAAAGGGCAAATCTCTAATTAGATTTGCCCTTTCTGGCACTTTGCCCGTCTATTCCCATTGCCTTGTAGCGGTGGCGAATGGGTTAATAAGGGGTTACAGCCACCTTGCAATTGAAAGGTGACTGTAAGCCAGGTTAATAATTGAGAGCTGTCAATTAGACAACTATCAATTATTAATCCTATTGTATGAAAGAAAAAAAACACACACACTTTAATAAAAAAGAAGTTTAATGAAATAATCACACAGTTTTTGACCATATTTTATTTTCCTGCTAAAACCATTTCCTGTAATAAAAATAAAATAAAAAAGCAAAATTATTCTTACCAATCCGATGTACAGTCAGGTCCCATGGTGTAATCCATCAGAAAGGGTTAACAGGTTACAGCTCGCAGAGAGCTATAATGCTGTCTCTGAGCTATAACCTCCTGAATGAATAACTTACTCTCCCAGCGAAAGGAGAGGAAGAGATGAATGAATGGAGCTTAATTGATTTATTGCCACTTTCACTTCAGTGACCTGACCTAAGGTGAAAGTGGGATACAATCAATTAAGCTTCATTCATTAATCACATCCTCTCCTGTCGGCAGGAGATAAGCTCATTCATTCAGGAGCTATCAGCTGAGCACGCAGCATTAGTTGCGCAGCTTAGCTGATTGCTAGTTAACCCTTTGTGAAGGATTACATCATGGGACGTGACAGATCGCCAGATAGGTAAGAATAATGTTGTTTTATTATTTTATATTTATTTTAGGAGATCAAGGGCTTCGCACGGATTAAGAGTAAAATAAAAGATGGTCAAAAAAATGTGTTTTTATTTCATTAAAATTATTTATTCTTAAAGTGTGTGTTTTTTTATTTACTTCAATAGGATTAATAATTGATAGTTGTCTAATTGACAGCTCTCAATTATTAACCTGGCTTACAGTCACCTTTCAATGCAAGGTGGCTGTAACCCCTTATTAACCCATTCGCCACCGCTACAGGGCAATGGGAATAGACGGGCAAAGTGCCAGAAAGGGCAAATCTAATTAGAGATTTGCCCTTTCTGGGGTGTCTGGGGACAGATGTTAGTAGCCAGGGGGGGCACAAAAAAAATGTACCCTCCCTAGGCTATTATTATCTGCCCCACTCGCTTGCTTTGTCTGTCTGGTGGAGAAAATACAGCGGGAGCCCACCATTTTTTTCAACGAATTTACACCTTTAATTAACCCCTACATGTCTGAAATTTGGCACACATACACTTATGTAATTGAAAGTTCAAACCATATATCAAAATACAGGAAATGACATGGTTAACTGTGTCTAAACAATGTATCATTTCATGTTGGCTTCTGTGATTTCACAAAAGCCGGCAATTGAATTAGCGGCTATTACAGTATGAAGAAGTGTAAGAACTATAAATATATGTATATATATGTCACAATGACATATATATATATATATATTATATATCTGTATTCTATGTGTGTATATCTATTCTTTCTATTCTTTATTAAAGCTGTCAGTGTGATTTTACAGTATAGCCGGGGATGAATTGCCGGCTTTTCTAAAGGACACCGAAGCGATTTAATCGCAAGTCACACGTGCGGTCCGTTTGTAATCCGATTTTTCATCGCTCCCATAGACTTGCATTGGCGATAGTCGACCCACAATCGGTGACAATCGCAGCATGCTGCGATTGCACACGGACGTTTAAAACGGACCACAAAAAATCTGATACTGGGAGCTGCTCCATAGATTAACATAGGGCAGACTGCAGTACGATATTTCATCGTATTGCAGTCGTCCGATTCTGTCGCCAGTGTGACGCCGGCCTTAAAGAGACAGTGTTCCTGTTTTCTACCTCCGTGTACCACCATGTGAATTGAACTATCACAAGTGGTGTTTCGAATGCAGGTAACGTTCCGAGAACACAAGTAGCAGCTGTCCTAGGTAAAGGAGGCCACAAGCCAGTGGACAACGTCAGGCAAAATGGAGGACTTTCTCAAGCATCTGGTGAACGTGCAGCAGAAGCACGAGACGAGTAAGTTGCTTATCCAGCAGGTGTAACAGCAGCAGCTGCATCAGAAGCAGCTCCAACAACAGTAGCAATACCAACAGGACCAGTTCAGACAACAGCAGCAGCAGATTGAGTTCCTTGACAAGGCAGTTCGTGGGAGACAGGAAGCCCATTCCACAAGTCCAGGTGACGACATGCACGTCCAGAAGGCGGTAAGACAAGCGATGCAGAAAATGACCCCGATAGATGATGTACAGGCATTTTTGAGCAGGTAGCTGAGCAAGAGAGAGACTGCCTCCAGACCAGTGGGATGAGGTGCTGGCCCGCTATCTAACTGGCGAGCCCCAGAAGGCTTATTATGATCTGGCCTTACAAGATGCCTGGAAATATGCCAAATTTTAAATCTGAGATACTGGCACGCTCAGGGTGACTATGTCTGTCCAAGAGCAAAGGGTTTATCACTGGGCGCATTGCGGTGATAAACATCTTCGTTCCCAAATGTTTGATTTGCTGCATCTGGTGCAGAAATGGTTGCAGCCGGAGTCCTCCACCCCTGCCCAGATGGTAGAGTGGGTTGTAGTGGACAGATTTATTCACTCCCTTCCAAGGCTGGTGCATACAAAGGTTGCCCAGGGGGATCCCTGTAATGCGGATGACCTGGTCGGCCTAGTAGAAAGGTACAAGGTGGTCGAGAGGTCCCTAAAGAAGCCAGGAGGTGGTGCATCTCCATACCAGAGCCACCACTGGGGATGTCCGAGATTCCAAGGCGCAGTTAAGGGTTTGCAAAAGGCTGCTGGTAAAGACCCGATCTGCTGGCGGTGTCACGGTCCTGTACACACAGTGGCCGGTTGTCCTGTGTCTTATATGCAGATGGATTGTAGCCTAGGCAGGTGCTGCTCATACTATGCTTATCCCGCTTGCAGTATATATTATCAGCCTGGAAAGGGGCCGCAGCCATGTCCAGTTACCATAAATGGGGTGCTGGTATCAGGACTAGACTTGACGAAACAGATCGGTCAGATTCAAAAAACACCGACTTTCGCCAAAGTATAGCTTGAGGTTGGCCATGCGGTCGGCGACCCGAGCGCCAAAGTTGGTTTTCCCATAATGCTTGCAGGCGACTTTTCTCAGCCAATGAGCAAGGACGTACACTGTGGGCAACGGGATGACATGGGCAGCGGCCACCACCATCTTGGAGAAGGGCATTGCAGTGATTGGCTTGCTTTGTGTGGCGTCACAGTGGCTATAAAACCGCCGATCCCATTTTATTTCTGCTGATCTTAGCATAGGGAGAAGCTGCTGACGCTGTTTATCAGTAGGGAGAGAGTTAGGCAGGAAAAAAAAGTTATTCTATGCTTGTGCTGATAGCGATTGTGCTGTACAGTTAGTGTGCAGTGAGAGGGGAGGATTTTGTTGTGTGCAGCAGTGCTGGTTATTAGGCTGCCTGCTAGCTGTATTGCTGTGTGTACACTGCTGTGCAAAGTGCTTTTTACACAACACCTACACAGCACTAATACTTTTATTCTTTTTTTCTGCACAGTTACCGAGCGTTCAATTTTTCCCACACCGAATACAGCTGTACGCTCCTCACACACTACCATGTGCCTGCTGGTATCACGGACAAATACATGCTGACTATCTGTGTGTGACTCCGGAAATATATACGGAGATTTAAATTTTCCCCAAAACCATATACAGCTGGAATCTTCTGATACATTTTCGTTTTTGTGCCTTCTGTATTACGGTCAAATCCATACTGAGAGAGAGTCTGTTTGTGACTCTGGAAATATAGACAGAGATTTAAATTTTCCCCAAAACCGTATACAGGTGGTATCTTCTGATACAGTACCGTTCTTGTGCCTTCTGTATTACGGTCAAATCCATACTGAGTGTATACGGAGATTTAAAATTACCCCAACATTGTATACAGCTGTACGCTTCTAATACATTACCCTTTTTCTACTTTTTCTATTCTGGTGTGATCCATACTGAGCCTGTGAGCGTCTGAGTCTGACTCCGGAAATATATACGGAGATTTAAAATGACCCCAACACTGTTTCTGATACAGTACCATATATCTGCTGGCATTTTGGGTACATTTTCACAAATATGAAGAAGTATGGTGGAAGAGGCCGCTGACGTGGGCGTGGGGGCCAGCTGGAACTGATGGTGGAGGTGGTGCATCTGCTGGTAGTGCCAAAAGCACAATAGCACCTAAGGCAGGAGGTGTTGAGCCTGCGTCATCGTTTGGCTCCAGAAGGCCTGGAAGGCTCCCTTTGCTTTGTGTAGGTAAACCGCTTTTAAAACTGGAGCATCAGTAACAGGTTTTGGCTTACATTGCCGTAACAGCCTCCAGCTCTATCGCCTCCTCTTCTGAAGTTTCAAAAAATGCAAGCACAGAGTCATCAGTGCAGGCTCCTGGTCAGGAACAACACCTTTCATTGAGTCCTTCACCCCCACCAAAAGTGAAGGATGCGGCGGCCCACACTTCAGATTACTCCATGGAGCTCTTTTCACATACCATGCCTGGGTTATCAAGTCAAATCCTGAATTCTCCAGTCCACGATGAATCTGACATGGTGTGCACTAATGCACAGCCTCAGCTAGATGATTCTGCTGGTTCATTCAACTAGAGCACTACATTGCCCTCCAGTCTACAGAGTCAGAATCTGAACCTGATGCAACTCAGGTGCCCCTTCCAGCATACTATACCACCTCACACATTGACACAGAGGAAGGTGCAGATGAAATTGAAGAGGAGGTGATGGATGACCCAGTTGTTGACCTGGATTGGCATCCATTGGGGAAGAGGGTGCCGCTGGCAAAAGCTCAGAACAGGAGAAGGATCCGCAGCAGGCATCGACATCGCAGCAGCGGTTATCTGGCAGGCCCCTAGCAGTCCAAAAACATGTTAAAAAAACAAAAAGAGTTGCAGGATAGCTTGGCCAGATGGTCAAATTAGCACAGCGTGCAAGCCCTGTAAATTTATACCATAGTAGAAAGTGTGCAGTGTGGCACTTTTTGACCAAAATCCTATTGATGAGGCAAAGGTTATCTGTAAGAAGTGCGGGAGGACCTATAGCCGAGGGAAAAATCTCCGAAATTTGAATACCAGTTGCATGCTTAGACATTTAATCAACATGCACTTGCAAGCGTAGATGGACTACAAAACCTCAAGTAGCACATGTGCACCTGCTCCGACTGAAGGTAGCCAGCAACGCTCCATCGCTTCCCCCACTGTAAGCCCACCGGTTAGCACACCACTATCAAGAAATGTTTAGGTGTCATTGCAAGGCCAAAGCAGTCAGGGAATCACAATGATTTTCCAATGAAAGACTGAATCTAGGCCATCAACACCACCATCACCAACCCCCTTTCATTCGCCATGTCCACCGCTAGTTCCCCATATGCAGCTCTCAAGTCCAGCTCACCCTAGCAGACACTCTGAGTAGGACAAGATAGTACTCATCCTCTCATCCGCATACACTGGCTTTGAACGCCTACATTGCCAAACTGATCTCATTAGAGATGATGCCCTTCCGTTTGGTTGAAAGCGCAGCGTTCCAAGAGCTCATGGCCTACGCTGTCCCATGCTATGACCTACCCAGTCGGCACTTCTTTTCTAGAAAAGCCATCACTGCCCTCCATCTGCATGTGAAAGACCGCATTGTCCATGCACTCAAACAATCAGTGAGTAGAAAGGTTCACCTCACAGCAAATGCATGTGCCAGTAGGCATGGCCAGGGCCGTTACGTGTCCATCACTGCACACTGGGCTAATTGGTGGATGTCGGGTGGTACAGTGCTGCCTAGCCCACGGTATAGGCAACAGTTGTCTGTTGGCGCTCGATCTTCCACCTCCTCCTCCAGAAGCAAAAGCTCGTCCACAGAGCGCAGTCGCACAAGCACTCCATCCGCATCTGCCAGTGTTGCACACGAGGTGTCCCACTATCGAACAGCTAGTGGTAAGCATCAGCAGGCTGTTTTAAATATGATGTCTTTGGGCGACAACAGACACACAGCGGAGGCACTGGCCAACTACTTGCAATGAGAAGCTGAGTCATGGCTGGGCAGTCTACATCTTGAGCCAGGCAAGGTAGTCAGTGATAACGGCCTTAATTTTGTGGCGGCCATAGCCCTGGCAAAACTCAGACACATACCTTGCCTGGCTCACACCTGGAACCTGGTGGTGCAGTGCTTCTTAAATAATTATCCGGACTTAACTGCCTATCTCCATAAGGTGCGAAAACTATGCTCGCACATCTGTCGCTCACCCGTAGACTCCAGTCGTATGCAGAGGCTGCAGCGATCGCTCCACCTCCCCAAGCACCGCCTAATGATAGACGTTGCAACAAGGTGGAACCCCACCATGCACATGGGTGAGAGGCTGTGCGAACAGAGGCAGGCTGTAATGCATTTGTGGGATGATACACGGGCAGGCAGTTTGAGGGCAGACATTGAGTTGTCGGGTGTGCAGTGGTCAAAGCTGAAAGACCTCTGTAAAGTCCTTCAGTGTTTTGAGGAATGCACACGGCTGGTAAGCGCAGACGACGCCATCATAAGCATGAGCATCTCACTTATGCGTCTGCTCATGCAAACCTTGACTTACATTCAGTATCAGGCGTCTGCAGCGGAGGAGGAAGAGGAGGAGGAGGGAAGCCTTGATGACAGTCAGCAATAGTCTGCTCAGGGAACTGTCCTAGAAGAGGTGGAGGAAGAAGAGGAAAAGGGAGGAGGAGGATGATGAGGGGGATGATTATTTGGAAAGTAGGATGCTTCTCAGGGGGAAAGAGAAAATGTTGGCTTGCCAAGGTCAGGTACAGGGTTTGTGCGTGACTGGAGGGATGTGGATTTGGCAGAAAGTGCTCCTCCATCCACCACAGGCAGTACATCATTGACACCTGGAACATTAGCCCACATGTGTGATTATGTCTTGCGATCCTAAAAAGGGACCCCTGCATTGCCAAAATTATGAAGGATGACGACTATTGGTTGGCCAGCATCCTCGATCCACGCTATAAAGGCAAATTACAGAAAATCATGCCACAGGATAACCTAGAGCTAATATTGGCGAACAAACAAGCAACTCTGGTAAACGGTTTGTTAGAGCCATTCCCAGCACAGAGCAGAGGTGCAGGTTCTACCACGAGCCGTACTGCGCCAAAAGAAAGAGGTGTTCATGGTGCACACAGCCGAAAGTGGCAATGGAGACAGGGGTTTCATGACCATGTTGTGGACTGATTCTCCGAGTGACGCTCACACGACTGGTAATACTGCATCGATTGCAACAGACAGGAGACAGCAGTTGTCAACTATGGTTCAAAATTACCTTTCCTCCCCTATCGATGTTCTCCCTCACTGTTCATTCCCCGTTGACTACTGGGCCGTAAACTGGACACCTGGCCTGAATTGGCACAATATGCTTTGCAGGAGCTCGCTTGCCCTGCTGGTAGTGTGCTATCAGAAAGAGTCTTGAGTGTAGCTGGATCAATCCTGACAGAAAGAAGCACCTGGCTGTCGACCCAAAATGTTGGTGATCTCACCTTCAGTAAAATGAACCGTGCCTGGGTTTCAAAGGATTTTGTACCACCTTCCCTGATGACACATAGGTTGCCAACAAAATGGCTCGCTTTGTCCTCCTCTTCCTCCGACTTCTCCAATTCCTCCATTTGCAACTGCTGAACGTCCAGCCTACACCTCAACATATGCCAGTTTTTCCACCTCCCTAATTGGCTGTACCCCACCACCAGGGCCAGCTTCAGCACCTGGCGCACTCGGGCAAGTGACTGTGCCCTGAGCAGGTGGGGGGGCCCACTCATGGGCAACGGCACTGGCACAGGGCCCCTCATAGTATGCACAAGTGTCTCTGATGGTGGGGGGCCCACTTGCCGTCAGACACACCGGCATACGATGAGGGGCCCTGTGCCCGTGCCGTCCCCCACAAGTGGGCCCCCCCTGCTTGCTCAAGGCCCCAGCACTTGCAATACTTACCTCTCCATGCTCCACCGCTGTGACGTCTTCCGCGTTTCTTGACAGTGACATTCAGGTCAGTGAGTGCGATGACGTCACGTCTGTACAACCCTCTGCCTGAACAGTCCAAGTGCAGAGAGCTGGAAGATGGCGACGCTGAGGAGTCCAGAGTAGAGCAGTGCCCAGCTAGGAGAGGTAGTTCATTTTTTTAATGTTTGAAGCAATATATTGGGAGCATTATACACTGGAGAATTATATATGGGGCCCATCATACACTTGAGCATCATAGATAGGGCCCATTATACCCTGGAACATTATAAATGGGGCACAATATATATAGAGTATTAGATATGCCCATCATACACTGGAGCATCATCCATGGGGCCCATCATACACTGGAGCATTATAAATGGGGCCCATTTGGAGCATTATAAACTGTTTGCATAATTATAGGCAAGCTGTATTTGATAAAAAGGTGGCAGAAACCATCGCATGTGCCTAGAAACAATACAGGCATGCAACACTATAAATAGGACTATGCAGGAAAAACTGCAAAAGCAATGCAAATAAACCAAGAAGGCATCAAATTTCAATAATCAGCAATCTTTATTTAAACATCTAAAAAATGAATACCAATATAACAAAGGAATGATAAGGATAGACAGTCATACAAGGTTACTCAAAAAAGACACTTAGGACGGGCCCGTCATCCATTGCATAACATACAAATTCACCATGTGCTACAACACACTGAATGATCATTAGTATTTCCATATGCATGCATGTAATAATACGTAGTCAGAATTGATAGCAACTGTACTATGCAGAAGAACAGAAGAGCCTAGCCCCAGGTCCCAGGGCTGGGGCCTGGTCTTCCTTCTTCTGCATCAGTACAGGCTGTAATTCCATGTACTGACACGTATATTACATGCATGTCATATGGAAATATAATGACATTCATGTGTTGTAGCAATGTGGTAAATATGTTATGTATATTGCAAAGTGGATGGACGGGCCCTGTCCCTAGCTTTTTGTGAGTACACTGTATGTAACTGTCCCTATCCTTATCTTCACTTTGTTATACTTGGTATTCCATTTTATGGTGTTAATAAAGTTGCTGATTTTATTGGAAATTTGACTGCCTTCTTAAGCTGTATTTGAGAGATTCTTTTTATTATTGAACAACAACTATGTTCTCAATCAACCTAAAAAGCCCAATTCAAGTTTAAGATTTTTGATTTGAGTGGGTTTTGGTAGATTTGGCTATTTTAGGAGGATATCTGTTTGTGCAGGTAACTATTACTGTGCAGAATTATTAGGCAACTTAATAAAAAACAAATCTATACCTATCTCACTTGTTTATTTTCACCAGGTAAACCAATATAACAGCACAAAATTTAGAAATAAACATTTCTGACATTCAAAACCAAAAATAAAATAAAAACGGGACCAACATAGCCACCTTTGTTTACAATGACGCTCAAAAGCCTCCATCCACAGATTTTGTCAGTTGCTTGGTCTGTTTACAATCAACATTGCATGCAGCAGCCACCACAGCCTCCCAGACTCTCTTTTGAGAGGTGTAATGTTTTCCCTCCCTGTAGATCTCACATTTTATGAGGGACCACAAGTTCTCTATGGGGTTCAGATCTGGTGAACAAGGGGCCCATGTCATTATTTTTTCTTCTTTTTGACCTTTACTGGCCAGCCACGCTGTGGAGTATTTGGATGCATGTAATGGAGCATTGTCCTGCATGAAAATCATGTTTTTCTTGAACGATACCAACTTCTTCCTGTACCACTGCTTGAAGAAGGTGTCTTCCAGAAACTGGGAGTAGGTCTGGGAGTTGAGTTTCACTCAATCCTCATCCCGAAAAGGTCCCACAAGTTCATCTTTGACTATACCAGCCCATACCAGTACCCCACCTCCATCTTGCTGGCATTTGAGTCAGAGTGGACCTCTCTGCCCTTTACTGATCCAGTCTCGGGCCCATCCATCTGGCCCATCAAGAGTCACTCTCATTTCATCATTCCTTAAAACCTTAGAAAAATCAGCCTTAACATATTTCTTGGCCCAGTCTTGATGTTTTATCTTATGTTTCTTATTCAAAGGTGGTCATTTTTCAGCCTTCCTTACCTTGGCCATGTCCCTGAGTATGGCACACCTTGTGCTTTTTGATACTCCAGTAACTTTGCAGCTCTGAAATAAGGCAAAACTGTTGGCAAATGGCATCTTGGCAGCCTCACTTGATTTTCCTCAATTCATGGGCCTTTTTTTATCAACTTGCGACCCTGTTGGTTATTTGCCATGAAACGCTTGATTGTTCAGTGATGATCACGCTTCAAAAGTTTGGCAATTTCAAGACTGCTGCATCCCTCTGCAAGACATCTAAAAAATTTTGACTTTTCAGAGTCCATCAAATCTCTCTTCTGACCCATTTTGCCAAAGGAAAGGAAGTTGCCTAATAATTAAGCACACCTTATATAGGGTGTTGATGTCATTAGACCACACCCCTCCTCATTACAGAGATGCAAATCACCTGATTTACATAATTGGCAGTTGGCTTTCAAGCCTATACAGCTTTGAGTAGGACAACATGTCTAAAAAGGATGATGTGATCTAAATACTCATTTGCCTAATAATTCTGCACACAGTGTATAGGCCCATCATACACTGGAGAATCATCCATGGGGCCCATCATATACTGGAGCATCATATGGGGCCGATTATATATGGAGCATTATATAGGCCCATCATGCACTGGAGCATTATAAATGGGGCCCATCATACACTGGAGCATCATCCATGGGACCCATCATATTCTGGAGCATTATAAATATTGCCCATAAGGCACTGGAGCATCATATACTGGGCCCATTATACACTGGAGCATCATATTGGGCCCAATATATATGGAGAATTATATAGGCCCATCATACACTGGAGCATCATCCATGGGGCCCATCATATACTGGAGCATCATATGGGGTTCATTACTTATGGGGCATCATATAGGGTATGAAGCATTATATGGAGCACATATGGGGCCTATTCTGTATGGAGCATTATATGGAGCCCATTCTGTATGGAGCAATATATGGGGCCCATCATATTCTGTAAGGAGCTTTATACATATGTGACTCATTTACTGTATGGAGCAATATGTGGGGCTCATTCTACTCTATGGGGACCGTCCTATACTGTATGGCACATTATATGGGGACCATCATATACTGTAGCAATATGTGGAGCTCATCACATACTGTATGGAACATTATATGGGACTAATTATTCTGTATAGAGAAATATATGGGGCTCATTATTCTGTATGGCGCACTATGTGGTGGCCATAATACTGTATGGAGGAATATACTGTCCGGTTTTTGAGCTATTGTAGAATTTAAAATAGATATCAGTCATGTAATGTAAGAAGTGACGTATTTGTCATTGTACTATACCTATATTTCTGTGCCGTATTCGAGCATCATGAATTATGGTATGTGTTAAAGGGGCCCACTGACACTCTTTCACCCGGGGCACACGAAAACCTGGAGCCAGCCCATCACCCCCCACAACTTTAGCCAAATAACCCCCAGTTTTCAATGCGTTACTATTATTATAAAGTAAATTAAGGTTGCCAAGCTTAAGTAATAAGAATTGATGTCGTTGGCATTGAAATTGGTACTGTAGGTGTGTTTACTGTCCTCCACTCCCTGCCGACCTTGCTTCCCTATTGACTTGCATTGGGTTTCGTGTTCAGTCGGACCTCCGACTTTTCGCGATAGTCGTCCGATTTCGTTCGACCTGACTTTTGAGAAAGTCGAGTTTCACGAAACCCGACTCGACCTAAGGCTAAGTGCACACGTTCAGGAATATTTGCGTTTTTTTCGCGTTTTTTCGCGGGAAAAAACGTGTCAAAAACGCATGTATTAAGCATCCTATCATTAGAATGAATTCCGCAAATTTTGTGCACATGGTGCGTTTTTTTCCGCAAAAAAAAACGCATCGCGGAAAATCTAGCAGTTTGTCCATTAATTTTGCGGATTTCTAGCGTTTTTCCCCTTTATTATTGACCTAGAAAGTTCAGGAAAAAATCGCGGTAAAAACGCGTCAAAACCGCGCAAAAACGCACCAAAAACGCGCAAAATCCGCGCAAAAAAACGCGCGTTTTTGCAGCGCAAAAAAGTCCGGTTTTGCTCAGGAATATTCTGCAAACATTCTGCAAACGTGTGCACTTAGCCTAAAAAAGGCAAAGTCGCTCATCTCTAGTCAGGACTGTTGGACTCAGGAAGTTTTATGACCCTATTAAGGACCACACTCCCCACCAGTTGATCCAAGAAAAACGAGTGAGCTTCCACTCTATCCTCGAGAAACCCAAGGACTTCCCCATCCCCAGAGTGTCGATAAAGACTGAGTCCCAAGAGATCGGAGTTGTGAAAGACTTTCTGCACCCCATGATAATCGGGAGAGATTTCAGTCTGTTTTGGGACTTGTGGGGAAAGGCGGGGATGCTAAATGACTCAGACAGAAGCCAACTTAATCCTGATAAATCCCCTTTGCAGCCAGAGGTGGAAGAGTTCCCCTTGTGTGTCCTGGCAGGTGATGATGATGAGACGGTGGCCAGTGAGGCCAAGGTTCCTGATCTTGGGGTTTCTGGGGAAAATTTTTGCTCTACTCAAATGCGGGATCTTACGCTAAAAGGGGCATTCGAAAATGTGTCTGTGGTAGATGAGGTTGCTCAATAGCCAGAGGCTGACACCAGGTTCTCACACTTTGCCGTTAATGGCAAGTTACTGTATTGGGCGACCACACTGAGAGAGGAGAGATAGTGGAGCAGCTGTTGGTTCCAGGTCCCTGCTGGCTGAAGGTTTTAGATATGGCAAATTCACATCTGGGGGTAGAAAAAGCACAGGAGAGAATAATGCAGAAGTTCTATTAGCCAGGATGTTACCATGAGATCTAAATTATTGTAGGTCCTGCCCCACCTGCTAGATAATCACTCCCTCTACTCACTTACGAAGTCCCCTAGTTCTGTTACTTGTGATAATGTCCCATTTGAGAGGACTGCCATGGATTTATAGGTCCTCTATTAAAATCTGCACTAGGGCACCAATACATCTTAGTGGTCATGAATTATGTGACCCAGATCCTGAAGCAGTACCGCCAAGGAACTCTTCGGCCAAGTGTATCTTGCCCATATTTTTGCATGGATGGGTCTGCCGAAGGAGATTTTGACAGACCAGGGAACCCCTTTCATGATCATGGTAATGAGGGAGTTGTGTAAGGACATTCAGATTGCCCAGCTGCATATCTCAGTCTACTATCCGCAGACAGACGGCCTAGTAAAGCGATTCAAAAAAACCTTAAAGGCAATGCTCAAGAAGGACATTGAGAAGGACGGTCGACACTGGGACTATTTGCTTCCATTTCTGATCTTCTTAGTCAGATAAGGTCCTCATGCCTCCACTGGCTTCTAGCTGTTCAAGCTACCATATGGTCGACATCCATGAGGGCTCCTGGACATCGCCAAGGACACCTGGGAAGCCGAGGTCATGCCACACCAGAGCATCATAGAGCTTTTTGCCCAGTTGCAGGAGAGGATGGCAAAAGTATTGCTTATTGTAAAGGAGCATTGTCTCCTGGCACAGGAGGCACAGGCAAGGGTGTATAACCATTCAGCAAGGCTGAGGCAGCTCCATCTCATGGACTGCATGCTAGTGCTTATCCCCATGGTGGAGAGCAAGTTCCTAGCCAAGTGGCAAGGCCCATATGAGGTGGTGGAAAAACTGAGCGAGGTGAATTACAAGGTACACCAACCAGGCCGAAAGGAAGCTGCACCAAATATACCATGTGAACGTGCTCGAGCCATGGCGAGATCAGGAGTCAATGGAAACCCCTTTCCTGGGAACCAATCTCAAAGCCACAGTGGACGATGTCACCATTGCAGAGACTCTAACGCTGGCCCATAGACAACAGTGTCAAGAACTGTAGTAGCAGAACCGTAACCTGTTCTCGGAGTTGCAAGGGCATACGCAGATTATCGAGATTGACGTGTTGACAGAGACACATGTAAGGGTGAACCACAGGCCCTATGGAATTCCCGAAGCATGTTGGGAGGTAATAGCAAATGAAGTGAAAAGGATGTTCGACCTCGGGATGATAAAGGAGTTGAAAAGTGGATGGTCGTGTCCCATCTTCATGCAGAAGCCTGACGGTGAGTGGCGGTTTTGCAATGATCACCGCAGACTGAATGAGGTCTCCAAATGTGATGCATATCCAATGTCCAGTGTGGATGAATTCATTGAGAGACCGGGAACCGCAAGGTACATCACAGCACTCGACGTGACGAAGTGCTACTGGCAGATCCCCATGACCCAGAGTGCCAAGGAGAAGACAGCCTTCTCAATGCCTATTTTATTTTCCAATACACCAGAATGCCCTTTGGACTGCAACCTTCCAGAGGGCTATGGATCAGGTCCTGTCTATGCATAACAAGTAAGTCGCAGTCTACCTAGATGACATTGTGGTCTTCATCTCTAACTGTGCTGGTCATTTACCAAAGGTGGAAACAATCCTGGATGCTTTGAGGCTTTGTCATCGAGAGGGGCAAATCAAGTCTCAAATAAACAAGATTGAGGCAATCCAGAAGTGGCCACAACCACTTTCCAAGAAGTGAGTGAGGGCGTTTATTGGAAATGTGGGTTACTACTGGTGATTTATCCCAAGGTTCGCCATAAATGCCGCATCATTCACGGATCTCCTTCAAGGCACAAGATTGTCGACGATTAAATGGTCTGCTGAGACTGAGCTGGCTTTCCGGGAACTGAAGCAAGCTCTGTGTGGACATCTGGTTCTGGTTGCACCAGACTTCAGCAAGGAGTTTGTTGTCCAGACAAATGCATCACAAGTCAGCTTGGGAGTAGAGTTGAGCGATACTTTCCGATATCCTAAAGTATCGGAATCGGAATGGTATCGCCGATATCACTAAAATATCGGCGATACCCGATACCGATACCGGAAGTCCCATGTAAGTCTATGGGAACAAAATATCGCAACTAAAAAAACCCCATTCTTTCCTTGTAAACACTAAATATACACACATAAATACATATATATATATATATATATACATGTCATTGTGACATATATATATACATATATGTATAGTTTATACACTTCTACATAGTAAAATATCCTCTGATTCAATTGCCGGGTAAAGCCGGCTTCAGTGAAAAGACAGAAGCACCCGACATGAAATGACACTTGGTGTACATAGGGTTAACCATGTCTTTTCATGTCGTTTGCTATCTGATTTGCACAAACAATTAAATCAGACTATGTGTGCAAAATTTCACACCTGTAGGGGTTAATTAAAGGTGTAAATTCGTTGTAAAAAAAACGACTTTTTTGCTACGAATTTACACCTTTAATTAACCCCTACAGGTGTGAAATTTTGCACACATAGACTGATTTAATTGTTTGTGCAAATTAGATAGCAAAGGACATGAAAAGACATGGTTAACCCTATGTACACCAAGTGTCATTTCATGTCGGGTTCTGCATTTTCACAAAAGCCGGCAATTGAATTAGCGGCTATTATACTATGTAGAAGTGTATGAACTACAATATAATATATATATATATATATGTGTCACAAATTCAATGACATGTATATATATATATATGAGGTGTAAAATTGCTGAAAAAAAATGCGTGGGCTCCCGCCCTATTTTTGAAACCAGACAGACAAAGCCAGTGAGTGGGGGCAGATAATAATAGCCCAGAGAGGGACCATTATTTTTGCCCCCCCCCCGGCTACTAACATCTGCCCCCAGACACCCCAGGAAAGACAAATCTATAATTAGATTCGCCCTTTCTGGCACTTTGCCCGTCTATTCCCATTGCCCTGTAGCGGTGGCGAATGGGTTAATATGGGGTTAAAGCCACCTTGCTATTGAAAGGTGACCTTAAGCCAGGTTAATAATTGAGAGCTGTCAATTAGACAACTATCAATTATTAATCCTATTGCATGAAATAAAAATAAAACACACACACTTTAATTAAAAATCATTTTAATGAAATAAAGACACGTTTTTGACCATCTTTTATTTTACTGCAAAAACCATTTCCTGTAATAAAAATAAAATAAAAAAGCAAAATTATTCTTACCTATCCCATGCACAGTCAGGTCCCACGGTGTAATCCTTCAGAAAGGGTTAATGTTTACTGCAGGGACCGCAGCTAATGCTGCAGCCTCACAGTAAACCCCAAATGAATGAGTTCCTCTCCTGCCTGACAGGAGAGTAAAGGCTGGGTGTCACATAACGATACACCAGCGATCCCGACAACGATATGCACTTGTCAGGATCGCTGGTGTATCGCTACATGATCGCTGCTGAGCTGCCAAACAGGCAGCTCAGGCAGTGATCTGGGACAGTGACACTGCGGGTAACATCGCTTAAGGGCCCGTCTCACATAGCGATATCGCTACCGAGATCGCTGCTGAGTCACTAGTTTTGTGACGCAGCAGCGAGCTCACCAGCGATATCGTGTGTGTGACATTCAGCGACGATCAGCCCCCCTGCCGGGTATCGCTGATCGTCGCTGAAATGTCAGGACCTTTTTTTGATTGCTGGTTTCCCGCTGACAGGCACGCATCGCTGCGTGTGACAGGCGGGAGACCAGCGATCCGCTGGTAACCAAGGTACACAGCGGGTTTCCAGGCACCGCGCAGCGCTTGGTAACCCGCTGTGTACCTTGGATACCAGCTCCCTGCATCAGGGCCTGGTATCCAAGGTACACAGCGGGTTTCTAGGCACAGCCCCGCGCCTGGAAACCCGCTGTGTACCTTGGTTACCAGCGGATCGTGGTCTCCCGCCTGTCACACGCAGCGATGTGTGCCTGTCAGCGGGAAACCAGCGATCAAAAAAAGGTCCTGACATTTCAGCGACGATCAGCGATACCCGGCAGGGGGCTGATCGTCGCTGAATGTCACACACAGCGATATCGCTGGTGAGCTCGCTGCTGCGTCACAAAACTAGTGACTCAGCAGCGATCTCGGTAGCGATATCGCTATGTGAGACGGGCCCTTAAGTGGAAAGCTTAATTGATTGCTTTCCACTTTCACTTCAGGTCAGCCAGGGACACAATCAGTGACATCAGAGGGAACTGATTAACAAAAATAGGGGTTCCCTTCGAAAAAAAAAATGGCGTGGGGTCCCCCCTATTTTTGTTAACCAGCCAGATGAAGCAGACCGCTGAGGCCTGGATTTTCAGGCTGTTAAGGAGCCAAGATCCATGGACCTTGCCAGCCTGATAATACTAGGCCACAGCAGTCTGCATATCTTGGCTGATTAACAAAAATAGGGGATCCCCTCGAAAAAAATTGGCGTGGGGTCCCCCCTATTTTTGTTAACCAGCCAGATGAAGCAGACCGCTGAGGCCTGGATTTTCAGGCTGTTAAGGAGCCAAGATCCATGGACCTTGCCAGCCTGATAATACCAGGCCACAGCAGTCTGCATATCTTGGCTGATTAACAAAAATAGGGGATCCCCTCGAAAAAAAATTGGCGTGGGGTCCCCCCTATTTTTGTTAACCAGCCAGATGAAGCAGACCGCTGAGGCCTGGTTTTTCAGGCTGGTAAGGATCCAATATCCATGGACCTTGCCAGCCTGATAATACCAGGCCACAGCAGTCTGCTTAGCTTGGCTGGTTAACAAAAATAGGGGATCCCCTCGAAAAAAAAACGGCGTGGGGATCCCCCCTATTTTTGTTAACCAGCCAAGTAAAATGCAGACTGCTGCGGCCTGGTATTAAAAGACTGTCAAGGCCCATGGATTTTGGCCCTCAACAGCCTGATAATACCAGGCTACAGCAGCCCCACATTTGGCGCATCAAAAGATGTGCCAATTGTGGCACTTTACCCGGCTCTTCCCACTTGCCCTGTAGCGGTGGCAAGCGGGGTAATAAGGGGTTAATGTCACCGTTGATTGCACGGTGACAATAAGCCAGGTTAATAATGGAGAGGTGTCAATAAGACACCGATCCATTATTAATCCCAAAGTTATTAAATGTATAAAAAAAGACAAAGCAAGAAAAAAGTATTTTAATGAAATAAAAGAGACAACACAGTTTTCATTAATTTTATTACTCTCTCATTCCTGCGACGCCATCGATCTCCTGTAAAAAAAGAAAAAAAAACAAACCAACAGTATACCACCTGTCCGACGCAGTCCATAGTAACGATAGTCCCACGACGATCCAACTCTGCTACATCGCAATGACAGGCAGAGCCTGTCATCGCGACGCAGCACAGCTGATTACCTGCTTCCCCGGCGGTGACGTCATCGGACTGACTGCTTTACGGCCGGGATTACCCAGCAGTCACTGCAGTTATCGCGAGAAACTGCATGTGACCGCCGGGGAAAGAAGATTGCGGCCATGAAGCAGTCCAGGACGTGACCGCCGGAGATCTTCTGCCAGGTAAGTGCCGCTGACTCCTGACAGACCCGACCGACGGACACTGACAGTGACAGTGACAATCCCGATTCCGGTATCCGATAAGACGAAAATATCGGTACTCGGAATCGGAATTCCGATACAGCCAATATCGGCCGATACCCGATATTTGCAGTATCGGAATGCTCAACCCTACTTGGGAGCCATGCTGTCTCAGGGAGTGAATGTGGAGGAGCATCCCATCCTGTATCAGAGCCAAAAGCTCTCTTAATGCGAGAGAAACTATGCCATTGTCGAAAAGGAGTGCTTAGAATTAAAATGGGCCGTAGATACCCTGAGATATTACCTGTTAGGTCTTAGGTCTAAGCTGGTATTTGACCATGCCCTTCCTAGCTGGTTGAGGGAAAAGAAGGGAAAGAAGTCTCGGTAACTAGGTGGATCTTAGTTCTCCAAGATTTCACTTTTCACGTTGCGCATAGGCCAGTGAAGTTGCACAGGAACACAGACGCCCCATCCAGACTTCCCTGCTTAGCAAGTGAGGGTACCAAAACCCCCAGCTTTGGGCAAAGGGAGGGATATGTGACAGAGTCACTGATAAAGTACTGGAGGGGAGGTATGTGTCACTACGGTTAATGGCGTCAGTGATGTGAAACCCAGAGTATTTTCCTCCAGCACATTAAGTGTTGTGAGAATTTAGCTAAGTTGCATAAATGGGCTGGTTTTTATGTGGACATCCATAGAGTGAGTGGGAGGATATCTACCTTCCTGTTTTCTACCGCCATGTACCGCCAAGTGATTTTAACTACCACACCACACATGTAACATTGCTGACTGCAGGAAAGTATCAGGATAGCATGTATTAGAGAAGAGGAATGTGAGAGGAATGCTAGGAGGGATTTACTGTATTTATGCAACTGGAGACTGTAGAGGAGTCCCTAGATGGTGATTTTTAGGTGCAGTTGGCAGGCACTGAGAGTGATGGTGTTTGAGTTGTGTGACAGATACAGCTCTGCCTCTTGGAAATATAGACAAAACATAACTTTACAAAATAAATGATTTTTGTGTTGCTCCATTCTTACTGGAGTTCTTGTAGTTGAAAGATTGACTGGTTAAATAATTATAGAAAGAGATGTATCTTGAGAAATGTAGTTTATGGGTCAATAGTGAATTGTACGATTGCTGCTTCTAACAGGTGGTGCTATAGAGTTCACGTCCTCTTCCCCTCTGAAGAGGCAATTTGCATATTAAATTTCCCAGAGAAGCATTGCATGGCAAATAAGCCTCCTTTCATTGGCATGCCAGATCCTGTATGTTACTCTCCGTAAGGAGAAACGTTATCGTTCGTACTTGTTACAGAGGGAGAGCTGTCAGGAAGTTCAGAATGTAAAAAAAAAAAAAAATGGCTGGAGGGGGCTGAAGGAGAGTTGAAAAACAAAAATAACGGTAATAATGAATTCGGCACTCCCTATTTAGATGCAGAAAATTTGAAAGTTTTTTATTACCATCCACTGTATGAAAACGTTGACGTTTCAGCCAGAACTAGGCCTTCATCAGAACTACAAAAGGCAAATAACAAAAAATTTCAATATAATGTATGTATTCAATACACGGATAAGTGCCCTTTTAGCGCCACATCCCCTGCACGGTAGTGCATATTCTCAGCACTCTGAGACTGGTCTCATGAAGATTCTACTGGTGAGTGCCCCCCAATGTGTTTTATAGGTTCGTTAGACTGTGCTGTATCTGACTATTCATATATTGTCCCTACATATTAGGAAGCTGAAAGCATGTCTGTACCTTTCCTTTATAGCTCAGTCGAACCTGACCTGTGTGTGTCCGCATCAAAAGCAGAAGATAATGTATGTCACTTCAACATTTTTTTAATTTTTTTCATTTTTTCATGTTTTTCTGTCTTTCATTTTCAAGACAGATTCTATTTGTTTCCATTTTCCTCTCCAACTGAGATATGTCAGCTCTAGTGTTTCACACAGTGAAGTTGTTATTTTAGCTCCTCTTCCTAAGCATTGGATTGGACTTTACTGTCTGTATGTATATACATACAAAAAAAAATTTCTGTGCTTTAACTTTTAATATGTATACGGTGTATTATGTTCCTTATCCGTGTATTGAATACATACATTATATTGACTATTTTATTATTTACCTTTTGTAGTTTTGATGAAGGCCTAGTTCTGGCCGAAACGCCAACGTTTTCATACAGTGGATGTATCTATGTTAATAAAAAACTTTCAAATTTTCTGCATCTAAATTGGGAGTGCCAAATTCATTTTTATATTATTTAAGGAGTAGTATCCAATTCGTGCACACTTCAATATTCGAGTGGCGCGCAGCCTTTATTTGAAACATGTTTACTCTTACGCGAGCAACCGCAAGCTGAGGATGTCCAGTGAAGTGTTTTCATACAGCACCAATGAAGCAGCAGATATAATATCGAATGTAAATATCTCCAGATATACCTGCCACCTTATGAACTTAGAACTCAACTGTGCAACTATAGCTGGGTATCTAAAAGCCCAGAGGATCCCCCGAGGCCTGAGGGTTTCTCTACGACCTACTATCTTCAAAGAAAATGATGATTTTTGCAAAAAGTTTGAGCAGATCCTCAACAAATGCTCCTTGATCTCATGACTCTTACCCTGGACAATTTACAGAAATCTATAGTATCCATCCATGAGAGGATGCAATCAACCAAGACTCAATTCTCCTCATCTATGACTAGTGAAAGTTTTAAAACTGAGAAATCCAAGATATCTACTGCTCTTGCCCAAAATTGCCAGGATTTGGAACAGAAGAAACGCATTAAATTGTTGTGTGACTCAGAAGATTATAAGAATAACCACATCCATAGATGGTAGGTTTCCTTTACTTCACAAAGCTCCTACTGACACCGGAGAGCACCTTCCAACTCCATGTATTCAAGCTCAGACAATGAAAGATTTTCACAAAGAAGAGGACCTTTTTTAGGCAACAGAAAAAAGCGATCCCCAAAAGGAAGACAAGAAGAGGTGGACAATACACCAGGAACATCCCTACTATGATACAGGCAAGATCCCAGGTAGAGAGACATCTCTAGTCATCAATATCTCCTTTAAGACTTTAAGCACGACTCAGATGTCACTCCTTTAGAAAGGACTTTCTTTTTGGTCCAACTTACAGGTTTAACACCTTTCAGCTGGATATATACTTACAGAGATTTTTTAGATCATTAAGGATAAAAGTACATTTTGATCAAACTGACAACATTAATATGTCTGTTTATTCTCCTCCATGTACTGCGTCTATTAACTTGAAAAACTTAGGCCATAGAACTAAAACTAGCTTAATGCCACATAAAAATAACAATCCAGTTGAGACCTTCGTAGGACTCATCAGTAGGGATGTCAAACTTTTCAAGCAGGATATCATGAGAGGAAATTTATATTGCACCTCCAATATGTCTAACCTAGAACAACAGGCTTTACAGCCCCTCATTAAAGAGAAGGAAAAAATAGTGAAACCGGCAGACAAAGGTGGAGCCATAGTGATCATGGATCAAAGGGACTATTTGTCAGAGATCTGTAGACAACTTTTTGACACCCTTATCTAGAACCTATTTCTCCTTTCATCGTTGCGAAAATCAAACGGATCATTAAACACTTTCTAGAAAACAACATCATAGACAAAATGTCTATGAATTTTTGATAAACTTACTCTGATTTTTTATGTTCTTCCTAAAATACATAAAGGGCTTGCCAAACGCCCTGGGTGTCCAATAGTTGCGTCTACTGAACACATATTACCCCCCCTCTCCAGACTACTTGAGAAGATTCTTACTCCATTGATAAAGGCCACTAAATCTTTTATTTCGGACACAGGCCATATTATCAGTATCATTAAAGAGGTGAAACACGTCCCAATAGACTTGTACTTGGTCACATGGGATGTTAACAGCCTGTACACCTTGATACAACACGACAAGGGTCTAGCAGCAGTTTGAAAGAGTCAACACCAGGACAGACAGAAGCCTCCACCTGCCCTGAAGAAAATCGAGGATGAAACCCGAAATTGCAGAAAAATGGAGACATCAAGGTGGCAGAACTAGCCCTATTATTCAAAGCAAACTCGGCCAAAGGCAAAAAAGAGACCCACTCATCTTGATCAGCAGACACAAAACATCTCAAATAAGTCTCCAATGTCTGGCTTGTTCTCTCAGTTTGTCCATTGGTCTGAGAATGGAATGCAGAGGAAAAAGACAGCTGAACTCCCAGTTTGGAACAAAATGTCCTCCAATATCTGGAAACAAGCTGGACGCCTCTGTCAGACACAATGTTCTCTGGAATGCCGTGCAACCGAACCACCTGTTGAAAAATAAGGGCACCAACTCGGAGGAGGATGGCAACTTAGGTAGTGGCACAAGATGTATCATCTTGGAAAACCTATCACAGATTACCCAAATAAGGCCGGCGTCACACTGGCGACAGAATCGGACGACTGCAATGCGATGAAAAATCGTATTGCAGTCTGCCCTATGTTAATCTATGGAGCAGCTCCCAGTATCAGATTTTTTGTGGTCTGTTTTAAACGTCCGTGTGCAATCGCAGCATGCTGCGATTGTCACCGATTGTGGGTCGACTATCGCCAATGCAAGTCTATGGGAGCGATGAAAAATCTGATTACAAACGGACCGCATGTGTGACTTGCGATGAAATCGCATCGGTGTCCTTTAGAAAAGCCGGCAATTCATCCCCGGCTATACTGTAAAATCACACTGACAGCTTTAATAAAGAATAGAAAGAATAGATATACACACATAGAATACATATATATATATATATATATATGTCATTGTGACATATATATACATATATTTATAGTTCTTACACTTCTTCATACTGTAATAGCCGCTAATTCAATTGCCGGCTTTTGTGAAATCACAGAAGCCGACATGAAATGATACATTGTTTCCACACAGTTAACCATGTCATTTCCTGTATTTTGATATTTGTTTAGAACTTACAATTACATGAGTGTATTTGTGCTAAATTTCAGACATGTAGGGGTTAATTAAAGGTGTAAATTCGTTGACAAAAAAATGCGTGGGCTCCCGCTGTATTTTCTCCACCAGACAGACAAAGCAAGCGAGTGGGGGCAGATAATAATAGCCTAGGGAGGGTACTTTTTTTTGTGCCCCCCCTGGCTACTAACATCTGCCCCCAGACACCCCAGAAAGGGCAAATCTATAATTAGATTCGCCCTTTCTGGCACTTTGCCCGTCTATTCCCATTGCCCTGTAGCGGTGGCGAATGGGTTAATAATCTCACCTTAATGTCACCTTAGTATTGAAAGGTGACCTTAAGGCAGGTTAATAATTGAGAGCTGTCAATTAGACAAATATCAATTATTAATCCTATTGAAGTAAATAAAAAAACACACACACACTTTAAGAATAAATAATTTTAATGAAATAAAAACACATATTTTTGACCATCTTTTATTTAAGTCTTAATCCGTTCGAAGCCCTTGTTCTTCTAAAATAAATATAAAATAATAAAACAACATTATTCTTACCTATCTGGCAATCTGTCACGTCCCACGATGTAATCCTTCACAAAGGGTTAACTACTAGCAATCAGATAAGCAGCGCAAGTAATCCTGCGTGCTCATCTGATAGCTCCTGAATGAATGAGCTTATCTCCTGCCGACAGGAGAGGATGTGATTCATGAATGAAGCTTAATTGATTGTATCCACTTTCACCTTAGGTCAGGTCACTCAAGTGAAAGTTGTAATAAATCAATTAAGCTCCTTTCATGAATCTATTCCTCTCCTTTTGCTGGGAGAGTAACTTATTCATTCAGGGGAATACAGGTCTGAGACAGCATTATTAGCTCTCTGCGACCTGTAACCTGTTAACCCTTTCTGATGGATTACACCGTGGGACCTGACTGTACATCGGATTGGTAAGAATCATTTTGCTTTTTTATTTATTTTTATTACAGGAAATGGTTTTAGCAGGAAAATAAAATATTGTCAAAACTGTGTGATTATTTCATTAAACTTCTTTTTTATTAAACGGTGTGTGTTTGATTTTTCTATCATACAATAGGATTAATAATTGATAGTTGTCTAATTGACAGCTCTCAATTATTAACCTGCCTTAAGGTCACCTTTCAATACTAAGGTGACATTAAGGTGAGATTATTAACCCATTCGCCACCGCTACAGGGCAATGGGAATAGACGGGCAAAGTGCCAGAAAGGGCGAATCTAATTATAGATTTGCCCTTTCTGGGGTGTCTGGGGCAGATGTTAGTAGCCAGGGGGGGCACCAAAAAAATGTACCCTCCCTAGGCTGTTATTATCTGCCCCCACTCGCTTGCTTTGTCTGTCTGGTGGAGAAAATACAGCGGGAGCCCACGCATTTTTTTGTCAACGACTTTACACCTTTAATTAACCCCTACATGTCTGAAATTTTGCACAAATACACTCATGTAATTGTAAGTTCTAAACAAATATCAAAATACAGGAAATTACATGGTTAACTGTGTGGAAACAATGTATCATTTCATGTCGGCTTCTGTGATTTCACAAAAGCCGGCAATTGAATTAGCGGCTATTACAGTATGTAGAAGTCTAGGAACTATAAATATATATATATATATATATATACATGTCACAATACATATATATATATATATATATATATAATATGTATTCTATGTGTATATATCTATTCTTTTTTTTGTGATTGAAATACTATTCTTTTGGATCCATTATATGTCAGTTTTGCAAGCCTGCGAGAAATTCTCGCAAGTCGGATAAAAATCGATGTTACAAGGTACACACACATGCGACTAAATCGCATCTTTGAAGGAAAATCGGATGCCAGAAGGATGTGTGATGTTTGCATTTTGGTCCGACAATCGACCGTCTAAAACGGACCGATTTTTTGTCGTGTGTGTGACGCCGGCCTAAAGGTCATTCTCTGAGAGACAGGGAGGTCGGAAATAAAATGCATAGAAATATGGGTCCATGGCCTCTTGGGCACAGGCAATGGCATTAACAAACCACTAGAGTGAGAGCAAGGTTTGGATCGAGAACAAATTCCACAGGACTGCACAAAGTCCCTGAAGTCTTGAGACAAAGTGAGCCACCAAAAGGACCGACTCACCAAATCTCTGGTACCAAAAATACCAGGTGGCCAGCCAACGTGGAGCAATGAATCTCAGAGATCACATTCTTCCTCCACTGGTCTGGGACAAACAATTTCCCAACAGGGCAGCGTTCAGGTTTATCTTCCTGCAATTGCTCCAGGGCCAGTCTCAAATCGGGCGAGTTAGCAGAAAGAACCACACCCTCCTTCAGAATAACAGCGGGCTCAGTTACCTCAGGAGAATCCGCAAAGAAAATCCTCGAGAGGGCATCCGCCTTAACATTTATAGTGCCCGGGAGAAAAGAGACCACAAAATTAAAACGTGTGAAAAACAAGGCCCACCTGGCCTGTCTAGGATTAAGTCCCTTGGCCGATTCAACGTAAACCATGTTCTTGTGATCCGTGAGGACTACCACTTAATGTTTGGCTCCTTCCAGCCAATGTCTAAACTCTTCAAAGGCCCACTTCATAGCCAATAACTCCCGATTTCCCACATCATAATTACGTTCCGCTGGGGAAAATTTTCGAGAGAAAAAGGCACAAAAGGTTACTCTTAGAAGTCTCCAGATCCCTTTGGGACAAAACGGCACCTGCACCAATCTCAGAAGCATCAACCTCACCTGAAATGGTAGAGAAACATCAGGTTGCCATAGAACAGGAGCAGAAGTGAATCTCCGCTTAAGCTCCTGAAACGCAGAAACTGCCTCAGGAGGCCAATTCACTACATCAGAACCCTTTTTGGTCAAATCAGTCAGTGGTTTCACAATAGTAGAGATGTTACCTATAAATTTACGATAAAAATTTGCAAAACCCAAAAATCTCTGAAGAGCCTTCAATGTAGTGGGCTGAACCCAATCACAAATGGCCTGAACTTTGACCGGGTCCATTTCAATAACAGACGGAGACAAAATGAATACCAGAAATGAAAACTTCTGTGCGCCAAAAAGACATTTTGATCCCTTCACATACAAAGCATTTTCTCTCAAAATCCGGAACACAGTCCGAACATGTTTCGCATGAGAATCCCAGTCATTGGAAAAAATCAAGATATCGTCCAAATAAACGATCAGAAATTTATCCACGAATCCCGGAAAATATCGTTCATAAAGGATTGGAATATGGAAGGGGCATTAGTGAGCCCAAAAGGCATCACTAGGCACTCAAAATGCCCCTCTGGGTATTAAACGCCGTCTTCCATTCATCACCGTGCTTGATGCGAATAAGATTATAACGCCCCCCTGAGTTCAAGCTTGGTAAACCAACAGCACCTTTCACTCTGGAAAATAGGTCAGAAATCAAGGGTAATATATTGATATTTAATAGTGATCTTATTCAGGAGATGATAGTCAATACATGGCCTCAATGAGCCATCCTTCTTGGCCACAAAGAAAAAGCCGGCGCCCAAGGTGAAGAGGATGGTCTGATATGACCCTTCTCTAAAGACTCTTTGATATAAGATCGCATAGCATCATGCTCAGGTACAGATAAATTAAAGAGCCGACCCTTGGGAAATTTACAACCGGGTACTAAGTCAATAGCACAATCATAACACCTATGAGGACGTAAGGATGCAGACTTACTCTCATTAAACACATCAGAAAAATCAGTCAAATAGTCAGGGACATCTTGAGACTGGGGAGAGGCAGAAAAAACAGGAGTGTCATTACGAACACATTGACAAACCCAACTGACCACAGATACAGACATCCAATCCAAAACAGGATTATGAGTCTGTAACCAAGGAAAACCAAGTACAATAATGTCATGTAAATTATGTAACACCAAAAATTTGCAATTCTCTTGATGGTCCGGTCAACCCGCATTATCACTTGGGTAGAAAACTGGGGTTTATTCTCCGCCAAAGGTGTAGAATTAATGCCCAGCAAAGGAATAGACTTCCGCAGGAGTATCATAGGAAAACCACAACGTTTGGCAAAATCAAAATCCATCAGGTTTATAGCTGCTCCTGAATCAACAAAAGCCTGAGCTGAAAATGTGGATGTGGAGCAAATCAAGGAACAGTCAACAGAAATTTAGTCTGAACACTACCCAAAACAACTGAGCGTGTAAAACGTCTTCTCCGCTTGGGGCAGACGGAAATAGCATGAGAAGCGTCACCACTTTAGTAGCACAACTTATTACGCTTTTGAAACTCATGATGCTGTGCCCCAGAAGTCACTTCATCACACTGCATGGGCTCAGGGACAGGCAAGCAAGGCATCACAATCTCACGCATATTTCTACACTCGCACAAACTTCTGTCAACTTGAATAGCTAATGACATAGAGTCATTGAGGCCAGAGGGACAGGGAATCCTACCATAACATCCTTTACAGTGTCTGCCAGAACCTTCTGAAAAAGAGCTGCCAGAGCATCATCATTCCATTTAGTAAGGACTGCCCACTTTCTGAATTTCTGACAGTGCAGCTATGCGGCTTCTTGACCCTGATTCAATGCCAACAAGGTTTTTTCAGCTTGATCAGTAACATTAGGTTCATCGTACAATAAACCCAGAGCCTGAAAAAAACACATCAACATCATTCAAAACTAGGATCCCCAGGTGTCAGGGAAAAGGCCCAATGAGGGTCGCCGTACAACAGGGAGATGACAATTTGAACCTGCTGCGCTGCGTTCCCTGAGGACTTAGGTTTCAAGGCAAAAAACAACTTACAGTTATTTTTAAAATTCAAAAATTTAGATCGATCCCCCAAAAGGAAATCTGGCATGGGGATCCTAGGTTCTACAACCGGCAACATAGCGAGATAGGTAGCAATATCTAGATAGGACAGCACAGGAGAGAATACTGTCTTCAACCCAGAAAAACCCTAGGAAAAACTCCAACACTTCTGAATCCAAAAATACTGAGACCACACGGTTTGGACCACCTATATTTGATCTCTGGTGTGGACACGTAGCTACCCAGCAGCAAAATATCACAAAAACTGAGCAAATCAACAAATACAAAAGGCGAACGGAGACCAGCCCAATCCCCCCAAAGGGTACCTGGCTGAAGTCAAAAAGCAATGCAGCAAAAAAGCAAGGAAAATCAAACCACAGAAAAAAAACTGAAAGTGACTTATCTGAATGCAAACAGGAGACAGCAGAAAAGCAAGCTGAATTCCAACCTTGACCAGGAAGATCAATTGATCACCGGCAAGGACCATGGGAGTAAAGCTCACTTATATCAGGACAGTCCGTACCACCTGATAATCAATCGTCAGTTGCAGGTGAAGGATTTTTGCTGTTCAACATAGGTTCAATACCCTCAGCAACCAGCAGAGGGAGCTTCAGCTCCGAAGTCATCTCCAGCATGTTCACAACAAGCCACGCTGTGGAGTATTTGGATGCATGTGATGGAGCATTGTCCTGAATGAAAATCATGTTTTTCTTGAATGATACCGACTTCTTCCTGTACCACTGCTTGAAGAAAGAGTCTTCCAGAAACTGGCAGTAGGTCTGGGAGTTGAGCTTCACTCTATCCTCAACCCGAAAAGGTCCCACAAGTTCATCTTTGATGATACCAGCCCATACCTGTACCCCACCTCCACCTTGCTGGTGTCTGAGTCGGAGTGGAGCTCTCTGCCCTTTACTGATCCAGCCTCGGGCCCATGTATCTGACCCATCAATAGTCACTCTCATTTCATCAATCCATAAAACCTTAGAAAAATCAGTCTTAACATATTTCTTGGCCCAGTCTTGACATTTTATCTTATGTTTCATGTTCAAAGGTGGTTGTTTTTCAGCCTCCCTTACCTTGGCCATGTCCCTGAGTATGGCACACCTTGTGCTTTTTGATACTCCAGTAACGTTGCAGCTCTGAAATATGGCAAAACTGGTGGCAAATGGCATCTTGGCAGCTTCACGCTTGATTTTCCTCAAATCATAGGCAGTTATTTTGAGCCTTTCTTTATCAACACGCTTCTTGCGACCCTGTTGGCTATTTGCCATGAAACGCTTGATTGTTCAGTGATCACGCTTCAAAAGTTTGGCAATTTCAAGACTGCTGCATCCCTCTGCAAGACATCTCACAATTTTTGACTTTTCAGAGTCCGTCAAATCTCTCTTCTGACCCATTTTGCCAAAGGAAAGGAAGTTGCCTAATAACTAAGCACACCTTATATAGGGTGTTGATGTCATTACACCACACTACTCCTCATTACAGAGATGCAAATCACTTGATTTACATAATAGGCAGTTGGCTTTCAAGCCTATACAGCTTGGAGTAGGACAACATGTATATAAAGGATGATATGATCAAAATACTTATTTGCCTAATAATTCTGCACATAGTGTATAGGCCCATCATACACTGAAGCATCATATATGGGGCCCATTATACACTGGAGCATCATATGGGGCCCATTATATATGGAGCATTAAATAGGCCCATCATACTCTGGAGCATCATCCATGGGGCCCATCATATACTGGAGCATCATATGGGGTTCATTATTTATGGGGCATCATATAGGGTATGGAGCATCATATGGAGCACATATGGGGCCTATTCTGTATGGAACATTATATGGAGCCCATTCTGTGTGGAGAAATATATGGGGCCCATCATGTACTGTATGGAACTTTATATGCGACTCATTATACTGTATGGAGCAATATGTGGGGCTCATCCTACTCTTGGGGGACGTTCTATACTGTATGGCACATTATATGTGGACAATCATATACTGTAGCAATCATATACTGTATGGAACATTATATGGGACCAATTATTCTGTATGGAGCAATATATGGGGCTCATTATTCTGTATGGCGCACTATGTGGTGGCCATAATACTGTATGGAGGAATATACTGTCCGGTTTTTGAGCTATTGTATAATTTAAAATAGATATCAGTCATGTAATGTAAGAAGTGAAGTATTTGACATTGTACTTTATCCCCTTAACGACCGCCGATACGCCTTTTAATGGCGGTCATTAAGGGTACTTAAACCACAGCGCCGTTAATTAACGGCGCTGTGGAAAAAGTGAATAGCGCCCCCCAGAGGCGCATTTTCTCCGGGGTCTCGGCTACCGGGGGTAGCCGAGACCCCAGAGAACATGAATCGGGTCGGTTTTTACCGACACCGTTGTTGCGATCGCCGTTATTAACCCTATAACGGCGACCGCAACAAAAAAAAAAAAAAAGTTGTGCCATTTAATTTCTCTGTCCCCTGATGTCATCGGACATCAGAGGACAGAGAAAAAGGGTCCCCAGGACCCCCATGTGGCCCCCGATCCAGTCCATGTGGCCCCCGGGCCCTCCGGTGTCCCCCGGTGCCGGCGCCGTTAAGACAATGGCGGGCGCATGCCCAGTGCGCCCGCCGCTATGTGCCGCTGTGCTGGTGGGGGGATGGGCAAATATTCTCTGGGGTCTCGGCTACCGGGGTAGCCGAGACCCCAGAGAACATGATCCGGGTCGGTATTCACCGATCCCGGTGTTGCGATCGCGGCTATGCAAGCATAGCCGCGATCGCAAAAAAAAAAAAAAAAAGATTTCTCTCCCCTCTGATGTGATCGCACATCAGAGGGGAGAAAATGAGGGTCCCCCTGTCCCCCGATCGCCCCCCCATATACTTACCGGTGTCCTCCGTCCTCCCGCAGGCCCCAGGATCCCGGCTTCTTCTCCCTGCAAAAAAAAAATGGCGGGCGCATGCGCAGTGCGCCCGCCCATCTGCTTTGGCGGCAGATTCAAATTTTTTTTCATTCATTCTCATAAAAGTACATTTTGATCACTGTGATAAACTATCACAGTGATCAAAATAAAAAAAACAGTACATAACCCCCCCATTTATCACCCCCTTAGTTAGGGACATATAATAAAAAGTAGAAATTATATTTATTTTCATTTTTCTGTTAGGGTTAGGGTTATAATTAGGGTTAGGGTTATAATTAGGGTTAAGGTTATAATTAGGGTTAGGGTTAGCATTAGGCTGGTTTCACACATCCGGTGTGCGCCTGACGGCGCCCCCGGCATTTAGCCGCAGCGCCGCATCAGAAAATCTGATGTGCCGCATGCGTTTTTTTTGCATTGACTTGCATTAGCGCCGGATGGCGCCGCATGTCAATGCGTTGCATGCGGTTTTGTCCGGATGCGGCGCAAATGTACATTGCGGCGGCCGGACAAAACGCTGCATGTAACGTTTTTTGTTTTTGCCGGATGGTTTCTGATGTCTCCGGGCATCAGAAACCATCCGGCAAAAAATTGCATGCGGCCGCCGGCGGCGCATCAGGTTCTCTGATGCGGCGCTGCGGCAAAATGCCGGGGGCGCCGACAGGCGCCCGCCGGAAGTGTGAAAGCAGCCTTAGGGTAAGGGTTATAATTAGCGTTAGGGTTAGGCTGGGTTCATACTGCGTTATGGCAGTCCGTTAGACGGACTGCGTTACACCGCGGTATAACGCGGTGTAACGCAGTCCGTTAACGCTGCCATTCACCCCCATTTGAGGGCGCATCGCGACGCATGCCGTAAAGCGGCATGCGTTTGCGACGTGCCATCATTCAGTGACGGAGCCTCGGACGCGGGCTGCAGCGTTTGGGCTCCGTCACCGCTAGCGCAGATGAATCATCTGCTGATTCCTCTGCGCTAGCGGGTATAGCATAATGCGATCGCGTTATGCTATACCATTACCAGCCCGTCAACGCTATGTGTTGAACGGGCTGGTAAAACGCAAAATGAACCTAGCCTTAGGGTTAGGGTTATAATTAGGGTTAGAATTAGGGTTAGGGTTACAATTAGGGTTAGGGTTATAATTAAGGTTATAATTAAGGTTAGGGTTACAATTAGGGTTGGAATTAGGGTTGGGATTTAGGTTAGGATTAGGGTTGGGATTAGGGTTAGGGGTGTGTTGGATTAGGGTTGGAGCTAGAATTGAGGGATTTCCACTATTTAGGCACATCAGGGGGTCTCCAAACACGATGTGGCGTTCAAAAAGTCAAATGGCGCTCCCTCCCTTCCGAGCCCTGCCGTGCGCCCAAACAGTGGTTTACCCCAACATATGGGGTATCAGCGTACTCAGGACAAATTGCACACCAATTTTTGGGTTCTAATTTCTCCGATTACCCTTGGGAAAATAAAAAATAGCTGGCTAAAAAAATCATTTTTGAGAAAAAAAATGATTTTTCATTTTCACGGCTCTGCGTTTATAAATTTCTGTGAAGCACTAGGGGTTCAAAGTGCTCACCACACATCTAGATAAGCTCCTTAAGGGGTCTAGTTTCCAAAATGGGGTCACTTGTGGGGGTTTCCACTGTTTAGGCTCATCTGGGGCACTGCAAATGGAACATGACCCCACCAACGTCTGCATTCCAAAACGTTATTACTTCCTTTCCAAGCCCTGCTGTGCGCCAAAACAGTTCCCCCACCCCACATATTTGGTATCAGCATACTCAGGACAAATTGGACAACAACTTTTGGGGTCCAATTTCCTTGTGAAAAATCAAAAATTTGGGACTAAAAAATCATTTTTGTGGAAAATTGATTTTTTTTTTTCACACCCAGGCATTATAAACTTTTGTGAAACACTTGGAGGTTCAAAGTGCTCACCACAGATCTAGATAAGTTCCTTATGGGGTCTAGTTTCCAAAATGTGGTCACTTGTGGGGGTTTTCCACTGTTTAGGCTCATCTGGGGCACTGCAAACGGAACATGACCCCCACCAACGTCTGCATTCCAAAACGTTATTGCTTCCTTTCCAAGCCCTGCTGTGCGCCAAAACAGTTTCCCCCCCAATATTTGGTATCAGCGTACTCAGGACAAATTGGACAACAACTTTTGGGGTCCAATTTCCTTGTGAAAAATCAAAAATTTGGGACTAAAAAATCATTTTTGTGGAAAATTGTTTTTGTTTTTTTTTCACACCCAGGCATTATAAACTTTTGTGAAACACTTGGGGGTTCAAAGTGCTCACAGCGGATCTAGATAAGTTCCATAGGTGGTCTAGTTTCCAAAATGGTGTTACTTGTGGGGGGTTTCCACTGTTTAGGCGCATCAGGGGCTCTCCAAACGCGACATGGTGTCCAATCTCAATTCCAGCCAATTTTGGTTTGAAAAAGTCAAACGGTGCTGCTTCCATTCCAAGCCCTGCCGTGCGCCCAAACAGTGGTCCCCCCCCATATATGGGGTATCAGCATACTCAGGACAAATTGTACAACAACTTTTGTTGTCCAATTTCTCCTGTTACCCTTGTGAAAATAAAAAATTGGGGACTAAACGATCAGGTTTGTGGAAAAAAATATGATTTTTTATTTTCACGCCCGGCGTTATAAACTTCTGTGAAGCACTTGGGGCTTCAAAGTGCTCACCACACATCTAGATAAGTTCCTTAGGGGTCTAGTTTCCAAAATGGGGTCACTTGTGGGGGGTTTCCACTGTTTAGACACATCAGGGCCTCTACAAATGCGACATGGCGTCCAGCCAATTCCGCGTTGAAAAAGTCAAACGGAGCTCCTTCCCTTGCGACCTCTGCCGTGCGCCCAAAAAGTGGTTTACCCCAACATATGGGGTATCGGCATGCTCAGGACAAATTGCACAAAAACTTTTGGGGTCTTGTTACCCTTGGGAAAATAAAAATTGGGGTGAAAAGATCATTTTTGTGGAAAAAATATGATTTTTTATTTTCACGGCTCTACGTTATAAACTTGTGTGAATCACTTGGAGGTTCAAAGTGCTCACCACACATCTAGATAAGTTCCTTAGGGGGTCTAGTTTCCAAAATGGGGTCACTTGTTGGGGGTTTCCACTGTTTAGGCACATCAGGGGCTCTCTAAACGCGACATGGCATCCAGCCAATTCTGCGTTGAAAAAGTCAAACAGCGCTCCTTCCCTTGCGACCTCTGCCGTGCGCCCAAAAAGTGGTTTACCCCCACATATGGGGTATCAGCATGCTCAGGACAAATTGCACAAAAACTTTTGCGGTCTTATTACCCTTGGGAAATTAAAAATTGGGGTGAAAAGATCATTTTTGTGAAAAAAAATTTTTTTTTTTTTTCACGGCTCTAGGTTATAAACTTGTGTGAAGCACTTGGAGGTTCAAAGTTCTCACCACACATCTAGATAAGTTCCTTAAGGGGTCTTGTATCCAAAATGGGGTCACTTGTGGGGTGTTTCCACTGTTTAGGCACATCAGAGGCTATCTAAAAGCGACATGGCATTCAGCCAATTCTGCGTTGAAAAAGTCAAACGGCGCTCCTTCCCTTGCGACCTCTGCCACGCGCCCAAAAAGTGGTTTACCCCCACATATGGGGTATCGAAGTATTCAGAAGAAATTGCACAACAAATTTTGTGGTTCATTTTTTCTTTTAACACTTGTGAAAATAAAAAAACTTGGTTCCGAAGTAAAGCTTTTGCAAAAAAAGTTAAATGTCAATTTTTTCCTTCCACATTGCTTCAGCTCCTGTGAAGCACTTGAAGGGTTAATAAACTTCTTGAATGTGGTTTTGAGCACCTTGAGGGGTGCAGTTTTTAGAATGGTGTCACTTTTGGGTATTTTCTATCATATAGACCCCTCAAAGTGACTTCAAATGTGATGTGGTCCCTAAAAAAAAATGGTGTTGTAAAAATGAGAAATCGCTGGTCAAATTTTAACCCTTATAACTTCGTAACAAAAAAAAATTTTGGTCCCAAAATTGTGCTGATGTAAAGTAGACATGTGGGAAATGTTATTTATTAAGAAATTTGTGTGACATATCTCTCTGATTTAAGGGCATAAAAATTTAAAGTTTGAAAATTGTTAAATTTTCTAAATTTTCGCCATATTTCCGTTTTTTTCATAAATAAACACAAGTCATATCAAAGAAATTTTACCACTAACGTGAAGTACAATATGTCACGAAAAAACAGTCTCAGAATCAGCGGGATTCGTTAAAGCGTTCCAGAGTTATAACCTCATAAAGTGACAGTGGTCAGAATTGTAAAAAATTGGCCCGGTCATTAAGCTGCAAAATGGCTCTGTCCTTAAGGGGTTAAACCTATATTTCTGTGCCTTATCGGAGCATCATGAATTGTGGTATGTGTTAAAGGGGCCCACTGACACTCTTTCGTCCGGGGCACACGAAAACCTGGAGCCAGCCCTACCCCCCCACAGCTTTAGCCAAATAACCCCCAGTTTTCAATGCATAACTATTATTATAAAGTAAATTAAGGTTGACAAGCTTGAGTAATAAGAATTGATGTTGTTGGCATTGAAATGGGCACTGTAGGTGTATTTACTCTCCTCCACTCCCTGCCGACTTTGCTTCACAATTGACTTGCATTGGGTTTCGGGTTTCAGTCGGACCTCCGACTTTTCCCGATAGTCTGCCGATTTCGTTCAACTCGACTTTTGAGAAAGTCAGGTTTCACGAAACCCGACTCGACCCTCCAAAAGGCAAAGTCGCTCATCTCTAGTGGTGAGCACCTTGAACCCTAGGTGCTTCACAGAGTTTTACAATGTTGATCTGTGAAAATGAAAAAAAAACATGTTGTTTTGGCCCCTAGTTTTTGATTTTCAACTTTGTCTTTAAACACTGAATGAGTCCTTCTGGGCATGCTCTCTGCCAAATTCAAACACATGTCAACTAAAATTTGATCTGGTGTCTCTTCTAAACGTTACAAAAGTTGATGCATACTGGTCGACTCATTTGGGTATGTATGCAGGTTTGTTCTTCAATTCTATCCACAAGTGTTTAATTGGTTTGAAGTCTGGGGACTTTGGGGGATATTCCAGTACCTCTACTTCATTGTCATTGAACCATTTCTTTGCCAATCAAAAAGTATGCTTTGTGTTGTTATCCTGTTAAAACACTATGTCATCCTTTTCATACCTATAGTTCTTGAGTGTATGAAGTTACTCATCTTGTAGGTACCTTATATATAGCTCAGTATTGAGACAACCATTGATACTTTTCAAGTATTTAATGCCTTTGACAGTGACACAATCCCACAGGGCTGCCACTAGGAATTTCAGGGCCCCACACTGGCAAAATTTTCGGGGCCCCCTTGAAACTCCGCCCAGGCTCCACCCCTTGAATTCTCCACAGCCCCACTGCTCTCTCTTGGAAAAACTCCACTTCTCACCAATCCCACATTAACAGTTCCCATCACCATATCACACATATAGCCAGCAGCTTTTGTTTTGGCCAAAAGATTTTTTTAAGCCGCCACCACGACAAGTTAGACTCTTTTGGCTGAGCTCTACTCTACTCTATCCTATTAATCATTTGATTAAATATCCAATACAATTTAGATATATATATTTTTTTATTTTTCAATTTTTAAAATGGCCAGTAATATCACATAGAAGGGACAAATACCACCGCACCATGTCCATATCACATATTACCACCACATGGTGACCAATAATACCACATGCAAGGAACAAATACGACCACACCATGTCCAAACCACTTATTACCAACACAGTGACCGAATAATACCACATATAATGAACAAATACCACCACACCAAGACTAGATGACATTACCACCACATGGTGACCAAATAATAGGACATACAAGGAACAAATACCGCCACAACATGGCCGGACAACATATTACCACCACATAGTGACTGAATACTACAATACTGATCATTAATAAAAAAAAAATCCAATACTAATATCACCATAAGTGCAATTATACACAGGAGATCTATATTTAGTATGCAGTGTCTGTGTACAGGTAATATAGTGATTACTGGTGACATTATACACAGGAGCTCTGTATAAAGTATCAGTGTACAGGTAATACAGTGATCAACAGTGACATTATACTCACGAGCGTTGTATATATTGTACAGGTTATACAGTGATCTATGACATTATACACAGGAGCTCTGTATATAGTGTCAGTGTAAAGGTAATACAGTGATCACTGGTGACATTGTACACAGGACCGCTGCATATAGTATACAGTGTATAGTGTCAGTGTAAAGGTAACACACTGACTCACCAGTGACATCTCTAGGTGAAGTCCTTCATCTTTGCTTTTCATCTTTATCCAGCATAGACTGCCATCATTTCTTCCAACAAGGGCTCATTTCTGAAGGAAATAACACAATAATCTAGAGCACCACTTGCAGAACACATTACTTAATTTTTTCCCAACTTCTTAGCTACACCAGATGAAGAAAAAAAGGCGACATAGTGTACCTTAACAGGATTGCCCCTTCCATTAAAAATAGTATCCTCATAAAATAAAATAAATATATGACTGCAGTAATAATATCCCTTAATTAGCCCCTATGGTGGTAATATCCCCCATCCTGGCCCCCATGTGTCTCATTCCTGGCTCCAGCTATATGTTCTCCCATGCTGGCCCCACATGTTCTCCCATCCTGCCCTCATGAGTATCGATCCTGCCACCATGTGATGTCCAATCATGCCCCATCTGTACCAGATCCTGCCCCATCTGTACTGTGATCCTGCCTCATCTGTCCAGTGATCCTACCCCATTTGTCCCGTGATCCTGCTCCATCTGCCCCATGATCCTGCTCCATCTGTCCCATGATCCTGCCCCCATATGCCCCATGATCCTGCCCCATCTGTCTCCATTGTATCTGTGCTGTCTCCGACATCTAATTGTTTGTTTTTCATAATTATGTATATAGGAGTTTAACAATCTACAGTGTTTGTCTCCCTCTAGTGCCCAGTGTCATATTCGCAGTTGTTTTATTTCAGTGAATCTTTCCCTCCTTTGCAATGCATCATGGTAGTCTTGCAAAGTTTTGTGGTAGCTTTCCCTCCACTTTCCTCCATTTTCCTTCAGCCTGCATCCAAGAAGCATCATCTTGTGATAGCATTGCCAGTATGTACTTATGTATTCTGTAGCTAATTCCTGTCCCATATTAGCCTGGTTTAATAAGTCCTGATCAGCTATTAGTGTGCAAATATTCATTCACAGTGTATAATGTATAATATGTATTTCTACTATGCCCCTATACTGATTGTATGCATATTATGTTTGTATTATAGTTTCACCGCGCATCAATATATCAAGTTCAATAAAAGCACAGACCCCATTACAGTCTCCTTATTTGACCCCTGTATTGCAGTTTAACTGTCTGTATAACAGCAATAAGTCTGCTTCATTCAGTGAGGACAGAACAGTATCCATCCTGTCCATGATCCTGCACCATGTATCTCTATCCTGCCTCATGTCTCCATCCTGCCCCATGATCCTTCACCATGTGTCTCCATCCTGGCCCATGATCCTGCCCCATCTGTCTCCATCCAGCCCCATAATCCTGCTCCATCTGTTTCCATCTTTCCCCCATGACCCTGCCCCATTTTTCTCCATCCTGCCCCATGATCCTGCCCCATCTGTCTCCATCCTGCCCCGTGATCTCCATCTTGCCCCCTGTTTCTCCACCCTGCGACTTGCCGCTTTCAGTAAAAAAAAAAAAAAAATGCTTCTTGCCTAACTGCACCATCTGTCTCCATCCTGACCCATATTCCTGCCCCATCTATCTCCATCCTGTCCCCTGTGTCTCCATCCTGCCCCCTGTGTCTCTATCCTGTCCCCTGTGTCTCCATCCTGCCTCGTGTCTTCATTCTACCTCCATGTCTCCATCCTGCCCCCTGTGTCTTGACCATGCCCCCTGTGTCTCCATTCTTCCCCCGTGTCTCCATTCTTCCTCCTGTGTCTCCATTCTTCCCCTGTGTCTCCATCCTGCCCCCTGTGTCTCCCATCCTGCCCCTGTACCGCTTTCAACAAAAATAAAATAAAACTTTTTCCTTACCTGGCCGAGCTTCTGCGGCGATGCTGAGGCTCCCTCCATGCAGTTCAAGCACGCACTCGCCAGCAAATGATAATGACATCATACGCCGGCAACGTGCACACTGACGTCAGCTGCCAGCCTCCGATTGGCTGGCGAATATTAACTATTGCTGTGTGGGCCCACACGAAAATAGAGTTTAACTGAACTTGCTGCTGGGGCATGATGAGCAGAAGAAATGTGGGCTCCCTCTGCTCATCGGCCCCATACGCCAGTCAGGGCAGTAATGCCTTGATGATGGCCCTGCAACCTCATATCATAAGGCTTCCTCCACCAAAATTGACATTTCCTTCAATTTCTCAATCCGTTAGCCCCTTTTTCGCTTTTTTTTATCAGACCTATTTGCACCTATCAGAGCCTAGTCTATTGACTTTCGTGTCACAGCTCCAAATCACCCGTTTCAAATCTTTAAAAGTCCACTTTCCACACTAGTTTGCAAACTCGAACCTTCACTTCTTATGACAATATTGAAGTTTAGACCTTGGAATAAGCCGACTTGTTTCCTATATGTCCACCTTTTGGCTTTTGAATGAATGGACGGACTTCATTTTGTATTCTTCCAACTGTCATGACACTCACAGTGTGTCAATTTTCTTGGCCAAGAGATGAGCTGGATAATGCTGTTTCTCTTTTCTTGGGAAATTGTCTTCATGGCTGCTCCTCGATTCGAACCAATGACTTTTCACTTGAGAATCAACCTAATAATACACTGCGCTATTAGAAAATGTGCAAAACAGAAACTTGGAAAGAAAGAAAGTGCAATAAGGTTTTAACTGCTAAAACAGAGGTGGCAAGGAAAGGAATCCACTGACCTTGTATGGTTGCTACAGAGCAACATGTAACTTGCATGAAATTTATATCAGCTGCTGCAAGGACATCGGTCACTGGATGAACTAAACAGTACTGAACAATCGGGAAGGAGATGTCACTTATGTGCTGGTGAAGGTGAATCCACAATGGATTCCAATGGATAAAAGTTATAACATTTATTGTACAGGTTTACAGAGTCAACGCGTTTCGAGGTTGCACAGGACCTCTTTATCAGAAGAGACACCAGGCATCCACAGTGCCTCCATCAACCTCACTAAAGGGATTCTTCTGTTGCTGGTTCCATCTGTATCATATATTTCAAAGGATAAATGTGTGCTGAGCCTTACTTTGATCTTTCGGAGGAAGAATTAACAAATTAATAGCAAGTAAAGAATAGTTTTTTGTTTATTTTTTATGCAGTTCGTTGTGCTGTATAAATGATTCAACGACTTTATTTTTCGTGTCAAACAATAAAATATGCTTTTTATAGTTTTTGCATCGCCATTAGTGAAGGGCAAGCACTAAAATGCTCGGGCGCTCGTTGTTCGGGTCAAGCAAATTGGAATACTCGGGTACTCAACCCGAGCAACGAGCCCAATGTAAGTCTATGGGAAAACCGAACATTTTTGCCGCGATCCCCCATGGAGGTCCTTTTTAAGTCTAAAAATGTCTGTAAATTATAGAAACACAGCTCAAATAACACAGGAACATCATGGGGAATGCCCTTGGAAGCATTTCTGACTCCCAGGTCACAGCTATGAGCAATGTTGTCAGAGTCTTACGCCATTTTTACAGGCACACCAAAAAACATACAAAAACTAAACCAAAATCGATTTTCCTGGGAAATATGTCAAGGAACATCCTTTCCAGGCTAATGACTTTTAAATAAGGCAAAGTAATTAACCCAAAGAAAAAAGTTCCTCCACCAATTTGTCTATCTTCACACTAAGTGTTTTGATACGTTTTTCAAAGTTACCATTGCTTTCGACCAATACAAATGCATTTACTGTGAAATGTCATTGTAGCATTTAACAACCTTAGCTAGCTATGTGGTGCGTGACACATCTTGTTTCATTTATGAAGGAGGGACTCTTAAAGTCTCAAAACCAATTTTTATTGGGGCATCAGGTAGCATTAATCTTCTTAAAGGGCCAATAATAAACAGTGGGTCTCCTATACTGTTATTGCCTGAGCAATGAGTGGCTGGGCTGCCAAAAATTAGGATGCACCCCAATACCCCTGTGATGAGACGTACAGGAGGGCCTAATGAAAAACTGTTCCAATTATAAGAAAATAGGTCTCCCATAGTGTTAGCATATGCATTAAATGCAAGGCCTGCCCTGCAGCTAAGTAACACGCACACCAATAAGCCTTTGAACCCAGGTGGTGGATAGCCACAGGTAAACCAAGTTAACATTACTCTTTTGCCACTGCCTTACTGTTAGCTTCTTCATTGAATACAAGGCACTGCCTGTATCAAATTCAAACGCACCCCAAAAAGGCTTTGAAGAGACCTAGTAGATGTACACAGGAAAACCACATTCACATTACTCTTTTGCCACTGATGCATTGAATACAAGGCCCTGCCTGCATCAAATTGAAACGCACCCCAAAAAGGCTTAGAAGCAACCTAGTGGATGTACACAGAAAAACCACATTCACATTACTGTTTTGCCACTGCCATACTGTTAGCTTCTCCATTTAATGCAAGGTCCGCCTTGCATCAAATTTAAACGCACCCCAAAAAGGCTTAGAAGCGACCTAGTGGATGTACACAGGAAAACCACGTTCACATTACTCTTTTGCCACTGCCATATTGTTAGCTTATGCATTGAATACAAGGCTCTGCCTGCATAAAATTGAAATGTACCCCAAAAAGGCTTAGACACGACCTAGTGGATGTAGACAGGAAAACCAAGTTCATATTACTCTTTTGCCACTGCCATTTTCTTAGCTTATGCACTGAATACAAGGCTCTGCCTGCCTCAAATTGAAATGCACCCCAAAAGCGCTTAGAAGTGACCTAATGGATGTACACAGGAAAACCATGTTCACATTGCTCTTTTGCCACTACCATATTGTTAGCTTATGAATTAAATACAAAGCCCTGCCTGCATCAAATTCAAACGCACCCCAAAAAGGCTTAAAAGCGACCTAATGGATGTGCACAGGAAAACCACGTTCACATTACTCTTTTGCCACTGCCATACTGTTAGCTTCTACAATGAATGCAAGGCCCGCCCTGCATCAAATTCAAACGTACCCCAAAAAGAATCAAAATCTTTTACTTGATGGCCACCTGAAAGCATTCTTCCTATTAATTTGTTACTCCCATATTGTTTGGCTACACAGTGAATAGTTGAGCCTGAAGACCCGGCAGTGGACAATTGCAGTGTTGATGCTAAAAACCCAACGGTGGATAATTGCAGTGTTGACGCTGAAGACCCAGTAGTGGACCATTGCAGTGTTGGCGTTAAAGACCCTGCAGTTTAAAATTTCATTGTTGACACTGAAGAACTGTCAGTGGACAATTGCAGTGTTTATGCTAAATACCAAGCAGTTTACAATTGAAGTGTTGATCCTGAATAATCGGCAGTGGACAATTGCAGTGTTGATGCTAAAGACCCAGCGGTGGACAATTGAAGTGTTGACGCTGAAGGCCCAGTTGTGGACCATTGCAGTGTTGGCACTAAAGACCCTGCGGTTTAAACCCTTTCTGCCATTAGACGTACTATTCCGTCCATGTGTCCTGGGACTTAATTGCCATGGACGGAATAGTACGTCATATGCGATCAGCTGCGCTCCCGGAGGGAGCGCAGCTGATCGCGGCCGAGTGTCAGCTGATTATCACAGCTGACACCCGGCACTATGTGCCAGAGCGGTCACGGACCGCTCCCAGAAAATTAACCCCCTGCACACTGCGAGCAAACATGATTGCAGTGTTCCGGCGGTACAGGGAAGCATTGCGTAGGGAGGGGGCTCCCTGCGTGCATCCCTGAGACACTCTGAACAATGCGATGTGAAAGCCTCCAGCACTGCCTGTCTGTTACACTCGGTCCAGCGCTGGCTTTGCACTCCGTTCTGCTCACTCACCTGTTCCTCTGGTTGTCCCTCTGCAGCGGTCTGCGCGCGGGCTGGGGTCCCCTGTCCCATCTGCTCCTCGGCATCCTGTGTCCTCCTCCACTTCCTGACACTCTGCTGGCAGGCCTCCAGATAGACTGCTTAGGACGTGAGACCGCGCCCACCGTCTCTCTTAAAGGGGCAGTGTGCATTTTTTGAAATAGCTAATTAACCAATGGCTGAGCACTCAGTACTATATCTGGTCACTCCACCATTAGGGGAGTGCCGGAGCAACGTGTTCTATCATTGCTACGTCCTGTTCTGTTCCTGATCTGTCTGCGCTGCGTCTGCAGTCTCTGTGCTTCGCTTACACTGTTTGTCTCCTCAGATCATTGCTAACCTGTATCTGGCTAACCTGGACAATCTCGGCTATTACTGGCGCAAGTGTCATCCCGTTCCGCCATCAGCCATCCGTACCCGTGGACCGTGACAAGGTCACTGGAGCCAGCCTTCTACCATCCGTTCTGGACCAGGACCTTACCCTTCTCTGTCAAGAACCCTCAACGGACTCTGTAAATACCTGGTACCCTTTTGGTCCCTCTGGGACAGCTGCCACTTGTCCGGGTCTAACTGGAGGTAGCACCTGTGTCCTCCGGGTATTCCATTCTGGTCCTGTTCGAGGGGCCTTACTACGGGTACCCGGGGCTCACTAGTTACGCCCCTTCGGAGCCCCCCGGACCGCGGTCTCGAGGTTCCACATTAAAAAATAAAAACGAATGTGAACTTCACCACCTCTGCCTCCGCTTCCATTCATTACAGATTGCTCCGGCCATGGAACCCGCTGGATCCCAGAGATCTCCGACCACGGATCTGTGCCAGGAGGTGACCCGTTTGGAGTTCAACAGGACAAGATCACGACTTATCTACGCAGCTTGTCTACCCGCATGGATTCCTTGGGGTCCTCGTCTGCACCTGACTCTTCTATCAATGATCAGGTACCAGTTCCCATGGCAAGTCAAGGTCCCCGTCTGGCGGCTCCTACCCGTTTCCAGGGTGACCCTACTCTGTGTCGGGTTTCCTCAATCAGTGCACTCTACACTTCGAAATCTTGGGGCATATGTTTGCTTCTGACCGAGCCAAGGTGGGCTTCATCATGTCACACCTGGGAGGAGAGGCCCTCGCCTGGCTAAACCCGCTATGGGAGAGAGGGGATCCGCTGGTTAACGATCTTCAATCTTTCCTAGAGGCTTTTCGCAGGACTTTCGATGAACCTGGTCGCACCACTTCGACTGCCTCAGCTCTGCTCCGCCTGCGCCAAGGTACTCTCACGGTAGCTCAGTATGCTGTTAAATTCCGCACCCTCTCGTCTGAATTATCGTGGAACAATGAGGCCCTGGTTGCTAACTTCTGGGAAGGCTTATCCGGAAGAATCAAGGATGAGCTGGCGGGACGGACAGACCTACCCTCTTGGAAGAGCTAATATCCTTGGCAACTCGAATTGACCTGCGTTTTCAGGAGCGCTCCATGGAGATCAAGCGGGACAAAAGGTCCTATCACCTGGACTCTAGTTTGTACAAAACAGGTACTTCGCCTCTGCCTCCGAGGCCATGGAGGTGGACCATGTAAGTTTGGCCACCCGCCGCCGGAGGCACGTTGTAAGGAGGGAAGTTGTTACTACTGCGGTAGTTCTGAACATTTGATCCATTTCTGTCCTAAAAAGTCGGGAAACTCCAGTGCCTAGGTCCGGTAGGAGGGGCCAACCTAGGTAGAGAACAGTCCTCTCCCTCTTTACACATCTCAGTCTCCGTGTCCTATGGAGCAATAAAATTCTCCGAACATTGTCTACTGGATTCTGGAGCTGCAGGGAACTTCATCCAGCAGGCGGTTGTGGATCATTACCGCTTACCAGTCCAGCGTCTTCCTGATCCGTTACAGGTGTCCGCCGTGGATGGCAAACCGCTGACCGAGCCCGTCCAGTTTCAAACCGAGTTGGTGGAACTCCAGGTAGGTCTAATGCATACTGAACGAATGCGATTTTATGTATATCCCGGTTTATCCCATCCCATGCTTTTAGGTTTACCTTGGCTCCAAATGCATGAACCAGTCCTTAATTGGAAAACTGGAGAAGTTCTGCGTTGGGGAGATACCTGCATGAATCGTTGCTTAACCCGGATTGTTTCACCTCCAGTCCAGCCTGATACCCTGCCAGGGTTGCATTCCGCCTATTGGTCCTTCTCTGACGTCTTTGGGAAAAAGGAGGCTGAGAGACTACCTCCACACAGGTCGTATGACTGTCAGATAGAGCTTCTTCCTGGAGCATCTCCTCCTCACGGGAGAGTTTATCCCTTTCACAGGCAGAGACTCAGGCCATGTCGGACTACATCCAAGAAATCTGGCTAGAGGATTTATCCGAAAGTCATCGTCACCGCAGGAGCTGGATTCTTCTTTGTGAAGAAAAAGGATGGATCCTTGCGGCCCTGCATTGACTATCGGGGTCTAAATCAAATCACGGTAAAAAAACAGGTATCCATTACCTCTTATTTCAGAGCTGTTTGATCGTCTCAGAGGGGCCAAGATCTTCACCAAATTGGACCTCAGAAGGGCCTACAACCTGATCCGAGTCAGAGAGGGGGACGAATGGAAAACAGCCTTCAACACCCGTGACGGCCACTATGAATACCTGGTAATGCCATTCGGCCTAAGCAATGCACCTGCCGTCTTTCAGGAATTTGTTAATGACATTTTCAGGGACTTGCTCTATACTTGTGTCGTGGTTTTCCTGGACGATATTTTGATTTTTTCTGCTGACTTGACGTCACACCGGAGGCAAGTACGCCTGGTCTTACAAAGACTGAGAGAGAACAGGCTATATGCCAAATATGAGAAATGCCTCTTTGAGCATCTTCTTTGCCTTTCCTTGGGTACATTGTATCTTCCACAGGATTAAAGATGGATCCGGAGAAGTTGTCTGCAGTTCTCAACTGGCCTCGTCCGTCTGGGCTAAAAGCCATACAAAGGTTCCTCGGGTTCGCCAATTACTACCGGCAATTTATTCCACACTTTTCCACCCGAGTGGCTCCAATCACAGCCTTAACCCGGAAAGGTGTAAACTCTAAGGAATGGTCCTACGAGGCAGAAGAGGCCTTTGTTTCTCTCAAAAAAGCCTTCGCTTCCGCACCCGTTCTCCATTGTCCTAATTCAAGTGAGCAATTTTTCTTGAGGTTGACGCTTCTTCCATAGGTGCAGGAGCAGTTCTGACCCAGAAGTCGTCTACCGGGCGGATGATCTCGTGTGGTTTTTTTTCCAAGGTTTTTTCTCCTGCAGAAAGGAACTACTCTGTCGGTGATCGCGAACTGTTGGCCATCAAATTGGCTCTGCAAGAATGGAGACATCTTCTTGAAGAAGCTCATCACCAGGTAATCATATTCACCGACCATAAAAACCTTGCCTATCTCCAATCTGCTTTGAGACTGAATCCCCGTCAGGCCCGTTGGGCATTATTTTTGCCCGTTTCAATTTTGTACTTCATTTCCGTCCAGCTGACAAGAACATCAAGGCAGACGCACTCTCTAGAGCCTTCTTGCCTCCTGAACTGGAGGAAGAACCTCAGCACATTATTGAACCTTCTAAGTTAGTCTCTGTTGCCTCCACTGATCTGGCCGGGCTTCCTCCTGGAAAGACTTTCGTGTCCGCTTCTGATCGTAGTCGTGTTCTGCGCTGGGGTCATTCTTCTAAGTTGGCTGGCCATGCTGGTCAGAGAAAGACGCAGCAACTCATCTCCCGTTATTACTGGTGGCCTACCATGGGCAAGGATATCCAGGAGTGGGTCGCAGCCTGTCCTTCATATGCCCGTAACAAAACTGTTAAACATCTACCAGCCGGCAGGCTTCTGCCTCTTCCGATTCCGTCCGCTCCCGGCAGCACATCGCGATGGATTTCATCACGGATCTTCCCATTTCTTCTGGCTGCTCAGTGGTATGGGTTGTGGTGGACCGCTTCTCTAAAATGGCCCACTTCGTTCCGCTATCTGGCCTCCCGTCTGCTCCAGAACTGGCCGCTCACTTCATTCAGCACATCTTCCGTCTACATGGATTTCCTCTCCACATCGTGTCCGACAGGGGCGTCCAGTTCACCTCTAAGTTCTGGAGAGGACTCTGTAAAATGGTAAAAATCGAACTAGATTTTTCTTCTGCATACCATCCCCAGTCTAATGGGCAAGTGGAGAGGATCAATCAAATCCTGGCTGGATACCTGCGTCACTTCGTCAACGCTCATCATAATGACTGGGTAGAATTACTGCGGAATTCTCCTACAACAACCAGTAAGTGAATCTTCTGGAAAATCTCCCTTTCAGATTGTGTTTGGACTGCAACCCGGAATTCCTCTTCCTGTCTCGGGATTGTCTGATGTTCCGGCAGTCGATACCTTGTCTAAGAATTTCTCGGACATTTGGAGAGAGACCAGGTCGGCTTTGGAGAAAGCTTCTCAACGTATGAAAATGCATGCGGACAAAAGACGTTTGGAGGCTCCCATCTATCGTCCAGGAGACAAGGTATGGCTCTCCTCCAGTACATCCGTCTGAAGTTACCATCGTACAAATTGGGTCCCCGTTTCATTGGTCCCTTTGAAGTCTTGAGACAAATCAACCCGGTCTCTTATAAACTGAAATTGCCTAATTCTCTACGAGTACCTAACTCCTTTCATGTTTCCCTCCTCAAACCAGTAGTGTTGAGTTCCTTCTTTAAGGACCCGGGTACCACTCCTGATCCGGTCTCTGAGGATGATGTTTTTGAGATAAAACATATCTTGGCCTCTAAGAGAGTAAGAGGTAGGATCTATTACCTGGTGGACTGGAAGGGTTTTGGTCCTGAGGAAAGGTCTTGGGAGCCTAAAGAGAACATCCAGGCCCTTCTTCTTCTTAAAAGATTTCACGCAGGCTTGAAAAAGAGGGGAGTAAAGAGGGGGATACTGTTACACTCGGTCCCAGCGCTGGCTCTGCACTCCGTTCTGCTCACTCACCTGTTCCTCTGGTTGTCCTCTGCAGCGGTCTGCGCGTGTTCTGGGGTCCCCTGTCCCATCTGCTCCTCGACGTCCTGTGTCCTCCTCCACTTCCTGGCACGCTGCTGGCAGGCCTCCAGATAGACTGCTTAGGACGCGAGGCCGCGCCCACCGTATCTCTTAAAGGGGCAGCGTGCATTTTTTGAAATAGCTAATTAACCAATGGCTGCGCACTCAGTACTATATCTGGTCACTCCACCATTAGGGGAGTGCCGGAGCAACGTGTTCTATCATTGCTACATCCGGTTCTGTTCCTGATCTGTCTGCGCTGCGTCTGCAGTCTCTGCGCTTCGCTTACACTGTTTGTCTCCTCAGATCATTGCTAACCTGTATCTGGCTAACCTGGACAATCTCGGCTATTACTGGCGCAAGTGTCATCCCTTTCCGCCATCAGCCATCTGTACCCGTGGACCGTGACAAGGTCACTGGAGCCAGCCTTCTACCATCCATTCTGGACCAGGACCTTACCCTTCTCCGTCAATAACCCTCCACGGACTCTGTAAATACCTGTTACCCTTTTGGTCCCTCTGGGACAGCTGCCACGTGTCTGGGGTCTAACTGGAGGTAGCACCTGTGTCCTCCGGGTATTCCATTCTGGTCCTGTTCGAGGGGCCTTACTACGGGTACCCGGGCTCACTAGTTACGCCCCCTACGGAGCCCCCCGGACCGCGGTCTCGAGGTTCCACATTAAAAATAAAAACGAATGTGAACTTCACCACCTCTGCCTCCGCTTCCATTCGTTACACTGTCAAATCGCTTGTCTGACAGAGTGCTGTGCACAGTGTCAGACCAGCGATCTGACATTATACAGTGATGTCCCACCCTGGGACAAAGTAAAAAAGAGAAAAAAATAAAATGTGTAAAAAAAAAATCTAAATAAAGAAAAAAAAATATTCCCTAATAAATTAATTTCTTTATAAATAATAAAAAAACAATAAAAGTATGCATATTGTATATTGCCGTGTCCGTAATGACCCCCCTATAAATCTGACCTACTAGTTAACCCTTTTAGTGAACCCCTTAAAAAAAATAAACAAGGCAAAAAAACAATGATTTATCATCATACCGCCAAACAAAAAGTGGAATAACACGCAATCAAAAAGATGGATATAGATAAACTTGGTACCGCTGAAAACGGCATCTTGTCCCGCAAAAAACAAGCTGCCACACAGCATCATCAGCAAAAAAATAAAAAAGTTTATAGCTCCAGAATAAAGCGATGCAAAATAATTTTTTATATATAATTTTTTTTATCGTATAAAAGTGCCAAAACATAAAAAATGATATAAATGAGGTATCGCTGTACTGACCCAAAGAATAAAACTGCTTTATCAATTTTACCACACGTGGAACGGTATAAACGCCGCCCCCAAAAAGAAATTCATGAATTGCTGGTTTTTGTTCATTCTGCTTACCAAAAATCTTAATAAAAAGCGATCAAAAAACGTCATGTGCCCGAAAATGGTACCAATAAAAACATCAACTCGTCCTGCAAAAAATAAGACCTCACATGACTCTGTGTACCAAAATAGAAATAATTATAGCTCTCAAAATGTGATGATGCAAAAACTATTTTTTGGAATGAAAAGCGTCTTTTAGCGTGTGACAGCTGCCAAACATAAAAACCCGCTATAAATAATAAACAAATCCCCCTTTACCACCTCCTTAGTTAGGGAAAATAATAAAATGTAAAACATGTATTTATTTCCATTTTCCTATTAGGGTTAGGGTTAGGGCTGGGGTTAGGGTTAGTGTTAGGGTTGGGGCTAAAGTTAGGATTAGGGATAGGGTTGGGATTAGGGTTAGGGGTTTTTAGGGTTAGGTTTGTGGTTTGGGTTATGGTTAGGGTTGGATTAGGGTTAGGGGCATGTTGGGGTTAGGGTTGGAGTTAGAATTGGGGGTTTCCACTTTTAGGCACATCAGGGGATTTCCAAACGTGACATGGCGTCTGATCTCAATTCCGACCAATTCTGCGTTGAAAAATTCAAACGGTGCTCCTTCCCTTCTGAGCTCTGCCATGCACCCAAGCTGTAGTTTATACCCACATATGGGGAATCAGCGTACTCAGGACAAATTGCACAATAAACTCTTGGGGTCCAATTTCTTCTGTTACCCCTGGAAAATAAAAAAATTGTGGGCGAAAATATCTTTTTTTGTGGAAAAAAATAGGATTTTTTATTCTTATGGCTCTACGTTATAAACTTCTGTAAAGCACTTGGGGGTTCAAAGTTCTCAACCACACATCTAGATTAGTACCCTTGGGGTCTAGTTTCCAAAATGGGGTCTCTTGTGGGGCGTTTACACTGTTTAAGCACATCAGGTGCTCTCCAAACGCGACATGACGCCCCTAGACTATTCAATCAAAGTCTGCAATGCAAAATGTCACTACTTCCCTTCCGAGCCCCGACGTGTGCCCATACAGTAAATTTTCTCCCACATATGGGGTATCAGCGTACTCAGGAAAAATTGGATAACAACTTTTGGGGTCCAATTTCTCCTGTTACCCTTGGGAAAATAAAAAAATGGTGACTAAAAGATCATTTTTGTGGAAAAAAATAGGATTTTTTATTTTTATGGCCGGGCATTATAAACTTGTGTGAAGCAATTGGGGGCTCAAAGTGCTCACCACAGATCTAGATAAGTTCCTTAGGGGTCTAGTTTCCAAAATGGGGTCACTTGCGGGTTTCCACTGCTTAGGCACATCAGGGGCTCTGTAAACGAACATGACACCCATCAAAGTCTGCATTCCAAAACGTCATTGCTTCCTTTCCGAGCCCTGCCATGTGCCCAAACAGTATTCACCCCCCACATAGGGGTATCAGCATACTCAGGACAAATTGGACAACAACTTTTGGGGTCCAATTTCCTTGGGAAAAAATCAAAAATTGGGGACAAAAAAATCATTTTTGTCGAAAAAATTTTTTTCACACCCAGGCATTACAAACTTTAGTGAAACATTTGGGGGTTGAGCGTGCTCACAACAGATCTAGATAAGTTCCTTAGGGGGTCTAGTTTCCAAAATGGTGTCACTTGTTAAGGGTTTCCACTGTTTAGGCACATCAGGGGATCTCCAAACGCGACATGGTGTCCAATCTCAATTCCAGACAATTTGGTTTGAAAAAGCTAAACGGCGCTCCTTCCCTTCCGAGCACTGCCGTGCGCCCAGACAGTGGCTTTCTCTCACACATGGGGTATCGACATACTCAGGAGAAATTTCACAACAACTTTTTCTGTCCATTTTCTAATTAAACCCTTGTGAAAATAAAAAAAATTGTTTGTAAAATATCATTTTTGTGACTAAAAAGTTAAATGTTAATTTTTTTCCTTCCAAGTTCCTTCAGCTCCTGTGAAGCACCTGAAGGGTTAATAAACTTCTGAATGTGGTTTTGAGTACCTTGAGGGGTGCAGTTTTTATAATGGTGTCACTTTTGGGTATTTTCTGCCAATAGACTGCTCAAAGTGACTTCAAATATGAAGTGGTCCCCAAAAAAAAATGTTTTGTAGAATTTGTTGTAAAAATGAGAAATCGCTGGTCAACTTTTAAACCCTTATAACTTCGTAACAAAAATAAATTGGCTCCAAATTGTGCTGAAGTAAATTAGACATGTGGGAAATGTTATTTAGTAACTATTTTGTGTGACATAACTCTTTTAAGGGAATAAAAATGCTAAAAACCCAGCGGTGGTAAATTGCAGTGTTGAATCTGAAGACCCAGCAGTGGACAATTGCAGTGTTGAGGCTGAAAAACCAGAAGTGGACAATTGCAGTGTGATGCTAAAGACCCAGCGGTGGACAATTGCAGTGT